>OU342743.1:339472264-340072264 GCA_910589775.1 Avena eriantha | reverse complement strand
ATTTCACATTGGTTTAATACATTCATAATGTTATTCCTAAAAAACGTCTTCCTTCTATTGCAACTCAGAAACTACCATTGAAGTTCATTTCTACACTTGAAATTGCTAAAGAAGGTCTTGTTGGAGTACGCTTAGTAGCAAGTGGAAATGTCAACACCATGGCGTACAAAACAACAAAAGATGGTCGCTTCTCATTCAACAAAGACGCATGGAAGAACTTCGTTGAAACTACAAATCTCAATGTTGGACAAGCAATACTGATTACAGCGAAAAAAGATTCATAGCTTAACCCTGAAATGATGTTTGTCATGAACATCATTATTCATAGTAGCCAGGCTTTAGCAGAGTCGTTAGAATTAAACTCTGATTGATAATTTGCTTATTTCTTATGTCTGTTAAGAATATGTACTTGTTTATCTCTTATGTCTGTTTAGAATTTGCAATGTACTGAAATGAAATGTTTATGTACTGCTGTTATCTCGTAAGACTATTATCGGTGCTTTAACTACGCACTGACTGTTATAAATTCTATGTGGAATCAAATTACCAGAATATAAACAATAGACATTATTCTCCTAGAGATTTGGTTAGTGCACAATATATATATTTGACATGAACATATTGTAATTACAATGGAAAAAATAATATTAGATTAAATAATGATTATCTGCTATAAGTGTATAGCCATACAATGATAAAATATAAAACTCAAGCGGTACATATACAAACCAAGTTTTCAAAGAACTGCAACATCTACACTGATAGTTTAGCCCAACAAGGCCCACCAGACGGAAACCCTAGAACAACCAAGGAATTGTATATAAAGACATACAACGACCACACCTAGTCTCACACAGCTCAAAAACCGCCACCTTCCATTTTGCAGCATGCTACGCGGGTCGATGAAAAAATATATGCTTGTAGATGGAATCATAGGTCCAAGAAATATTAGATACAAATCAAATTGTTCAGCTAGAGGTGAAGCCAACCAGAGAATTACATATAGGAAGGGATCTACCAATTAGAGCAAATCAATATCGTCAAGTGCATCTGCCATGCCCAAGTCGTTTTACCCAACCAAGGTACTACTTTATGTATAAGTTTACTATACAATAGAGATATACAGAAGTTAATATTCTATAGATTTATACTAATCTTGGTGTATGAGACAAACACCTAACACTGCTACAAAATCTAAAAATAGGTATATTATTTCGGTCACACTGTATAAGAAATCCTTTGTACAAGAGGGATATCAGCATGCTTGAAAACCCAGACCTTGAATACCGAGGTGCGAGTTTTACCTGGTAAGAATAAATGACTGAACACTCAAAGAATATAACTCATATGCTTAAACTAATATATTTGTTTTCTACCTTTGTCTCTACAGAGTGCAGCATATTGCAGCAAGTCACAATTTGTTCTGCAGTCCGTTGCTGCTGTGATGTTTTGGTGCACTACATAAGATACATTTTTAATGAAGAGTGTCTTATACAGTGTGACAGAAATATCACGTGAAGTTGACGATGATTGGACTACATTATGTACAAATCAAGAATATTAGTCTGTAATACATCGACCGCAATAGAAACAACGAACTAATGTGTTACGACTATGTATTATAACTGCACTACCATTATATTAATATATGTCATGCTCTCTGTAATGCTACGTGCATCCTAGATTAATTTCGAAGTACTATAACTGCACTTGTTATCCCGCGTGCACTACCTTATAAAGAAATTACTTGTAGTCATATAGAAAACTGCTTTCGCTTATCCTGCAGAAACACCTCTGTACTTTCGAAGAACTTCCCTATTTATCCTGAGTGCACTAGATTACAAAAAAGTTACAGTGCACTAAAGTGTACACTGGTTTAGATTAGAACCACTGCGTTTCTACACTAAATGCACTGCCTGTGAAACCAATTAACCGTGGTGTTCTACCAACACAAACTAATATGCAACAACCGTTGAAAGGATTATTTTTTTCTCCTTATGTTTTTGGTGTTGATGACAACTCCTTTTTGTGGTTTAACCGTTTGTCCAAGTTTCAGGTTTTATCTTCGGACGTGTTCGTGGATGTTGTCTCTCAAGGAAGAGCTTGTAGTCGATAGCTTTTATTTTTCACTTTCTCTTGTTTACTTTTTAGGCTACCGTACTATCAAGAGGGAGTCCATCTAGGAAGGTTGTGGGAAATCAATATTTCATGCACAGACCATATATGCACCTCCACAGCCATCCCAGTTTTCGAGTGAGGGAGTGTTTCCTGAGCTGTTGAAGGGATTTCTGCCCTGACCGGTAGTATCGGCCAGGCAGCGGTAGTACCGCCCAGGGGTTCTCCCAGGGCTGTTCGAGCGGTACTTCCGGCAGAAGATCCGGTCCTATTTCCGATGAAGAGTTTTTGGGCTCAGTAAGATTTCTTTCTAACTTTACCTATTTGTGGGAAATAGCGTCGGATCTTGGACCGGTAGTACCGGCCAGACCAGCTCCTTCCCCCTTGAGAGGTAATACCGCTCCCTCACCGGTAGTACCGGCCAACATTGGGGACCGGTAGATCCGAGTCCAGTTCCGGTCATATTTCCGACGCTAGTTAGTGCGGGTCAGATAACCTTCTGCCTCGCACTGCCTATTTGGCGGAAATAAGGGCGGAATTTGGACCGGTACTACCGGCCAGCCTGTTTTGGGTCCACCGACAGTCGTATGACCGTTACGTGGCCTGGGCTGGACCGGTGGTGGCTCGCTCGCCGGTACTACCGGTTAGTCACCGGTAGTACTGACGGCGTCGGGCCTGGGCAGATTCTGGCTGTTTGAAGCGGTGCTATTTAAGCCCCCTTTTCCTCCTCCCATTTTATCTTTTTGTTCTCTCTCTCCTCGATTTTCACAAGAGCTTGACTTGGCTAGATCTCTCTCCCCATCCACTCAAAACTCTTGATCTTTTGAGGATTGGGAGAGGTGACCTAGATCTACACCTCCACCAAAGGAATTTTGATTTCCCACTCATCCTTCGTGGATTTCGTTTCTTGGGTTCTTGGAACCCTAGACGGTGTAGGGCATCCTCGGAGCTGGGGCATTTGTTGTAAAGCTCCGTGGTGTCGTTGAGGGCCTTCAATTTAGTTGTGAAGCCTACCCTCAACCTCGTTGTAAAGGTTTTCGGTTGGCGCCTTCAAGGTCACCGGTTAGTAGATTGTGAGGCCACCTTTGTGGTGGTGCTCACCGGAGAAGAAGGTGAGGCCTTTGTGGCGCTCGGGTGACCTTGTGTGGCCTCGACACCTCTCCAACATAGACATAGCTTCTTTGGAAGTGAACTACGGGAATTACATCTCCGTGTCCCCTCGCCGGTTCTTTCGCTCTGCTCCTTTACTTCTTGCATTTACTCTCTTGTTTACCTTTGTGTTACTTGTCATTTAGGGTGTTCACGTAATTGCATCTCTAGTGAACTTTACTTTGTGATAAGCCTTAAAAGTGGGATAAAAGTTTAAAAATTGGTAGTCTCCTATTCACCCCCCCTCTAGTCGACCTAAGTTGGGCCTTTCAATTGGTATCAGAGCGTCGGATCTTACTTCGGGCTTAACCTCCTAAGAGACTATGGCCGACGAAGAGGGAAGTGTGGGTGCAGCCACCAAGAACTTGGCCTCCATGGATGACCTCAATCGTTTGGAGACATCCATGATGACCAAGTTTGAGGAAATGATGACTCTTTTGCAATCCCTTAAGCCTACCCCCATGCTAGAAATCCCTCATGATGCATCCCTTGGGGCCGAAGCCCCCTCCGCTCCCGTGCAAGTGGTTGCCCCCGAGGTGATTCTCACGGCAGACCCAAAACACTTGGGTCTAGGCTTTGTGGCTCAAACCACCAAGCTCCCAAGCGAGAGCACCGAGGGGCTAGGTGACTCCTCCTCCAAAGAGGGAGATAGGGATAAGGATTACTCGGCGGTTCCACCACCGTTCAAGTATACGTCGGACCCTCCCATTCCCATGCCACACATCATACCTCAAGGAGCACCTCCCATACTAGATACTTCTAACTTCGCCAATTGGCAATATCTAATGCAATCTCATATTTCCAGCTCTTCGATTGAATTGATGAGGATTGTGGAGGAAGGTTTCTCTCCATATGATGCTCAGAAGTTGACTCAGGCTGAGGTCATGGACAAGCAACTCAATGCCACCGCCTTGGGTATGATTCAAAAGGCGTAGACCCCCAAGGACTTTGCTCACATTCGCCAATTCTCCACCGCCAAAGAAGCTTGGGATCATCTCACCGAGTTGTATATTGGAAATGCGAGTATTCAAAGCTCCAAGTTTGATGAAGCCAACAATGAGTCTGATGGCTTTGCATGCAAGATGATGAGACACCCGAAGACATGTATCGTTGACTCAAGGTTCTTTGTTGTACCTTGAGGGACCTTGGAGCTACCTATGTTGACGACAAGTTCATGAAGAGGAAGTTTGTTCAAGATCTTCTTCCCTTTGAGGAACAAAAACTCAACTCTATCAAGGGGAGAAGCAACTACCATATCATGTCCTCTCAAGAGGTGCTGAGTGAAGTTATTGCCATGACCATTGCCAAGAAGAATGCGTAGTCAGCTCGTGCTCATGCTTATGGGTCTCAAAAGTTGAACCTTGCCTTGAAAGCTCAAGTGGTGGATGTTGATGAAGACGACAACTCAAGTGATTAGTCTCAAGAGGACATCAAATATGCTTTCAATGAACATTTGGCTCTAGCATCAAGGGCGTTTTGGAACAAACCGGGCATGAAGTCAAGGTCAAGGGACAACCCAAGATTCAACTCAACCATGAAGACTCCAAAGACTAGATCTTGTTACAATTGCAACGACAAGAGTCACTTTGTAGCTCAATGCCCCTTCGAGAATAGAGAAGACAACGGAGGCCGCCTCATTCGCAAGAACAAGCCAAGACCTCCTCATCCTTTGAACAAGAACTTCCACAACAAGAACTCACATAACAAGGAAAGGGCGATGGTGGTCCATGAAGAGTACTTTTCGGACGATGATGATGATGTTGAGAATGAAGGTCAAGGTGGAGAGATCGTAGGGGTTGCTACTATTGCTACTTCATCTACTCCATGTGTGTCTCTCTTCGACTCCCCAAACGAGAACATCACCAAACGCAACCAAAAGTGTCTCATGGCTAAGGCCACCGAGGTAACTCCCGCTTCCAAGTCCTCCCCAAATGAACTTCCCTTGCATGATCAGATGGTTTAGAGGTTAATAAAGAGATGGTAAGCATGTGTGAATCCATGGAGCATCTAGATGATGATACTAGGATGTGCTTTGAAACACTTGTAAACCAACTTGACCATGCTAGGGAAATGCTAGATGAGAAAGAGGAAGTTATTGACATGTTAGGTAAAATGAGAGAGAGGCCACCGATGAGATTGCCTCTCTATCCCAATATCTTGAAGATGAACATAACATGAGAATAACTCTTGAGGAAAGTGTGGCTAAACTTGTTGATGACCATAATGCCTTTATATCGCAACTTTTTAAAGAACGAGATCATGCTATTGCTTCATTGAATGTCCTTAAAAATGAAAAGGTTGAGTTTGGTGTTGGTCATGAATGCATCGAGGATTTTGAGAAACTCAAGGAGGAACATCATGCCTTGGAGAGCAAATTCTCAAGTATCTTTGAGGCTCATAAGAAACTCCAAACGCAACTAATTAATGAACATTCAAAGTCTTCCGCTATGCCTATTGTGCATTTGTCTTGTTCGTCTAACCCTTGTTGCAAGCATGAGAATCTTGTTAAGGAGAACAAGACATTGAAAGATCAACTTGCAAAAGGGGAAGCCACTATCAAGAGGAAGAACAAGAGAAGGAACAAGAAAAGTAAGAAGAGCAAGAACCTTGCTCTAGTATCCTCTCATGATTCTATCTTTGTGCAAAGTGATAACTTTGCCAGGAAGAATAATCCCTCCTACATTCTTTGCAAATCTTTTGATGGTCATGTTTATGCTAAGTACATTGGAACATCTTACACTCATGATTATCATTGGAACATTTGGGTACCTAAGACCCTTGTGACTAACAAAAGGGGACCCATTGCAAAATGGGTACCTAAAACCAAAGCTTGATTTTCTTGTAGGACTTTGCTTCCGGAGGTGCAAAATGGGTGCTTGATAGTGGAGCTACAAGCCATATGACCGGAAGCAAGTCTATCACGTCGGAGATTAGGCCAAATTTTGCCAGTACTTTAGTCTCCTATGGTGATAAAACAAGCTCTCAGGTATTGGGTTTTGGTAAGGTGGTAGTTGACCCGGATGTATCCTTGGTAAATGTCATGCTTGTCAAAACCCTTGGCTACAATCTCCTTTCCGTTCGTCCTCTTGCTATCATGGGTCTTTCATCTTTCTTTAGTGAGCATTCTGTGGTCCTCATGTGGAGCAAGTCTCTCATGGTGGCTTTCATTGGATACGTAGAGCATGACTTATATGTAGTGGATTTCTCCGGAAAGACATCTACACATGTTATATGTCTCTATGCGAAAGCCGACGTGGGCTGGTTGTCGCATCGCCGCCTAGCCCACGTTAACATGAAGGCTTTGCAAAGTCTCTACACGAGGGGCCACGTCATTGGACTAAAATACATTTCCTTTGCCAAAGATCGTGTGTGCAGGGCATGTATAGAAGGGAAGATGCATGAGAAGCCCCACAAGATTCTCAATCAAATCACCACTAAATGGTGCCTGGAGCTTCTTCACATGGATCTCTTTGGGCCTCCATCTCATGATAGTCTTGGTGGGAAGAAGTATTGTTTGGTGATTGTTGACGACTTTTCACGTTACACTTGGGTCTATTTCTTCAAGTTCAAGAGTGAGACTCAACAAACCGTCATCGACTTTGCAAATCAAGTGCAACGGTAACTCAATTCCACTATCCTCACCATTAGAAGCGACAATGGCACCGAATTCAAGAACTACACATTGGATGAGTTTCTTAGTGATGAGGGGATCAAACATCAACTCTACCCCCTATACCCCTCAACAAAATGGTGTTGCCGAAAGGAAGAACCGTACCTTGAATGATGCGGCCCGGACCATGATGGCGGAATTCAAGTCGCCATATAACTTTTGGGCCAAAGCCATTTCTACCGCTTGTCATGCAACCAATCGCCTCTATCTATGCAAGAAGAAGAACAAGACTCCATATGAGCTTTTCACCGGTCACAAGCCAAATGTCAAGTACTTCCGGGTGTTTGGGTGTAGATGCTTCCTCCTCAAGAAAGGTGTCCGCTTAAAGTTTGAATCTAGGGCTCAAGAAGGGATCTTTGTTGGGTACTCAAATCAGTCCCATGCCTATCGAGTCTACAGCAAAGCAACGGGAAGGGTTGAAGAATCTAGCAATGTCGAGTTATGAAGATCATGAGTCTCTTGTGCGGCAAGATGGTATTCGTGATCCAAGTGATGAAATTCCTCCCCAAGCCATAAGAAGAATGGGTGTAGGTTTCTTCCACCCCATTGAAGATCCCCTTGTGGCCGAAGGAGAAGGACCAAGCTCCACTCAAGCGGAGCCTTCACTCTCACAAGACCTTCTTGCACCTCAAGGTCAACTTAATGCTTCTCAAGCTTCGACAAGCTCCTCTCAAGATCTTCATGTTCCTGACTCTTCAAGTCCAAGTCTACCTCAAGTTGATCAAGCTCCTCCCCTCCAAGTTGTTGATGCTCCTCATGTCAATGACTCTCAAGGTAAAGTTGAAGATTGTCATGTTGACAATGACCAAGGCCAAGCAAGTGTCTCTCTGCCAAATGATGATGTCTCTCCCTCGGTTGATGTTGATGAAGATAGTGATCAAGTTCGTTCATATAATCAAGGAGGGCTCTCGAATCATGGTAATGATGAAGTGGTTGCTCAAGAATATCATCTTGAGACCCAAGCTTGTCGTCAAGCATACCGTCTCGCGAAGCTCATCAAAGATGGACATATCCTCGATAATGTTTATGGAGATTTCAATAGGGGTTCCACTACTAGGAGACAACTAACCTCTTTTAGTTCTCATCATGCATTTATTTCTCATGTTGAGCCCCAAAAGGTCTTCGAAGCTCTTGAAGATGATGATTGGGTCGATGCTATGAACGAAGAACTCCACAACTGCAAGAGGAACAAGGTGTGGACTCTTGTGAAGATACCCAAAGATTGTCAAAATGTGATTGGGACCAAGTGGATCTTCAAGAACAAGAAGGATGCAAATGGTATAGTCGTCCGCAACAAAGCAAGGTTTTTTTTTGGGGTGAAATAGTAGGGAATAATCCCCACTGCAATTTTTTTATTATATATGAGTATGTTACAATGAGAAATGATCTAAGGTAGATCATAAACAGTTACATCTAACTCAATCTATGTAGAGGAAAAAAATTGAGACAATCTATTCTATCCCTGGTCTAAATGCTGATTGAGCCAGGCCTTGAATTTCTCTTTGTATTTTCCTTTGATTCTGAATTGTATCCATCTCATTTCTTGGTAGAAAATTGCTTCCATCTATCAAAAGTGGGTCTTTTGTCATTAAAAATCTTCTCATTTCTGCATATCCAGATACCCCAGGAAGTCAAGGTAATGATCTCCATTGCAAAAGGTAGATGTAACTTTTCTTTGATGTTTGAAATAGCTTCAAATCCTGTTATATTTGCACTTCTGTTTCTGGAAATATGGTCCCAACATTTCTTTGCAAATGGACAATACCAGAAAAGATGATTTGTTGATTCTTCTGACATGCAGTTGGACGTAACACAATTGTAATCAGGGATGTTGAAATTCTTTCTCATCAGTAGATTTCTTGTATTCAATCTGTTTAGTAGAAAAATCCAGAAAAAGAACTTCTGTTTATTTTGACAGGAGGTTTCCCAAACCCAAGAAAAGTGTGGTGGTGATGGTGAGTATCCAATCATGGCTGAGTAGGCCTTTTTAACTTCGAATTTATCTGAGCCCCAAATATAGTTCCAGTTATCATGGGTGTCCTCCTGAGTGTCATTTCTGAATTCTTGGCATCTTTCTTCCATGACTAAAAACTCAGAGAAAGCTTGTTGAGAGAGAGGTAGGTGGAAGTTATCTTCAAGAAATTCAGCATGAAGGAAGTCATGAACACTGATGTTTGTGGACTTAGCATAGGACAAAAGGTGAGGGGATTTATTCATCAAGCACTCATCTTGCCAAAGGTCAGTCCAGAAATAAGCAGATCTGCCTGATTTCAGATTGCATTTAGCCATGCCTTTAAAGTTATCAATTAATTTGATATGTGACTTCCACCAGAAAGATCCCTCCATGCTTCTTCCAGGTAGTTTTCCATTTTTGTAATAAGTCTCCCATATGAGATGAACCATGGTATGTCCTGGTGGTTGTAGAATTTGTCCAAATTTTTCAGTAGGAGTGCATTATTTTGAATCTGTAGGTTTAGTAACCCTAAACCCCCTTGATTCTTAGTACGGCAGATTTTGTCCCATGATACAAGTGCTTGTACTCTTGCTTGCACATCTTCAGTCTTCTTTCTCCACAGACAATATCTCATATATTTAATAATTTGATCCTTGATGGCTATTGGTACCTCTAAACAGCTCATAAAAAATAGAGGAAGCGAGGAGAGAACAGATTTGTCCAGCTGCAGTTTTCCTCCATAATTCAAGAAATCAGCAATTCCACATAATCTTCTTTCCACTCTCTGAACAATGGGAAGAAAGTTCTCCATAGATGGCTTTGTAATGCTTAATGGGAGCCCAAGGTAAGTAAAAGGGAGGCATCCAGTTTGTCAGTTGATTGTCATAGCAAAATGCATAAGTCTATCATTACATGTGTTTATTGGCATCATGCTAGATTTTAGGTAGTTGACTTTGAGTCTAGTGGAAATTGCAAATGTTTGAAGGAGTGCTTTCAAGCATAATAATTGAGATGCATCAGCTTTAAGTATCACCAATGTTTCATCAGCATATTGAATAACAGGGAAGTCACTGTTGGGTGGCCCCACAATAGGTGGAGTTAGAAAATTCATATGCATGGCCTTGTTTAGAACTGATTGCAGGAGGTCAGTAGTAAGGACAAATAGTAATGGTGAAAGTGGGTCTCCTTGCCTAACACCTCTCCTGCAGTAGAACTTTTTACCAGGCACACCATTAAGAAGAATTTCAGAAGTTCCAGATTCAAAGATCATTTCAATCCACCTAATCCATTTTCTCACAAATCCTCTAGCTTTAAGGATATTTATGATGGCAGAGTGGTCTACTGTATCAAATGCCTTCTCAAAATCAAGTTTGAGAATTAAAATTTCCTCCTTTGACTTGTGGCATTGGAATAAGTATTCAAAGGCCCAACCAATGCAATCTTGAATAGATCTGTTGTTGAGAAATCCATATTGGGTTTTATGTACCAATTTCAGAATAATACATTGCAGTCTATTTGCAAGAAGTTTGGTAATTATTTTGAAAATACAGTTCAGTAAGGAGATTGGTCTGAAATCAGCCGATGTAGATGGGCAAGTGACTTTAGGTATGAGTGTAATGTAAGAAGAGTTGATGCTCTCAAGGGACACTTTCTCATTGAAGAACTGATGTATCAGTAATTTGATATCATATCCAATGATAGACCAACAACTTTTGATAAATTCATTATTAAAACCATCAGGACCAGGTGACTTTTCATTTGGTAGATCAGTGATAACCTCCTAAATTTCCTTGTCAAGAAAAGGTTTTTCAAGTGAATTCTTCATCTCATCAGTCATTCCATTTCCATACAAGTCTGCAAGGTTATAGTGCTTCTCAGTTTTGACTGATGTACCCATTCTTGCCCTGATGTCATTCCAAAGGATATCAGCCTTGTCATAGTGATTTGTAAATTCCTGTCCAGATTCATTCTTGATCATAGATATATAGTTGTGTCTGTAATTGATGGTAGCTTTGGAATGGAAAACTTAGTGTTTTCATCCCCAAGTTTTACCCATTTAATTTTCCCTCTTTGTTTCCAATAGGTGTTTTGGTTCTGAAGAAGAGAGGTAATATGGGATTTCAGGATATCTCTGAGGTGCCATTCATTGATGGTTAATGTTCTAGATTCTTCAAGTAGGTCCAGGAGATCAATGGTTTCATTCACCTTAGCAATCTGGTCCTTTAAGCAAGGTAACTGTTTTGCCCAAATCTTGATGCCTCTCCTCACATTTTTCAACTTGGCACAAATTCTTTTTGCCAAGTCCTGATAATTCACAGGTATATTCCAAGCATTTTGTACAATCATCTTAAAATCAGAATGATGAAGCCAGTAATTTTCAAATCTAAAGATTTGTGCCTTGGGGATGTTAGGTCCAATGGATATGACACAGGGAAGATGATCCGAAGTAGGTTTGGATACTGGAGTAACCATAGTGTATGGGTATTTGGTTGTCCAAGAACTAGATGTAAAAAACCAGTCCAATCTTTCCAGGAGTGGATCTTTTTGCATGTTACTCCATGTGAATTTTCTACCCTTTAGTGGCAACTCAATAAGACCCAGGTTGTAGATAGCATCATTGAAGAGCATAGTTTCATTAACATCTCCCCCACTTTTATTTCTATCAGTGAGACTTCTGATAAGGTTAAAATCACCTAACACTAGCCAATCCATACAATCAGGCATAGTGATGTTTGAAAACCAGTCTAAGAAATCCATCTTTCTATCATTTTGACATGGACCATAGATATTAGTAAGAGTCCAGGAATCATTTGATAATTGAGAGGTGAAGGTGACAGAAGTTGAGAAATCATTTTGGAAATCCCTAGTACCATTAAATAATGTACTGTTCCAGATGGTAATAATTCCTCCAGATGCACCAATTGATGGTAAGAAATCAAAGCTGTCAAACTAGTTTGGACAGAACTTTTTTAAATAATTGATATGAAAGTTATCTCTCTTGGTTTCTTGGAGACAAATAATGTCACATTCAGATTCCATGATCTTGCTTTTTAGTGCCAACCATTTTTTCTCAGAGTTAATTCCCTTGAGGTTCCAGTTCAGAATCTTCCAGTTTTTGTTGTTACTCATTTAAAAACCAATTGGGTGAGCATTGGGGTGACACAAAATTTGTAGTCACACAAACAAGACTGAACATATCATAGGATACTGAATTCATAAACATGTCCAACAGCAAATAGGTCTGCAACAACTCATAACAGACATGATAAGTAACTGGTCCAGTCTCAAAAGGATAGATTTTTGTAAACATTAACCACATTATTTAGGTGCTTTCTTCTTAGACTGCTGTCCACAAGATTCAGCAGCACCTCCCTTCTTCTTGCTTGGAAGGTATGTTTCTGGACCAGTCTTCTTAGGTCCAGGCTTTCCAGGTGGCCTGATGATCAAATCATTGATTCTGCCCTTCTTCAGCAACCTTTTCTCAAGTTCTCCCTCCTTAACCTTGCAAAATGAATCAGCAAGATTCTTAACAACCTTATTACTGAGACAAGGTGGAGTAGCATTGCAAGAGAGACAATTATGATCAGAGCAATTCATATGGCTTTTAAAACCCCCATTAAGTTCCACAATTCTGGGGCTCCTTCTCACCTCAGATTCCACCAATGGTTATTTACCCCTTCTCCTCTTAGCAGGAGCATTTGGCACCATCATGCTCGATGGGGAATCATTCAGGCAATGGGGAGGATTCTGTCCAACACATTCATCAGGTATAATGAAGGTGAAAGTAGTTTCTTCAGTAATTGGTTCCTTAATAATCTCCCAAAGTGGAGATGTGAGAAAATGTCTAGTCCAACTGAATTTCTCAGGAGTGATGAGCATAAGAGTGATAAAATTAAACCAACTTACAGGAATGTCACATTGCAGATTGGCTTTGTCAGGTGAGGGATTCATGTGTGGAGCAAAGAATCTGTCCCAAAGTTCAAGACCTTGTTTTGAGAAAGAATTCCTAGCAGAAAGCATCTCAGATGTATTGACAAAAGGAATAATGGCCATTCCAACTTGAAGGTGTGCCTCATTTGGAGAGAGGAGATTAGTGTCCTCCATCATCCAATCATCCTGCATGTTACCCTCATCAGCTTGGATGGTGTCCTCTTCCTCATCTTGTTAATTATGCAGGATGTTAAGCAGTCCTTCTCCCATGCCCACATCCTGAATAGCATTAGTAATATTTTGTTCCACTTCTATATCCTCAGCTCCATGGATAGATGCCTTGTCACTGTCAGATGAAACATTTGCAACAGGGATAGATCCATGGATAGATGCCTTGTCACTGTCAGATGAAACATTTGCAACAGGGATAGATCCAGTAACAACACTGTCAGCCTCCTGAGGAGGCAAATTCTGGTTGTCAATGGGCATGTCAACTCCTTTAGCAAAAACAGGTCCTTGGACCGCATTCCAGTTGCCCTAGCCAGCATTATTATTCTGAGGGGCAGGTTCAATCCATTGATCCCATCCACCAATGTCCCCTTTAGGTTGTGGAGGAGGAGGTGGAGAAGGGGGCCCAAAAATGGGTCCCACCACAGGTAGAGGGTGAGGGTCAGGACCATCATCAGGTAGTGGGTCCTCATCAGGTGCCCCCCCAGGAGATTGTTGTGCAAAATTTCCACAGAAAAGGTGCATGATTCAGTGTCCACTAGGTCCCCAATGGTGAATCTAACACTTTTAGGAACATCTAAGAGGTCAGTGACTATGAGCTTTGCAATGATCCTTCCCTTGTGCTCAGGGTCCCTCTCCCAGAGAAGAACTTTACCAATATCAGAGAATATAGCATTCAGGTCGTCATGATGCCAGTGATCAAGTGGAGGACCCAGGAGCATAACCCAACATTCATTGTTCAACTGAGTCCTGCGCCAGTTGATTCCTTCATTATGCCTATCAAAAGAAATATCAACATCTTGGAAGGGAATATGACCCGCAGCAATTAACCGGTCACGGTCACTGATATTTGCAAATTGAACATATGCAGAACCAAATGGACAATCTTGAATATCACGAAATTCGACATGTGCATCATTGATAAAGAAATCTTGCAACACATCCCTGATATTACCAAAAGGGACAGGACCAGGAGGAAGGGGATGGATGTGCGCAATGGCATACTGTTCAGGTGCCCTTGGTCAGCGAGGAACCACCACCCTTTTGACCCGATTCCTGCCAGCCACCTGCATAATCTCGAAGCCATGGGGAAGAAATGGTTGAGGGTCAAGTGGAATGTTGGCCATTGCGTCGGTGGTTGTCACCGGCGACGAGCAGAGCAAGGCAGTTGGGGTTTCTCCAGGCGAGGGAGTTGAGGAGACAGGGGTTTCGGCCGAATTAATTTTTTGGGCAAGAACAAAATCCTTAAGACAATCATACACCCTGGGCCGCGAAACTTGCAGCGTGACATGGGCCTTGAACCAATGCAGGTAAGATTTGTCGGGCCAGGGACAAGAAGGGAAAGTAGGGAATTTCAAAAATGGTAGAAGACCAGGCAAATTAATTGTAGAAGATTTGTTGACTACAGTTGATTTCGCCTCTTTAATACCATTACCATTAATCACAATTTCCGCAAATGATGCACCCGGTACTACACGAGTAATGTCACCTTTATATTGACCGTTATTGTATGGGACAGGTGACGACGAAGAACCAATACGATCAAAAACAGAGGATTTATTTTTCTTTTGTATAAAACAAATGTCCAATCCTTGTCCAATTCTTTGTAATATTCTTTCTCTTCGAATTTCCAATTTGGGTCTCCATCACCCCAAAGTTTGATCTTCAATATGAATGACTCATCAGAGAAAGAACCAGAATTATATATTTCAAATCCCACAGCTCTTGATGCAACCAAGAATCTAAAGGTTCTATCCTGGAGTATTTTGACTTGAAATTTTGAGGCATGACCCCCAAAACAAGCTTGATGAACAATGCCAATAGTATGAATATCAATCTTAAAATTTGCACGACCAAATGAACCAACAAGGAAGAAAGGTCTTCTGCGAAATCCTCCTGAGAAATTAATGTGGTGTCCAATTTTTTTGAACATATTATCCTCAAACTTCAGCCCTTTAGAGAAATCCACAGAAATGCCGTTGTGTTTGGTTGATGTAGTGGGCACATCGAAGATTTGATCACCCACCACCACTCTTTTTATGACAAGATCCAAGATAATACTAGAGGAAACTTTCTCATTTTGAAGAAGGAATCTAGCATCAATACCTACCTTGTCACGATTTAGTAACACAACCTGCTTAGCAAGAGTATACAGGACCAGAAAACCAGGAGCATTGTCTAAAACATCAGAAGGCAAGGTAGAGCTAGTAACATGCCACATAAGTTTCAAATCATCACTCTTGCACTCATGAACATGAGAAGTCCCAAGAAAATTAGATGTTGGTGGCAAAATATCATTGATCCTTGCAAGGTGAGAGGGGAACCTCACCACAGAACCAATCATGAGAACCTCACCATTTACCAAACTTCTACCTTCCAGTGGTGAACCATTTGCATTGAGTATGACCAGCCAGCCATTATCTGAGAGAATAAGTAATCCAACGAGGAACTTACCATCGGTGGAGCTTCCAGAATAGGTGATTTTCTAGCCACCACCAGATGAATCCAGCGAATGAGAGCCCATGAGTATGTTTGCGATGGCGCCGGAGTGGCGCCGGCGAGTGCCGGTGGGATGGGCCTCAGAGAGGCATGCCTCAGAAATCGTGCGGGTCGAGAACCCTCATATGTTCTTATTATGGTTAACAATCAACAAGGCAAGGTTAGTTTCCCAAGGATACTCTCAAGTTGAGGGCATAGACTATGGTGAAACTTATGTCCCCGATGCTTGTCTAGAATCCATTCTGTAACACCCCGTCCACTCCTGGGCCCGGGGGGTGTCACTCCTGGCAGCTTAATAGGATATCTAGACTGGCCCCACAGACCAACACTAGTCTTTTCTGCGCACTTTGTCCTCACTCGTGTGCACCCGGTTACCCACTTTCCAGTCGGTCACCCATCCTAGAATTGCTCTAGGCCAAGCACGCTTAACCTTAGAGTTCTTGTCGAATGAGCTTCCGGAAAAGAAGTTGCAACTTGTTGGTATGAGTATTCTATCAATCCTATTAAGCCATGTGCCTGGTCTCACATACACCCACCCTTTAGAAGATCGATGCCCTCATCGATCAAGCACACCCTAGGAACGTTCCCTCTTGGCACGCGTATGTGCGTCTAGTGCCGGCACATGTGCCATGCCGTGTCCACTCCGGGACACACACGCCATGCTACACTTGTCCCGCCACTAACCCGCACACACCCGTGTAATCGCAAGGGTCGGCTCTGATACCACTTGTAACACCTCGTCCACTCCTGGGCCCCGGGGGTGTCACTCCTGGGAGCTTAATAGGATATCTAGACTGTTTCCACAGACCAACACTAGTCTTTTCTGCGCACTTTGTCCTCACTCGTGTGCACCCGGTTACCCACTTCCCGGTCGGTCACCCATCCTAGAATTGCTCTAGGCCAAGCACGCTTAACCTTAGAGTTCTTTTCGAATGAGCTTCTAGAAAAGAAGTTGCAACTTGTTGGTATGAGTATTCTGTCAATCCTATTAAGCCATGTGCCTGGTCTCACACATTCGCATGCTTCTTGCCTTTTATACCCATCATAATTTCAAGTTACAACAAATGGATGTCAAGAGTGCTTTTCTTAATGGTCCTTTAAAAGAATTGGTGTATGTCAAGCAACCTCCGGGATTTGAGGACCCCCTCTTCCCGGACCATGTCTACAAACTCGATAAGGCACTATATGGTCTCAAGCAAGCCCCTCGTGCTTGGTATGAGTGCCTTAGAGAGCTCTCGTTAGACCGTGGTTTCGAAGTAGGCCTCATTGATCCCACTCTTTTTACTAAGAAAGTTGGAGGAAACTTGTTCATTTGCCAACTCTATGTTGATGACATTATTTTTGGGTCTACTAACAAAGCTTTTCAATGAGGATTTTGCTAAGCTCATCACCGACCGCTTTGAGATGTCCATGATGGGGGAGTTGGAATTCTTTCTTGGCTTTGAAGTCAAACAATTGAGGAAAGGGACTTTCATCAACCAAGCCAAATATGTCCAAGATATGCTCAAGAAGTTCAACCTTGATCAAGTAAATTGAGTCAAAACTCCCATGCCCACAAAGGTTAATCTTGATCTTGATCCCAAGGGTAAGGATGTGGATCAAAAGCTTTATCGCTCGATGATTGGTTCTCTACTCTATCTTTGTGCTTCTCGATCGGATATTATGTTGAGTGTGGGTATGTGTGCAAGATTTCAAGCCGCGCAAAAGGAAAGCCACATGGTGGCGGTCAAGAGAATCTTTCGATATTTGGTTCATACCCCTAACTTTGGGCTGTGGTACCCAAAGGGGGCCAGCTTTGATCTCACTGGTTACACTAATTCGGATTAGGTAGGAGACGAAGTGGAGAGAAAGTCTACTTCCGGTTCTTGTCAATCTCTTGGGAGGTCCTTGGTGTGTTGGTCCTCGAAGAAGCAAAACTGTGTGTCTTGGTCCACTGCCGAAGCTGAGTACATCTCCGCCACGAGTTGTTGTGCTCAATTACTATGGATGAAGCAAACCTTGAAGGATCTTGGACTCTCTTTTGACAAGGTGCCACTTTTGTGTGACAATGAGAGTGCTATTGCTATTGCTCACAACCCTGTTCAACACAACAAGACGATCATGTTGCTAGAGGAGACATTTCTTTGGAGTATGTTCCTACCAAGGCCAATCTTGCGGATCTTTTCACGAAGCCTCTTGATGAAGCAAGGTTCCGGGAGTTGAGGCATGAACTAAATATCATTGATTCAAGCAACGAGGCTTAAGTATCTTGCGCACATACCCGGGTCTCAAAGGATATCTTGTTTGGATGTACGCATGGTTTTAGGGCGAGTGTGGTTCCCCAAATGAACCATCACTCCTCCTATTAGCACACATTAATGTATTCATTCTCTATGCTCTCTCAAGGAGACGAATTTAGCTTCAATGATGAGTTTAGGTAATGAACCCAAGATACATCTTCGCGATTTCAAGCCAAGTATACTCATATATGGTGGCCTAGGCCACCGACTTTGTGCTATTTGGCTCGCAGTCGTTGTTTTGAGTTTTATTCTTTCGGGTGGATCTGGTTCTTTTCAGTTTGTGCACAAGGTCGTTTTTCCTTGCCAATCATAATCTGGAGCTTGCTTTCTGGGAATCATCGGTAGTTCCGATCGGAATCGGTACTACCGGTGAGGGCCAAAATTTCTCTCAGAAATTCTGCCTTGATCAGAAGTACCACTTCTCCTAGAACTTCCGGTGTCGTCGGTAGTTTCGGCCTATGGCCGGTACTACCGGTGAGGGGGGGGGCCCGTTAAGTGACGGGCCAAGGGGGGGCACGAGGTCATCTTCCCCATTTGCCTCCCCTTGACCCCATATTACCACCCCTAGTTGTCAAGGAGCTCTCCACGGTGACGCCGCCGGCCACACCGATTTCAGCCGTCCCTCCTCAGATCGGCTCCGTGGGATTCTTCCCTTCCTCGATTCCCCGCCATGGACCCTGGTATTTGCTCCTCTCGTGCTCCATTCATGGAGATCTAGTAACTTTTGTGCTTGAGTTGGACATGCCATGTCTAGGGCCCTTCTTTGGCTAGAACTACTATGGGGAGTCTTGGTAGGGATAGGATTCTACTTTAGATTGTTTGGCCTCAGTACATAGTCTAGATGTCATCGATTTGTGCATCAAGTTTCATTGAATCTGGGATTTGGACCCAGTTTTGAACTGCCCTGTTCGTGCCCTGACCGGTACTACCGGTGCGGACCCGCCGGTACTACCGGCGTGGTCCTCTCACCGGTACTACCGGTGAGGCAGCGGTAGTACCGCCCAGGGGCAGGGTAGGACCAGAACTTCCGGTGCGTCCCATGCGACTGGTAGTTCCGGACGCCAGGCGGAACTTCCGATGCACCAATTTCTGATATATGGCTCTGTACCGTGTCAATTCATTCTAGTTGCTTTCGTTTTTCTTCGACCTTGTGCACTTATCCTCTAGTTCCTCCTTTCTATTTGCTTTTCTCTTAGGGCAAGGGGGTTCCCGTGGCAGATCCAAGCGGTCCCGTGCTCCCTCTCGTGGACCGTCAGAGATTGATGAGGATGATCTTGAGGTTGTGCGCCCTCCCAGTCAGACTGCTCGTCAGAGGGCTGCAGCTGAGCGTCGTGCTGCTGCTGCGGAAAGCAAGGGGTCTGTTCTGGCAAGTCAAAAGAAGACCACCTCTGGACCGGATTCTAGCAAGAAGAATATTTCCTCTTGGCCGCAGCTTGCCTACGAGGAGTTTCGCAAGGTTGATCCCTACGCTGTTCCTCGTGACCGCCTGGCTCAGGCTCCTTTCTTCCACACCGTGCGTCAACAGGAGATCTATTCTGAGGTTTATGCTACTAAGAAGAAAAGGTGTGTGCTCCTCAAAAGTACATCAACATTGCAAAGATGGAGAGCAACCCTGAATACTTTGGTGAAGCTCTTGATATGTGCAGGAGGTTTGGCCTCATCAAGCTGATGCAACACCGTGAGAACTTTGATGAGAGGGCCATTGCTCAGTTCTACTCAACTCTATACTTTGACACTAACCCTGATGATCGAACCATGAAGTGGATGACTCAAAACAAGTATCTGACTGCTAAATGGTCTGAGTTTGCCGCCCTTCTTGGCTACCCTATTCAGGAAGGTGGCCGTCATGCCAATGGGTGGTGGGTGCATAGGGGGCGGGCCTCCGAGCCGGAAGTTCTGGAGCCTCTTTACATTGCGGGCCGAGGCGTTGCTGGTAACGTTGCCCATCTCCTTCCCACCTATGACATCATGCGCAAGGTCTATCAGAACACTATTTCTCCCAAGGCTGGTAACTTTGATCAGCTTCATGCCTTCCAGATTGATCTCGTGTTTTAGACTTACCGCCACAGAAACTCTCAGGATCCCCTTGATGTTATGGATTATATCTTTGAAGAAATCTGGTCCTCTATGATTGAGAAGAGGTCTTGTCCATATGCTCCTTACATCCAGACTCTTATCAATGCCAAATGGAGGGAGGCAACTGGCTCTATCTACCCTCAGGATGTTCTCACTATTCATGAGGAAAAGACTCTCCGTGTGATGAAGCACAAGTTACCTCGCTCTTAAGGTCAAGAAGAAACTGTTGCTGGAAGGACTGCTTCGGATGCTAGTGATGGGGACCGTGCTGAGGCTTCTCCTCCACCCTGACTTGTGAGGTAGCCCTCTTGGGCTAAAAAGCTGTTGAAGAAGGTGAAGAAGACTTTCTGCTCAATTCAGGACCATGAGTATCAGTCCTATGTTGCTCAGAGGCACAGTGTCCGCCGGGAGAAGGCCATCATGAGGAAGCTTGATATTCCTGTGTCACCTGAGTCTAGCTCCATCACCGCGCCCAAGGATGAGTGGATCAACACACATTGCAAGTGGACTCATAGTGATGACGAGCTAGATATCTCCAGTCAGTTCCCGCCCGCTTGGAACAATGCCTCTTGGGACCCCGAGTCGCCTCCTCCGGTCATTGGTGGGTGGGGCGCGTAGTTTGGCTTCTTTATCCCTTGTTGGCGTCTTGATGCCAAAGGGGGAGAAAGTGCCCCGTTAGGATCTCGGGATTTGCATGGGTTTGGTTGTGTCACGAGCTCGCTTTTTCTTTGATCTTTTTATGCTCGTGCACACTTTATTCCGTTATGTAATGTTTGTGGACCTCTGTTATTGTCTGTGGACCTCTTGTATGGTTGCTACCTTGTTGGTGAATCTATGTGGTAAGGTATCTCTATGGTATTCTCCTAAGGATTTGTGGTGGACTATTCTTGATTGTCAAATCTTTGTCTCACCACAATTGTGTTGGTGCAAGGTATGAGCTCCACACTTTTCTCGGTTGGGAGAGCTCTCTCCCATGTCTTCAGGGGGAGCCTCTCTCACCTTTAGTTTTATGTGAAAATCTTGTGGGGTTGTCATCAAGCACCAAAAAGGGGGAGATTGAGAGGATTTTTTTTCTCCTTATGTTTTTGGTGTTGATGACAACTCCTTTTTGTGGTTTAACCATTTGTCCAAGTTTCAGGTTTTATCTTCGGACGTGTTCGTGGATGTTGTCTCTCAAGGAAGAGCTTGTAGTCGATAGCTTTTATTTTTCACTTTCTCTTGTTTACTTTTTAGGCTACCGTACTATCAAGAGGGAGTCCATCTAGGAAGGTTGTGGGAAATCGATATTTCATGCACAGACCATATATGCACCTCCACAGCCATCCTAGTTTTCGAGTGAGGGAGTGTTTCCTGAGCTGTTGAAGGGGTTTCTGCCCTGACCGGTAGTACCGGCCAGGCAGCGGTAGTACCGCCCAGGGGTTCTCCCAGGGTTGTTCGAGCGATACTTCCGGCAGAAGATCCGGTCCTATTTCCGATGAAGAGTTTTTGGGATCAGTAAGACTTTTTTCTAACTTTGCCTATTTTTTAGAAATAGCATCGGATCTTGGACCGGTAGTACCGGCCAGACCAGGTCCTGCCCCCTTGAGCGGTAGTACCGCTCCCTCACTAGTAGTACTGGCCAACATCGAGGACCGGTAGTTTCGGATCCATTTCCGGTCATATTTCCGACGCTGGGCAGTGCGGGTCAGATAACCTTCGGCCTCGCACTGCCTATTTGGTAGAAATAAGGGCGGAATTTGGACCGGTACTACCGGCCAGCCCGTTTTTGGTCCGCCGACAGTCGTATGACTGTTACCTGGCCTGGGCTGGACCGGTGGTGGCTCGCTCGCCGGTACTACCGGTCAGTCACCGGTAGTACCGACGGTGTCGGGCCTGGGCAGATTCTGCCCGTTTGAAGGGGTGTTATTTAAGCCCCCTTCTTCCTCCTCCCATTTTATCTTTTTGTTCTCTCTCTCCTCCATTTTTACAAGAGCTTGACTTGGCTAGATCTCTCTCCCCATCCACTCAAAACTCTTGATCTTTTGAGGATTGGGAGAGGTGACCTAGATCTACACCTCCACCAAAGGAATTTTGATTCCCCCCACTCATCCTTCGTGGATTTCGTTTCTTGGGTTCTTGGAACCCTAGACGGTGTAGGGCATCCTCGGAGCTGGGGCATTTGTTGTAAAGCTCTGTGGTGTCGTTGAGGGCCTTCAATTAAGTTGTGAAGCCTCCCCTCAACCTTGTTGTAAAGGTTTTCGGTTGGCGCCTTCAAGGTCACCGGTTAGTGGATTGTGAGGCCACCTTTGTGGTGGTGCTCACCGGAGAAGAAGGTGAGGCCTTTGTGGCGCTCGGGTGACCTTGTGTGGCCCCGACACCTCTCCAACATAGACGTAGCTTCTTTGGAAGTGAACTACAGGAATTACATCTTTGTGTCCCCTCGCCGGTTCTTTCGCTCCGCTCCTTTACTTCTTGCATTTACTCTCTTGTTTACCTTTGTGTTACTTGTCATTTAGGGCGTTCACATAATTGCATCTCTAGTGAACTTTATTTTGTGCTAAGCCTTAAAAGTGGGATACAAGTTTGAAAATTGGTAGTCTCCTATTCACCCACCCCCCCTCTAGTCGACCTAAGTTGGGCCTTTCAACCGTGTACTCTTCCTGCACTGCCATTATTTAAATATATGCACTGCTCTGCGAGATGATCCAGCCAAACTAGTTTACTATGAGGCACTGCGCTATTTAACCCTCACATGCACTGCTCTGTACTGCTCAGACTACTTGCACTGCCTTTAGTTCGACAATTGCACTGCTCTATGTAATGCTGGAGGTACACTGGTTTTTTTCAAAGCACTGCGCTTCCTCAGCCACATGCACTGCCTTACCTAGAAACTATACTAGCCCCTAACGAATGCGGGACGACCCTGCACTCTAAGTGCATTGCCCATATAGTCATATAAAAAACTGCTTTCTACACGGATACACCTATGTACTTTCGAAGAACTGCCCGTTTTATCCTGCGTGGACTGCCCTTAGTTCGACAATTGCACTTCTCTATGTAATGCTGCAGGTACACTGGTTTCTGTTCGAAGCACTGCGCTTCCTAAGCCACATGCACTGCCTTACCTAGAAACTATACTAGCCCCTAACGAATGCGGGCCCTGCACTCTAAGTGTACTGCCCATATAGTCATATAGAAAACTGCTTTCTACACGGATACACCTATGTACTTTCGAAGAACTGCCCTATTTATCCTGCGTGCACTGCCCTTAGGTCGACAATTGCACTGCTCTATGTAATGCTGCAGGTACACTGTTTTTTGTTCGAAGCACTATGCTTCCTCAGCCACATGCACCGCCTTACCTAGAAACTATACTAGCCCCTAACAAATGCGGGACGACCCTGCACTCTAAGTGCACTGCTCGTATGGTCATGTAGAAAACTCCTTTCTACACGGATACACCTATGTACTTTCGAAGAATTGCCCTATTTATTCTGTGTGCACTGCAATTAGTTCGACAATTGCACTGCTCTATATAATGCTGCAGGTACACTGGTTTCTGTTCGAAGCACTGCGCTTCCTCAGCCACATGCACTGCCTTACATAGAAACTATACTAGCCCCTAACGAATGCGGGACAACCCTGCACTCTAAGTGCACTGCCCGTATAGTCATAAAGAAAACTGCTTTCTACACAAATACACCTATGCACTTTCGAAGAACTGCCCTATTTATCCTGCGTGCACTGCAATTAGTTCGACAATTGCACTGCTCTATATAATGCTGCAGGTACACTGGTTTCTGTTCGAAGCACTGCGCTTCCTCAGCCACATGCACTGCCTTACATAGAAACTATACTAGCCCCTAATGAAAGCGGGACAACCCTGCACTCTAAGTGCACTACCCGTATAGTCATAAAGAAAACTGCTTTCTACACAAATACACCTATGCACTTTCGAAGAACTGCCCTATTTATCCTGCGTGTAAAGAACTGCCCTATTTATCCTGCGTGTACTGCCATTAGTTCGACAATTCCACTGCTCTATGTAATGTTGTAGGTACACTCGCTTCTGTTTGAAGCACTGCGCTTCCTTAGCCACATGCACTGCCTTACCTAGAAACTATACTAGCCCCTAACGAATGCGGGATGAACCTGCACTCTAAGTGCACTGCCCATATAGTCATATAGAAAACTGCTTTCTACACAGATACACCTATGTACTTTCGAAGAACTGCCCTATTCAGCCTGCGTGCACTGCCCAATTTATCCTATGTGCACTGCCTTTAGTTCGACAATTGGACTGCTTTATGTAATGCTCCAGGTACATTGGTTTCTATTCGAAACACTATGTTTCCTAAGCCACATGCACTGCCGTACCTAGAAATCCCGGCGTCACTGTACTAGCCCCTAAGTGCACACTAAGTGCACTGCCTGTATAGTCATATAGTCATGTACACAGATACACCTATGCACTTTCGAAGAACGGCCCAATTTATCCTGCATGCACTGCCCAGTTTATCCTATGTGCACTGCCTTTAGTATGACAATTGCGCTGCTCTATGTAATGTTGCAGGTACACTGGTTTCTGTTGGAAGAACTGCGCTTCCTCAGCCACATGCACGGCATTACCTAGAAATTCCGGCACCACTAAACTAGCCCCTAAAAAATGCGGGACAACCCTGCACTCTACGTTCACTGCCCGTATACTAATAAAGAGAACTGCTTTGTACACAGATACACCTATACTTTCGAAGAACTTCCCTATTTATCTTGCATTCACTGCCAAATTTATCCAATCTACACTGCCTTTAGTTCGACAATTGCACTGCTCTATGTAATGCTGCAGGTACACTGGTTTCTGTTGGAAGAACTGCGCTCCCTCATCCACATGCACTGCCTTACCTAGAAACTATACTAGCCCCTAACGAATGCGGGACGACCCTACACTCTAACTGTATTGCCCGTATAGTCATATAGAAAACTGCTTTCTATACAGATACACCTATGTACTTTCGAAGAACTGCCCAATTTATCCTGCGTACACTGCCATTAGTTCGACAATTGCACTGCTCTATGTAATGCTGCAGGTACACTGGTTTCTGTTCAAAGCACTGCGCTTCCTCAGCCACATGCACTGCCTTACCTAGAATCTATACTAGCCCCTAATGAATGCGGGACAACCTTGCACTCTAAGTGCACTGCCCGTATAGTCACATAGAAAACTGTTTTCTATAAAGATACACATATGTACTTTCGAAGAATTGCCCTGTTCATCCTGCGTGTGCTGCCCAATTTATCCTATGTGCACTGCCTTTAGTTCGATAATGGGACTGCTCTATTTAATGCTCCAGGTACACTGGTTTCTATTCGAAGCACTGCGCTTCCGAAGCCACATGCACGGTCGTACCTAGAAATTTTGGCGTCACTGCACTAGCCCCTAAGTGCACACTAAGTGCACTGCCTATATAGTCATATAGTCATGTACACAGATACACCTATGCACTTTCGAAGAACTACCCAATTTATCCTGCGTGCACTTCCCAGTTTATCCTATGTGCACTGCCTTTAGTACGACAATTGCACTGCTCTATGTAATGCTGCAGGTACACTGGTTTCTATTGGAAGCACTGCGCTTCCTCATCCACATGCACTGCATTACCTAGAAATTCCGGCGTCACTGAACTAGCCCCTAAAGAATGCGGGACAACCCTGCACTCTAAGTGCACTGCCCGCATAGTAATAAAGAGAAATGCTTTGTACATAGATACACCTATGTACTTTCGAAGAACTACCCTATTTATCTTGCGTGCACTTCCCAATTTATCCTATGTACACTGCCTTTAGTTCGACAATTGCACTGCTCTATGTAATGATGCCGGTACACTGGTTTCTGTTGGAAGAACTGCGCTTCCTCAGCCACATGCACTGCCTTACCTAGAAATTCAGGCGTCACTGAACTAGCCCCTAAGGAATGCGGGACAACCGTGCACTCTAAGTGCACTGCCCTTATAGTATTAAAGAGAACTGCTTTGTACACAGATACACCTATGTACTTTCGAAGAACTGACCTATTTATCCTACGTGCATTGCCCAATTTATCCTATGTGCACAGTCTTTAGTTCGACAATTGCACTGCTCTATGTAATGATGCAGGTACACTGGTTTTTGTTCGAAGCACAACGCTTCCTCAGCCACATGCACTGCATTACCTAGAAATTCCGGCGTTACTGAACTAGCCCCTAAAGAATACAGGACAACCTTGCACTCTAAGTGCACTGCCCGTATAGTAATAAAGAGAACTGCTTTGTACACAGATACACCTATGTACTTTCGAAGAACTTCCCTATTTATCTTGCGTGCACTACCCAATTTATCCTATGTACACTGCCTTTAGTTCGACAATTGCACTGCTCTATGTAATGCTGCAGGTACACTGGTTTCTGTTGGAAGAACTGCGCTTCCTTAGCCACATGCACTGCCTTACCTAGAAATTCAGGCATCAGTGAACTAGCCCCTAAGGAATGCGGGACAACCTTACACTCTAAGTGCATTGCCCGTATAGTAATAAAGAGAACTGCTTTGTACACAGATACACCTATGTACTTTCGAAGAACTGACCTATTTATCCTGCGTGCACTGCCCAATTTATCCTCAGCCACATGCACTGCCTTACCTACAATTCATATATGCACTGCTCTGTTAGATGATACAGCCAAATTAGTTTACTATGAAACACTGTGCTATTTAACCCCCGCGTGCACTGCCTTGTACTCAAACTACTTGCAGTGCCTTTAGATTAGTAGGGGAAACGATTGTGCAATCTATGTACACTGCTCATATAATCATATATGCATTTCTTTGGCTGATACTTGCACTGCATCAATTAGCAATTACAATAGCAGTACTAGGACCCCAAATTTATACAGTGCAAGAAGATTACAAAAAAGCAACATAGTACATAATTGGAGGAAGAATAAAGTGCTAGAAGATCAAAAGAAGCAACAAAAGGCTTAGTGTACTCACATTACAAAGAGATATTTAATTTTTATTGCATTTTGGTCAATCACTATAGATCAGGTGGCCAGGCTTCAGACATTGCAAAAGCACTACGGACAACTAATGGTGTAGATAACTTGGATAAAACTGATACAGTATTCTTCAGCATGTTTGCACAGAACAAGCCTACATCAAAATCAACTGTCATCAAAACATAGCGACCATCAGCTGACATTGTTATAACACGCAACATACCACAAACTGAGAGATTGCAATTCTCACAGATACTACCAAGTCTTTCCTTCTAGTAATCTTTAATATCCCAGCCAAAAGCAGTTCTGCATGCAATAGGCAGATCTAACATTGTCTGGATGATCCACTTATTTTGACCATTGTTGTAGTCAAGGAGCCAAGTTGTCAGTATACCATCACTAGAAAAGCCAGCTAGTAAAATGCTTCCTGATCTATCCTCTGAAATACAATAATTCCTTTGATCCTTTGTTGTCAGCCTGACTGATTCAGGGAATTGTATCACAGAAGTTAAATGTGTGGATATGTTGTAACATAGAAGAAGTCCTACAACATACGCCATAAACAGGTCTTTGCCTATCAGGATTCCTTCAGGCTGACTAAGGTAAGTGGTTGGTGTTGGCACAGGAATTGGGTCAAAAATATGCATCTCCCATTTACCATTTTGCTGAATACAGACATGCACAAATATTCCAGATGTTGTATTAGCAGTAACACCATGATATGAAACCTTGCAAGCATTGAATATATTTCTACGAAAGAATGTCATTCCTAATCTAGCAGCACTTGGAATCAACAGAATTGCCCATATGAATGATCTGTATCACTCTTCGACATTGATGTCATTCATGTAACAGGTGAGGCAAGGAAAGTGAATAAATCTGGAGACCTGGAAGGATAATTAACATAGTACCCAGGATCTCTAGAACCATGTGGAAAGACATGAATGAGGACTGCTCTGTTTCGACAACAGACGACCAATTCCCTTAGAAGATATGTTGAATCTAAGTTCGAACAAATAGCTAGAGATGTTTCATCTTTAGATGAAAATTCAAGCTCCTGTAGCCTATTACCAACCTTAGGCATCCAATGATAATCAACAAGAAATCCTATGCATGATGGCGAATTTTTCTTCATATAACGCGAAAGAAATCCAGGCTCTTTGAGTGTAGTATACCAAGCTTTGATGAGGATACTACAACGGATCAAAGATTCCGTAGACGCTAACCTTAAAACAATCTCCTGCACCAAATCTAGGTCCTCACCCACGCGACTGATCGAGGAACCAGATCTAGTAAAATCCATCGCTATTCAATAGATTGTTTTTTTGCTCCAGACAGAAGAAGAAGGGTTTGTTTCTTTTCGTGGAAGAAGGAATATATTGAATGAGGCCGTAACGTCCTATGCGAGCCGTATCCATCGGTTACTATCCAAGCTAAAATATATTGAATGAGAAACTGCTTTGTAGGAACGTGTGTACTGCTCTATAATTGTAGATGTGGTAGCCGGTAAACTGCCCTATTAACCTACGTGTACTGCCCTACGAATAAATTATTTCTCCAAAGCACACAGCGCTACAAAATACAAGGCGCTCCGAAATACAAAGCGCTCCGAAATACACGGTGCTTCAAGATCTATATGAATGCTTGATACGCCGAAGGCGCCGTGCCACGGGCGGAGCCCGCAGCACACACTCCGAAATACAAGGCGCTCTGAAATAGACGACGCTCCGAAATACACGGCGCTTCAAGATCTATATGAATGCTTGATGCGCCAAAGGCGCCGTGCCACAGTCAGAGCCCGCAACACACACTCTGAAATACAAGGCGCTACGAAATACAAGGCGCTCCTAAATACACGACGCTCCGAAATACAAGGCGCTTCAAGATTTATATGAATGCTTGATGCGCTGATGTAACATCCCCAAAATTTTCTTTGAAAAAATCCTCATCATAGCATTCAAATCATCATGGCATGTACTACTTTGCATTAGAATTGTCCTCCAGAAATTTGGTGAAATTTTGAGACTTCTTGGAGCACTTTTGCTAAATTCAAAAGAAACCTAGAAGAGAAAATCAAAAAAAAGGGAGGAAAAAATAGCAGCAGCAACAGCATCTGGCCTTTCGGCCCAAGTCGGCCCAACCAGCCCACCCAGGCCAACTCTCCCCCTCTCTCCCTTTTCTCACCCCCTCGCTACTACCCCCTCCCACTTCCACCCCGACCCCACACCCACATCACCACCACCCCGTCGTCTTCAACCCTAGGCGATGAACACCGCTCCCCTTCTCTGCTGTTTCGAAATCGGCTCAAATTCGGCTGTTTCCCGTATTAATTCCCCACGGTGGCCACCCCTACTTAATCCCCTCTCCCTCCTCATCATTTTCCCCTCAGACACCACCCCGGAGAGCCCCAGGCTCCTCAAATTGAGAGCTCGAACCACCATTTGCCGACGGAGCTCCGGCGGTGATTCCGGTGAGTACCGATCACCCCGCGCCCTCCTCTCTGTCCTGTCTGGTTTACCGTATCCTGGCGCACCTACTAACCCAGCCGCGTGCCTCCTCTTGCTCTAGGTCGACGACACGGACAACCTCGGCGAACTCTCTCTGCCGCCGCCGTCCATCGAATTTTCCGGTAAGGATAGAGTTTCCGCCGCCTTTCTTTGGCCACAGGCCGCCTGTGCTTGACAAGCCGCACCTCACAGACCCCTCACCTTGCTTGTTTGAGCCCCAGGCCGTCGTCTCTGACACAGCACCGTCGCCTCCGCCGTCGACGCAACTCCGGCGAGGGATCGCGATTGAACCAGAGAGCCTCCCATGCCATCGTGACCTCCATCGAGACCGCCGAGACCACCGCAAACCCTCGGTAAGACTACTGTTTCCCTACCCCTCTTAGAACCACCGGAACACCACTCACCTAACGTGCCGCCGCCGCGCGCCGTCGCTAGCGCCGCCAGTTCCCGGCCAAGTGTTAGGAGCCGTTCGATCGGTTTCTAGCAGATATGATTAAATCACTAATCAAAGGGGTATGGGGTAATCAGATCCATCTGATGCCACTTATATCCAACGGCCACAGCGGCCGATCCGACCGAACCGGTACGGCCCAATTAGATTGCGCCACGTCGCCCAGGATTATCTGTTTAAATAGAAATTAGACAGATTTTGGATTAAACTTAGAAAATCCATAACTTTTGTTCCACAATTCAGAAAAATGCAAATTTGGTGTCTATGGATTCCAAAAAATAAGACCTTTATTATAGATGCCTTGTTTCACACTTTTGCCTCTGAAAAATTGGAATTATAGGCAGAACCTTTTTAGGAGTATTTTGCTCATAAAAATTGTCCTATAAATTATTTTGGGGTATTTCTTATGTATTTAGATGAGGTATTCTACCCTCTGTACTGTAGACTCTGTAATTATAGAATTGTGATCATATCATTGCATTTTGCAAGCATTCATGTTTTTTGTAATGTTTTACTGATTGAATTATTGTTGTTGTATTGATCTTGTGTAGATTGTGTGGATTGTGAAGTTTGTTGCTGTGAGGATTGTACATATTCCCTTAGCTACCAAGGCAAGTGATATTTCATCTCATGTCCTATTATTTTCACTATTGCACTAGTGTTATTTTGGTAGATCTTAGCATGATAGGATTATTTATATATTATGCTATGCTAGCCTATAGATTATATCTTGGTAGTATCTCCTAGTTGAAAGACTTCGTATGCTAGAGTGCTTAGCCATGCTATTAGAATTCGTGGGTGGAAAAAAAATATAAGATAGTATGGAAAGATATATTTTTTGACTAAGAAAACAACTAATATCAATGAAACACCTGGGTGGAATGTGCTTGCTTGGATTATGTTGAGTGGTTACTCAGGGGCCATGTCCATGGTTAGCTGGTGTATCACACTTGTGGATGGCCACCCAGGAACAAAGAGATTGGAGCCATTCTTGTCATGAAGCTTCTAGTGCAGCCACATGGCATATGGGCTCTGCCTTGACCAACTAAGTTGCAAGAACTCAGCCAGACAGATAGAAGGTGGTAGATGTAGGATGGAACGGGTCCGTGGTGGTCTGAGGGATTGCTTCTGAAAAGTCTCGTCTGATGCATGTCGAGTCTTGTGGGGAAAGTGCACCACCTCTCGAGAGGGTAAAACTAAGTACTTAGTTGTGTCCCCGGTTATGGACAATTTCTGAGCCTCAAGACAGTGAAGTAGTTCAATAATCTCCTCATCCAAATTTCTCTAAGCTAAAACTTGTGGGTGAACATGGGTAGAGGTTCAGTGATGTCTATGATTGGTACCTTAGTGTTGAATGAGAAAACTTACTCTTCAAAAAAAAACTATAAGTTAAACTAGCTTTTAGCAAAGCCAACCATAACCCCACTTAGCCATATATTCATGTAGTTGTTGGATTATACTAAAGTATCTATGGTATCACTTGCCAATCCAATTCCAAATGTATTGACCCTTGTGGCTGTAACTTATTATGTTGCAGGATACTCTGATGATGAGTAGGGTTGCGGGTCTACACTCGACATGCTTTCCTGTGGCACATGAAGACTAAAGACTCTATTATTATTATGCTATGTAATGTGAACTTTAAGTGTCTTAGCCTTGGGCTAAGTGAGTTGTAAGAACCATTATATTCCTGGATATGCTATGTAATAATAACCTTTGTTTCTGTGTACTTCATCTTAAACTGTGGGTGCTAGCATTTTCGATCTAGGGACTAGCACTGCAATCACAGGGATCTTACCTTATTATGGTGAGATCTTACAGATGGTATCAGAGCACTGTGTTGCCTGTAGGTTCGTGACCCTAGAATGGATTAGACTAAGGAAAACCCTTAGGAAAAATAACTCTATATTTCAGACCTTACACTTGTCTTTTCATCTCGTAAAGCTTTCCCTAATCATCCTTCTCATCTATTTTGTAGATGTCCACCATCAATGAATCTTTCAAGAAGGGACCGCTGATGACTATGACCCTGGAGTGTGAGATAGAATTTCCCAATGTACTCAAGAACCTCATGCTCGGCTTGGGGATGAATGGTGAGCCATGTACAAGGGATTTCCTGTGATAGACGAAGGACAAGAGTATTGGTGGGTGCAACTCCATTTGTACAAGGACAAGGAAGATGATTCCAAGAGTACGGGATTCTGCATGTTCACCAACTCTGAAATGCACCTGTCATTCTTTGACTCTGCAAGGAATGCTACATGGAAAGCTATTGAGGAACTTGGGGAGAGACTTAAGTATAGAATGCTCAATACTCTGGAGGATCTCAAGGAGGAGAAGCGTCTTGTCCAAGACTCAGAGGCCACTGTAAAACGCCTAAGTAAGGATATCATAGTCCTAGCTTTGGAGCTATGTGACCAAGACAAGCAGATTGCTGCCAAGGATGCCCAGATTGCCACCTTGGTTAAGAAGGAGTGAGATATTATTTGGACCACCGCCCTTGGCGTTTTATCACGTTAGTATTTTGATCATACCAACCTATGTGGTATGGCAAAAATAAGTTTATCTGGAACCTAGATTGCTTGAGTTGAATAATGTATTGCTACTTGGAATGTTTTGTTGGTTGATTTTATTTTATTTTGTGACTTGTCTTTTCTTTCTCTATTGTGTGTTACTAATTTTCTCCATACTATGCAAAAGATGTCGAATTTTGTCTACAGCACGGCCGAGGATTTCAAGGGGACTCGCTTTGGGACTCGTATGTTGGAGCTAGTCCAAGTGCTCGCTCTTCCAATCCCTACCATTCAGGGACTTCAGCTGAGGAAGTTTCAGAGGAAGGACTTATGGGGATTCAGAGTTACCTAGCCAGGACATGAGACAGAGCCCCAAACCGGGGAGATTGCCTTCAAGATTCTCCATGATGACATGGAGAGGGGCCTCGACGTCGCTATGCAGGAGCTGTTGGGACGCCTATGTGGACGTCACTCTTCTGAGATCAGGAGCCACTACTTCCATTTCTTTGGGAGGCGCGACGAGGATGGTGAGAGTATCGTGTTGGACGAGGCCGCCAAGGAGTCTATCAAGCCCGTGCGTCACTACCTCCAGGACTTAGAGAGCCTTATTAGACACCTTGATACTGATAGGACTAATGTGATGCTTAGTAATGATGAATTACAAGTCCAACTTAAGGAGAAGGACAAGGCCTTCCTAGAACATGAAAATCGAATCAAGGAAATGGAGAAGAAGTTTGAAGACCAAGAGAAGAAATTCAAGAGCCAAGAGAAGAGAGTTCAGGAGAAGAACAAGAAGATTAGAGACTTGGAGACCGAGATAGAGCTTGAGGACATTGAGCTCGAAGCGGATCATGAGGTGATAGAGAGGCTACGCACATAGAAGAGAGAGTTACAGACGAAGATCGATGCTCTGACTACAAGCTTGGAGGAATACAAGGCAGGGTTCGCAGCAGCCGGACTTGCACTAGTGGAGGAGGAAGTTGACATGGAGGAGTAGTGATACTGTTCCATCTACCTATCGCTCTATTATTATTGAGTTGCATAGGTCATACCGACTTGTGGGTGACTATGCTAGTATGTTTATTTTTGCAAACTCTGTCATTGCTGTGATGTTGAACTTGCATGTGCTTGTTTGTCTGATTGTTGTTTTTATTTGGGTTATCTATCATTACTTACCCTTATTAAACCCACAGATGCCTCCCCGACGCAACAACGAGGATAACAATGACAATGGCAATGGAATGCAGCAGATGATGACTGCGCAGACCGAACTAATGCAAATGATGACTCAATTCATGGCAAACCAGAATCAGAACAACAATAATAACCAGAACAATCCACCACCTCTAGATATGCTGACCAGATTTCTAAGGCTGAGACCTGCTAAGTTCTCAGGTACCACTGACCCCATGGTAGCAAATGATTGGCTACGCTCTGTGAATAAGGACCTAGTCACGGTTAGATGCACGGATGCAGAAAAGGTCAGATTTGCAGCACACTTATTGGAAGGTCATGCAGCTGCTTGGTGGGATAATTTCCAAATTACCCACCCTATTGAGGAGGTGACTTGGGCAATGTTTGAGGATGGGTTTCGCACCACTCACATCTCTTCTGGAATAATGGGGTTGAAGAAAAAGGAGTTTCATAACCTCAAGCAATGCCACCGCAGTATTTCTGAATACATCGAAGATTTCAATAACTTGTCACGTTATGCACCCGACGATGTTGACACTAATGCAAAGAGAAAGGAGAAGTTCCTAGATGGGCTGAATGATGAAATTTCTATGCAACTATCTGTTGCGTATGTTCCAACTTATCAATCCTTGTGTGATAAAGCTACCATCCTGGAAAACAAGATGAAACAAGTGGAGGGTAGAAAGAGGAAGAACCATTTTGATAAGTTTGGATCAGGATCTCCTCACAAGCGCTCCCATGGTGAAGGAAGTGGGGGTTCAGGATTCCACAAAAATGGGAATCATAATAAGCATCGTAACAATAACCACAACCATGATGGAAACAATCATCGTGGACATAACAAAAGTGGATTCAGGAACAACCACAATGGTCATGGCCATGGAAACCAAAATAGTCAGAATCGTCACAGTCAGCCAGCAAAGAAAGACATCAGTCAGGTGGAATGTTTCAAGTGAAAGAAGATAGGACACTATGCTAATGAATGCCCAGAAAAGAAGACTGATGGGGCTAAGCCAAACCCATTTCAAAAGGGTCATGTGAATCACATCAATGTGGAGGAAATTCATGAAGGATCCGATGCCGTGATCGGTAAGTTCAAGATTAATTCCTTTCTTGCACTTATCCTTTTCGATACTTACGCATCGCATTCATTCATTTCAAGAGCATTTGTAATCAAAAACGAACTCCCCACTGAAACCATTGGATGTCCCATTAAAGTAAGCTCCTCGGGTGGAGAAATGATAGTAAATTTTTGGTGCCGATAGATAATCCTAGAAATTGGGAAGAACAGGTTTCCGGTTAGTTTAATAATCCTAGAATCCCAAGGATTAGATGTAATATTAGGGATGGACTGGTTGAACCATTATGAAGGGGTGATTGATTGTGCCAAGCGAACTGTTATGCTCACCACCCCAGAAAAGAAAAGGATCAGGTTCAAGTCTACCTTTGAACCCAAGGGGAGCAAGGTTAATTCTCTTAAGGGGGTTAGCCTAGACAGTGTGCCAATAGTGAAGGAGTACCCAGATGTGTTCCCCGAGGAATTACCTAGCATGCCACCAGATAGGGATGTGGAGTTTTTGATAGACCTACTGCCAGGAACGGGGCCTATAACAAAGAGACCTTATAAAATGTCGGTGGATGAGTTAAAAGAACTCAAGAAACAGCTGGGAGAACAGTTGAAAAGGGATTTATCCAACCAAGTTCGTCGTCTTGGGGAGCACCAGTGTTGTTTGTTGAGAAGAAGGACCGAAGTCAAAGGCTATGCATAGATTATCGTTCACTTAATGAAGTGACCATAAAGAACAAATATCCCCTGCCTAGAATAAATGATCTCGTCGATCAGCTAGAGGGAGCATGTGTGTTCTCAAAAATTGATCTTCGATCAGGATACTTCCAACTAAAGATTAGAGAACATGACATACCCAAGACCGCATTCACCACTAGATATGGGTTGTATGAATATACAGTGATGCCATTTGGATTGACTAATGTACCGGCCTACTTCATGAACATGATGAATAAGGTATTCATGGAGTTCCTCGACAAGTTCGTAGTGGTATTCATCGATGATATATTGGTATATTCCAAGGGCAGCAAAGAACATGAAGAACATCTACGCCTGATTCTAGAGAAACTCAGAGAACACAAACTTTATACCAAGTTTAGGAAATGTGAATTCTGGCTGAATGAAGTGGGTTTTCTTGGGCACATAGTATCTGGAAATGGTATAGCTATTGATCCAGCAAAAGTGCAGCTGCGACAGAATGGGAACCTCCTAAATCGGTTAAAGAAATCCGTAGTTTCCATGGCCTAGCAAGGTACTATCGGAGGTTCACTGAAAATTTCTCTAAGATAGCAAAGCCCATGACTGATCTGCTAAAGAAGGAGAAGAAGTTTAATTGGACCGAAGCTTGCGAAACCAGTTTTCAGGAATTGAAAAAGAGACTAGTGTCAGCACCAGTGTTATGCCTGCCAGACCTTAAGAAAGACTTTCAAGTATATTGTGATGCATCTCACCAAGGATTAGGAGGTGTACTGATGCAGGAAGGTAGAGTTGTGGCTTATGCATCAAGGCAACTCAAAAATCACGAAGTGAACTATCCTACTCATGATCTAGAGTTGGCATCTGTTGTACATGCCTTAAAAACATGGAGGCATTATCTCATGGGAAAACGTTGTGAAATGTTCACTGATCACAAGAGTCTGAAATACATTTTTACACAGAAAGAACTCAACATGAGGCAAAGAAGATGGCTAGAACTTATCAAAGATTACGATTTAAGTTTGCAATACCATCCTGGAAAGGCAAACATCGTAGCAGATGCATTAAGCCGCAAGGTTTATGTAAATGGCCTCAATAAAGGAGAATTTCTGGAGGAGTTATGTGCCCAATTTAGAGAGCTAGGACTCGAAATTGTGCCTGAAGGGTACCTTGCATCCTTGGAAGTACATCCCAAACTAATGGACAGAGTTCAAGAAGCCCAAAAGATGGACAAAGAAATAGAAGAAATCAAAAGTAAAGTTAGTGAAGGCAAGGCAAAAGGATTCCATGTAGATGATCAAGGAATCTTATGGTACAAAAAACGTATCTATGTTCCGCAGGATCTTCAACTTAAGAAGATGATCTTACAAGAAGCGCACAACTCACCATATCCAATTCATCCTAGCAATACTAAGATGTATATGGATGTTAAGGAGAGGTTTTGGTGGAATAATTTAAAGAAGGACATAGCAGAGCACATTGCCTTGTGCGACGTGTGTAGTCGTGTAAAGGCATAACATCAGAAACCGGTAGGATTATTACAACCACTGCCAATACCTGATTGGAAATGGGATATAATTGGTATGGATTTTATCACCGGACTACCCAGGACTAAATCTGGACACGATTCCATATGGGTTGTTGTTCACCGCTTGACAAAAGTGGCCCATTTAATTTCAGTAAAGACCACTTATACAAGTGCAAAGCTAGCCAAGATTTACATGGATAGAATTGTATGTTTGCATGGGGTACCTAAAAGTATCTCGTCTGACAGAGGAACTCAATTCACCTCGCACTTTTGGCGACAACTTCACGAGTCACTGGGAACTCGGTTAGAATTCAGCACTGCATTTCACCCGCAAACTGATGGGCAGACAGAAAGGACCAATCAAATATTAGAGGATATGCTAAGAGCATGTGCGTTAGATTATGGATCCAGTTGGGATGAAAGTCTACCCTACGCAGAGTTTTCCTACAATAACAGCTATCAGTCAAGCATAGAAATGGCTCCATTTGAATTCCTTTATGGAAGGAAGTGTACTACACCATTGCTATGGAATGGAGTAGGAGAAAGAAATTTTTTCGGGCCAGACCTAATCAAAGAGGCTGAAGAAAAAGTCAAGATGGTGAGGGATAGGCTAAAAGTAGCCCAATCTCGGCAAAAGAGCTATGCCGATCCAAAACGAAGAGAGGTTACCTATGAGGTTGGTGATAGAGCTTATCTCAGGGTATCACCACTTCTTGGTGTGAAGAGATTTGGAATCAAAGGAAAATTAGCACCGCGCTATGTAGGACCTTTCAAGATTTTGAGCCGCAAAGGAGAAGTAGCATATGAGATAGAATTACCAGAATCTTTGTCAACAGTTCATAATGTTTTTCATGTCAGTCAGTTGAAAAAGTGTCACCTAGAGATGATAGAAACTTCATTGAAAGACACTATACCATTAGAGGAAGTTCAGCTAGAGAATGATCTCACTTATGAAGAGAAACCTATTAAGATTCTGGAGACAGTAGAAAGAATTACCCGTACCAAGACCATCAAATTCTGCAAAGTGCAGTGGAACCATCACACTGAATCAGAAGCAACATGGGAGCGAGAGGATGAGCTTCGGAGAGATCACCCTCACCTATTTGCTAGCCAACCCGAATCTCGAGGGCGAGATTCATCTTAAGGGGGTTAGATTTGTAACATCCCCAAAATTTTCTTTAACAAAATCCTCATCATAGCATTCAAATCATCATGGCATGTACTACTTTGCATTAGAATTGTCCTCCAGAAATTTGGTGAAATTTTGAGACCTTTTGGAGCACTTTTGCTAAATTCAAAAGAAACCTAGAAAAGAAAATCAAAAAAGGGAGGAAAAAATAGCAGCAGCAACAGCATCTGGCCTTTCGGCCCAAGTCGGCCCAACCAGCCCACCCAGGCCAACTCTCCCCCTCTCTCCCTTTTCTCACCCCCTCGCTACTACCCCCTCCCACTTCCACCCCGACCCCACGCCCACGTCACCACCACCCCGTCGTCTTCAACCCCAGGCGACGAACACCCCTCCTCTTCTCTGCCGTTTCAAGATCGGCTCAAATTCGGCCGTTTCCCGTATTAATTCCCCACGGCGGCCACCCCTACTTAATCCCCTCTCCCTCCTCATCATTTCCCCTCAGACACCACCCCAGAGAGCCCCCAGGCTCCCCAAATTGAGAGCTCGAACCACCATTTTCCGACGGAGCTCTGGCGGTGATTCTGGTGAGTACCGACCACCCCGCGCCCTCCTCTCTGTCCTGTCTGGTGTGCCGTATCCTGGCGCACCTACTAACCCAGCCGCGTGCCTCCTCTTACTCCAGGTCGACGACACGGACAACCCCGGTGAACTCTCTCTGCCGCCGCCGGCCGTCGAATTTTCCGGTAAGGACAGAGTTTCCGCCGCCTTTCTTTGTCCACAGGCCGCCTGTGCTTTACAAGCCGCACCTCACAGACCCCTCACCTTGCTTGATTGAGCCCCAGGCCGTCGTCTCTGACACAGAACCATCGCCTCCGCCGTCGATGCAACTCCGGCGAGGGATCGCGATTCAACCAGAGAGCCTCCCACGCCATCGTGACCTCCATCGAGCCCGCCGAGACCACCGCAAACCCTTGGTAAGACTACCGTTTCCCTACCCCTCTTAGAACCACCGGAATGCCACTCACCCGACATGCCGCCGCCACGCGCCGTCCCTAGCGCCGCCAGTTCCCGGCCAAGCGTTAGGAGCCGTTCGATCGGTTTCTAGCGGATATGATTAGATCACTAATCGAAGGGGTATGGGGTAATCAGATCCGTCTGATGCCACTTATATCCAACGGCCACAGCGGCCGACCCGACCGAACCGGTACGGCCCAATTAGATTGCGCCACGTCGCCCAGGATTATCTGTTTAAATAGAAATTAGACAGATTTTGGATTAAACTTAGAAAATCCATAACTTTTGTTTCACAATTCAGAAAAATGCAAATTTGGTGTCTATGGATTCAGAAAAATAAGACCTTTATTATAGAGGCCTTGTTTCACAGTTTTTCCTCTGAAAAATTGGAATTATAGGAAGAACCTTTTTAGGAGTATTTTGCTCATAAAAATTGTCCTATAAATTATTTTGGGGTATTTCTTATGTATTTAGATGAGGTATTCTACCCTCTGTACTGTAGACTCTGTAAATTATAGAATTGTGATCATATCATTGCATTTTGCATGCATTCATGTTTTTTTGTAATGTTTTATTGATTGAATTATTGTTGTTGTATTGATCTTGTGTAGATTGTGTGGATTCTGAAGTTTGTTGCTGTGAGGATTGTACCTATTCCCCTAGCTACCAAGGCAAGTGATATTTCATCTCATGTCCTATTATTTTCACTATTGCACTAGTGTTATTTTGGTAGATCTTAGCATGATAGGATTATTTATATATTGTGCTATGCTACCCTATAGACTATATCTTGGTAGTATATCCTAGTTGAAAGACTTCGTATGCTAGAGTGCTTAGCCATGCTATTAGAATTCGTGGGTGGAAAATACATATAAGATAGTATGGAAAGATATATTTTTTGACTAAGAAAACAACTAATATCAATGAAACACCTGGGTGGAATGGGCTTGCTTGGATTATGTTGAGTGGTTACTCAGGGGCCATGTCCATGGTCAGCTGGTGTATCACACTTGTGGATGGCCACCCAGGAAAAAAGAGATTGGAGACATTCTTTTCATGAAGCTTCCAGTGCAGCCACATGGCATATGGGCTCTGCCTTGACCAACTAAGTTGCAAGAACTTAGCCAGACGGACAGAAGGTGGTAGATGTGGTAGGATGGAATGCGTCCGTGGTGGTCTGAGGGATTGCTTCTGAAAAGTCTCGTCTCGATGCATGTCGAGTCTTGTGGGGAAAGTGCACCACCTCTCGAGAGGGTAAAACTAAGTACTTAGCTGTGTCCCCGGTTATGGACAATTTTTGAGCCTCAAGACAGTGAAGTAGTTCAATAATCTCCTCATCCAAATTTCTCTAAGCTAAAACTTGTGGGTGAACATGGGTAGAGGTTCAGTGATGTCTATCATTGGTACCTTAGTGTTGAATGAGAAAACTTACTCTTCAAAAAAAAACTATAAGTTAAACTAGCTTTTAGCAAAGCCAACCATAACCCCACTTAGCCATATATTCATGTAGTTGTTGGATTATACTAAAGTATCTATGGTATCACCTGCCAATACAATTCCAAATGTATTGACCCTTGTGGCTGTAACTTATTATGTTGAAGGATACTCTGATGATGAGTAGGGTTGCGGGTCTACACTCGACATGCTTGCCTGTGGCACATGAAGACTAAAGACTCTATTATTATTATGCTATGTAATGTGAACTTTAAGTGTCTTAGCCTTGGGCTAAGTGAGTTGTAAGAACCATTATATTCCTAGATATGCGATGTAATAATGACCTTTGTTTCTGTGTACTTCATCTTAAACTGTGGGTGCTAGCATTTTCGATCCAGGGACTAGCACTGCAATCACCGGGATCTTACCTTATTATGGTGAGATCTTACAGATGGTATCAGAGCACTGTGTTGCCTGTAGGTTCGTGACCCTAGAATGGATTAGACTAAGGAAAACCCTTAGGAAAAATAACTCTATATTTTAGACCTTACACTTGTCTTTTCATCTCGTAAAGCTTTCCCTAACCATCCTTCTCATCTATTTTGTAGATGTCCACCATCAATGAATCCGAAATACAAGGTGCCAAGGGCGGAGCCCACAACACACACTCCGAAATACAAGGCGCTCTGAAATACAAGGCGCTCCGAAATACTCGGCGCTCCGAAATACACGACGCTTCAAGATCTATATCAATGCTTGATGCGCTGAAGGCGCCGTGCCACGGGCGGAGCCCGCAACACACACTCCGAAATACAAGGCGCTATGAAATACAAGGCACTCCGAAATACACGGCGCTTCAAGATCTATATGAATGATTGATGCGCCGAAGGCGCCGTGACACGGGCAGAGCCCGCAACACACACTCTTAAATACAAGGCGCTCTGAAATACACGGCGCTCCGAAATACACGGCGCTTCAAGATCTATATGAATGATTGATGCGCCGAAGGCGCCGTGACACGGGCAGAGCCCGCAACACACACTCTGAAATACAAGGCGCTCTGAAATACACGGCGCTCTGAAATACAAGGCGCTTCAAGATCTATATAAATGCTTGATGCGCCGAAGGCGCCGTGCCACGGGCGGAGCCTGCAACACACACTCCGAAATACCAGGCGCTCTGAAATACAAGGCGCTCCGAAGTACACGGCGCTTCAAGATCTACATGAATGCTTGATGCGCCAAAGGCGTCGTGCCACTGGCGGAGCCCGCAACACACACTACGAAATACAAGGCGCTCCAAAATACACGGCGCTTCAAGATCTATATGAATGCTTGATGCGCCGAATGTGCAGTGCCACGGGCGGAGCCCGCAACACACACTCTGAAATACAAGGTGCTCCGAAATACACGGCGCTTCAAGATCTATATGAATGCTTGATGCGCCGAAGACGCCGTGCCACGGGCGGAGCCTGCAACACACACTACGGAATACAAGGCGCTCCGAAATACACGGCGCTTCAAGATCTATATGAATGCTTGATGCGCCGAAGGCGCCGTGCCACGGGCGGAGCCCGCAACACACACTCTGAAATACAAGGTGCTCCGAAATACACGGCGCTCCGAAATGCGCGGCGCTCCGAAATACAGGGCGCTCCGAAATACATCTGTGTACTGTTCTTAATATACAAATGCACTGTGTTACTGTAATCCATTCAAATTCAATACATTCTGCTGCGCTGAATCATCTGTGTACTGCTCTTAATATACAAATGAACTGCATTACTGTAATCCGTTCAAAGTCAATACATTCTGATGTGCTGAATCATCTGTGCCACGAGCAGAGCCCGCAATACACACTCCGAAATACAAGGCGCTCCGAAATACACGGCGCTTCAAGATCTATATGAATGCTTGATACGCCAAAGGCGTCGTGCCACTGGCGGAGCCCGCAACACACACTATGAAATACAAGGCGCTCCGAAATACAAGGTGCTCCGAAATACGCGGCGCTTCAAGATCTATATGAATGCTTGATGCGCCGAAGGTGCAGTGCCACAGGCGGAGCCCGCAACACACACTCTGAAATACAAGGTGCTCTGAAATACATGGCGCTTCAAGATCTATATGAATGCTTGATGCGCCGAAGGCGCCGTGCCACGGGCGGAGCCCGCAACACACACTACGGAATACAAGGCGCTCCGAAATACACGGCGCTTCAAGATCTATATGAATGCTTGATGCGCCGAAGGCGCCGTGCCACGGGCGGAGCCCGCAACACACATTTGAAATACAAGGCGCTCCGAAATACACGGCGCTCCGAAATGCGTGGCGCTCCGAAATACAAGGCGCTCCGAAATACATCTGTGTACTGTTGTTAATATAAAAATGCACTGCGTTACTGTAATCCATTCAAAGTCAATACATTCTGCTGCGCTGAATCATCTGTGTACTGCTCTTAATATACAAATGAACTGCGTTACTGTAATCTGTTCAAAGTCAATACATTCTGATGTGCTGAATCATCTGTGTACTATTCTTAATATACAAATGCACCACGTTACTGTAATCCGTTCAAAGTCAATACATTCTGCTGCGCTGAATCATCTGTTTACTGCTGTTAATATACAAATACACTGCGTTACTTAATCCGTTGAAAGTCAATACATTCTACTGCGCTGAATCATCTGTGTACTGCTCTTAATAATCAAATGCACTGTGTTACTATAATCCATTCAAAGTCAATAGATTCTGCTGCACTTAATTATCTGTGTACTGCTCTTAATATACAAATGCACTACATTACTGTAATCTGTTCAAAGTCAATACATAATGTTATACAAACCAGACACCTCCCATTACACCCCATAAAATCTCCATTGCCCATAAAGAGAAAATAAAGATAATAAAAATAAATGAAAAAGATAAGAATCAAAATAAACGATAATGAAAAAGAAAACACACTAAAAACGGAAGTGAGAGAAAGTGTATACCTAACGTGCGGAGCGGACAACAGCGTACATAGAGAAAAAACACAAAAGAGAAAAAACCGAAAAAGAGAAAAAACCGACGACATCTGCGAGAGCAGTTTCCCGAGATGATTCTGCGATGACACGTGTCGGATACGCACGGCAGCTCGCTCGCGCGTTCTCGCGGCGTGCAGCGTGCGCGCGCTAGTCGCCCCCCCTAAGGATTAGTCAAAAGTCAACATTTTTTAAATTTGACCATGATTATACACAAAAATATAAAAATTTATAATACTAAATTGATATCAATAGGTTCACCATAAAGTATATTTTTTTAATATGTCCATTCAATATTGTAGATGAAGATATTTTTTTCTAAATATTTGGTCAAAGTTAGTAAGGTTTGACTTTTGACCAATCCTTAGGCGCCTTACATTTTGGGATGAAGTGGGGGAGTACAGACCTAGATGCTAGAATAGAAAAGAAGATCCAACGATTAGCAATGTTTTGTTTTGCTAGTCTTGATCCAACTGTTAATGTTCAAAGTTAATCTCTGCACTATATGTAGTGGTATGGTATATATTGTAAAAGATAAGATAAAATTACTACGAATGACCGATCTAATGGTAGGTCTCATAAGAGCGAGGTGCTTGAGAGTTAACACGGTCGGTGTAAGTACAAGTTACATTAAGGACCTCACAAAAAATGAAAATTGCATTCAACAAGTCCGTGCATTTAGCACAAGGACCCTTAAACCGAGTAATAAAGTACTATGTGTTTTGAGGTTTGCGCATACTAGTGTTCATCGTGCTAAAGACTATCAGTAGAATCTTTCTAGATGCCAAGAATGGAAAAGAAGATCCAACGGTCAATGTTTAAATAAGTTAATCCCTACACTATTTAGTGGTGTTATGCATGGTATTGTAAGAGATAAGAGACACGATAAAGGTAGATAAGAAGTACTGCGAATGGCTGATCTAATGGTAGGTCTCGTAGGAGCGAGGTGATTGAGAGTTAACACAGTCGTTGGAAGTACAAGTTACATCAAGAACCTTGTAAAAAATGAAAATTGCATCCAAGTCCATGCATTTTAGAACAAGGACCATGACACTGATCAATGAAGTACTGTGTATTTTTAGGGTTGCTCATACTAGCATTCATTGTTGGGGATATACTTTCCGGGTATCCTCACAGTTCCTCACTGACCAGGGTGGCCCACTTCGGGTTATAGCTTTGCTTCACGGGCGGCCCAGTTAGAGAGAGAAGATGGAATCCAATCCGGCTACGGGAAGGCCCAGAAGACTTACCGACTTAGGCCCATAATGTTACTTGTAGTTCAAGATGTACTCTATAACTAACTCTTAGTCGTAGCCGGATTGATCTCTCTTGTAAACCCTAGGCCAGATATCTATATAAACCGTCCTAGGGAGAGCCTTTAGGGCACCGATAACACCCAATACTTTAGACCCTCAACTCGCACAGGCGATACTATTGTAACCCATATTCTGACTCTGCCGTATTACTGGATTACTAGCAGGAGTAGGGTCCGTCCAAAGCCGGCGGACTCGAACCTGGGTAAACTTGTGTGCTCACCTTCCCGGAACATCGTACGACTCACACCCCTCTCTTCCGCACGCCTCGAGGACCCCCTCATGGCATACATGTCCTCGATCCGACGACAGTTGGCGCCCACCGTGGGGCAAGTGAGCTTCGGATCTGCGTTCCGAGCGGAATCTGCAAGAATCGGAGTTGGCAAGACCATCGCCGTCGGTCGCATCCTCTACACCAGCGACATCCCTCTCATCGTTCTCGACGAGACTTGGAATCCTGCTAGGGAGGCCGTGACTTCCTATACTATCATGTCTTTTGGCAAGATCAATGTTTACATCGGTTTCACTGAACCTGCCCAACCCACCCCAGCGGTGATGATAGAGGTAGAAGAATCATTTGGGTCCCCTTTGTCAGCGGAGGCGGCAGAGTTCCGGATCTCAGAAAACCCTAATCCCACCCAGCCCGCACCAGTTGCGGAGATGGTGGAGAAATCCGAGCCTGAAGAAGACCTCACGGTCCAAGTCGAATTTGGAGTGGATCTCCCTAGAGAAGCCGGATCCCAGATCGACCCACCCGTGGAGGTCGCAATCCAGGAGGAGCATATCAACGACACTGATTCCGGCTCTGACGATGCTAGGACAGATAGGCCTTTCCTCAGGTACACACTAAGATGTATGATAGTACAAGGCGCTAGCGCAGATGTAATCCTCGAAACCATTAAAAGTTTCGATATGGCTGATCGCGAAAGCCGCAGGTACCTCGGGAAGCATGCATCACACTTCGTCGGATATGTTGGATCCGGATCCGGCTCTGCCGATGCTAGAGAAAACACCGACTCGGTGCTGGAGGCAATTCGAACAAACGCCGACGTTCCCGCATCCTCGGATGAATCTATGATGTCGGCAGATTTCTGAAAGTTCTTCGAGGAATACGAAGAGGAGTACAACTCCAAAGCTGCAGAAGAAGGAGAAGCCATGGATGAAGGATCCGGGGAACACTCTCCCAAAGCGCAGGATGACATGGACATCGGGGATAATCCCGAGGTCCAGATGTCCGAAAGTACAGATCAGAGCTTGACTCCGGGAAACGGACCCAAAGCCGTCTTTGCTACCGGCGCTGCCAAGAAGGCAAAGAAGAAGAACAAGAAGAACAAGATCCCGGCAAAAGACCTCCTCACAGAGGAGGTAATCACCGAGGAATACGAAGAAGACTCGGATAGAGCACTTATCCCAGACGAGCCGAAAAAAGAAGCATAGGTGGATGGACACGTGATCACTGAAGGTGCACGTAAACTCATCGATGCCGCATTAACCACACCTATCCCTACAGCTGCAGAACTTACTGCAGATGAGCTGGACGAAAGGGCCTAGGCCCTAGAAGCGCGTCATCAACAACTCCTTGATGAAGCCAAAAACATTGAGGTAGATAAGAAGCACATGTCAAACAAGGAGTACATGTCTCGTTTGCATCAGAAGACACGGAAGCGTCACATAGATGATAACCAATTCCCACGTGTCCGTGCCGTCCTTTTTGGAGATGAGATGGGGAAGCCACGGAAGGATAGCAACGGAGATTGGGTTTACCCAACACTAGTGCAAAATGCCGTGGCAGCTCGCGAAATTCTATCGGCTAATCCAGGACCAGAGGAGATACGTTTGGGTATCAAGCTACTCAATAAGGGACTGGAGCAGCAAAAGGTCGCCCTATCTGGAAGTCAAAAGCTGGTCTCGGATTCCGACCAATGTCGCACAGATCTGGCATGGGCTGACGTAAGATCCCACTACGTTTGGGCTCAGTATTGTCACCCCGAACGCAGGGAAGACAATTATTCAAGAACCGGATCGTCGGGGCAGCACCGCAGAGCTACACATAACTGGAGCAATGTCGCTCCAATAGCCGAGAAAGACGCGATCGCTGCACTAAATCTGAGGAATCCTCCCCGAAAGGGAGAAGATAAAGAGAAACGTCGGGAGGAGGATCGTCAGAGAATGCCACCTCCCAGACATGAAATACGTCCGGCCGAGCCTCACCATGGTGGGAATGACGGGCAAAGGAACGACGGAAACCACGCTGGAACACGCCGGCAGGGGGCTCGTCATAGTCAAGAACCTCCCCGGAGCCGGAATAATGACGCTCCGGACGGAGGCCGGCGATCAGCCGGAAACTACCGAGATGCACCACCCTCTCCACCACACAGTTATCACAACGGCCCCCAAGGAGGTCAAGGAGGACGACATGGCGGAGGAGGTGGTGGCAGAAGCCGAAGTCCGGCTCCAAGGCACCGCAGCCACAGCCGACATTCGGGACGATCCCTATCCCCGAACGACGCAAGGCACAGGATCAACTCCAATATAGAGGCTCGGCGCTACGAAAACGATGATGTATACGTGGGCCCAAAATGCTTCGGACCACGCATCAGAGCTACAAAGTTCCCGGAAGGATTTGCTATCTCAAGACATATCCAAGCCTACGACGGCATTTCTCGGCCAGACACCTGGTTACAGGATTTCTTCCAAGCTTGCTGCATCGCCAAAGGCAGAAACAGCCTGGTCGCAACCCGATATCTCCCACTTATGTTGCGGAAGACGGCACGATCATGGCTCAATGAACTTCCGGCGAACACCATCCATAACTGGTATGATTTACAAAGTGCGTTCTTTCCGAATTTCGAAGGCACATATCGGAGGCCCTGTACGGTTGGAGACCTACAGCGTTGCACCCAGAAAGCCGGAGAAACTTGCCAGGATTACCTCGGACGATTGATTGACACCAAGAACTCCTGCGAAGGAGTAAATGATCAAACTGCGATTGAAGCTTTCATCGCAGGTCTCCCAATTGGTTTACTGCGCCATCGCTTGAAGTGTGACAAGGTTACTGATCTGGGAGAGATGATAGAAACAGCGAGCAAGTATGCAGATGCTGATGATGATGCAGAGGGATTACTCAATGTCCTGGCTTAGCCTCAGTCGGCAAAACAACCAAAGCAACAAGCTCAGAAGCGCAAAAATACCTCGGAAGAAAAACCCAACGCGGAGACAACAGTAGTCACTACTGTTTCCGGGTCCAGAGGACGAGGAGGACATGGCGGAGGCTGTGGGCATGGCCATGGGACATCAAGGGTCCAAGGTAGAGGAGGGCAACAACTAGGCAAAACCTACACTTGGGCCGACATCGCCAATAACCCATGTGTGCATCACTTGGACGCCAATGGGGGCTCGTCCCACACCAACGCTGAGTGTCGTTTTAACGACGACATCAAGAGAGATGATACCACAGGCTACAAAGCTAAGCGGAAGAAGGGAAAGAAAAATCCTGAAAAGGACAAAGAGACCAAGGAAGATTCCGACATGGAGGAAGTCGATGCTTCAAATCCCAAGTCGGAGGGAAAGAAAACTTTTCCCACCAAGAAGGACACTTACGTCACCTTCCTCGGATCTCAACCAGCAAAGGTCAAGAAAGCAGTTCTCCACGAGCTCAATGCAACAGTTCTGGCTATCCCTCAGTATCTGGACTGGTCGGAAGTGCCAATAACGTTTGACCGCGCTGATCATCTGCCTAAGCTACATAGGCGAGGAAAATACGCCTTAATCGTCAATCCACTTATTGACGGTTATGGTTTCTCCAAGACCCTCATGGACGGTGGTAGCAGTATCAATATTCTCTATGTCGAAACGCTACACCGGATGAAGATCTTGGAAACACAGCTGAACCATAGCTCTGTGATCTTTCACGGAGTTGTCCCAGGAAGACGAGCTAATTCCCTGGGAGAGATCACTTTGGATGTTACTTTTGGAACTCCAAAGAATTATCGGACGGAGGCACTTTCCTTCGAAGTGGTCCCGTTCAAGAGCGCATACCACGCTATATTCGGACGTCCGGCCTACTGGGCTTTTATGGCTCGTCCGTGTTACATTTACAGTATGATGAAAATTCCAGGTCCCAACGGCGTGATCACCATCAGGGGAGACCCGAAGAAGGTGCGAGAGTGCGAAGATGGAAATGCCGCCTTTGCCGAAGCCGTGTTGCACGCCCAGGAGTACCAGGAGATCAAGAAGAGCATAGATCCGTCCGAGATGCCCGCAACAAAGAAGGAGGTCACAAAGCCAAATCCGGAGTTCAAGGCATTAGAAGAGACGAAGACGACGCCGTTGAAGGATGATGACCCCTCCAAGGTGACCCAGATAGGCGTAGGCCTAAGTAGCGCATAGGAAAGCACGCTCGTCAAGTTCCTCCAAGCAAATCAAGATATCTTCGCATGGCAGCCATCTGACATGACCGGAGTACCTAGGGAACTTGCCGAGCACTCTCTAAATGTAAACCTGAACGCTAAACCCGTCAAACAGTCCTTACGATGGTTTGGTGATGAAAAGCGTAAGGCAATAGCTAAGGAACTAGCACGGCTCAAGTTAGCCGGATTCATAGAAGAAGTCATCCATACTGATTGGTCGGCCAACCCTGTAATGGTCCCTAAAAAGGACACCACTGATTTAAGGTGTGTGTTGATTATACTGCCTTGAACAAGGCTTGTCCAAAAGATCCGTTCGCTCTGCCTAGAATTGATCAAGTTATCGATTCTACGGCAGGCTCGGAACTCCTCTGTTTTCTCGACGCATATTCCGGTTATCACCAAATCCAGATGAAGGAATCTGACAAAGTCCAAACTTCATTCACAACCCCCTTCGGAACCTTCTGTTTTGTTACGATGCCCTTTGGGCTGAAGAACGCAGGAGCTACGTACCAGCGCACGATGCATTGTTGCCTCCATGATCAACTCGGACGCAATGTACATGCATACGTGGATGATATCGCTGTCATGTCCAAAAAGAAGGAAACATTGATTTCCGACTTGGAGGAAACGTTCGCCAATCTACGAAAATACAACATCATGCTTAACCCGAAGAAATGCTTCTTTGGAATACCAGCCGGAAAATTGTTAGGTTCAATCGTGTCGCAAAGAGGCATAGAGGTGAACCGCGACAAGATCAAGGCTATTCTCAATATTTCCAGGCCAACTCGCCTGAAGGACGTACAAAGATTAACCGGTTGCATTGCTGTGGTTAGTCGATTTGTAACCAGCTTGGTGAAAGAGCCGCACCATTATACAAACTCCTGAAGAAGACCAAGGATTTTGCCTAGACTGACGAAGCTGAAGCTGCACTACAAGACCTGAAGAAAGTACTCTCATCTGCTCCTATCCTTGCAACGCTGGAACCTCAGGAACCGTTGTTGCTCTACATTGCTGCGACAAATAAGTTTGTCAATATCGTTATGGTAGTGGAGAGACCAGAAGAAAATCAGGAACACCTGATGCAGCGTCCGACGTACTTTGTCAGCGAGGTCCTGACAGAATCAAAACAGCGGTATCCGCACTATCAAAAGTTGGCTTACGGTGTTTTTCTAGCATCTCGTAAGTTACGACACTATTTTCAGGAGCACCCAATTACCGTGGTGAGCAAGGCTCCCATGAGAGATATAATCAACAATAGCGATGCCAGAGGACGCGTCGCCAAATGGGTAATAGAGCTTGCAGCTTTCGATATTGAGTACAAACCCCAAATAGCAATCAAATCCCAGATCATTGCCGACTTTGTCGCTGATTGGACAGAGACCAAGGAGAACATGGTCCTCCCTAAGTCGGAATATTGGACCCTCTTTTTCGATGGGTCTAAGGCTCGAGGGGGCTCGGGGGCTGGCGTGGTGCTCAAATCACCCCAAGGAGATAAACTTTTATACGTGTTGCAGATCCACTTCACAGCGACAAATAACATTGCTGAATATGAAGCACTGCTGTATGGAATCCGGATTGCTAAGGATATTGGCATCCGACGTTTAATGTGTTATGGAGATTCGGATCTTGTTGCTCAGCAAGTCTCGGATATTTGTAATGCAAATAAGCACATGGCAGCATATAAAGCTGTCGTGGATGATCTATCTAAAACGTTTGAAGGGTTTGAAGTTCAACACATCCCTCGAGCAGAAAATGAGGAAGCAGATGCATCATCTCGAATAGGTTCTGCGCGGAAAGAGGTCCCGGATGGAGCATTTTTAGAGCACCTCAAAGTTCCCTCGATAAAGGGAGTAGATGAGGAATATCCGACCAAATCCGACTCACCTTTGATAGCAGTTTTGGCTGTAATTCCCAGCTAGACTCAACCCTACCTCGATTACTTGGTAGATGGCAAATTACCCGAAGACGAGGTGTTGAGCCGACAGATTATCCGACGAGCAAAAGCCTATACTATTGTTAACGGTGAGCTCCATAAACGGAGTGTTTCTGGGATTTTTCAGCGCTGTGTATCTCCAGAAGAAGGAGTGGAAATCTTAAGGGGAATCCATGAAGGCGAGTGTGGTCACCACGCTGCAGCCAAATCTTTAGTGGCAAAAGCTTTTCGACATGGATTTTTCTGGCTTACAGCTCAGGCAGATGCCGAACGATTAGTCAAGACATGCAAAGGCTGCCAAAAATACGCCAAGCAAGCTCATGTTCTGGCTGATCAGCTGCGAACAATACCTATAACATGGCCCTTTGCGGTCTGGGGGCTTGATATGGTAGGAACTTTTAAACGAGCCCCAAGTGGATTCACTCACCTCTTAGTGATGGTGGACAAATTCACAAAGTGGATCAAGGCTAAACCTGTCACTAGTTGTGATGGAGCAACAGCCAAAAGATTTGTCGAGGATGTTATAATCCGGTATGGTTATCCGCATAGTATTATCATGGACAATGGGAGTAACTTTTCCATGGGAGAACTGGCTGAATTCTGTGATGAGCAAAATATCCGGTTTGACATTGCGTCAGTCGCACATCCACAGGCTAACGGACAAGTCGAAAGAGCAAATGGTTTAATTTTACCAGGCTTGAAACCAAGAATCGAAGAACCACTACGACGTGCTGCGGGGGCTTGGGCAGAGGAATTACCCTCTGTAAATTGGAGTTTACGAACAACTCCAAACAGGTCAACAGGATACACACCTTTCTTCTTGGTCTATGGTGCATAAGCAGTTCTTCCTAGCGATTTAATTCATACTTCTCCCAGAGTGGCCGCGTATATCGAAGAGGATGCCGAGATTTCTGAACAAAATGATCTCGACTTAGTTGAAGAAGTTCGCGTCGTTGCTAAAATGAGATCTACAAGCTATCAGCAGAAGTTACGCAAGTATCATAGCCAGAGAGTCCGAACTAGATCTTTCAATAAAGGTGATTTGGTTATCCGGCTTGTGCAACAAAGAAAGCACAAACTTTCCCCAGTATGGGAAGGGCCCTTTTAAGTTAGTCGAGTATTGCACAATGGATCGTGCTACGTAACTGACATGAGGCCAGTCAAAGAAAGACCTGCTACTAAGAAGAGAAAGAGAGCTGGAGGCAGTACAAATCCGGATGAGTTCGACAGATAGTGGAATATTGCTCAGCTACGTCCCTTTTATTCTTAGTTTATCCTTCTTTATAATCATAAATATGCACATGTTCTGTGAGAAATAAAAGTTTTGGTTACCTCAAAGTTTTTCTGAGAAGTTTGTACCATTTTATTTCCTAATGATCATGTCATAGTCGAAAATCCCAGAATGCTTGAAAGTACTTTATGCTCATGTTCGTTCTGGTTTAGATTTCCTATTTTAAAACTGCTACCTTCGGGTATAACCCTAAAAATTCTAGTCTTTACTTTGGTTATTTGTCTGATTGCTGGATGCGGGTATCTTCTGAGTAGTGAATTGTTGGTACTGGAAGCCGGCTTTGTTTCCGAGTTTAAACTGGTTTAGCAATTGAGCTCCGTTGCTCGACAAAGTTTCCGGCTGAAAGTTTTGCCCGCTCACGAAAGGGACGAGGCGGAAAGCTAGATAAACGATAAGTAGAGACAGAAAATTTTAAGTGCTTATATGAACTTTTCAGGCACGCAAAAAATCTAAGACAAAAGTGCTGAGTAGATAAAAAACTTAGCACTAGCAAAAGTCATAGTACTTAATATTTACAAGCGCATCATGTTCTTTCACAGAATAATACATAAGTTTGTGGTCTATGATGCAGGAGGAGATGAAGGACCTGCTGGCTGGCTGGTTACTCCGCCTTGATATCGTTCCGAGATGTCCGGATCCGAGGTGGTCCGTTCATCGTCAGAAACTTCTTCGGTTTCTTCTGGAGGAGGTGGCGGGGTATCTACGCGGGTGAAGAAGGGGATCTCGTAGCTGGTCAGATCATCTACGTGGCAGCCATATCCGGCGCAGGATTGCATGATGGCTTGAAGGTCTTGCTCCTGGCCGTCTTTGTCTACCTTGCAGTACCATCTAGTCACTTGCCATATCTCCATGTTTCCATGGTGGCTCATGACCATGGTGAGAGCGTTATGCGCAGCAGTCCAAGCATAAGACATGTTCCAGTCCTAAACAAGCTGCGGCATCTCCTTGGCCTTGTCCCGCACCTGAAAATCCGACATGCTTGGCATGTCCGGAATCCTCAGGGACTCGCCAATGTCTTTAATAGACTGGCGAAAGTCATGCAGAAGATCACCAACTTGGGTAAGCCGGTGGGTGCGGGGCTCGGAGGAGGAAGAGTCCGTCAAGTTCAGAGGACCTAAACACAAAACAAGTCAAGGAAAATCCGACATTCATGAAAGTCGAAGAAATGATAAATCAGACAGATGGAACGTACCAAGAATGACGTCGTCGATCTTGGTCTTCTCCTCCCGGAGACTCTGGAGTTTAGCCCGGAGCGCTTCGGAGAGATCTTTCTCTCTGCCAAGCTCATTCTTGTGGTCTGAGATAACTTTATCTTGAGCGGCAATCATGCGATCGCGCTCTTCAGTGGCCATGGAGGAGGATTCAAGGACTTGAGCTATGCTCCTTTCATGATCCGCCTTGAGCTTATCCAGCTCTTGGCGAAGTCCCTTGTTCTGCACCACTAGGGTCTTGAGGTTCTCGGCCTCTTCAGTCATAGCGATGGATTGTTTCACCAACGCTATAAGTCAAAAAGAACAAGAGTTCAGAAAATATCGATATTGAAAAAAGCAAAAGACAAGGTTTGAATCTCGGAAAGTTTACCTTCGACTTCATCCTTGGCTACCTTGAGCTCAGCATTTTTAAGCCGGGGAGCTTTGATCTCTCTCCTCTTATCACAGACATTGGTTAATAATTCCTGGTTATAGGAACATACTTTATGTAAGTCAGAATACCCAAAGTCAGAAAGCTACTTAAGACTCGGGCTAATATTTTTTGCTAAATATCAGCACGAGCCTTGGGGGCTACACTAGTTCGTTCTTTGGCATCTTAATGAAAGCATAAACCCGGATTTCTATATCCTACTTCATGCTTGGGGCTAGAGGATATGATATAACATAATGTAAAAACAAGAGTTGGAATTCCGAATTACATATTGCTCGCGGGTGAGTTTGTCTAACCACGCGTTCACTTCAGCTGCCACCTTCTCGGCGAGGGTAAGAGGAATTACTGGGGCTGTTGGAAGCTCGCCAGTCCTGATTCTCTCGTCGCGAAGGCGGACTTGAGGGAGAAGGTCAGAGAACTTGACATCCTCTACTTCTTGCGCTTCCTCTTCGGGGGATAGATGGCTTTTGTCCAGGACTTGCCTGGCCAGCCACTGGATCTCTTCTGCAGATTTCTGGGATAAGCCAAACTTGGCAAGTCCGGGATTGTTGAGGAGGTTGTCGGCGAAGACTTCAGCCGAGGGATCATTACCCGAAGAGGGTTCACCCTTATCTTGAGCTGACGCACCCACGGTGACGTTAGTGTGTGACCCAAGGATCACAGGCACCGTTGGAGGAGCCGGATCTTCTGCAACAACCGGAGAGGGAGTAATCGTTGGTGTTGTAGAAGGTTGAGGGGTAGGAGTCGGAGGAGCCGTGGCAGGGGAAGCTATGGTAAGCTTCGTTTGTCGCAAGGGCTTCGAAGGAATCCCTTTCCCCTTGCCCTTGATGATTGATTTTGCTCTGAGAAAGTAGTAAAGTCGGAAACATTACATCTCGTAAAGAAATTTGAGTAAAGTACAAAGGCGAAAATGTTGTGACAAAAGTCTACCTTTCCACGACTGGCACCTCCTTTGTTCCAACTTCCACTTTCGGAGCTTTACGCTTCTTGAGCGCAAGACCCGGCAATGGGACTACTTCGGTCTCCTGAGAAAACTCAGGAGGATATCCTTCGAGTGGAGCAAGCTCCGACTCGGGGAGGTCAGCAAGCTGAAAAACAGGAAAGCATATCAGCATTGCAGTATATAATTTAAAGACTGAAACACATAAAAGGTGTACTGATCGAAGCTTACCGATACTACGGGGTTTTCCGCCGTGTGCATGTCCAGAGAAACCTCCGGAATTTTCCTCTTAGTCCGCTCCTTAATCAGCCACTTAATCTGGCTTATGTAACCCATTGGCGGTGTAGGCTTTCGGGTTGATGCGGAGGGAATCTTTTTTGGAAGATGTGATGGAGTGCATCAGTCTGTCCCTGTGGTACTAAAGTGGCTGGATCCGACGTGAGATCCAGCAATGGACCAAGTCGGATCCCTTCAGACCCTTGTGCTTGATCAAATACTCGATCCGCCTCTTAGCGAGGATCAGATCATCGGTGAGAGCCAGAGCAGCCTCGTCCTAGGAAGGCTGGGCTGTGGTGGCTCGGTCGACAAAAACCGGCAAAGCAGTAGCTTTGCCAGGAGCCAGAATATCCCTATGGTAGAAGAAAGTGGCTAGCCATTGTTTGACCGAGTCACTGGCAGAAATTTTGGGATAGGCCCGGTCTCATCTAACAGAAAAACTAATGGTACCGGTGATATAAGGAACACCGGCAGTGATGGAATTTCTCCGGACATGGAAATAGTAGCGGAATAGAAGAAAACTCGGCCTAATGCCGAGAAAGCCCTTGCAAAGCGCAGCATATGCGCTCATTTCTAGAAGAGAATTGGGAGGAAGATTGTGGAGTTCAACTCCATAGTGATCTATCACCTCGGAGAAGAACTCCGAGGGAGGAAAGGACAAACCTTGGTCCAGATGGGTGCCGAAGTGGACACGCTCGCCCTCGCGTGTGTTGGGGACGGTTTCGCCGAGGCCGGTCCGCCAGTTGCCGGCGGCGAGAAGCCCCTCCTTCTCCACGTTCTTGATGCCTGCCTCGTCGAGGGCGCAGGGGATCCAGATTCCTCGGAAACTCTCCTTCTCCGTAGCTGCTTCCGTCGACGCTGCCACCAAACCAGAGGAAGAAGAAGATGAAGCCATTTTTCTCCGGTGGAAAAGGTGACCTTAAAGTGGCGGCGCTAGGAGCTCTGTGGGAGGAGGGCGAGGAGGCTTTGGGCGCGCAGGAGGATTGGGAAGGAAGGAACGGCAAAGGACTGGTGGAGAGGAGAAGAAGAAATCTAAACCCCTTATATCCACCTATCTGCGCCAAGATTCGTGCAAATGCTACAGAGTAACCGCCACGCGTCGTGGAAAGAACTGGGGAGGGCCCACACGATGATTGCGTCGCCTCGATCTCCATGCACGCATTGAAACGGCGCCTCGGTTCCGCGAACCGCGGACCCACCAACGGTCGTGCTGACGGAACGTCTGTCAGATGATGTGACTTGACCATACTTGTGTCAGGTGGCGTTAGAGACCAAGTTCCGGCTTAGTTTAAAAAGCGAGCTGGAAAATCCGAGTAACCAATTGAAAGGTCCGACTTACTTGTAAGACCTGGATCGTATTTTTTGTTGTGAAGTTTCAGGAACCCTTCAAGATTCTGCAAGCCGAAGATCAAGCTAGATGGTGATAAAATCAGACTTTGGATCTTGGAGGCCTCCGGGGGCTACTGTTGGGGATATACTTTCCGGATATCCTCACAGTTCCTCACTGACCAGGGTGGCCCACTTCGGGTTAGAGCTTTGCTTCACGGGCGGCCCAGTTAGAGAGAGAAGACGGAGTCCAATCCGGCTACGGGAAGGCCCAGAAGACTTACTGACTTAGGCCCATAATGTTACTTGTAGTTCAAGATGTACTCTGTAACTAACTCTTAGTCGTAGCCGAATTGATCTCTCCTGTAGACCCTAGGCCGGATATCTATATAAGCCGTCCTAGGGAGAGCCTTTAGGGCACCAGATAACACCCAATACTTTAGACCCTCAACTCGCACAGGCGATACCATTGTAACCCATATTCCGGCTCTGCTGTATTACTGGATTGCTAGCAGGAGTAGGGTCCATCCAAAGCCGGCGGATTCGAACCTGGGTAAACTTGTGTGCTCACCGTCCCGGAACACCGTACGACTCACACCCCTCTCTTCCGCACGCCTCGAGGACCCCCTCATGGCGTACTTGTCCTCAATTCGACGACATTCCTCGTGCTAAAGACTGTCAATAGATCGAATCTGTCTCGATGCTATGGATGGAAAAAAATATCCAACGGTCAATGTTTTGATTTGCCAGTCTTGATCCAACGGTTAATAGGTTCAAAGTTAATCCCTACACTATGTAGTGGTATGGTATTGTAAGATATATGAGACAAGATAAAAGATAAGATAAAAAGTAATGCGAATTGCCTATCTAATGGTAGGTCTTGCAAGAGAGAGGTGCTTGAGAGTTAACACGATGGGTAGAATTACAATTTACACGAAGGACCTCATAAAAATGAAAATTGAATCCAAGTCCGTGCATTTATCACAAGGACCCTGAAACCGAGTAAAGAAGTATTGTGTGTTTTGAGGTTTGCGCATACTAGTGTTCATCATGCTAAGACTATTAGTAGAATCTTTATAGATGCTAAGAATGGAAAAGAAGATCCAATGGTTAGCAATGTTTGGATTTACCAGTCTTGCGATCCAACGGTCAATGTTCAAAATAAGTTAATTCCTACACTATGTAGTGGTGGTATATATAGTATTGTAAGAGATAAGAGACAAGATAAAGATAAGAAGTACTACGAATGGCCGATCTAATGGTAGGTCTCGTAAGAGCGACGTGCTCGAGTGGTCGGTGGAAGTACAAGTTACATCAAGGACCTCATAAAAAATGAAAATTCCATCCAAGTCCGTGCATTTGGCACAAGGACCCTGAAATCGAGTAATAATGAAGTACTATGTGTTTTGAGGTTTGCGCATACTAGTGTTCATCGTGCTAAAGACTATCATTAGAATCTTTCTAGATGCTTAGAATGGAAAAGAATATCCATCGGTTAGCAATGTTTGGATTTGCTAGTCTTGATCCAACGGTCAATGTTCAAAGTTAATCTGTTAGAAAAGTTTGACGTAATTTCATGAACAGTGAGCAAAGTTTGAACTAATTTCATTAAATAGTTAGGATGCAAAATCTTAGCAAGAAGATGAACCTGTCATCAAAACTCTCGGTGGTTTCTGATATATATTAATTGAACCTTCCCCCTGATGGGTACCTCCAAGAGCTTTTTCGTAAAACTTTCAAAGCAACCTACAATTTACCTATAGTAGTCCCAATTTTACCTAATTTCGATAAATCGACATAAATTCATTCAAGTGGGTGAAGTTAGCTAGGAAATTTGAGAGCTGATAAAACATGGGAAATTGTAAGTGCATCGTGTTGGTCCACTATATATGTGTGAAACGCTTGTGGCATTCAGATCCATAGTCTTTGGACTTTCTTTAGGGGAAAGAACAATCTAGTCATCACTCGAAAAATTGAGAATGTTCTTTCCTAAGATAGTTGGAAACTCACACTGGCGGCATTGTCTACTATAAAAAGACCTTTTAATCAAGAGGAATCTATTGCACTTACTTGTAGCTAAAGTTTGGCCAAGTTTTGTTAAACTAGCAAGATGCAAAATCTTAGCAAGAAGTTGAATTTGTTGTCAAAAATCTCGTTGTCTGGTTTCTCATATATTAATTGTGACCCCCCCGATGGGAACCTTCAAAAGCTTTTTCGTAAAGCTTTCACAGTAACCTACAATTTGCTTGTAATAGTTCAAATTCGACCTAATTTTGATAAATCGACATAAGGTCATTCAAGTGGGCGAAGTTAGGTAGCGAATTTGAGAATGCATAAAACACAGGAAATCGTAAGTACAATATGTTGGTCCACTATATATATGTGTGAAAACTTGGCTCCTGGCATTTAGATCGATATTCTTCGAACTTCCTTTACGAGAGAGAATAATCTTGACATCACTCAGAAAATTGAAAATAGTCTTTCCTGATAATTGGAAACTCACACCGATGACATTGTTTACTACAAGAAGATGCACCCATCTACCTCCCAAAAGACATTTAATTCAAGAGAAATCTATCGCGCTTACATGTAGCTCAATTCTGACTTAATTTTGTCAAATTGTCAAGATACAAAATCTTAGAAATAAGTTGAACCTATCATCAAAGCTCATAGTGGTTTTTGATATATTAATTCACCCCCTCCCCTGAAGGATACCTCCAAAAGCGTTTTCATGAAACTTTCAAAGCAACCTACAATTTACTTGTAGTTCAAATTCGACCTAATATAATTTCGATAAATCAGGATAAAGTCATTCAAGTTGGCAATGTTAGATAGGAAGTTTGAAAGCACATAAAACATGGGATCGTCAGTGCAACATGTCGATCCACTATATATATATATATGTATGTATGAAAACCTGGATTGTGGCATTCAGATCCATATTCTTTGGACGTTCTTGACAAAAATAACAACCTCGCTTGTCATCTCTCAAAAAATTGAGAATTGAATGTTCTTTCCTGATAGTTCAAAACTCACACCGACGACATTGTTTACTGTATATTGATTTTTTTCAATGAGTATACTATTTAATACTGTATATAGTTGGTCAAACTTTGTAACGGTTGACTTTGACTAAACCTAATATGCTGAGTAATACTCCCTCTGTTTAGAAATATAAGACGTTTTAGCTTTGTGAATCGAATGTATCTAGACGTCTTTTAGTGTATGAATTCGTAGAGGTTCAGAGTGAACCTATACACTAAAATGCGTCTAGATACATTCATTTCACAAAGCTAAAACGTCTTATATTCCTGAATAGAGGGGGTATTAAATAAACAGAGTATAGGATAACATTAGGAAAACAACATTTTTTTAGAACCCTCGCAAGCTTTTTCTTAGCATCACATATCTGAATATTACATTGACACTGATGATTAACCAAACTGTAAACAGAGCAAACCCAAACACATACGGAGTACTAGTATGACTTAATGTCTTCTGGGGGACTATGTGGTCTTCTTAGGCGACTTGGCAGCATCCTCCGCGGAAACTTGGTTGCGTCCTCCGCAGTACCATCACCAAGCAAGGACTCGTGGATGTTGGGAAGCACGCCGCTGTGCGCGATGGTAACATCGACCAGCAGCTTGCTGAGCTCCTCTTCGTGCTTGACGCCGAGCATCACATTCCTCGGGATGATGCGGATCTTCTTGCTGTCCTTCGCGGCTTACCCGGCGAGCTCCAGCAGCTCGGTGGTGAGGTACTCAAGAACGGCCGCGAGGTATACGGGAGCCCTGAAGCCTATGCGATGTGAGTACCGACCGTCCTTGAGGTAGTGCCCAATCTAGCCGACGGGGAAATGCAGCCCGGCCTTTTCGGACCTTGACACCTACTTCTTCCTGCGGCTGCCTGGTGTGAGACTGCGACTTGGAGTGACCAGAGCAGGATTCGGAAGCCGACGACATGACTTCTTTTTCTCCACGGCCTTTGTTGCTTCCACCTGGGACTTCTTCTTCCCACGGGGAGCTCCGATCTTCGGAGCCATAGCTACAAAGTCTAAGAGGAATAAAGGTTAATTGTGGAGGGCCGGCAAAGGTGCCTAGGTCCCTTGTATTGAAAGTTTAACAACGTCGTCTTTACTGCTTTACAAGTATGAATTTTTAATAGGAGTACTACTAAAAGTCTGTGTGCATGTTTCCTTATTTTCTTTCACTTTTTTGAAACATGGTCAGATGTGTCGGCATGAAAATTCATACAAAGAAGTTGTATCTTTCAAAACAATAGTCGGTTTTCAGTATGACTGCGTGGGTACAATAATTAGTACTATATGAATTTCTGACAAATTCACAAGCAATCTATCCTGCACTTGTAGTTCAAAATTTACCTACTTTGGTTTTATTGACAAAATGTCAGTTAATTATGCGAAATTAGCTAGAAGGCCTGAAAATTCATGAAACTTGTTAACCATGAAACATACTCTATTTTGTGTGAAATTTAGTGTGTTGTGGCATTCGGAGCCATAATCTTTGCCTTTTCTTTAAGAAATAACTATATGTGGCACTTCTAAAATAATTTAACAAAATTCTATACATAGAAGTTGAAAAGTCCAATTAACAACATTAGTATGTCATGCCAAGATGCACCCCATCTACCCGAAATGGACACGACCTTTGTCATTATTTAACTTGAAACCCAAGTATATGTTAACACATCGTTGGTCATATTGTGAAGAAGTGTTTTTAAACCTTGTCAAAATTCATGTTTATCATTTATGGAAGAGGACACCATACATAAGTTCTTACCTTTTTTATTGTTTTCTTTACTTTTCTTTAATTTATCCCAATAAATGGGATGAGTGATGCAGATATGACCCTGGCATTGGTAACTTGGCTTAAAATCTGAAGAATTTTCATACTTGGTTATGACCATATTGTGTAGCAAGTTTTTCCAAAGTTGTCTAGATCCTTTTTTTAGTTTTCGTCCAAACAAGCACAACTATAAGAGGACACCATTTATGTTTCAACTTTGTATTATTACCACCCCCCCCCCCCCCCCCCCCGCTCCCGCAAAACAAACTATGTATCATGAAACACATTGAAATAAGTATTTTCATATAGTACTAACATGCGGTGGAAATTATCTATATTTTGCTAGAATATAGTGAGTGCACTCTAAGCCAAATTATCCGAACGTACTTAATTACTAAAAAGTAATCCTATCACTTGGAAATTGAAATATTTTCCTAAAAGTTCGGAACTCTCATTGACAACATTATTTACCAAAGCCAAGATGCTTCGTAGAACAAGATATAGTACACTGCCCGCCTCTTCTCTGGACACAATTTAATTTTGCACTCGGCCATGCTTCTTCGGTGGGGGGCGGGAAGAGGCCTCCTCGTCATCGTCATCGGCCTCCTCCCTGTCATCGTTCTTGGCCACCTCCCTGTCGTCATCTTCGGCCTCCTCCTCAAGGTCAACCTCAGACTCCTCCTCTTCCTCAGTCTCATCTTTCGTCTTATCAGAGTCGCTCGGCGTTGGTGGTGGTGTCCCTTCGAAAAAGCGTTGTCAGTGGATATCTTCTTCATCAGAGGAGTTAGAAAGTGGTGGCAGCCGTGGCCCGTCGACTGAGTTTGGGCTTCCAGGTGGAGTTTTGGGGCCTTTCGCATTTGTTAGGTCAATCGACGTGTTTTGGAGAGAGTTGTCATACGATATTTTGGGTGAAAGTAGGGGTGCGTACTGTTGCAATCTATAATGTCTACTTATAGTCGTGCTTGTGTTAATACCCTGAAAACTATCCCAAAATATCATAAATAGATTGTACCAGACTCGTCCCGTCAACAAAAAAGGATTATACCAGACTTGTCGGTTCTTGATTTTTCTCGGCCTACAGAATTCAGGAGGCGCCCCGCATTATCCAAAAATGAAGAGAATCATGCAGATCATGCTGAATTATCGATGTCTCTTACTTCCTCCGTTAAAAATTAAATGTCTATAGTAGTACATACTTATCTAGCTACAATACTACTAGTATACGTATACTCTTCACAAAGTTGCATCACCGTACTTGATTGATGGTGGTATGGTGTGGGCCTCATCTTTTTCTACACCACTGCATCTCAGACTAGAAGTATAATCATTACGTGAAAGCTTACAAGGAAAGAAAGGAGAAATGGAGAGGATAGTGGACGGATGGTGAGAGGGGACGAAGGAGAGAGAAACGCTACTACGTAGTAGTATGTGTACTAGTACCATGTGTCACGACCCATCGTAATATGTAACTTTTATCCAAAGTTAGATAAGAACCATGATCAACAACAGTATGTGTGAAACCATTGGCTTGTGGCATTTTGAACCATATTATTTGGAATTTCTTCACAAAAAAACATCACCCTCCTCACTGGGAAAATTGAAATTCTTTTTTCCTAATTGTTGGAAACTCCCACATGCAACAATGCTTACTACGCCAAGATGCACCCATCTACCAAACTATCGTGGGAACTCTATCAAATTGTAAACTATGATGTCAATATGGCCTTGATGACCTTGGTCGTTCGGGTTGAAATAAACCCAATAGTGTCCATACACATGGTAGGACAATATTGTGAAGCTATTTTTCCAAAACTTATCTAATCCCATGATTGCAGTTTTCACGGCACGTGGTGCACAAGACATGATAGGACATCATGAGTAAAACTTTTGTTTTTTGTTTTTCATTTATTCAATGTGATCAATGTTTAAAACAGGTTCAAAATTGCCTTTCCTCCCGATGTTGGGCCGATCTTTTGGATAACCTTCCCTCCGGATGTTTGGGAAGCAAGTGAAAATTTCGAAAACCGAAAAAGTTTGAATTTTTGTTCCGCCAAGGACCAAAGTCGTTTCCTTCCTATGTACTCCTCATCCCTACTCCACACCAACGCGCGGCTGTCGAACACGCCAGAGACATAGAGCCCTCGTACCAAGGCACACGTGCGCAGCGCCACACTGTGGACGAGAGGAGAAAGATCAGCCAGACCGGTGCGCGAGGGGAAAGGGGAGGAGAGATGGAGCATAGGGAAGGAGAGAGAAAATACACGATTTGTTTTACATGCATAGGTCCTGAAATTTACTAATAGTACAGTGTACACTGTAAGGCCGCAGGAGTACCTCGTGTCAGAAACCCATCATAACTTTGCTCTGACATGGAACCGCCTTCAACTTCTCTTTATTGTTTCCCTCTTCCCCTGCAAACATTTTATTCTCTCAGCATGTACAGCGCATGGACAGAGGTGACCATATGTCTAAGCAAAGAAATATACTACTCCCGCATTGTGTAAAAAAAGGACACCTTAATAAGGCTCAGATAGTAAACATATGACATATCATCAGTATATAAAATTATAATTGGCAAAGCACAAAAAATTATAAATTTTATCAACATCTATAAAGTATGGGTGTATATTTGGTCCTTGTACTTTATATCATCATGTGTAGAAGTCAAATATTATTAGCTACCTAACACTTGAAATTTTTGGTAACATGGTCTAGAGAAACGAGGGAGCAGATTCTAGTATGATGGAGAAGTGTGTTTTGAGAGGTTTATGCATAGTGCATTCACTGTGTTCAAGACTATCAATAGAATCTTCTAGACGCTAGAATGGAAAAGAAGATCCAACGGCTAGAAATGCTGGGATTCATGAGTCTTGATCCAACAGTCAACATCCAAAGTTATCCGTACACTATATAGTGGTTTGTAATGAAGACTATCAATAGAATCTTCAAGATCCTAGAATGGAAGAGAAGATCCAACGACTGGAAATGTTGGGATTAGCGAGTCTTGATCCAATGGTCAATATTCAAAGTTGTTTGTACACTATGTAGTGCTAAGATCATGTAGAAGTCAACGATTATTAGCTACTAGTAAGTTGCACATGAGACTTAGATAGTAGACGTATGCCATATCATCACTATATACAATTGTAATTGGTAAAGCACATTATAAATTTGAGCAACATCTATAAAGTATGGGTGTATATTTGGTCCTTGTACTTTGTATCATCATGTAGAAGTCTAAGATTATTAGCTACCTAACACATGAAAATTTTGATCACATGCATGGTCTAGAGAAACAAGGGAGAAGCTTCTAGTATGACGGAGAAGTGTGTTTTGAGGTTTGTGCATAGTATTCATTATGCCGAAGACTATCAATAGAATCTCCTAGATGCTAGAACAGAAAAGAAGATCCAACGGCTAGAAATGCAGGGATACATGAGTCTTGATCCAATGGTCAACATTCAAAGTTATTCGTACACTATATAATGGTAAGATAAGATAAGATAAGATAAGATAAGATAAGATACTAGTAAGTTGCACGTGTCCCGCACGTGAGGCTCAGATAATAGACGTCTGGCATATCATCACTATAGAAAATTATAATAGGTAAAGGGGAAAATATATAAATCTGATCAACATCTATAAAGTATGGGTGCATATTTGGTTCTTCTACTTTGTATCATCATGTGTAGAAGTCAAAGATTATTAGCTACCTAACACTTGAATTTTTTTGTAACATGGTCTAGAGAAACGATGGAGAAGATTCTAGTATGATGGAGATGTGTGTTTTGAGAGGTTTATGCATAGTGCATTCATTGTGTTCAAGACTATCAATAGAATCTTCTAGATGCTAGAATGGAAAAGAAGATCCAATGGCTGGAAATGTTTGGATTCGCGAGTCTTGATCCAACGGTCAATATTCAAAGTTATTCATACACTATATAGTGGTAAGATAAGATGTCTAAAAACATGGCTTGTGGCATTCAGATCCATACTCTTCAGACCGTCTTTACAGAAAGGAACAATCTCGTCTCACTCGGAAAATTAATAATGATATTTCCTGATATTTGGAAACTCAGATCGACAACATTTTTTACTACAAGAAGATGCACCCATCTACCTCCGAAAAGGCAATTAACTCAAAAGCAATCTATCGCATTTACTTGTAGCTCAAGTTTGATCTAATTTTGTTAAATTGTCAAGATGCAAAATCTTAGCAAGAAGTTGAACTTGTTGTAAAAACTATCGGTGGTGGTTTGTGATATATTAAATCAGCCCACAATGGTTACCTCCAAAAAACTCAAATCTTTCAATATAACCTACAATTAACTTGTAGTTCAAAAGTGAACTAATTTGAATAAATCGACATAAAATCAATTTCAAGTGGGCAAAGTTAGCTATATAGGAATAAGTTTGAAAACTCAAAAAACACGGGAATCATAAGTACAACATGAGGGTCCACTATATATGTTTGAAAGCTTGGCTTGTGGCGTTCAGGTCCATATCCTTCGGACTTTGTTTATGAAAACAAACAATAATCTCATCATCACTCGGAAAATTGAGAATGTTCTTTCCTGATAGTTGGAAACTCGCACCGGTGGTACTAATTACTACAAGAAGATGCATCCATCTACCTCCAAAGAGACATTTAATTAAAGAAAAATCTATCGCGCTTACTTGTAGCTCAAGTTTGAGCTAATTTTTCGTTAAATTGTCAAGATGCAAAATCTTAATTAGAAAGGAGTTAAAAACCTATTGTCAAAACACTCGGTTGTTTTCTGATATATTAACTAAGCCCCCAATGGGTACACCTCCAAAAGTTTTTTGTAATTCTTTAGAAGCAACCTATAATAATTTAGTTGTTGTAGTTCCAGTTTGACCAAATTTTGATAATTATAGGCATGAAGTAATTCAAGTGGGTCAATGTTAATTAGCTACATAGGGAGTTTGAAAACTCATAAAACATGGGAATCGTAAGTAAAACATGTTGGTCCAATTAATATGTATAAAAGCTTGGCTTGTGGCATTGAGATCCATATTCTTCAGACTTTCTTTACGTAAAAGAACCATCTCATTATCACTCAGAAAACTGAGGATTTTCTTTCCTCATAGTTAGAAACTCACACCGACGACATTGTTTACTAGAAGAAGATGCACCCATCTACCTACAAAAATACATTTAATTCAAGAGCAATCTATCGCGCTTACTTGTAAATCAAGTTTTATATAATTTCGTTAAATCGACAAGAAGTCACTGAAGTGTGCAAAGTTTGCTAGGAAGCTTGAAAAATCCTAGTACTAAAAACTTTGGCATTACGTATAAGAAACCGTTGGTCCAGTTTGTGTGATAATTTGGGTGGTTGCATTTTCTTTTAACTATGGTAGCTCTCGTAGGAGAGAGGTGCTTGAGAGTTAGCACGACCGATGGAAGTACAACCTACATCAAGGACCTCATAAAAATGAAAATTGCATCCAAGTCCATCCATTTAACACAATGACCCTAAATTTGAATAATGAAGTCTGTGTGTTTTGTGGTTTGTGCATACGAGCGTTCATCATGCTAAAGACTATCAATAGAATATTTCTCGATGCTAAGAGAAAATAGAAGATCTAACGGTTAGCAATGTTTGGATTTGCCAGTCTTGATCCAGCGGTCAATGTTCGAAGTAAATTCATACACTATACAATGGTGGTATGGTATTGTAAGAGATAAGACAAGATAAAGATGAGATAAAAAGTACCGCGAATGGCCGATCTAATGGTTGGTCTCATAGGAGCGAGGTGCTTGAGAGTTAAGACGGCCAGTGGAAGTACAAGTCACATTAGGGACCTCATAAAAAATGAAAATTGCATCCAAGTCCATGCATGCATTTAGCACAAGGACCCTGAAACTAAGCAATGAAGTGTGTGTTTTGAGGTTTGCGCATACTAGCGTCCATTGTGCTAAAGACTATTAGTAGAATCTTTCTAGATGCTAATAATGGAAAAAAACAATGTTAGTGTAGCACCCCGCTAAAATCACTACTAGAAAATCGCGTGTTATTCTTACTTTGTGCAATGCATCCTCATAACAACATGCTCATGTCATCATGCCACATTGCATTTGAGCATCTTCATGTCTGCATGCATATGTTTGTTAAAACTATTTTCTAAAAGCCTATCTTTGTATTCGAAAAATCCCCGTCTTTATTCAAATCAAAACCCCGGTGTCTTCTGGATATTTTTTTTTGGTCTAAAAATAATCTACAAAAGGTCTTTTAAATAAAACAAAACCAATAAATAAATAAAACTATATTTTTTTACCGGGGGACCAGCAAGCCAGGCCAGTGGCTCAGCTAGACAGCTACTACCTCGGACCAACCCTAACCTAAACTAGCTAACCGTAACCCGACCCTACCGCCAGCCCTATCTAACCCCAGCCGCCGCCACACACGATCACGCGCATCACGCCACGGTGTACGCGACCCACACCTAGTCGCTTCGTTGCAACCAAACACGCATGCACCGCACAACACAGGCCACCAAACCTCCCCACCAGGACCGACGCGCTCAACCCTGCCCCATGGCACATCCCACGCCCATGCCCTGCACACCGCCCGCGTGAGGGATGGAACGCGTCGGCGTACGCACGCAGCCGCGCAACCCCACTCGCTCGTTCGACACGGCCCTTGCACCAATGCCACCTACCCTCCTGGCCCACCACTTCCATCCTCTCCCGATCGAACGCCACCAACCACGTCTCTCCTCTCGATCCCTACCATCCCGCCTCCTACCTCAAGCACCAACGCGCCTGTCGTGGCCTCTCTGCTCAGTTCCCACTACTGCGTTGCCTGGCACCGGCGCCCCTACATGTGAGCTCCTTTATCCGCCTGGACCTGCCTGCCGTCCCGCCTCTGCTCCACGAGAAGAGCCGCCCCGCGCCCTCTCCTCTCCCTGGCGAGGTTTCCGCCACCAAACCGCCCCGCGCCCGGCCACGCGGCAACCCTGCCGTGCTCGACCCGGCCGCCACCGCAGCTTCCTCCTTCCGAGCGCCACCGCTCAAGCCCCCGCTGATGCCGGTTCCTCTCCACCGTCCGTCAACCGCCTCTGCGCGACCCTGCCGCCGCCATCGACCTCTGTGCGACCCTGCCGCCGGCGCTGCCTCGCTGGGCCTTGACTTCATCGCCAGCCGCCACTTATGTGTCGCCTCTGCTCCGAGAGCCGCGGCGCCGTTGCCCCCCCCCCCCTCCTTGGCGCAGATGACCCCACCGTCGATCCCGTCCTGGACCTCCTCTCCCAGCGACCCAAGCCACTCTGCTGTGCTACGGGCCACCGCCAGGGCTCCACCTCCATGACCTCCTCCTCTGCTTCGATCCTGGCTTCCGCCTCATCCGTTGTCGCCCTCCCTCTCCGGCGCTGCTCCGCCACCTGGACCTCCCCCTGCAACCTCCGGCCGCCCCGTGACCCCCCGTCGCCCTCTCCTCCATTGTGGTCCCTCGCCATTGCCTCCACACCCTCTCCTGCCCCATCTCCTTCCTGCGATCCGTCTCGCCCACGTCGCCTCCCTCTTTGCCTGCAATCTCCTGCCCGACACGAGCTCCTCCGTTTCCGTGGCTCACCTCTATCTTCCGAGCTCACCCACAACATGCCCTGCTGCTGAAGTTTTCTCTCCCAGTATCTCCTGATGATGTGGAGTTTATGTGATGATGCTACTGTTTGGTGATGTTTGATCCTGCTACAGGCTCACGATGATGCATGTGGCTAAGTCTAGCATGGTGTCATGAAGTGAAGTGGTTGCTCCAAGTGTGTTCTAAGCAAGATCTTCGTCCTATCGATTTTTCTGTTTCGTCAAGATCATCGTGCACGATACCAAGTCCTTCACCAACCATTGAAGTCGGAATCCGAAGATCTAGATCGTGGTACACCGAGTTCGCCTTCATGGAAACCACAAGACCGACGCCACGAGAAGTAACCGCCAAGATGCCAAGTTCGGCCGACGATAAGACCGACACGAGTCGAGACCCGTGGAGCTATGCAAGATCACGGCGCCGAACCAAGACCGATATCATCACCCGAGCACTTCGACAAGAATGCCAAGTTCTCCTTCCTCTTAGACGCCAAGACCCGAACCGGAAGAACGCCAAGATCGCCACGGGAACGACAAGTACTTCACCCCGGATGCCAAGACCGACCCGATAGGCGGACCCGACAAGATCTACACTTCGACAAGATCGTCCCAACCCGCCATGTTCGCCTACCCGGACACCGTGCGACAAGATCTACTTCACGGATCCGAGGAACCCCCGGTACTTGATCCACTCAAGGTCGCCATCGACGACAAGGTCGACCGCTTGGAACCCAAGTTCTCCATCACGACACGACAAGTTCTCCATCTTGTATCCGAACCTCGCCGTTCCCGTCAAACCCTGAGACCGGACCCCGGACCCCCGGAACCCAAGATCTTCCGACCCAGATGTGTGCCCCTAAGCCCCTATTTTTATAATATGACATTATCAACTGTCGCATATTAAATTGATCATTATTGCATACGTGTTTGTGGTTTGGGGGCATTATGCCGATTCACCTCATAATTAAATATGCAGTGTTTATGCGGGATATCTTTGTATTATTCCGGACTCCATTTAAATTGGTGTAGCGAACCGATGCCATGTTTTTCCCTGTTAATACAACATTTAAATTGCAGGGTAGTTAAACAACTCGAACCATCTGATTAATTGTCGGGACACCGGTTCTGCTTAATACTGCCTAATTGCACTGCATCTGCATCATATCATAAGCATGCCGGATCTTCTGCCGTGGTATTAAATATTGCATCCAGTGTTTCTTCTAGTGTTTGCTTCTTCGTGGATTAGGCCAATGAGTTGATGTGACCTTCGACAAGTTCTCCGGATGTGATCTCCGACAGTGTTTCCTAGGTGAGCATCTCCCCCTTTCTACCTATTTTTCATTTATAGTCTTTATTTCCTCATGTTGATCTATTGCTATCCGTGTCGCGATGCTCTGGTGGGCGTCCCTCTGTAACACCCTCGAATCGGCCCTATGCAGATTTTAGCGCTTCCCGCCAAACCCGCATAGAAACGATTCAAGGACGCCCACCAGGCACTTTCGTGCGGGTGGAAAACGAAGTAATACCATTACACATTAGTCCACGATGGAACCCACATAACATATATATACAACAACGACTCCATGAGTCAAGAATACAGATATACAATACAAAGATCCAAATCACCTTGAAAACGATAGGGCGTCCGACTACGGACAAGATGCAAATGCTGTTTTTTGACCGGAAGACCTAGAGCTAACTACCGAGACGTTGGCCTATCCGGGCACGTACTTCGAGAAATGGGAAATACTAGGATGTGTATGATTGGTGTTAGTATAAGGTTGATTCCGAATAGGTCTTTCTTATCTCTCTCTAATAGCCGACAGTTCATCGAGTCTCTATAGGTTGTTTAGTGCATGTTGTGCTGCCGCTTCAGTCCACCATACCTATGTAGGCGAGAGCCGCCGAATTCTAGCCTCGCCGTGTACTGGCCTCAGTACTGACGCTCCTCTTTTTCCCTTCGCCATTTGTCGGCATCCCTTTTGTTTAGCAGGTACGAGTTCGACGTCGTTAGCAGGGTTACCCTTCTGGCTTGGCCTGGGCAGGGTTATGGACGCCATTGGTTATTCTTCAGGGCTCTTAGCCCAATTTGCATTTTGTCCGTAGTCGGACGCTGTATCGTTTTCAAGGTGATTTGGATCTTTGTATTGTATATCTGTATTCTAGACTCTTGGAGTCGTGTTATATATATATCTGTTCTGTGGTTCCCATCGAGGACTGTTGTGTAATGGTATTACTTCGTTTTCCACCCGCACGAAAGTGCCTGGTGGGCGTCCTTGAATCGTTTCTATGCAGGTTTGGCGGGAAGCGCTAAAACTTGCATAGGGTCGATTCGAGGGTGTTACAGAGTGGTATTAGAGCTCAGCGGTTACGATACCCCACTGGTCCAGCCCGTAGGATAACCTAGCTAACGGCCTAAGTAGAGTGTCAAAACTATTTTGCAAAATCGGTTGGATAGATCTGATTAGGTCTACTTTTACTCCTTACCCCCTGCGTCTCTGTTAGAAACGCGATCAGCCCCACGTTCGCGTCCTCTCCTTCCCGAGCTCCTCTGCTCGACCTCCTCACCACAAGCGCCGCCGCCAGGAGGCCGTCTCCGTCAATCCCCGCCAAGTCCGGCCCCGCCACTCGCCCTCACCCGCGTTCGCCGCGACGTCTCCCTCTGTGCCGCCCTATTCCCGGTTGCATGGCGTCGCCCTCCTCTCAGCCTCCTTCCGCGGTTGCGCCCCAGAGTTTCACCGTCGCCAGGCGTCGCCTCACCGTCTTCCCCGCGTGGCCTGAGCCGTGTGTTAGTCGCCTTCCACGCGCGAGTGCTGCAACACTAGAGCCTCCTTCCCGCCACTGTAGTGGACCCTTCTCCATCCCGGTGTCTGCCTCCATTCGCTGCAAGTCCGCCATCACCACCTCGTCTCTGCGACGCGCCCGCCGCTCGCTGGCCGCCCGCAGCACCCCGCCGTGGGGCCTTCGCTTCCCCGCCGGGCTCGCTGCTGCCTCGGGCCCCGCCTCCCTGAACCGCCATGACCACCGTCGTGTGTCCCTCTGCGGACGCGCTTTCGACTACACCCAAATGCCACCCCGCGTCGCTCCACCCTCGCGGTCAACTCCTGCCTCAGGCCATGCGCGTGTACCAACCTGACAGCAACCGGCTTGTGCCGTTTTTGATCTCTGTCGCGCGAGACGCGCCTCTATTAGCTGGCCACCAATTGTTTTCTAGTATATGTGTTGTTTTCTGTATGTGCTCGTTCAGCTGCAACAATCCAGAAGCCAGCAAACGTGCATCTGGACTCCGTCTGTGGCGACCCACCAAGAGTTCGACAAGTTCTTCTACTTGGACGATGGAGTTCTCCATCCCGGTTTCGAAGACCGATCCAATGATGATACACCGAGGCGATCCGCAACCCCCACAAGACCACGTCAAGAACTTCAACCCGGACCCGGTGATGTGAGAACCTCATGCTCTTCAACCCAGACCGAAGACGACTAGTCCGTCGACATGATCTTCCTCGGGCCTTCGACATGGAATCACCAAGATCTACCGGCGCTGAACCCAAGGCCGACAACGTCACCTGAGAACTTCGACAAGGATGCCAAGTTCGTCGAAGACCCGGACGACAAGGTCGCCTACATGGAATGACAAGTTCTCCATCTTGTATCCGAACCTCGCCGTTCCCGTCAAACCCTGAGACCGGACCCCGAACCCTCGGAACCTAAGATCTTCCGAACCCAGATGTGTGACCCTAAGCCCCTATTTTTATAATATGACATTACCAACTATCGCATATTAAATTGTTCATGCATGCATACTTGTCTGTGGTTTGGGGGCATTATGCCGATTCACCTCATAATTAAATATGGAGTCAATATGCGGGATACCTTTGTCTTATTCTGGACTCCATTTAAATTTGTGTAGCGAACCGATGCCACGTTTCGCCCTATTAATACAACATTTAAATTGGGGGGGTTCTAAATAACTTGAACCATGTAATTAATTGTCGGGACCCTGGTTCCGCTTAATATTGCCTAATTGTACCGCATCTGTGCCATGCCATGCATCATATCATAAGCATGCCGGGTCTTCTACCGTAGTATTAAATATTGCATCCGTTGTTTCTTCTAGTGTTTGCTTCTTCGCGGATTAGGCCGATGAGTTGATGCGAGTATCGACAAGTCCTTCGGATAACGAATCTTCGACAGTGTTTCCCAGGCGAGCATTCTCCCCCTTTCTACCTATTTTGCATTTATAGTATTTACTTCCTCCTGTTGATCTATTGCTACCCGAATTGCGATGCTTTAGTTTCCGTGTACCATTTATACTCCTTGCAACCTCTATATTGCCATGGACACATCCTATTGCCTGTTGTTTGATAGATAGTCGGCCTTGCGAGTTGTAGTTGCTTGCTTCTGTGTTGCTTCGCGTCGTTGTCGTTCCACCGTTGACGGCAAGTTGGCACATGATAAATGGTGGAGATGCTTAATGGTGGAGATGATCATGACTTTAAATGCAACTGTTAAAATGCTGGGAATAAATATAACTAATGCAGAGGCATCGGCGGGCAATAGATGTTATTTGGTTTTTCCACGCTCACTTGTGTCCCGTAGGACCCCGAGTACTTGATACATGTTCCTTGACTATTCGCACTATCCACATCCGGGAGACTCTATGAATCCCCCTTAGCCAGAGCTTGATTCATTTCTTATTTCTTGGGGACACAAGTAGTCTCGGGTTTTATTACTATCCTATACTTATGCCATGCTTTATTGCTTTATTTACGATTGTGCGTGGAGCACATGTACTGTTTTGGATCGCGGCACGATTTCGCGGTATCGACAAGCCCAGTCACACTTTCGGGTTCCCAGTCGTTTACAGCCGTTCTTGCAAACCCTGGGTCCGTTCTGGAGCCAGCCAACTTCGTTCGGGTAGCTTAGTGGGGTGGCCCCCTGAAATATTTTATGAATCATGTGATTGCTTTGTCGTGAAAGCCTCGTTGGGTTTTGATTTGGTTTTTCCGAGGTAGATCGTGTGTGTGTTTCTATTTGTGCACCCATACAGGGTAAATCTTTCTGAAAGCCGTGTCCGCGGTTATGGACGACTTGGAGCACAGTATCTTGATCATAGACAAGCATAACTAAAGTAGTGCTATAAATTTGACTTAATATGTGACTAGTAATTCAGCTTCAGTACAATGGAATGGATAATAAAAATGCCAACAACTGGTGGATCTGTGGTGATCTGTGTCATGCTATACCTGCCTAGTAAGTATTGCAACTCCAATGGAATGTGATAAAAGTGCCAACAACTGCTGGTTTTGGGATTCCCCAGGACGATTATATCTGACTAGTAAATGTTCCAACTACCACGGAATGGTTAATTAGAACTGCCCACTACTTATGCTACAGGATGACTCGTGCTATCTATATTTGATTAGTAAGTGCTACAACTATAACGGAATGAGTAAAATTGCCAACTGTGTGAGTTCCTTGGTCCGACTACCTCATTTGTTCTCGAGGGGGAAATACCAGGATGGGTATGATTGGTGTTAGTATATTGTTGGTTCCGAATAGGTCTTTCTGATCTCTCTCTAATAGCCGACAGTTAATCGAGTCTCTATAGGTTGTTTAGTGCATGATGCGTTGCCGCTTCAGTCCACCATACCTATGTAGGCGAGAGCCGCCGAATTCTAGCCTCTTTGTGTACTGGCCTCAGTACCGACGCTCCTCTTTTTCCCTTCGCCCTTTATCGGCACCCCTTTTGTTTAGCAGGTATGAGTTCGATGTCGTTAGCAGGGTTACCCTTCCGGCTTGGCCTGGGCAGGGTTATGGACGCCATCGGTTATTCTTCAGGGCTCTTAGCCCAATTTGCATCTTGTCCCTACTCGGACGCTGTATCATTTTCAAGGTGATTTGGATCTTTGTATTCTATATCTTTATTCTTGACTCTTGGAGTCGTGTTATATATATATATATGTGTGTGTGTTCTGTGGTTCCCATCGAGGACTATTGTGTAATGGTATTACTTCGTTTTCCACCCGCACGAAAGTGCCTGGTGGGCGTCCTTGAATCGTTTCTATGCAGGTTTGGCGGGAAGCGCTAAAACTTGCATAGGGTCGATTCGAGGGTGTTACAGAGAAACCTGTTCCTTGACTATTCGCACTATCCACATCCGGGAGAGTCTATGAATCCCCCTTAGCCAGAGCTTGATTCATTTCTTATTTCTTGGGGCCACAAACTAGTTTGTGGCTTTATTACTATCTTGTACTTATGCCATGCTTTACTGCTTTATTTATGATTGTGCGTTGAGCACCTGTACTGTTTTGGATCGCGGCATGATTTCGTGGTATCGACAAGCCCAGTCACACTTTCGGGTTCCCAGTCGTTTACAGTCGTTCTTGCAAACCCTGGGTCCGTTCCGGAGCCGGCCAACTTTGTTGCGGGTAGCTTAGTGGGGTGGCCCCCTGAAATATTTTATGAATCTTGTGATTGCTTTATCGTGAAAGCCTCGTTGGGTTTTGATTTGGTTTTTCCGAGGTTGATCGTGTGTGTGTTGCTATTTGTGCACCCCTGCAGGGTAAATCTTTCTGAAAGCCGTGTCCGTGGTTATGGATGACTTGGAGCACAATATCTCGATCATAGACAAGCATAACTAAAGTAGTGCTATAAATTTGACTTAATATGTGACTAGTAATCAGCTTCACTACAATGGAATGGATATTAAAAATGCCAACAAATGGTGGATCTGTGGTGATCTGTGTCATACTATACCTGCCTAGTAAGTATTGCAACTCCAATGGAATGTGATAAAAGTGCCAACAACTACTGGGTTTTGGGATTCCTAAGGACAATTATATCTGACTAGTAAATGTTCCAACTACGACGGAATGGTTAACTAAAACTGCCCACTACTTATGCTATCAGGATGACTCATGCTATCTATATCTGACTAGTAAGTGCTTCAACTATAATGGAATGAATAAAACTGCCAACCGTGTGAGTTCATACGTTTCGACTTCCTCGTTTGGTATCGAGGGGGAAATGCCAGGATGGGTATGTTTGGTGTTAGTATTAGGTTGGATCCGAATAGGTCTTTCTTATCCCTCTCTAATAGCCGCCAGTTTTACTGAGTCTCTATATGTTGTTTAGTGCTGCTGCGCTGCCGCTTCAGTCCACCATACCTATGTAGGCGAGAGCCGCCAAATTCTAGCCTCGCCGTGTACTGGCCTCAGTACTGACGCTCCTCTTTTTTCCTTCGCCCTTCTTCGGCACCCCTTTTGTTTTAGCAGGTTTGAGATCGACGTCATTAGCAGGGTTACCCTTCTGGCTTGTCCTGGGTAGGGTTATGGACGCCATTGGTTATTCTTTAGGGCTCTAAGCCCCATTTGCATCTTGTCCGTAGTCGGACGCCCTACCGTTTTCAAGGTGATTTGGTTCTTTGTATTGTATATCTGTATTGTTTCCTCATGGAGTTGTTATTGTATATATATTTTATGTGGGTTCAATTGTGGACTAATGTGTAATGGTATTACTTCGTTTTCGACCCGCACGAAAGTGCCTGGTGGGTGTTCTTGAATCGTTTCTATGCGGGTTTGGCCGGAAGCGCTACAATCTGCATAGGGCCGATTCGAGGGTGTTACAGAGTGGTATCAGAGCTCAGCAGTTATGATACCCCACTAGTTCAGCCTGTAGGATAACCTAGCTAACGGCCAAAGTAGAGTGTCAAAACTATTTTGCAAAATAGGTTGGATAGATCTGATTAGGTCTGCTTTTACTCCTTATCCCTCTGTTGTTCTCCTCTTACCTCTGCGTGTTTTGGATCTGTTCTCGTATCTTTTCTTCGAGTCCAGTATTTCTCATGGTTGGGTTTTCGTCATACCTTCAGGGTTTCGCTTCCTCCTTTGGTAACGGTGCTTCTACATCTGGTCTTTGTGGTATCTGAGGAATCCTTCATCTGTTGGACTTCTCGTTGTTCCTTCTTTGTGCCTTCCGGAGTTTCCAAGACGACGTCATCAGCTATGCCAGATCCGATGCAGAGTCTGCATTCCCCCTTGTTTCCGAACCTTGCTTGTCGAGATCTTCAGTCTGATTCCGAGAGTTGGTTGTATAATTATGCTATTCATGTACGGAGTAATGATATGAGTGCGGGATGGAGTCGCGACCATACCACTACTCTTATCATTCGCATTTGTATATTGAATCGGTGGATTCAGCAATTTACTCCATCCACGGAAGCTAGAGGTGGCTTTATTTGTTGATATCTCTACCATCGCCCTTTGTTCCCGGAGTGTCCTCTCGACGATCACGGACAACAACCTCTTGTTAGTGGTGTCCCGAGGATCTACACGAAGCGAGAAGATTCAGATCGCCGACCTTCTTCCCGGTACCACGAGGCGGATCTCGAGGGCGAGATCCATTGTTAGTGGTGTCGAATTGTAGCACCCCGCTAAAATCACTACTACAAAATCGTGTGTTATTCTTAATTTGTGCAATGCATCCTCATGACAACATGCTCATGTCATCATGCCACATTGCATTTGAGAATCTTCATGTCTGCATGCATATGTTTGTTAAAACTATTTTCTAAAAGCCTATCTTTGTATTCGCAATATCCCCATCTTTATTCAAATCAAAACCCCGGTCTCTTCTCGATATTTTTGTTTTGTCTAAAAATAATCTACAAAAGGTCTTTTAAATAAAACAAAACCAATAAATAAATAAAACTATATTTTTTTACCAGGGGAGCCAGCCAGCCAGGCCAGTGGCCCAGCTAGCCAGCTACTACCCCGGACCAACCCTGACCAAACCCTAACCTAAACCAGTTAACCCTAACCCGAACCTACCGCCAGCCCTATCTAACGCCAGCCGCCACCACACACGATCACGCGCATCACGCACGGTGCACGCGACCCACACCTGGCCGCTTCGTTGCAACCAAACACGCATGCACCGCACAGCATAGGCCACCAAACCTGCCCACCCCGACCGACGCGCTCCACCCTGGCCCACGACACATCCCACGCCCATGCCACGCACACCGCCCGTATGAACGATGGAATGCGTCGGCGTACGCACGCAGCCACGCAACCCCACCCGCTCGTTCGACACGGCCCTCGCACCAACGCCACCTACCCTCCTGGCCCATCATTTGCATCCTCTCCAAATCGATCGCCACCAACCACGTCTTTCCTCTCGATCCCCACCATCCCGCCTCCTACCTCAAGCACCAACGCACCCCGCTGTGGCCTCTCTGCTCAGCTCCCACCGTCGCGTTGCCTGGCACCAGCGCCCCTACCCGTGAGCTCCTTTATCCACCCGGACCTGCCTGCCATCCCGCCTCTGCTCCACGAGAAGAGCCGCCCCGCGCCCTCTCCTCTCCCTGGAGAGGTTTCTGCCACTGAGCCGCCCCGCGCCCGGCAACGCGGCGACCCTGTCGTGCTCGACCCGGCCGCCACCGCAGCTTCCTCCTTCCGAGCGCCACCGCTCAAGCCCCCGCTGACGCCGGTTCCTCTCCACCGTCCGTCAACCGCCTCTACACGACCCTGCCACCGCCATCGACCTCTGTGTGACCCTGCCGCCGGTGCCGCCTCGCTGGGCCTTTATTTCATCGCCGGCCGCCGCTTCCGTGTCGCCTCTGCTCCGAGAGCCGCGGCACCACGGGCCCCCCTCCTTGGCGCAGAGAACCCCACCATCGAGCCAGTCCTAGACCTACTCTCCCTGCGCCCCAAGCCACTCCGCTGTGCTACGGGCCGCCGCTAGGGCTCCACCTCCATGACCTCCTCCTCTGCTTCGACCTTGGCTTCCGCCTCGTCCGCTGTCGCCCTCCCTCTCTGGCGCTGCTCCGCCGCCTGGACCTCCCCCTGCAACCTCCGACCGCCCCGTGACCCCCCGTCGCCCTCTCCTCCATTGTGGTCCCTCGTCGTTGCCTCCGCGCCCTCTCCTACCCCATCTCCTTCCTACGGTCCATCTCGCCCACGTCGCCTCCCTCTCTGCCTACAGTCTCCTGCCCGACACGAGCTCCTCCTTTTCCGTAGCTCACCTCTCTCTTCCGAGCTCACCCACAACATGCCCTGCTGCTGAAGTTTTCTCTCCCAGTATCTCCTGATGATGTGGTGTTTATGTGATGATGCTACTGTTTGGTGATGTTTGATACTGCTACGGGCTCACGATGATGCATGTGGCTAAGTCTGGCATGGTGTCATGAAGTGAAGTGGTTGCTGCAAGTGTGTTCTTAGCAAGATCTTTGTCCTATCAGTTTTTCTGTTTCATCAAGATCATCGTGAACGATACCAAGTCCATCACCGACAATTGAAGTCAGAATCCGAAGAGCTAGATCGTGGTACACCGAGTTCGCCTTCATGGAAACCACAAGACCGACGCCACAAGAAGTAACCGCCAAGATGCCAAGTTCGGCCGACGACAAGACCGACACGAGTCGAAACCCGAGGAGCTATGCAAGATCACGACGCCGAACCAAGACCGACATCGTCACCCGAGCACTTCGACAAGAACGCTAAGTTCTCCTTCCTCTCAGACGCCAAGACCCGAACCGGAAGAATGCCAAGATCGCCACGCGAACGACCAGTACTTCACCCCGGATGCCAAGACCGACCCGATAGGCGGACCCGACAAGATCTACACTTCGACAAGATCGTCCCAACCCGCCAAGTTCGCCTACCCGGACACCGTGCGACAAGATCTACTTCATGGATCCGAACACCCCCGATACTTGATCCACTCAAGTTCGCCATCGACGACAAGGTCGACCGCTTGGAACCCAAGTTCTCCATCACGACACGACAAGTTCTCCATCTTATATCCGAACCTCGCCATTCCCGTCAAACCCTGAGACCGGACCCTGGACCCCCGGAACCCGAGATCTTCCGAACCCAGATGTGTGCCCCTAAGCCCCTATTTTTATAATATGACATTATCAACTGTTGCATATTAAATTGATCATGCGTGCATACATGTTTGTGGTTTGGGGGCATTATGCCGATTCACCTCATAATTAAATATGGAGTGTTTATGCGGGATATCTTTGTCTTATTCCGGACAACATTTAAATTGGTGTAGCAAACCGATGCCATGTTTTGCCCTATTAATACAACATTTAAATTGCGGGGTAGTTAAACAACTCGAACCATCTAATTAATTGTCGGGACCCCCGGTTCCGCTTAATACTGCCTAATTGCGCCACATCTGCATCATATCATAAGCATGCTGGATCTTCTACCGTAGTATTAAATATTGCATCCGGTGTTTCTTCTAGTGTTTGCTTCTTCGCGGATTAGGCCGATGAGTTGATGTGAGCTTCGACAAGTTCTCCAAATGTGATCTCCGGCAGTGTTTCCCAGGCGAGCATCTCCCCCTTTCTACCTATTTTGCATTTATAGTCTTTATGTCCTCCTGTTGATCTATTGCTATCCGTGTCGCGATGCTCTAGTGTTCCGTACCAGATATATCCGTGCAGCCTTTATATTGCCTTGGACACCTCCTAGTACATGTTGTTTGGTAGATAGATGGTCTTGCGAGTCGTAGTCGCTTGCTCAGGTGCAATCCCGTGTCGTGAAATACCACACAGTTGTTGGAATGTTATCATATGCTTTATGGTGGAGATGATCATGGATTTAATCACAACTTAATATTAAATTGCTAGACATAACTAATGTAGAGGCATCGGTGGGCAATAGATGTTATTTGGTTCTTCCACGCTCACTTGTGTCCCGTAGGACCCCGAGTACTTGATACCTGTTCCTTGACTATTCGCACTATCCACATCCGGAAGAGTCTATGAATCCCCCATAGCCAGAGCTTGATTCATTTCTTATTTCTTGGGGCCACAAACTAGTTTGGGGCTTTATTACTATCCTGTACGTATGCCATGCTTTACTGCTTTATTTACGATTGTGCGTCGAGCACCTGTACTGTTTTGGATCGCGGCACGATTTCGCGGTATCGACAAGCCCAGTCACACTTTCGGGTTCCCAGTCGTTTACAGCCGTTCTCGCAAACCCTCGGTCCGTTCCGGAGCCGGCCAACTTCGTTGCGGGTAGCTTAGTGGGCTGGCCCCTTGAAATATTTTATGAATCCTGTGATTGCTTTGTCGTAAAAGCCTCGTTCGGTTTTGATTTGGTTTTTCCGAGGTTGATCGTGTGTGTGTTGCTACTTGTGCACCCCTACAGGGTAAATCTTTCTGAAAGCCGTGTCCCCGGTTATGGACGACTTGGAGCACAATATATCGATCATAGACAAGCATAACTAAAGTAGTGCTATAAATTTGACTTAATATGTGACTAGTAATTAGCTTCACTACAATGAAATGGATATTAAAAATGCCAACAACTGGTGGATCTGTGGTGATATGTGTCATACTATACCTTCCTAGTAAGTATTGCTACTCCAATGGAATGTGATAAAAGTGCCAACAACTGCTAGGTTTTGGGATTCCTCAGGACAATTATATCTGACTAGTAAATGTTCCAACTACGACAGAATGGTTAACTAAAACTACCCACTACTAATGCTATCAGGATGACTCATGCTATCTATATCTGACTAGTAAGTGCTTCAACTATAATGGAATGAATAAAACTGCCAACCGTGTGAGTTCCTAGGTTTTGACTTCCTCATTTGGTATCGAGGGGGAAATGCCAGGATGGGTATGTTTGGTGTTAGTATCAGGTTGGATCCGAATAGGTCTTTCTTATCCCTCTCTGATAGCCGCCAGTTTTACTGAGTCTCTATAGGTTGTTTAGTACTGTTGTGCTTCCGCTTCAGTCCACCATACCTATGTAGGCGAGTGCCGCCGAATTCTAGCCTCGCCGTGTACTGGCCTCAGTACTAACGCTCCTCTTTTTCCTTCGCCCTTTGTTGGCACCCCTTTTGTTTTAGCAGGTTTGAGATCGATGTCGTTAGCAGGGTTACCCTTCCGGCTTGGCTGGGCAGGGTTGTGGATGCCATTGGTTATTCTTCAGGGCTCTAAGCCCCATTTGCAGCTTGTCCGTAGTCGGACGCCCTATCGTTTTCAAGGTGATTTGGATCTTTGTATTGTATATCTGTATTCTTGACTCATGGAGTCGCTGTTGTATATATATGTTATGTGGGTTCCATCGTGGACTAATGTGTAATGGTATTACTTCGTTTTCCACCCGCACGAAAGTGCCTGGTGGGCTTCCTTGAATCGTTTCTATGCGGGTTTGGCGAGAAGCGCTAAAATCTGCATAGGGCCGATTCGAGTGTGTTACAGTTAGTAAAGTTTGGATTTTTCAGTCTTGATCCAGCGGTCAATGTTCAAAGTTTGGATTTGCCATTCTTGATCCAACGGTTAATGTTCAAAACGGTTTCAAAATTGCCTTCCCTCCCGATGTTTGGCCGATCTTTTCGAAAACCTTCCCTCCCGATGTTTGGGAAGCAAGTGAAAATTTCTAAAACCGGAAAAGTTTGAATTTTTGTGCCGCCAAGGACCAAAGTTGTTTCCTTCCTATGTACTCATCGTCCCTACTCCACACCAACGCACGGCTGCCGAACACGCCAGAGACATAGAGCCGCCATACCAAGTCACACGTGCACAATGCCACACTGTGGATGAGGGGAGAGAGATCAGCCGAACCGATTCGCAAGGGGAAAGGGGAGGAGAGATGGAGCATAGGAAAGGAGAGAGAAAACACACGATTTGTTTTACGTGCATAGGTCCTGAAATTTACTACTAGTAGAGTGTACACTATAAGGCCACAGGAGTACCTCGTGTCAAAAACCCATCATAACTTTGCTGTGACATGGAACTGCCTTCGACTTCTCTTCATTGCTTCCCTCTTCCCCTGCCAATGCTTTATTCTCTCAGCATGTACAGCGCGTGGACAGAGGTGACCATATGTCTAAGCAAAGAAATATACTACTCCCGCATTGTGTAAAAAAACACACCTTAATAAGGCTCAGATAGTAAACATATGACATATCATCACTATATAAAATTATAATTTGTAAAGTACAAGAAATTATAAATTTGATCAACATCTATAAAGTATGGGTGTGTATTTGGTCCTTGTACTTTATATCATCATGTGTAGAAGTCAAATATTATTAGCTACCTAACACTTGAAATTTTTGGTAACATGGTCTAGAGAAACGAGGGAGCAGATTCTAATATGATGCACAAGTGTATTTTGAGAGGTTTATGCATAGTGCATTCATTGTGTTAAAGACTATCAGTAGAATCTTCTAGATGCTAGAATGGAAAAGAAGATCCAATGGCTAGTAATGCTGGGATTCGCGAGTCTTGATCCAACAGTCAACATTCAAAGTTATCCGTACACTATATAGTGGTAAGATAAGATAAGATAAGATCATGTAGAAGTCCACGATTATTAGCTACGGGGGACAAGATTCTAGTATGATGGAGAAGTGTGTTTTTAGGTTTGTGCATAGCATTCATTATGCTGAAGACTATCAATAGAATCTTCTAGATGCTAGAATGGAAAAGAAGATCCAACGGTTGGATATGTTGGGATTCACGAGTCTTGATCGAACGGTCAATATTCAAAGTTATTTGTACTATATAGTCGGAAGATAAGATAAGATAAGATATCTCTATCTTACTACTATAGTGGAGCAGTTTTGAATTGGATCCATATCACCAATCCTGACCGTTGGGCTGTTGGTTCCAATTTCAGAGAAGCTGGATTCGTGTTGAATAGTACCTAGATCAAACTCCACCATGCATGTTCTATAACCATCATGTAGGAAGCGAGGTGCTTTGAGAGTTAACACAGTGGGTAGAATTACAATTTACATCAAGGACCTCATAAAAAATGAAAATTGCATCCAAGTCCACGCATTTAGCACAAGGATGACCCTGAAACTAAGCAATGAAGTGTGTGTTTTGAGCTAGAGGTTTACGTATACTAGCGGTCATCGTGCTATAGACTATTAGTAGAATCTTTCTAGATGCTAAGGATGGAAAATGAAGATCCAACGGTTAGCAATGTTTATATTTGTCAGTCTTGATCCAACGGTCAATGTTCAAAGTTAATCCGTACACTATATGTAGTGCGTGGTATGGTACGGTATTGTAAAAGATAGGACGGGATAAAGATAAGATAATAAGAAGTACTACGAATGGCCGATCTAACGGTTGGTCTAGTAGGTGTGATGTGCTTAAGAGTGAACACGGTCGGTGGAAGTACAAGTTACATATCAAGGACCTCATAAAAATGAAAATTGCATCCAAGTCCATGCATTTAGCACAAGGACCCTAAAATTGAGCAATGAAGTGTGCGTTTTGAGGTTTGCGCATACTAGCATTCATCATTCTCATCAAGACTATTAGTAGAATCTTTTTAGATGCTAGGAATGGAAAAGAAGATCCAACAGTTAGCAAAATGTTTGGATTTGCGAGTCTTGATCCAACTTGTCATCAAAACTCGCATTGGATGGTTTCTTATATATTAATTGTGACCCTCGATGGGTACCTCCAAAATCTTTTTCATAGAACTTTCACGATAACCTAAAATTTACTAATACTAGTTCAAATCTGACCTATTTTCAATAAATCGACATAAAGTCATTCAAGTGGGTGGAGTTAGGTAGGCAGTTTTGAATTGGATCCATAGTACCAATCATGACTGTTGGGCTGTTAGATCCAATGGTTCAGAGTAGTTTTATTCGTGTTGAACAGTATCTAGAGCAAACTCCACCATGTTCCAGATAGTTATTATTAATATACTTAATGTATGACTTTTTCTCTAACAAGACTATTCGTTAATAACAACTTAATGTTCATTAAATCACATTTCATATAGTATATACAAGTGTGGCACATGCTTGTGTGTGTGTGCGTGTGAAAACTTTGGCTTGTGGCATTTATTTAGATCAATATTCTTCGGACTTCCTTTATGGGAAAGAATGATCATGACATCACTCGAAAAATTGAGAATGTCCTTTCCTGGTAGTTGGAAACTCACACCGATGACATTGTTTACTACAAGAAGATGCACCCAACTACCTCAGAAAAGACATTTGATTCAAGAACAGTATATCATGCTTACTTATAGCTCAAATCTAACTTAATTTCATTAAATTGATGTAAAATCTTAGCAAGAAGTTGAACCGTACCTATATATCATCAAAACTCTTGGTGGTTTTCCATATATTAATTGACCCCTCCCCCCGATATATATGGGTACCTCCAAGAGAGATCTTTCGTCAAACTTTCAAAGCAACCTACAATTTACTTGTGGCAGTTCAATTTGTACCTAATAATTTCGATAAATCGGCATAAAATCAATCAAGTGGGCGAAGTTAGTTAGGAAGTTTTAGAACTCATAAAACATGGGAAATCGTAAGTACAACCTGTTGGTCCACAATATATGTCTGAAAACTTGCCTCGTGTGTCATTTAGATCCATATTATTCAAACTTGCTTTACAGGAAAGAACAATCTTGTCATCACACTCAGAAATTGAGAATGTTATTTCCTGAGATAGTAGGAAAATCATAGTGATGGAATTGTTTACTATAACAAGATGCACCTATAGACCTCCAAAAAGACATTTAATTCAAGAGCAATTTATATCGCTCTTACTTGTAGCTCAAGTTTGACCTAATTTCGTTAATTGTCAAGATGCAAAATCTATCTTAGCAAGAAGTTAAACCTATTGTCAAACCTATTAATTGACCCCTCGATGGGTACCTCAAAAAGCTTTTTCGAAAAACTTTCAAAGCAAACTACAATTTTCTTAGACACGAGGCTAGTAAATTTCTAAGCTACATATAGTAAGGATGTGTGAAGTGTCTAGAAGTAGCTATGAAAACTAATTTTGGTCCAGCGTTTAGAACTGAAGTGGGTCCACACAACCATGCCAAAAATAAAAACAGACTGTTATCCACTGAATAGTGGGCCCTCCCAATTGATTCCCTTAGACATAAATCTAGCACTAGAATCACCTTGATGAATCTTTTTGTTAGCACTAACCACTCCACCGTTAAGAAATGTGTTTAAGACTTGACACCGTGCTTGCTTTGATGTCTAGGGCCAATGGGCTCACTACCGTGGGGCCCCATTGTTATTAGTGGTCTAGTTATATCCTATAGCAGCCAACGAATGTTAGCTCTGACTCCTCTAGCTCTTCCTTCTCAATGAAGCCTTGACGCTCGGCTTTGAAGGATGGTTACAAGGGCAGTAGGTGCCTATGGTGACTTCGCCAAGGTCAACCCCCCCTCCCCCCCCCCCGCACCGGACAGTCTAAAGACACAATCTTTCGGAGGTGCTCATAGGGGTAGGATGTGCATTCACGCGTTCATAGCGGTGAGTGTGTGTATGCATTTGTGAGCGTGTGCGTTTTGTAGTGGATTTTCGCAAAAATGAGAGAGATGGGCCTTCCATTTGTATTAAGTTTTGCTCGGTTTTCCCAAAGTAATTATAATGGTCACTGGTGTCTAGGGTCTATGGGCTCACTACCGAGGGCCACATTATTAGTGGTTCAATTACATCCCATAGCAACCAACGAATATGAGCTCCAACCCCCTAGCACTTCCTTCGCCATGAAGCCTCGGCGCTCGACTTTGAAGGATGGTTATGAGGGTAGTGAGAGGCGACGTTCCCATCAATATATAGCGAGGTGCCAGGCTTGTTCGTCTGCGGTACCAAAGTTGGCAGGCCAGCGCATGGCGGTACCTAAGTTGCCTAAAAATACCGCGTTTCGAAAAGTTGGGCCGCCAACTACTGAGAGGGGCCATTTCGAGGAAAACTCATCTCACCCCTGCCAAATACAAACATTCTGTTAAACCGCCCCGTGAAGTAGACGGTCGGGACCCACATGTCGGTTATCTGTCCGTGACGCGGGCGCCAACGCGGCAACCTCTTAGGAAAATCGAGCAGCTAAGTGGATTGGATGCATTGACCAATTTCACAAATCCATTCCCAGGTTTCCCCTAGCACCGGCAGCGTCGGAATCCACCCTCCAGGCAAGACGATCCCTTCGGACATTTGACTTTCGGGGCCAAGTTGATGCGCCCAGTTGCTGCACCCAGTCGCTGATACCAAGCTCCAATGGCGCATGCCGTAGTCGCTGTTGCGAGGCTCTAGCCCGCCTCCGCCGCCGACGAGCCGAGCATCTCGGAGGATGGCAGATCCTACTATCAAGAAAGAAGAAGTTTTCTCTACAAGCGGGTGATCTACCCTTCTCTTTGCTATTCGCACTAGTTACAACTGCTAGCTGGCTACTGAACCTCAAATTGTTTGTTAGCCCATCGCTGGCAAACATATTTTGTCCACATTTTTCTGTCAAGTGGGATCTGCGCGGACCCCCCTTACCTGGTTATGGTAGTCCTCTATAGGTACGACTCTAAGGGCAAGAGGTATGGACACCATTGTTTCACGATGGAAGAAGCGCATGCGCATATCTGCACTATATCTGGTATGGTTGCTGCTTTGCGTAATCATGTTGAATTATGTCCAAAGCAGACTGCAAAGTTCAGCTTCATGGATGAACGTGGCATCATGGTTCCTATAACATGTGACAGTTAGCTAATTGGGTTGATGAAAAGGTATGCTTCGGTTGCCATGTTTGAGCTAAAATCTGATGTACTGGATGTGGAAGCTGCTGCAACTGGGAGTTGCCCTTCTATTCTTGGACAGGGTGGTTGCTCAAACCCAATTAGCTCCTGGTAAGCAAAGGTCTCTTGGGGTTCGCATGTTTGTGGAGAATTGTAATTTTTGTTTTATCTACTCTGTAGATATTGGGCAGTTATGCAACAGTCTTGTTTCTTTGACAGGAAGCGCCGCAAGGTTAGAAACATGACTGCCGGGTCAGTCATTTTGCTGCTCGAAGAAATTAAAAATGAGTGGAAAGATGTCATTTTGCTGCCCGAAGAAATTAAAAACGAGTGGAAAGATGATGCTGGACACGATTCTGGTGCCTATTGTCCCGGCGATGCAGAGTACGTGAATCTAAGAAAACTGGCACCAAGGAAGAGGAAGAAGGCAGGAAATGAAGAAGCCATTGGATGTGAAGGCTTGGCACCCAGGCTGCGGAAGAAGGCTGCTGGCAATGAAGATGCATAGTAATGTGTTGAACTTGAACCTATATATGTAATTCTGTTAAATTCTGATTGCTCTGTGTGTGGCACGTTGCTGGGCAAAACAATTTACCCACGTTCTCTGAGTAAAATGTACCGCGACTTAGGGTTTGGAAACGCCCGAGTCAGTAGTTGAATCCGAAATTGTGAATCTACCACTGCTATCTGAAAACAAGGATGCACCGGTTCCACGATTGCTGAGGGGCAGGAGGTCTCCAAATACGACGGAATGTAAGTGGCATATAAATAAATTATTTAAGCTGCCACACTCCACGAAGCAGCAACTTATTTCAGATGCTGCACAACGACGTGGCAACATAAACAGCAATGTTCTCACCGATAATGCCCAGATGAGGAGGAAATGGGTACCACTTTCTCGCCTAATCTTGAGCCCGTCTATCTCACCGCCTCTCTGCTCCAGCATGTGGCGAAGCTCCCGGATCTCCAGTAATCGGGTGTACGTGCTTCCACTTTATAAATTGTGGTTGTGCCATTTGCATGCGGCACAATCCACATACATTACGTTTAAACAAACCACCAATGTCAGAATACACTAGTAGAAAAGGTGTCTTTGGTCCACGGTTACGTTCCCAATCCGGGACAGAGATCTAAACCGAGGCAGAAATTGATCTAAATCACTAATTCTTCCACAAATTAATGCGGGGTCAGAGAAAATTTTTTCCTCCCTAGAATCCGGGACCAATAGTTTAGACCGCTAGGTCAACAAGTACAAATATTACAACTTAAAAAGGCACGGAGCTTAAGCTAAATAGAACTAGTTATCACACATCTCCTTGATCTTCCTAATCTTAGCCCGATGTGCATCTTCCTGTGAGAGCAAGGATCGAATTGTCTGCTCCTTCCTTTTAGCATCTTCCTTGCACAGCTTCAATTGTTTCTCTGCATTTTTCCTCATGCACTTGTCAATACTCGTAGTTGTGTACTGCAGGACTTTGGCCTGGTGGAGATCGTTCCTTGCTTGAGTCAGTTCTTGCTCTGCTTTAGCCTTCAGGGCCAACGCCGCGTCCCTCTCCTTCTCGACTTTGATAACCTTGTCTTGCACCCACCTGAGATCTTGCTTATGCTTGGTCGTGTCAACTGGTTCCCATAGCTTCATCTCAACACTGTCAAGAAGTGAGCTGAATATGGATTCTTTCAACTCGACAGTCATTTCCCATAGTTTGTCCAGCGTTTTCTACATTTATTTGGGCCACTCTGGATCTACCCATTTGACAACACCGCAACTTCCGCCTTGCATCATTGCACGATGTCCTTGACAACGTAGAAACCTCATGCCTGCATTTCGTCCTTCGAAGGCTACAAATTTAGCGGGCACATATCCATGTTTACATACCAGAGGACTGTCTTCATCCTCTAAACCGTGATAGTCGGAGTCATACACCGTCTGGTTGGCCTAACACATCATACGCGCATGAGTAAACAGATTAGATCTAGCTCAAAAAATAGATAGCTGGCCACAGATGATAGAAATAGAGATGAGACGACTCACATCGAAATCACCGTCCCTATCGTCACGACACGTTTCCTTGCCGTCTCCCTTGAACCCATGGCGAGAGGGTGGGGGGTGGCTACCGGAGAGGGGATTGGGATGGAGGCGCCGTCGGCTTGCGGCTACGGCTGGATGGGAGTGAAGTGGGGAAAGTGGCTTCAAGGGTAAGGAATAGAAGTACGGGGAGGAAGAGAAGTAATGGGGACGTGACACTGGGATGTGGCCCACTGAACTCGTGAGACGTGACACTCGCAACAGGGGGGCACCTGGTGTTGCCAGTTTGTCTAGAGCAAGCTGGCCAATCATGCCGCAGAACAGCCTTCTCGCGGATCGCTCTCACGAAGACCATCCCAATCGTCCAAGCGCCCCAACCGAATGGTATGTAACAATCATCAAGCAGAACAACTGTGTTAGGGTGTGCCTTCTAGAAGACTCGGTCTAACGGCTACCCATGCAATGACACTGGTGTATCCATGTGTGGTTTGTGAGAAGAACACACATGCAGTGACACTGGTGTGGTTCATGAAAAGAACAGACACGCAATGACACTGGTGGATCCTTATGTGGTTTGTTTAGAGGAACAGACATGCAATCACACTAGGTGGATCCATATGTGGTTTATGGAAGTAACAGACATGCAATGACTCTAGCTGTGATTCATGAAAAGAACATACATGAAATGACACTAGTGGATCCTTATGTGATTCATGAAAAGAACAGACAGGCAATGACACTGGTGGATCCTTATGTGGTTTGTTTAGAAGAACACACATGCAATGACACTGGTGGATCCATATGTGGTTTGTCAGGAGAACACATACAGTGACACTGGGTGTGGTTTATGAAAAGAACAGGCGTGCAATGACATCGGTGGATCCATGTGTGGTTTATGGAAGTAACAGACATGCAATGACTCTAGCTATGGTTAATGAAAAGAACACCCATGCAATGACACTGGTGTGGTTCATGAAAAGAACAGACATGCAATAACACTGGTGGATCCTTATGTGGTTTGTTTAGAGGAACATACATGCAATGACTCTAGATATGGTTCATGAAAAGAACAGACATGCAATGACACTGGGTGTGGTTCATAAAAAGAACAGACATGCAATGACTTATGTTGTTTATTTAGAAGAACAGACATGCAATGACATCGGGTGTGGTTCATGAAAACAACAGACATGCAATGACTTATGTGGTTTGTTTAGAAGAACACACATGCAATGACACTGGGTGTGGTTCATGAAAAGAATAGGCAATGCCACTGGTGAATCTTTATGTGGTTTCTTTAGAAGAACACACATGCAATGACACTGGGTCTGGTTCATGAAAAGAACAGACACGCAATGACACTAGTGGATCCTTATGTGGTTTGTTTAGAAGAACATGCATGCAATGACAATGGGTGTGGTTCATGAAAAGAACAGACATGAAATGACACTGGTGGATCCTTATGTGGTTTGTTTAGAGGAACATACATGCAATGACACCGGTGGATCCACGTGTGGTTCATGAGAAGAACACACATCCAATGACACTGGGTGGATCCTTATGTGGTTCATGAAAAGAACTGACATCTAGTGACACTGGGTGTGGTTCATGAAAAGAACAGACATGCAATGACATCGGTGGATCCGTGTGTGGTTTATGGAAGTAACAGACGTGCAATGGCTCTAGCTATGGTTAATGAAAAGAACATGCATGCAATGACACTGGGTGTGTTTCATGAAAAGAACAGACACTCAATGACACTGGTGGATCCTTATGTGGTTTGTTTAGAGGAACAAACATGCAATGACACTAGAGGATCCATATGTGGTTTGTCAGGAGAACGCACATGCAATGACATTGGGTGTGGTTCATGAAAAGAATAGACATGCAATGACACTGGTGGATCCTTATGTGTGGTTCATGAAAATAACATACATGCAATGACACTGGTGGATCCTTATGTGGTTTGTTTAGAAGAACACACATGCAATGACACTTGGTGTGGTTCATGAAAAGAACAGACACACGATGACACTTCCTTATGTGGTTTGTTTAGAGGAACAAACATGCAATCACACTAGGTGTGGTTCATGAAAAGAACATACACGCAATGACTCTGGTGGATCCTTATGTGGTTTGTTTAGAGGAACAGACATGCAATGACACTGGTGGATCCACGTGTGGTTCATGAGAACAACACACATCCAATGACACTAGTAGATCCTTATGTGGTTCATGAAAAGAACTGACATGCAGTGACACTTGGTGTGGTTCATAAAAAGAACAGACATGCACTGACACTTGGTGTGGTTCATGAAAAGAACAGACATGCAATGACACAGGTGGATCCTTATGTGGTTTGTTTAGAAGAACACACATGCAATGACACTGGTGGATCCATGTGTGGTTTATGAGAAGAATACACATCCAATGAACTCTGGGGGGATCCCTATGTGGTTCATGAAAAGAACTGACATGCAGTGACACTGGGTGTGGTTCATGAAACGAACAAACATGCAATGACATCGGTGGATACATGTGTGGTTTATGGAAGTAACAAACATGCAATGACCCTAGCTATGGTTAATGAAAAGAACACACATGCAATGACACTGGGTGTGGTTCATGAAAAGAACAGACACGCAATGACACTGGTGGATCCTTATGTGGTTTGTTTAGAGGAACAGACATGCAATGACACTAGAGGATCCATATGTGGTTTGTCAGGAGAACACACATGCAATGACATTGGGTGTGGTTCATGAAAAGAACAGACATGCAATGACACCGGTGGATCCTTATGTGTGGTTCATGAAAAGAACATACATGCAATGACACTGGTGAATCCTTATGTGGTTTGTTTAGAAGAACACACATGCAATGAAACTGGTGTGGTTCATGAAAAGAACAAACACGCAATGACACCGGTGGATCCTTATGTGGTTTGTTTAGAGGAACAAACATGCAATCACACTGGGTGTGGTTCATGAAAAGAACATACATGCAATGACACTGGTGGATCCTTCTGTGGTTTGTTTAGAGGAACATACATGCAACGACACCGGTGGATCCATGTGTTGTTCATGAGAAGAACACACATCCAATGACACTGGTAGATCCTTATGTGGTTCATGAAAAGAACTGACATGCAGTGACACTTGGTGTGGTTCATGAAAAGAACACACATGCACTGACACTTGGTGTGGTTCATGAAAAGAACAGACATGCAATGACACTGGTGGATCCTTATGTGGTTTGTTTAGAAGAACACACATGCAATGACACTGGTGGATCCATGTGTGGTTTATGAGAGGAACACACATCCAGTGAACTCTAGTGGATCTATCTTGGCATAATTTGATGTATTCCACGATGTATTTCATTGTACAAGACACTTTCCATTTTTATACTACTCAATTTTGCCCTTGGTTTTATGTGGTACTACTTAGTTTTGCCCACCCCCCCTCTCTATCTTTCGTAGAAGCCCAAATCTGTGCTCACCCTGTCTGCTACTCCCTGATTGGTTATCACAGTTGTCACGCGGATTGTGCGCACCAACCGTTGATTCAGTGTGATCCAACGATGATCGTTGCACAACGCGTGCCCTTCACAGTACAGCATGAGACAGCACAGACGTCTCCCTCTGCGAGACTTCTACAGGAAGGAACACGATGCCGTCCATGGAAAAAGTCATCGAGCGGTCATGTCAAGTTTAATCAAGTCTAAAAAGCCTACTACTGCTACTACAACTCATGCATAGGGCAACAGGGTCATCGAGTGCACGGTTGTCGACGAGACGCTGCAATTTATTGCCACTTGATTTTAATCAGACATATCCCATTTTTACGTAGCGCTCTCAATCTCACTTCCAACTGGGCCCTACCGCTAGTAAATTCCATGAGTCAAGGCCCCCCCTCGAGTAGATCTAACGTTGCTAGAAATTAGTTCTGTGCCACTTGCATGCAGTGGAATCGAGGTCTGCCATGAGCGTGTTTTCAATGCAGCTCTAAAGTGGAGATCATGGTTGTTTCAAAGAAAAGGGAACCGAAAAAAAGGGTGGAGATCGTGGTAGCCCCCCCCCCCCCGCCCCCGCCCACCACACGTGTCCACTCGAGGACTACGATCGGTCCGGTGTTTATAACCCCCTTGACCTTCTTCTTCCATGAGCTCATGTCATTTCCCCCCTAGTCTGTCTAGTCCCAAGAACCCAATCTACACCTGCCGCGTGCGCCGAAGCTCGCTCATTTGCACTACCTCGTTCCCTTGGTGCGCCATGAAGCGTACGCGTGGAGAAGATTCGGAGGTGAAGCCAGTTGAAGGCACAACAGCAGATGGCTCGGTCGTTGCCAAGCAGGCGGAGGCGTCTTCTCCGGGCACGAACACCACTCGTCGCCGCGCCGTCGAGGGTGCTAACTCATCCGTCCAGCCAGTAGCCATCACCGCCGAGCAGCAAGTGGTAGCCGTCGCCACCGAGCAGCAGTTGGTAGCCGACGCCGCCAAGCAGCAAGTGGTAGCCATCGCCGCCGAGCAGCAGGTAGTAGCCGTCGCCGCCAAGCAGCAGGTGGCCGACAACGCCGTGGTGCCAGCGGCAGATCTGGATGGGGGGCAAGCGGCAGGCGGAGGCAATCCGGTGATCCACATCGACGACCCCATCGCCGTTCAAGAAATATTCGACGCAATCGCGGAGAATGATGAGTTCAAGGAGGAGGTCCCTGATGAGGAGTCCAAGGTACTACATTGCTAGCTTCTCTAGTCGCAGCCGTAGTTTTCACTGTTCATACATAGGATTTGCTCAATCGTGTACAGATTCTTTTGCTCTTGAAGTAGGGTAGTATATATATGATTCGATCGGTTGATTGATGCATCTGCCATCTAGTCACAAAACCCCAATCCGTCTAGTCACAAAACCCCAATCTGCTCATCTGCCATCTAGTTGAGCTTGCTAGTTGAGTGTTGATTTCGATACACAGTAGGCCTATAACATTACATTTCTATTCCTTACTGAGCCCAATGATTCAATTTTGCCCCAAAATAGTGCAAGGGCATCTGATGGTCTTGTTTTCTTAGGGATGGTTAGTGGCCCTAAGGCAACAATGCACATAAGCAATATAGGTTGTGCTGTTGGTATTTTGGTTCTCCGACTCCATCGCTGATAAAAATGAGGCCCTAATTTTCTCTCTCATATGGAACCTAAATATATAATATTTGTATTGTTTCTGATCTATGAATGCGTTGTATGATGCATTTGTATATCCCTGAATATTGTTTGGTACGACTACATTTCAATTTCTTATTGTGGCCAATGATTCAAATTTGCCCCAAAGAGAGGCAGACACATTGGTGTCAAATTTTTACAAGGATGAGTGAGCGAACATGGGGCCATGTACAAGATCAATCTAAGCTGTGCAATTGTTACTTGGTTCGCTTACGCCATCTCTGTAGAAACTTATGAGGCTGCAATCTTTATTCTACATTCATAGAACTATGATATTTGAATTATCTATTCCATGCATTCATAGTGTATAAGAATTACATTTTAGTTTGTCACCGAGGCCGATGATTGAAATTTGCCCCAAAAGAGTTCAAGTGGAGACACGTATGATGGTGTCGTGTTTTAGGGATGGGTTGTTGAACCTGAGGCAGCAATGCACACAAACAATATAGGTTGTGATGTATATGTATATGAATGGTTTTGATCATAAGTATTTTTAACATGCACCTGAAGATTAATTGTTTGGTTTTTTATTTATAATTATAATATTGAGGCTTGTTTTTGTACCTGACTATGTATATCCCTGAATAATGTTTTGTACGATTACATTTCAATTTCTTATTGTGGACAATGATTCAAATTTGTCCCAAAAGAGAGGCAGACACATTGGTGTCAAAAAATTTCAGGGATGAGTTAGTGAACCTGGGGCGATGTACAACAACATTACAGGTTGTGCAATTGTTACTTGGTTCCCTGACTCCATCCCTGAAGAAATTTATGAGGCCGCAATCTGATGCAATTATTTTTCATTGTGTTGAGATGAAATGATATATGAACCGATCAAACTATTGCTGAGATGCTTTATCTTTGATATCCACGGATATATTGGCTTACATATACATGTTGTCAATTCTTGAGTTGTAATACAATTCAATCATATGTATGAGCTCTAAGTTATGTTCTTAAAAATCAACAGGAGGATGATGATGAAGTGTATGATATCAAGGTATCCAGAGACAACAAGAGCCACTACATGCTAAGGCGGTTATGATGTGGGCTAATCCGTTTCCACCGTAGGGGGAGACTGTTTTGCCCATTCTGTGGCAGAGCAATCAACGTGGACCTCAACAGCATGATCCAGCACGCGGAGGGCGTTGGTAGAGGCGGAGGCAGAAGCCATAGGCCGATTACCTTGGCACGGCACGCAGCCTACGGCAAATTCCTCCGGGAGTATGTCAGGACTGGCCTGTATCCCATCGACTAGGCTGTCGCTACCTCCTGCTGATAAACCCCTGCCCTGCTAGGCCTCTCCGTGTCCCGGCCTCCTGCTGCAGCCCCTGCTTTTATTTTGTTCTAGTTAATTATTACCTGTGTGTGGCATGTAAGACAATATATCCGTGGTGTCTCTAGTGAACCTTATATATTAATCTACTCCTTTATATGGAGTGCCTTAAAGTTTCTAGTGTTCAATTATATTTACTGATCATGCTCATGCACACTACAAAATATTTCTAGTGCTCGATTATATTACAATTGTCAAGAAATACATCAACAAGTTAAATTGGTCGAAATTTTGTATTGAAGTAACTAAATGTATCACACACGTAATAAACTAGAAACTAAAATCTAGTTCAAACACATAATGTATCACACCACTTGTTATCGTACTTGACTTGCTTCCCCTTCAGTCGCTTGATGTCACCACCGTCCCAAGATCCCTGCTCGTCCTAAAATCGCTTTCTGTCCTCCTCGCGCTTCTTCTTCTGGGCTAGCTTGCAACTAGGGCATAGCTCTCTCGCGAAAAACTCTGCCTTAACCATCCCATCTTTCATGGTAATGAGCTTACTGTACAACTCGTACGCCATGTAGGCGTCTCTGGCTGCATACTCGAGGTGCACCTGGCTCATCGGCTTCCACTCCCAGTAGTCGTGATCGAGTCGCTTCAATTTCTTCAGTTTTTCATAGGATTTATCGATGATTTCTGCTGCCAGATCACCCATGCCATCCTTCGCTAGGTATGATTTGATCTTGTACAGATTTTGGATGTCGATGTGGTGCCCCTCTGGGATTTTTATCAACGCACGAGAAAGCATAATTGTGTCATTTGTGATATCCACGCTAGTGAAAGTTATCCCTTTCCTACACAAGAACTCGACCAGAGTCGGACAACGCATCTCAGATGGTTTACTCCTACACTTAGATGGTTCTAGGGATGTAAGGGAACAAGGGATGCAGAAGTGGTGATCTCAAATTTAAATTTCACATACCTGCAGAAGTGGTAAACGAGGACCTCCTCATGTATGACGATTTGCACGACAGCGATCTCTTGTGGAGGATTTTTCGCTTATTTGCATGGGTGTACTCCAAGTCTAGCCCCACAAACTTGTGCTTCTCTTTCTCAAGCAATTTCTCAAACCTGGCGAGAGTTGTCTCCACAATCGCTTCATCATTTGTGTACACCACTGTTAAAGTCGTGGTTCCATGGGCAGGGACCAAGTGGGTCTCTGTTGTGCGTTTCCCATCGTCCATGCCTGCAAGGAAATGGGTGAAAGGAACTGTCTGCAAGGAACTGTCTGCAAGAGGAAGAAGAAGATGAATCGACAGTTCTAGAACAGAGGAAGAAGAAGCGCCCAGGAAAAACTGAGGAAGAGGAATGACTACAGAAGAAACGTGGTAACTGCAACTTTCGGTTCGAGAACTCACCGTGGTTACGTGGAGATCGTGGCAGTGCCGCCGGTTCAACAAGTGGGGCCAGTTCCTGCGAGAATATGAAATTAGCTGTGCATTTTTCTATGCAAGAAATTGAGAGAAGTCATTTCTATTTTGTCTTTCATAATTAAACACAATTAAGTTGGTACAACCCAAGAGATTTGAACAAAAGAGATTTGCTAGTTTAACATACAACAACACTTACAGGCCCAACATGGCAGAACTTGGAGAGCCCCGGAACTTGAGATACCACAAAGACCTCGGCAGAGGTGGCAGAATTGGTGCGGGTGCAACCACGCCGACTGCGAGCTCGGACTCTAGAGGAGGAAACAGAACCGAGCATGGTCGACAAGGTGATAGATCTCATCAGGAACCAATCTCGTCCCCGACCATGCCATGGGTGCGTCCATGGTGAGGGCGAGCTCCGACTCGGGATGGGGAGGAGAGCGGGGCCGAGAAGGTTCGTCCACGTCCCAGCTCCGCGCCATGGCTGCGACGCCCCACAAATTGTCGCTCCGGGGAAGAAGAAGACGCGTAATGGATGCAGGCGCCAACGCTGCAAGCCTAATTAACACCTAAGCGACGGGAGCAATAGGAGCGACATAACGGCGAGAACTGACAGGGGGGGCCAACTTGATGGCCGTTATCCTAATTTTTTGTATTGAAACATAAAGTTGAATTCGTGCCGAAAAAGACCCTCTGAGTATTTGGCACACCGACTATAGTCATCGCGGATGATTTCAGGGAAGTTGGGTACCACGTTGCCTGGACACCCCAACTTTCGGGCCGCAAAATGATATTCTCCGAGGTGCCCATGGTGACTTCGTTAAGCTCAAGCCCCGCGGGATCAGTGTCAAGATCCAGTCTTTCTGAAGTGCTCATAGGTGTAGGGTGTGCGTACCTGCATTCATATAGGTGAGTGTGTGTACGCATTTGTGAGCGTCTCTGTTTTGTAATGGGTTTTCGCAAAAAGAGAGGGGGGCCTTCGGTTTATTTATTGAGTTTTGATTTGTTTTCCAAAAGTACTCCATGTAATGCAAGTCAAACTAGGCGAGTGATGTTTGGGGGCCCACCGGCTCTCTAGCGCGGGCCCTAGTTATCAGTGGTCGAGTTAAATCCAATACGTAGTAGCAGCCAGCGAATGTGAGGACCGGCTCCTTTACCTCTTCCTTCTCCACGAACCTCTGTGCCAGGCTTTGAAGGGGCGCTCTTTTTTTGAGCAATGTCACCGGATTCAGTCATGCCAGTCCGGCGAACGACGGGGGATCTTGATGCGCAAGGCGGCCGGGTTAGGGTAAGTACGCCAGAGTTCACGGTCTCAGTTTATTTTCTCGAATTCAGCTTATGGGTTCTCTCCTTTTGGGGTTTTTCTCTATTCTGCATGTCTCGATCGACGATGTTTATTGGGTTAATATGTCGGCATGGATGGTAGATGCGGAGTGCAACGGCATCATTACTGATGCGGATCTTCGGCTCTGGTGTGACTGTGCCCTGGCGCCCCGTCATCGTGTCGCGTTCGAGGGAACGAACTTCGACCGCAGGTTCTTGGGTTGCAACTACAAATGTGAGCGCTGAACGTTCGTCCACTTGGTAGATCTATCGCACTCACTTTTGTTGTAGCGCGCGATGATGTCATTGTGGTTATAGCTCGAGATTTGCGATGACCTCAAAGAGGAGGAGTAGGAGCGCCATCAGATGCATGGCGAGGAGATGGCTGGAGAGTTAACGGATGTCTCCAACTCACTACACTCAGTCGTAAATAGGATAGATGCTCTTAGATTTGGGTAATTAGAGTTGTACATTAGGTTCTTAACCAAGTATGGTCTGCAATCTAGATATTTAGCATGCTCATGATGCTTTTGGTGGCTGGCTGTAGATTCCACTAATAATTAAGTAATCCCCTTTTGTTTACTAGTACTCACCATCTCATAGTACTGCCACATTAAATTACACTAGGTTAATTAATATGGGAGTAGTGGACAGTCTGCTTACAACCCTTTTGGAGTTTGTGGTTACTACTAATTGATCTGGTTTATGTGTTACTAGTATCTCTATCTATATATGAGTATCGCTACATTTTTTGCACATTTGTGCACCTCCCCCGTCGTGCACCTTCTTTACCCAGCAGCGTCCACCTTTCCATCACATCAGTGCAATCTCCGGTGAGTCGGAAACCATCCGGATGGTTGTTTAGGTGATTGATATTTGAAATAGTAGATATATATGCCACATTAGGAAGGTAGGATCACCATGGATGTAGCCATGGAATTAGTTATAAGTTCCACTGAAAATAGGTAAGTATATGCTGCCAAGAAGAGTCTTTTGAGGATGGGAAGCTTGCCCCTGGCTTTATTTCACAGAACGGTCCTCTGCTGAACAATGTAGATGTAATTTGCTGCATATCGTTAATAAATAGATTGTTGTTTGCTGGTGTCCTGCATTGCTGAGTTCTTTAAATTATATTGTTCGTTAAAGGGAACCACGCCCAATCCTTGGCATCAGATTAATGCATGTATCCTTCTTTGCATTGCGAAGTTGATGTGTTCTTTCCTAAAATTTACTGGTTTTGCTGCATTTCATTTAGCATCATGCGCATGTCCCACCCGTGGAGGAGGCATTATCGAGTGACAAGTGTTTTTATGTATCCAGCTGCTTTGCTGGAATTTCAGTAACCTATGATTTGTCCCTGAAAACATTTTTTTCGATAAAGAGTGCTTTATTACTTAAAATGTACCCTAAAATATATTGATCATTTTTGTTGCATCATGATTTGCAGAAACAAAGTCATTCTGATATGTTGCCACTTATTACTAAGGCCAGGACTGCTCATGTGCCAGCTAAGAAGGCAAACCCTGAAGTATGGCCCTTTTCATGTCGGTTCTATTTCCCATGTTTGGGAAATATGCCTCTATGGTTCTTTGCCATTTGCGGTGTGGAGCTTGCACGATGTGTGCAGCTGAATTTGGATTGTGAAACGAGAATTTGGTTTATTTTTTTGAAATGAGAATCTGGTTTAATTTTGGATTTGTTATCTGCAGTTTCCACCTTACTCATATTGCTCATGGCATAATGGTGCCGGTCACTACAAGGATTTGACAATTGCCCGTCTCCTAGAGAAATACAAAGCTCATAGACACATGATTTCGTGCCTTCAAGAGAAACTGAAACACCAGGACAAACAGATTAGGTGCCTGAAGGAAGAAGTGTCCACATCCACTAAGCGGATAGCTGATTTGACTGCAGGATGGAATACATCAATTTCAGTTGCTCATGATGCTGCTGTTGATTTTCAAAAGTTCGTGGCTGATAACTTAGTCCCCGAGTTGCCTGATGTGGATGGAGACAAGATGATTAGCCAGGTGTACGACCGGATCTTGGAACAGGTGGGAATGCGAGCTGACAATCTTTTCAATTCGGCTGTAGAAGCAGATGAGACCCTGATAGAAATTCAAGATTCTCCACGCCCATACAGTCCTGATCCTGCAAAAGATGAGGAAATCTGTAAACCATATTGACCGCTCCACTTTCATTTTTGAAGGGTTTTGGTCTCTTGTGAGGATGACTATTTGTTAAGTCAGGTACTATAATTGTTTTTTTTTGCTCTATTGGTGTGTGGTGTCCACGAATCTATATATTCGATGTACTATTATGACATATATATTGGACCCGGCTTTATGTGACTATATTTGGCAACAATAGTCATCTTATTCAAACTTGTGGTGGTTTTTTATCTTTCCATTTTTTTCCTTCTGACATCTGTTAATGATGATGTTAATGCTAGTTGTGAGTGATTTGTTAGCATGTTTCTGGTAGTAAACCAAAACTTATAGTTGTAGAATGTGGAATTTCAGGTCGATGTTTGAACTCTAGATCTTGATGTCATAGAAAGGGCAGGCTTCTACCACCGAGAATATTTTACCAATCAATTGATTGTATCACACGAATAAGTGCACAAACTTGATGTCTGTAGGCGGGAAACTGAGCAACGCAAGTGCACAAACTTGTATCAGTCGTGTGGTTGCTACTATTAATACAGCCGTGGTTTCCCCTGAAAAAGCAGGGTTCGCAAAAAAATAAAAAAAATAGTGGGACGAAAGTTTGTTTCGAGTTCGAGGTAGCTCAGTCGTGTGCCCCTCGACCCCATCGTCATCTTCTCCGCCTGGCCGCCCTCCCTCGACAGGACCGTCCCCGTCGCTCAACCATTGAACACCACCGCACCGCCGTTTGCTGGTATGTACGTCCCCAACCTCCAGCCATTACGGGCTTTCTGAAGGATAGAATGCATGTATTTTTGGGCATTACTATCTAAATAAGCTCATGGCATTTACAGGAAATGGAATTGGCGTTGGCGGATGCATTTGCTACGTCGGCGGATGCTTGTAAAGTAGAGGTGGATGTTGAAGCAGCCCCAGCGGATACATGTGAAGTGGATGCAGAGGCCGATGCTTGTACCACATCGGAGTCTTGGGCAGTGTTGAGTGATGCTTGGAAAGCAGCGGAGGCACAATCGAAATCCTCGCGGGCTGCTGTTGGAACAAATTCGGCTATGTTGGCTGCCGTTGTTAAAGCGACGGCTGCGTGGGATGCTAGGAATGCGTCAGCTCGTGGTTGTACTTCTTCAGCATCAACAGCTATGGCTCGTCATTCGTCGGCGGCGCCTGCTCCATCTCCTCAGAACTCATCGACCCCATTGTAAGTTCTGCGTTGGATTTTGTCTCCCTGACTTCCTCCCTCTTTTGTGCATTCTGCTCTGGGGTTTTTTCTGGACGCAGTGGATATTAGTTTAAACTAGTAGTACTAGGAGCATAAAAATCTATTTAATCACAAACTAGTGATCCGAATGGGATGAAACTTTCACAGGATTCAAACCTAGGCACTGATGATTTACTGATTTTTTGTCAATTTTTTTTGAATAGTTTTACTCTTTGGTTCAAAATCTGAACTACTGTCATATGTTTGATCTAAGATGGAAGGTGGATCCTAGGGCAAGTCACCGTGAGACTTGGGTGCAACAAGTCACTGAAGCTGCATCCGTGTTTTCTCCTCTTCTTTATGATACAACCAGAAAATTCAGGTGGGGGCCTTTCTGTCCTCCCCGGTGACCTAAAAAAAGTTCTTCATTCCCTTTGCCCAGTTCCGACATGCTGAAGCATTTTGTGGTGCTTTCGTACTACTCTAGTTGATTCCTTGTGCTGTTTAGGTTATTTTGTTGACAGACTCTACTTTTTAGGTAGTTTTCAGATGGGTCCAGTTTAGGAAATTTTGATGTTAAATTTTCCTGTCAAAATGTATGATGCATTGTGGTGTTTACTTAATTATTTTTTAGGGTTGTGCATTGTGCACTGTGATGTTTACTTAATTCTGATGGGCAATTGTCTTCACACTGTTGCAGCAATTTCTGGGTTTTTTGGATAGTAACCAATGGTAACCAAGCACTCGTGCAGAGGTACTCGTCAGAGTTAGGAAAATGGGAGGACTAGATTGAACCTGCTGAGATGCTGGCTAAGATTGATCATAGGCCGTCAACTCTCATAGGGGACATTTTGTACTGGCCAACAATGAACTCTAGATATATAATTGCCTTCGATAATGTGACAAAAAAAATATGTTATATTGAGTGCCCCCATGAGACACATGATATTTCCAGACGCAATTTTGTCATTGCTAAGGGGCATAATGGAGATGTTGCCCTTACGGTTATAAGAGACTTCAGTCTAAACACGTGGTCTAGTGCAAGATCATCAACAGGCAAATGAGAAGCTTGGGTCCTGCATATAAAGGTTAGTTGGATACTCTCCTTGGCCTTGATAAATCATGGGCATATGGTGGGAAAGATGTAGTAAGGTTACTCTACGCATTTGAGGATAGAGAAATGGTGGTTATATGGGCGAAGGAGGGAGTATTCGAATTAGATCTCAGCAGCATGAAGACTAAGAAGTTTGGATCTCGTAAATGTTGGTGTACTTTACATCCCTACATTAATATGACACCTGGTTAGTGCAGTAATTCATGTGCAACCCTTTCATTTTTGTACACCTATGGTTTTGCTAATCATTTTGTTCATTTCCTTCAACAACCGACATGATTTGGAGTGCTAAATCAAAGAAACGAAAAGGAAGTCTTGCCAGCAACACAATTGATTCAGAGTACAACATCAAGGAGATGAAAATAACACTCAGATGAACAAGCAAGGCTTGTTTGGTAAAGCATGTGTTTGCCCAGGTTGTGTTATTTGGAGCCGCAGTCTGATATTTGTTTGTTTTGGTAGCTGATGGAACTGTGGCGGCACCTTTGTTTGTGGTGCAGTCACAGCGGCAGGGGCTGGAATATTAGAGTTGTCTGTTCGTTTTGGGGGCCTATGTGTGTCTGATAAAACATTGTTTTATATGATGAAATGGTGTTCTCTATATAGTAGTTTATGCGTGATGACATCTTGTTTTATTTGTTCAACATATACTTTAGCTGGTCTTTGTGTTTTGATAGTATGATGTAGTAGGAGTATTTGTTTCGCAGCAGGATTTTCATTTGATCTGAATTAGTACTACCTTTTAGTTAGTGCTTCATGTAGAAGAGTCTATGCCGACACCTAAATAATTAGTAGACCTTGGTTGCACACCATTTTCACATGCTTGAATAAGAGCTACTTCATACATTTGTTTATTGTTATGTTAAACAAACAATCTTGTATCGGAGATCTGCATTTTCATGCGTGTGGTAGATAATCACTCTCCCTAACTTGGATCCCTGAAATAGAGGGAGAATGGCCTATTTTTTTAATTATTCTTTGGACAATCTCTAAATTCAAAATCATTGTCGACCGCCAAAACCTATTGATACATTACAAATAAATCAATAATTTTTGATGTCCCATGCTTGGTTTTATCTACTTTCTTGTGTTTTGTTCCAACTTTGGAGTACTTTTCATATGATTTCTTGGACTAACCTATTAACAAGAGCCATAGTGCCAGCTGCCTATTTTCTGTTGTTTTTGGTTCCAGGAAGTAAGAAAATGAATATTCTCCGAATTGGACGGGACAAAATCCAACGTTATTATTTTACCGGGGGACACTTGGAGCCAGAATACGAGACGGAGAAGGGCCAGACGGTGGTCACACCACCTGGTGGCGCGGGCCAGGCCAGGCCGCGCCAGGGGGTGGTGTGGGCCCCTCCGGCACCCCCTCGGTCTCCCTCTCGCCTATAAGAGCCTCTTGATGCATAAACCCTAAATCATCAAGCCTCTTGCCACGAAAAGTTCCACAGCGCCGCCGCCACCGTAGGGGAGATTCGGGGGACAGAAAGTCTCTGTTCCAGCACCCTGCTGGGACGGGGAAGTGCCCCCGGAGCAATCTCCATCGACCTCCACAACCATCTCCATCACCATTGCTGATTCCCATGATGAGGAGGGAGTAGTTCTCTTTCGAGGCTAAGGGTTCTACCGGTAGCTATGTGTTCATCTCTCTCTCTATGCATGATCATATTGTGATCATGAGCTTTGTAATCAAGTAGATCTACCTTGCTACTCAAGTGCTTTAATAGATCTCTGCTCTCCCCATGTGTGTGAAGTTGACAGTGAGCACACCATGGTGACACTTAAGCTAGAGATTACAAATAGTTGTTATGAGTTATATTTGGAGTTTGATGTCTCTATGAAATTGTGGTGTTTGTTGGAACCATCTAGTGCTCAAGGTGACAGTGTGGGGTTATCTAGATGTGGAAAGCGAACTTTGAGGTGTGGTGTTATAGCCCTACCATGGATTAGAGTGTCCAACCGGAGAGTAGTTCAGCGTAGTATCATAAAGAATAATATATTTATATGAGAGTGTTCACTAGTGAAAGTATGATCCCTAGGCCTTGTTTCTAAGCACTGAAACACCGTTTGCTATTAGATCTTTTACATGTTTTCTTGCTTCTATCTTTATTTCAGTTTTACTTTAGTCTTTTCCACACCATCAAGCTATTTTCTATCACCGTTACCACTTATAATTATCTATACCACTTGTATTTCACTATCTCTTCGCCGAACTAGTGCACCTATACACCTGACAAGTGTATTAGGTGTGTTGGGGACACAAGAGACTTCTTGTATCTTGATTGCAGGATTGATTGAGAGGGAATACCTTTGACCACTTCCTCCCTGAGTTATTAGTATGAATTCTTTGAACACCATTATTGCTAATGCTATGGAAAATTCTAAGCTTGGGGAAGCTAGTTTTTATGAAAATAATTTTTTAGTCCCCCAAGCACGGAGGAGAAAATTTACTTTGATGATACTATGCCTCCAATATATGATGATTACAATGATGAATATGATATTTTCAGTCCACATAATATTGAGGAGAAGATTAATTATGATTACAATATGCCTCCTACATTTGATGATTATGGTTATGAGAATAATAATGATAATTATTTTGTTCAATTTGCTCCCACTACAATTAATAAGAATGACTATTCTTATAGGGAGAGTAATAATTGTTTTATGCATGTGGCTCATGATAAGAATGTTTTATGTGATAGTTATATTGTTAATTTTATTCATGATTCTACTGAAAGTTATTATGAGAGAGGGAAACATGGTTTGATGTATCTCAACAATATTAAGTTTCCCCGCTTTATGTTGAAAATTTTGAAGTTGCACTTGTTTTGCTTTCCTATGCTTGTTGCTTTGTGCTTTTATGACTTGTTTCTTTACAATATTCCTATGCATAGAAAGTGGGTTAGACTTAAATGTGTGTTGAATTTGCTTCTTGATGCTCTCTTTTACTTCAATTCATATTTTTATGTGAGCATCTTCTCAAACTATCATGCCTAACTTAAAGGCGTTAAAGAAAAGTACTTACTGGGAGATAACCCAAACATTTTAGATGAGTCTTGGAAGTTATTACCTCAGTAATAACCGCTCCTTATCCTTTTTATTTGCTTTTTGTGCCAAGAGTAACCTCTAATGAGAGATTAGTAATGATTGGGAAATTTGTTGTCCCGAAACAGATTTCTGCGCTTCACCGTAAAAATTCGTGTAAAATCTCTGTACGTCCTTTTGAGGCGTGAATTTTTGTGCTTCTGCCCCAGGTTGTTATCAAACTTTCGTTAGTTCAACAATTTTTTATTTTCTCAACAGAAGATCTTCGAAAAAATTCGTCTTTACCTGCTGGTCTGTTTTGACAGATTTCTGCCATTATTTGCATTGGCTTCTTGTTTGTACCTTTTTGAGTTCTTTTGGGGAATTGATATTTTTAAGGGAAGTGCTACAGTAGCTTGTGTTTTAATGGAATTTTTATTGGTGTTGAAACTGAACCCAAAGACTTATTATCTTGAGTGCACTAATGTTGCTAATGAAGATTGTGTGAAGTTTTATATGAAGGAAAAAATTTCAGGTGTATGGAAAGAATGATGTAATGAGATGAAGAATGGACTAAATCTCAAGATTGGGGATGCCACACATGTCACCCCAAGAAATATCCAAGAAGTACAAGCGTTAAAGATTGGGGATGCCCAAGGCATCCCCTTCTTCATCAATAAATATCTCAGGTTTCCTCCAAACACTTTATTTTTATTGTTTCATGCACAGTTGTGTTGTACTTGGAGCATCTTCTTTTTCTTCCTCCTTTTTGGTTTTCGTTTGCTTGGTTTTATTAGTTTGCTTGAATAAATTGGTTGGCCCTCTTTCATGCATTGGTTTTTAAATAGTTTGGTTTGGATTGGAAAAGAGTAGGAAATCTCATGTTAAGTGGTAAAGGGAGCTTGTTTTTGACTGTGGCATATGCTTTGTCATGTCATGCTTGATATTGTTTTGGCTTTATGCTTAGTGAATTTTTCTGTAGCATGACATGTTTTAAACAATTGAGATTGCTTAATGTGCCTTGGATGAATCATGCGTTGTTTTAGCATATTAAAGCATAGTATTGTGGTATTCTCCTTTGATGCTTTATTTGGGTTGACTTGGCGCATGCTCACACCATGTTATGACTACCCCGAGTCACCATAGCCTTTATGATCCTTTAGTTTTCGACTTGTAATATCACTTTATGCTTTGATTATGATGTTTTGTCGCTTTGCATGATTATGGCCATTATTGCTATCTTAGTTGGTTGCTCCCAGTCTTTTACTAGCCTCCATAACCAAGTGTGAGTTCCACTCATGCATCCAACTCCAAATAAAAACAAGTTATTCCAAAGAGTCCAGCATACCTACCAATTAGCATTTGCTATTCCAAGTATATTCATGTTTTTATCTACCTTCCGAATTAAACTTGTTATGGGAAAACTAGTGATTAAAGCTCTCACGAACTTGATGGCACACTTTACTTTTCTTGCCCTTAATAAACTTGAACCATTGTGTCGTCTATGTTGTATATGCTTGCACTTATTTGTTGGGGATTAGCAGAACCATTCTGTCATGGGGAACGCTTTCAACATTGCACTTGTACTTTGTACCTAGTTGATATCATGCTCTTTTGTCTATGGATGTCGTCGGTGTAAAATGAAAGGGGAGCTTGTAAGTCCATGGAGTTTTGTATGTGTGTTAGGGAAACACCTGGGCCGCTTGTCTAATCCATGCTGTCATGGTGGAAACCTGCAGCGTAACCATAATGAGCTGTCTATGAAGCATTCTTCTTAAAAAAAGAGTCAGATATTGAGAAAAAAAGAGAAAAAGAAAAAAAAAGATTATGAAAAGAGGAAAGAGAGAAAAAAAGCACCATATTCCCATGGTAAATAAGAAGATTGCTGATATGCTCGTTGTCTGCTTGCCTTATCATTTTGATATGGGGATTCTTCCGTATCATCAGGCAAGGGGTACCCCGTTGGCAGTTCTCTATGATACACATGTACTTACAATGACAAGAACTTACCGGTGACTAAACTTAAGTAGCATGAGGAACGGCCCTCGTATTCAAGGGACATGAGATTTCCAACTTATACTTTGTCAAGAATATACACCATAGTTTGTTCACTTTAACCTTAGTCACTTCAAGATGCTTATGATAGGGGCAATGAGATCTGAAAGCTAATAAGTACCATAATTTTTGGAAGCTCTTTATGAAACTTGAATCCCTACTTCCTTCTATGAAGGCCCTTCTTCCACCATTATATTGAGTCTCCACCTTCTATCTTTATGCACCTACTTTGAGAGCATAGTGGCTATTCTTAGTTCTATGTGCATTGTCCTAAGACTTGCTGATTGATGGATAGCTTTGATATTGCTTGTTTTAAACTATTTGTATCTAGTCACACTTATGAACTTTGAAGGTGTCCTATGCATTTATGTTTGCTACTCTATGAGGGACAAGCTGAATGCCACTATGCTATGTTTTCTTTATGTGAAACAAACAAACGTCTTGTAAAACATTGTTATTCATGAATATTTTGTTTGTGCCTTTTCATGTTGCAACATAGTTACTATGTCTTATTGTTAGAACTTTGTATTTCATGTTATGTTGAAGTACTATGATCCCAGCTATCCATGTTTTACAAATACTTTGATCAAGTTTATGATGGAGCATGTCACCTCAAAAATTATTCTTTCTTTTTATCACTTACCTACTCAAGAACGAGTAGGATTTAAGCTTGGGGATGTTGATACATTGCAAATGTATCTATATTTTTTGATGTTCCATGCTTGGTTTTATCTACTTTATTGTGTTTTGTTCCAACTTTGGAGTACTTTTCATATGATTTCTTGGACTAACCTATTAACAAGAGCCATAGTGCCAGTTGCCTGTTTTCTGCTGTTTTTGGTTCCAGGAAGTAAGAAAATGAATATTCTCGGAATTGGACGGGACAAAATCCAACGTTATTATTTTACCGGGGGACACTTGGAGCCAGAATACGAGACGGAGAAGGGCCAGAGGGTGGCCACACCACCTGGTGGCGCGGGCCAGGCCAGGCGAAGACAGGGGGTGGTGTGGGCCCCTCCGGAACCCCCTCGGTCTCCCCTCTTTCCTATAAGAGCCTCCCGATGCATAAACCCTAAATCATCAAGCCTCCAGCCACGAAAAGTTCGTAGCGCCGCTGCCACCGAAGGGGAGATTCGGGGGACAGAAAGTCTCTGTTCCGGCACCCTGCCGGGACGGGGAAGTGCCCCCGGAGCCATCTCCATCGATCTCCACAACCATCTCAATCACCATTGCTGATTCCCATGATGAGGAGCGAGCAGTTCTCTCTCGAGGCTAAGGGTTCTACCGGTAGCTATGTGTTCATCTCTCTCTCTATGCATGATCATATTGTGATCATGAGCTTTGTAATCAATTAGATCTACCTTGCTACTCAAGTGCTTTAATAGATCTCTACTCTCCCCATGTGTGTGAAGTTGATAGTGTGCACACCATGGTGCACTTAGGCTAGAGATTACAAATAGTTGTTATGAGTTATATTTGGAGTTGGATGTCTCTATGAAATTGTGGTGTTTGTTGGAACCATCTAGTGCTCAAGGTGACAGTGTGGGGTTATCTAGATGCGGAAAGCGAACTTTGAGGTGTGCTGTTATAGCCCTACCATGGATTAGAGTGTCCAACCGGAGAGTAGTTCAGCGTAGTATCATAAAGAAGAATATATTTATATGAGAGTGTTCACTAGTGAAAGTATGATCCCTAGGCCTTGTTTCTAAGCACTGAAATACCGTTTGCTATTAGATCTTTTACATGTTTGCTTGCTTCTATCTTTATTTCAGTTTTACTTTAGTCTTTTCCATACCATCAAGCTATTTTCTATCACCGTTACCACTTATAATTATCTATACCACTTATATTTCACTATCTCTTCGCCGAACTAGTGCACCTATACACCTGACAAGTGTATTGGGCGTGTTGGGGACACAAGAGACTTCTTGTATCTTGATTGGAGGGTTGCTTGAGAGGGAATACCTTTGACCACTTCCTCCATGAATTCGATAAACCTTGGGTGATCCACTTAAGGGAAAACTTGCTGATGTTCTACAAACCTCTGCACTTGGAGGCCCAACAACTGTCTACAAGAATAGAAGTGCGTAGACATCACCTATCGCCTACCCCATTTGAATCGGAGGGATGAGTTGATGTGAGTCTCACCATAAATTCTTGACCAGATGGCGTTCGAACTACACAACCTTTTTTCTAGTAATAAAAACTTGGCCGACAGCCAAATTCAAAATCGTAATCGAGCGGGAAAATAACCCACCGACCCCGAAGCATTTTGCACCCCCTTTGTTTCAAACATTTTCAGGAAAAATCACCCACCGAGGTAGTACCATATTTATATTATTACATGGACCCTAGACAAATTTAAAATCTGAATCAAGCGACAAAATTTACCGCCTATGAAGTGTGAATGGAAGGTATCTAAGTTTCTGTACAAAAAAATGTTTATGGATGATCAGTTAATGTGACTCTCGGCCTTGAATTCCTGGACAGATAGTGTACGGTCTACTACCTTTTTTCTATAAGTATATGGAGGCTAGCCAAATTCAAATCGAGCGGCAAAATCACCCACCTACCAAGCATTTCCCACCCCACTGTTTCAGAAACTTTGAGCCAAAATATCCCATCGACCGCGAGAGTACCATTTTTATATTATTATTATTAGATGGGCGCAAGCCAAATTCAAATTCTCAATCGAGCGACAAAACCACACACCGACCTTGAAGCATTTCGCGCCCTTCCTTTTCAAAAACTTTAGAATTTAAAATTCCAAATCTACCCATTGTTTAGACAACAAATGTGCATGCAAAAGTCGGTATCTCGGGGGCACGATAATAATTATTTTTTCTTCTCACCTCTATGGTCCCGATTCCCCCGGTTTTTCCCGCTGGCCCTCCCAAAAATCCCAAGCTCCTTTGTCCCCTCCACGACCACTACAGGCACCGGCTTCACCTGCGGTCTCGTGCACCGCCACGCAGCCGCTTCACCGATGCTCACCCACCAGATCTAGGAGCCACGGTGTCGTTCACCACACCGATGGCGTCATCGACTGCCCAAGCTCTGCTTCCTCGCCTTCAAAAGCTACCCAACCGTACCGGATCCGCTTCACCAGTGTCCACCAGGCATGATCTAGTTCAAAGAGTTCTATATCCACCGCTCTAGGCCAGCTCCACGACCGGCGTCGTTCACTGCATCAGATCTGCCTCAGCGACACTCCCGTCCACCGCTTTCAAGTCGACATCGACCGCCCAAGATCTGCTTCCCTGACCCAACATCCACAGCAACAGTAGCACCCTCTGTGACCTGGACGTCACTCACACGGTACCGACGATGCTTAGACGCCTCTCCGACCAAGGTTAACCAAATCTCCAACTCGTTTTTGTTTTGTTAGTGGTATAGCAGGTTCAAGCCTGTCGCAGTGAACTGCATTTTTGTAATCGTGCTAGTACATACAAGTCACTGGGCACACCTGTTCTTCGTGCTAGTACATACAATGTCATTAGACATGTTGGTTTGCATTCGCTGCTCTACAAATATCAAGTCATGCACATGTCTGTTATTTTGTCATGCACATGTTCTTATCTTACCTGCTCCTTACACCAGTAAATGCCTGCTATTGGGTAGTTCTTGCAGAATGTAATGTCAGTGGAAAATATTAGTGTGGATTCCCTGCTACATAGTTACTGACTCTATCTGGTTATTCCTAAGCTATGTTCCTGCTATTATTTCCATTTTCTTTGCGTGGAGCTCAAAAAGGCAACACTGAACATGTTGGTTTGCACAGCCTACAGGTCCACCAGCGATGCCATTATATATTTTCTGTATCTGGTGCTGGTTCGTCATAATCAACGGCATAATTATTCTTTACTGTATAGTTCATTCGTGTTTTCCGTTCCTGCTCAACGAGTTCTGGTATGATGCGGTTATAATTTCTATGTGGCTCATTCTTAGCTATGACAGTAACTGCATGACATTGTGTAGCTCACCGCAAATTCTGATTCACCCAATGTCTCTTGCATTCCAGGAGATACCACTGCTTCCATATATATTTGCTGAAATGACCTGGCTAGTTTATACTAAAATTCTAAGAAACACTTTGTTTGATCGCTCATTTCATTGTTGGCATACTTGTTTGTCATGTTCTACAAGTTCACAAGCCACACCATTATATCTCGTATCTGGTTCTGGTTCATCCTAGGCAACGACATAACTATCCTCTACTATATAGTTCATCCATGGTTTGCATTCCTCCTCTACAAGTGGCAATCCGGCACAGTAATAGGCCAGAATACTAACAGGCCAGAATAGTAACAAGCCTAAACAGTAACATGCCTGAATAGTAACAGGCCTGAATAGGGGCAACCAGCATAGTAACAGGCCAGAACAGTAAAGGGCCACAACAGTAACGGACATGAATAGTAGATAGCCAAAACAGTAACGAGCCAAAATAGTAAAGGCCAGAATAGTATCGGACCTTCTCAAAAAGTGGGTCATTTGTAGGCGTCCCATGACGAGATGTGAGAATAGTGATGGGCTGACCATGGGCTTTAACAGTATCGGGCCTACTTGACGCAGCCTGTTAACGAGCTGCACAGTATTCTAAAAGTGTGGGCTTTTGTAGGCCGAAACAGTAACAGGCCTGACATTCACGGGCCGCTGCTGGCCACAACTTTGGGCCTATTTCAAACATTGTCGGACGAAACAGTAACGGGCCATAATCTTATTGGGCTCTCTTGATGGGTTGGCCCACTTAATTATGAGCAGGCCTTGGCTAGGTGTGGCTTCTACCACGGTTTCTATGGCCGTTAACGGTGGTAACTGGTCGTTAACGATGTTTGCCACGTGTAATTTTGCATGACGTCAGCAGTCAATGCGGCTGGCGAACAGATCTACGACGGAACAAGTTTTCGTGGTTGAAGGGTGCAATCCGCCACGGTCAGGAAAAAACCATGGTAGATTGTTTTGTGACGGGGCTTTTACCACGATGGGCATCCGTAGTAGAAGACTTTTTAGCCATGAAAAACAAGCCTTCAACCACGAAAATCGTCCATTGTAAAAGCCAACTTTTCTTGTAGTGGTAAGAGATAAGACAAGATAAAGATAAGATAAGAAGTATTACGAATGGCCGATATAATGGTAGATCTTGTAGGAGCGAGGTGCTTGAGATTTCACATGGTCGGTGGAAGTACAAGTTACATGAAGGACCTTATAAAAAAGAAAATGGCATCCAATTCCGTGCATTTAGCACAAGGACCCTGAAACTGATTAATGAGGTACTATGAGTTTTGATGTTTGCGCATGCTAGTGTTCATCATGCTAAATACTATTAGTAGAATCATTCTACATGCTAAGAATGGAAAAGAAGATCCAACGGATAGAAATGTTTGGATTTGCCAGTCTTGATCAAACGGTCAATGTTCAAAGTTAATCCATACACTATATGCAGTGGTATGGTATTGTAAGAGATAAGACATGATAAAAAATAAGATAAGAAGTACTGCGAATGGCTGATCAAATGGTAGGTCTCGTAGGATCGAGGTGCTTGAGAGTTAACACGGTCGGTGGAAGTACAAGTTACATCAAGGACCTCATAAAAATGAAAATTTCATACAAGTCCATGCATTTAGCATAAGGACCCTGAAAATGAGCAATGAAGTGTGTGCTTTGAGGTTTGCACATACTAGCGTTCATTGTGCTCAAGACTATCAGTAGAATCTTCTAGATGCTAAGAATGGAAAAGAAGATCCAACGATTAGAAATGTTTTGATTTGCCTGTCTTGATCCAACGGTCAATGTTCAAAGTTCATCCGTACACTACATGAAGTGGTATGGTATTGTAAGAGATAGGATAACATAAAGATAAGATAAGAAGTATTGCGAATGGCCGATCTAATGGTAGGTCTCGTAGGAGCGAGGTGCTTGAGAGTTAACACGGTTAGTGGATATACAAGTTACATCAAGGACCTCATAAAATTAAAATTTCATCCAAGTCCATGCATTTAGCACAAGGACCCTGAAACTGAGCAATGAAGTACTATGTGTTTTGAGGTTTGCACATACTAGCGTTCATCATGCTAATGACTATCAGTAGAATCTTTCTAGATGCTAAGAATGGAAAAGAAGAACCAATGGTTAGCAATGTTTGGATTTGCCAGTATTGATCCAATGGTCAATGTTCAAAGTTAATCCCTACACTATGTAGTGGTATGGTATTGTAAGAGATACTGTGAATGGCCAATCTAATGGTAGGTCTCATAGGAGCGAGGTGCTTGAGAGTTAACACGGTCGGTGGAAGTACAAGGTACATCAAGGACCTCATAAAAATGAAAAATGCATCAAAGTCCGTGCATTTAGCACAAGGACCCTGAATGAAGTACTGTGTGTTCTAAGGTTTGCCCATACTAGCATTCATCGTGATAAAGACTATCAGTAGAATCTTTTTAGATGCTAAGAATGGAAAAGAAGATTCAATGGTTAGAAATGTTTGGATTTGCCTGTCTTGATCAACCGGTCAATGTTCCGTACACTATGCAGTGGTATGGTATTGTAAGAGATAATACAAGATAAAGATAAGATAAGAATAAGTGCGTATGGTCGATCAAATGGTAGGTCTCGTAGGGGTGAGGTGCTTGAGCATTAACACGGTCGGTGGAAGTAAAAATTACATCAAGGACCTTATAAAAATGAAAATTGCATCCAAGTCCATGCATTTAGCACAAGGACCCAGAAAATGTGCAATGAAATGTGTGCTTTAAGGTTTGTGCATACTAGCGTTCATCCTGCTCAAGTCTATTAGTAGAATTTTTCTAGATGCTAAGAATGGAAAATAAGATCCAACGGTTAGCAATGTTTGGATTTGCCAGTCTTGATCCAACAGTCAATGTTCAAAGTTAATTCGTACACTACATGAAGTGGTATGGTATTGTAAGACATAAGACAAGATAAAGATAAGATAAGAAGTATAATAATGCGAATGGCCAATCTTTTGAATAACCTTCCCTCCCGATGTTTGGGAAGCAAGTGAAAATTTTGAAAACTGAAAAACTTTGAATTTTTGTGCCGCCAAGGACCAAAGTGGTTTCCTTCCTATGTACTCCTCATCCCTACTCCACACCAACGCGCGGTTGCCAAACAAGCCAGAGACATAAAGTCGCCGTACCAAGGCACACATGCGTAGCGCCATGCTTTGGACGAGTGAGAGATCAGTCGGGCCGGTGCGCGAGGGGAAAGGGGAGGAGAGATGCAGGATAGTGAAGGAGAGATAAAACACATGATTTGTTTTGCGTGCATAGGTCCTGAATTTTACTACTAATAGAGTGTACATTGTAAGGCCGCATGAGTACCTCGTCTCAGGAACCCAGCATAACTTTGCTCTGACATGGAACCACCTTCAACTCCTCTTCATTGCTACCCTCTTCCCCTACGAACATTTTATTCTCTCAGCATGTATAGCGCATGGACAGAGGTGAGCATATGTCTAAGAAAAGAAATATACTACTCCCACATTGTGTAAAAAATCACACCTTAATAAGGCGTACTATGTGGCATCCGCTAAGGTTCACCTTATACATAGTGGAAAAATAAAGTTATCTTTAAGCCTAAGGTGCACCTCAAGCTTGTGGGTTACCCATAGAGAATAGAAAAATCATTTCCCCTCTCTCCTTATTTCATGTGATCGCTTTCAAAAGGGGTTCAAAATTTTCAAGATGCAAAAACTTAGTAGCTAGAAGTCGAACCAGTCGTCAAAACTCTCTGTGCTTTGTGATAAATTAATTGACCGCTCAGTGGGTACCTCTAAAAGATTTTTTCATAAAACTTTCAAAGCAACCAACAATTATTACAAGGACCGTGAAACTGCGCAATGAAGTGTGTGTTTTGAGTTTTGCACATACTAGCGTTCATCGTGCTAAAGACTATCAGTAGAATATTTCTAGATGCTAAGAATGGAAAATAAGATCCAACGGTTAGCAATGTTTTGATTTGCCAGTCTTAATCAAACGGTCAATGTATCAAAGTTAATCCGTACACTATGCAGTGTTATGGTATTGAGTAAGACAAGATAAAGATAATATAAGAAGTACTATGAATTGCCGACCTAATGGTAGGTCTCATAGGAGCGAGGTGCTTGAGGGTTAACACGGTCGAAGGAAGTACTAGTTACATCAAGGACCTCATAAAAATGAAAATTGCATCCAAGTCCATGCATTTAGCACAAGGACCCTGAAACTGAACAATGAAGTGTGTGTTTTGAGGTTTGCACATACTAGCGTTCATCATGCTAAAAACTATCAGTAGAATCTTTCTAGCTGCTAAGAATGGAAACGAAGATCCAACATTTAGAAATGTTTGGATTTGCTAGTCTTGATCCAATGATCAATGTTTAAATTTAATCCGTACACTACATGTAGTGGTATGGTATTGTAAGAGATAAGATAAGATATATAAATATAAGATAAGAAGTATTGCGAATGGCTGATCTAATGGTAGGTCTCATAGGACCGAGGTGTTTAAGAGTTAACATGGTCGGTGGAAGTACAAGTTACATCAAGGACCTCATAAATATGAAAATTGCATCCAAGTCCATGCATTTAGCACAAGGAACCTAAAACTGTGCAATAATGAAGTGTGTGTTTTGAGGTTTGCGCGTTCATCGTGCTAAAGACTATCAGTATAATCTTTCTAGATGCTAATAATGAAAAATAATATCGATTGTTAGCAATGTTTTGATTTGCTAGTCTTAATCAAACGGTCAATGTTTCAAAGTTAATCCGTACACTATGCGGTGGTACGGTATTGAGTAAGACAAGATAAAGATAATATAAGAAGTACTGTGAATTGCCGATCTAATGGTAGGTCTCATAGGAGCGAGGTGCTTGAGGGTTAACACGGTTGATGGAAGTACTAGTTACATCAAGGACCTCATAAAAAATGAAAATTGCATCCAAGTCCATGCATTTAGCACAAGGACCCTGAAACTGAGCAATGAAGTGTGTGTTTTGAGGTTTGTACATACTAGAGTTCATCGTGCTAAAGACTATTAGTAGAATCTTTCTAGCTGCTAAGAATGGAAAAGAAGATCCAACAATTAGAAATGTTTGGATTTTCTAGTCTTGATTCAATGATCAATGTTTAAATTTAATCCATAAACTACATGTAGTGGTATGGTATTGTAAGAGATAAGACAAGATATATAAAGATAAGATAAGAAGTATTGCGAATGGCCGATCTAATGGTAGGTCTCATAGGAGCGAGGTGTTTAAGAGTTAACATGGTCGGTGGAAGTACAAGTTACATCAAGGACCTCATAAATACGAAAATTGCATCCAAGTCCATGCATTTAGCACAAGGACCCTAAAACTGTCCGATAATGAAGTGTGTGTTTTGAGGTTTGCGCGTTCATCGTGCTAAAGACTATCAGTATAATCTTTCTAGATGCTAATAATGGAAAAGAAAATCGAACGGTTAGCAATGTTTGGATTTGCCAGTCTTGATCCAATGGTCAATGTTCAAAGTTAATTCGTACACTATATGAAGTGGTATGGTATTATACGTACGAGATAAGCCAAGATAAAGATTAGATAATAAGTACTACAAATGGCCGATCTAATGGTAGGTCTCGTAGGAGCGAGGTGCTTGACAGTTAACACGGTGGGTGGAATTACATGTTACATCAAGGACCTCATAAAAATGAAAATTGCATCCAAGTCCATGCATTTAGCACAAGGACCGTGAAACATAGCAATGAATTGTGTGTTTTGAGGTTTGCGCATACTAGCGATCATCGTGCTCATCAAGGCTATGAGTAGAATATTTCTAGATGCTAAGAATGGAAAAGAAGATACAACAGTTAATAAAATGTTTGGATTTGCCAGTCTTGATACAACTTGTCGTCAAAACTCTCGTTGGATGTTTTCTCATATATTAATTGTGACCCCCGATGGGTAACTCCAAAAGTTTTTTCGTAAAACTTTCACAGTAACCTACAATTTACTTGTAGTAGTTCAAATTTGACCTATTTTCGATAAATCGACATAAAATCATTCAAGTGGGCAGATTTAGGTAGGGAGTTTGAGAACTTATAAAACACGGGAAATCATAACTACAATATGATGTTCCACTATATATATATATGTGTGTGTGTGTGTGTGAAAACTTTGGCTTGTGGCATTTAGATCAATATTCTTTGGACTTCCTTTACAGCAGAGAATTATCACGACATCACTCGGAAAATTGAGAATGTTCTTTCCTGATAGTTGGAAACTCACACCGACGACATTGTTTACTACAAGAAGATGCACCCATATATCTCCTAAAAGACATTTAATTCAAGAGCAGTCTATCGCCCTTGCTTGTAGCTCAAGTCTAAGTTAATTTCATTAAATTGATGTAAAATCTTAGAGAGAATTTGAACCGTACCTATCTTGAAAACACTTGGTAGTTTATGATATATTAATTGACCCCCTCCCCCATGGGTACCTCCAAGAGAGATCTTTCATCAAAATTTCAGAGCAACCTACAATTTACTTCTGGTAGTTCAATTTTTACCTAATAATTTTGATAAATCGGCATAAAGTCAATCAAGTGGGCAAAGTTAGCTAGGAAGTTTGAGAACTCATAAAACATGGGAAATCATAAGTACAACATGTTGGTCCACTATATATGTCTAAAAACTTGCCTTGTGTGTCATTCAGATCCACATTCTTTGGAGTTGCTTTATGGGAAAGAACAATCTCGTCATCACTCGGAAAATTGAGAATGTTCTTTCCTGAGATAGTTGGAAACTCATACTGATGGAATTGTTTACTACAACAAGATGCACCTATCTACCTCCAAAATACATTTAATTCAAGAGCAATCTATCACGCTTACTTGTAGCTCAAGTTTGACATAATTTCGTTAAATTATCAAGATGCAAAATCTTAGCAAGAAGTTGAACCTATCGTCAAAACTCTCGGTGGTTTGTGATATATTAATTGACCCCCCCCCCCCCCCAATGGGTACCTCCAAAAGCTTTTTCATAAATCTTTCAAAGAAACCTACAATTTACTTGTAGTTCAAATTTGACCTAATATAACTTTGAAAAGACATTTAATTTTGTTAATTTTTTCGCTCGTGACATCACTCGAGAAATTGAGAATGTTATTTCTTGATAGATGGAAACTCACACTGACGAAATTGTGTACTACAATTATATGCACACATCTATCTCTGAAAAGACATTTAATTCGAGAGTAATCTATCGTGCTTACTTGTAGCTCAAGTTTGACCTCAATTCGTTAAATCGGCAAGAAGTCTCTGAAGTGTGCGAAATTAGCTAGGAATCTTGAAAAATCCTACCTAGTACTAAAAACTTGGGTATTACATATAAGAAATTGTGGTCCACTTTGTGTGAGATATAATTGGGGCAGTTGCATTTTCTTTTAACTATGGGTAGTTCCGTAGGGGCGAGGTGCTAGAGTTAACACTGTCGGTGGAAGTACATGTTACATTAAGGACCTCATAACAAATGAAATTTGCATCCAAGTCCATGTATTTAGCACAAGGATCCTAAACCTTAAAATGCTAAATACCCAAACCGTAAACCCTAAACACATGTCTACTCATTTATCTAAAAATGGGCGGTGGAAATCTCTCGCGTGGCAAGTTTAATGAGCCCTAGCTTGTCTAGTCGACTCGTTTGAGCTTGGTTTGCTTTATTAACAAACTTATGTGAGCAACATTTTTTTGCTCGTTAATGTTAACATACTAAACAATATAGTTAAAGTGTTTCGTGAGCTACTCGTTAAGAGCTCAGTTACAATAAATCTTAGAAAGTGTGTTCACCTAATTTCTTATATGCCAGTTATTTAATTGTGTACAGTGTACTATATATACAAGACAGAGAGAGATAATAACCCGTGGTTGGATGGTTCTGAGTGAAGTGGTACCCCCTAGCCCACCAGAGTTCACACCACATCAGGTTGGCACTTTGGTGTCTCATAAAAGGCAGAATACTATTCTTAAGTGGGAAGAAATGTCCCTGTCTATAGCTTGGTGTGTATGGTGACTTCATCAAGCTCAAGCGCCCCGCTGCTGATTAGTCTCAAGACACAGTATTTCGTAGGTGGTTGATACCTTCTATCCGGATTACGGATGTAGTATAGCTTCTTTTTCCTAGTAGACCTAGGTTATCGAATCCTCGGGAAGCGAATGCATAGTGAAGTTACTTTAACGGACCTTCGAGAGTTTTAGAATTCCTTTTGTGTTTTTACCAGACCAATAGCTTGCGTCTTTTTGTTGTTGTCGATGATGGAGAGAGAGGGCCTAGGGCGTTCGGTTTCACCTATAGCTGTGCAAAACATCTGATGGGAATAAAAGATAAAGTATGCATGTACTTGTTAGAGAAAGATAAATTATATGTGGGCCGTGCATCCATAATTTCTATTGCCTCTACAACCGCTTATAACAATAACCTACTAGTCTCATCCATATAACAAAGAGAACTAATGATATGCATAGTGATGTCACCGCTAATCCCAAGTAAATTCCTCACATATAGTCGTACTACCCCTTCTCTCACTGGGGTTCCCAACCTGCAGATCAGTCATTACTCATACTCCCTATACCTGGATCAATCCTCGCGGTATTGGGTACCTGAAAAGTCCTTGGATTGAGGCAATAAAGGATACAATAATCATCATGTCATGCCAACTAATACACGATCCCATCTATGATAAATAACATGCACAAATGCTACATGGCTAGGCCGAAGCCCTTAGCCCAAGGAGAATTACTCACACATAGAGATGAGATCAACAATCACAAACATTGTAATGAAAATCATAAGATTGATAGAAATAGTCTTACAATGTTGCCAATTGAAGAAGAGATCTACTATTACAAGTGGTGGAATATGGCTATGGAGATGGAGAAGGGTTTTGATATCTGGAGGCGGCTGGTGATCTGTGGCGAAGACTTTTTGGTGAGGTCTGGCTTGTTTTCTCGTTACCCGAGACTTCTTTATATAGGGGTCTGATGTCTGCAAGAGTACAAATCATTTGTAGCTAGTTTCAAAGTTCAGATATCGATCCCATAGGGAGCCCAAAGGTAAGTGTTTATTGATGAAGTCTCTATCACACCCAAAGTTGTCTAAGGTCTTCGAGTGAATTGACTGCAAGTGTTGAAATAAGAATGAAGTTTTGATTAAATGCGATAGATTTAAGTAGAACTAAAATGTAAACTTCAGAAATATAAAGCATAAAATTAAAGAATGACTTTGCTTGTTTGTTGTTTCTTGCAGATGGCAAAAAAGGCACGGGGAGATTCAGTTCATGGTGATAGTGACTGTGCCAGGTGGATGAGTGGTAAATGTAACAATTATAATCTTATAGATATATATGTAGGCGATCAACCCATAACTAGCCGGAACTCCTCTTGGTAGATTTCATCCCAACTTCAATAATCCTACTAGCCTGCTACCAAAACCATGGTCAGACACTAGACGATTAAGACCCTTCAAGTCGCTTAGCAATTAAGCTCCTTGGATCGGACTAATGCAATAACTATAGTGGTTACTTGTTATCCTCGAGTCAACTAGCTTTCCATTGATATCCCTATGTCACCCGGGGGTTGCCGATCCACTAGCATAAAAGATCTTATCTATGTAGAACAAAGTATGATGTTGTATGGGCCCTTAATTGGACAACAAGAATTAGGCATCCCACAGATAGTCAAGCACATATAATATAGTAATTAGAATCAATCACGAACTAATGGAAAATATATGAAGCCACATCACATCTCACCAATCCCCTACATCTCCCATGCCCAAGGAAATTACTCACACATGAGAGAAGAAAGCATCATCAATATAATATAATAAAGAGAATTCGTCTTGGTATTACCATGGAGATCCACAATAACAATAGAAAAATGTCCAACACAATTCAAGATGGGAAGAAACAATCTCAAACCCTAGTCTTGAAAGGTGGAGATCCCTCTCTCTCTCAAGTACAAGTAGTGGCTATGGGGGTGTATTGGCTAGGAGGTCCAAGATCGTGGAGCGAGATGAAGAACGTCTTCTCCTTCTTCTCTGGATATCTTCTTTCTCCCTTCTGGATAGTATGGCGACTAATGTGTTCTGTTTTCGCTCCCCTTACCTTCATGGAAGTTATCCCTTTTGACAAGACAGAGGCGGTGGCAACTATACGACGGGAACTATACGGCCGGAAAAATATTCCCGCCGTATAGTTGCTCGTTAAAGCTTCTGTGAGCTCCCTTCGCGTGCTTCCAAAGTGAGACTTGCTTGTTTTCTCTAGAATATTGTATTTCTCTAGTTAAATCCTTCTGTTGATGTTCAGAACCAGAAACACACATTAAAAACCAAGTTTCTTTGTTATCGAAGTATTAGCGTTAGGTAAAGCCAGAAAATGATCAAATCCGGGAGAAAACTATCAATAAAAGCCATAAAAATGTGTCGAATCTCACAGTTATCAACTCCCCCAAGCTTAGAAGTTTCTCGTCCTCGATTGACAAGGAAATGAGGAAGAATAGCAGAGATTTGAGACTAAAAATAAAGGAACTCACATGTTGGGGCGATGACCCCCGGGTAGGCCAAGACGGGACCAACCGGCCAGCTCTAAGGAGCTCATGCTGTATGGACCCAGATCAAGGAACCACAGCCGGGTCGAATCCTCCACCTGGTCCGCATTCAAGTTTCCTCAGCTGGCCCGTCTAGCCGAGTAGCTAGAAGAACCGGCTGGGAGGCTGCTCCTAGCCAGCTGCCTCAGGTCCGCTGGCCATGGTACGGTGGGAGTGATGCTCCTTGTTGAGCGCACCTTTGACCGGACAGGCTGGCTGTCCTGGCCGGCGCTACTGGACAACTATACCAAAGCTGGAGGCTGACGAGCAAAGGAAGGGTTGACGAGGAAAGCTCCGGCTTACGCATAAAGAACCGGCTGATGAGGAAAGCACCGGCCTACGAATAAAGAACCGGCTGACGAGTAAAGCAGGGGTGCTTGATACTGTAGCATGGTCCTCCCCTGTACTGGAGGCTTGACTGGACCCGGGCCTACCGTTTGGCCCTGTCTAGCTGGCCCACTTTGTAAGGCCCAAATCCAAATAGTAAACCCTAGAACCCACCTTGTAAACTACCTCATCAACCAGTATATAAGGGGGTATTGCTAGGGTTCTAGATAGACACAAGAGGAATCATTTCTAGACAACCACAAGTTAAGCAGCTAAGGAAACAGCTCAAGGAGCATCTGTATTGGGCATTCGCCCCCTTTGGTAGTATATCCTTGCAGGAGTAGGATTTTTACCTCGCCAAGAGGGCTCCGAACCTGGGTACATCACTGTGTTTGTAGTATCTTTGCCCAACCCATTGCGAGTAGCCACCGATAGCATCCTAATTGTCCCCTTCAAGCCATCCCCGATGGTACTGTTGTGTTCCACACCACGACAGTTGGAACCCACCATGGGGCATAGCGCTTCGACTGGGATCATCGTTCGCACGGGACTTCCACTCATCGCTGGTGAGCGAGTCGCCTCTGGCCTCATCCTCACTCTCGGCTCCTTCGACTGCGTCCTCGATAATGCATCCTGTTTCGCTGGAGGGATTTTCCCAAGCGGAGGCTCCATCATGCACTTCGGCGAGCACCACATCTATGTTGCCACCATAACTGAGGCTTTCCCTCGCGAGGTCACCACCATCTCCGGTGCGCCCCTGGCTTTTCTGCTCCACGCGTCGCCAGCGGCACCGTCGAGGTCATGATGGCAGGATTGGTGGAGAACCGTCGCCCACCTCTAGAGCGCAACATGGATGGCCGGGCCACCAACTCGGGCCTCCTGAACCAGGACCTGCTCAACGCACCCATCTAGCACCTCCGCAACCCCATCACTCCCATTTATGCGGATCCAGCCGCAGCTGCAGCAGCCTTGGAGACTACCCATCAGAACCTTTTGGAGGAAGCTGGCAAAGTAGCGGCCGCCCAACGGCGGATGAATTCCACCATGCGGGAGTACAACATCATGCACGGCTTCGCACGCTTGCCTAGCACCAACCGCCTGGCCTAGCCCCAAGGCCGAAACCTCGGTTCGGAGATGGATCGCGTCGCTGATCCGCGTACGCCCATGATACAGCCGGTCTACAGCATCCCCGCCAAAAACATGAGGGCCGCGGAGGCGGAAGTTGCGGAGCTAAGCCACCTAGAGGGCGAGGAACTGCTCCGTCAGTAGGCACGTGTCCAGCTCCTCGTGGTCATGGGAAACAAGCAGCAGGCTGAGGCAGAACTCATCATGGCCGGCAACAGCAGAACCCAACCGTCTCGCCGGATGGTGAATCCGGCTGTAGGTGGCAGCAAGGCATCTTCCCCAAACGGAGCCAGGTAGAACAACCATCCACGCGGTGGATCTGCAGGCCGTGGGCACAATGCCCGCGACGTGGTAGCTGTTACCAGCAAAAACCGCAAGCCGGCCGATGAAGCCGGAAAAGGCCAAGCGCTACCCAAGTCCTGCCTATCCGGCCGGTTGGGACCGCTCGAGCCGGAGGAACAACAAGACGCACGTGCGTGAATCGACCTACTGGTCCAGTAAGGCATGCTGCAGGAAGAAAGTCCGGCCGGTCCAAGATGCTTTCGACCGTGCATCTGGAATGAACCGTTTCCAAAGGAATTTTCGCTCCCAAGGGATACTCCAAAATACAACAGATCGGTCAAGCTGGAGGACTGGCTGGTGGACTACACCACCGCCATGGGCATCGCAAACAGCAACCGCTAGGTACCAGTACACTACGCCCTTCTCATGCTCATCCACTCATCCAGGACGTGGCTCAACAGCCTCCCTGACAACATTATCAATGCATGGATCAGTTTCAAGCAGGCGTTCATCCGCAACTTCACTGGCACCTACAAGCACCCAGGCCGACCCGGGGATCTCGCTCTTTGCGTACAGGGCCCGGACGAGTCTGACCATTCCTACATCACCCAATGGACGAGCATGCATAACTCCTGTGAGGGAGTACGCGAGCACCAGGCGGTCGACTTCTTCATCAACGGCTACAGAGACGGCACTATGCTCAAGCATAAGCTTCACTGGGTGGAGCCCACAACCATGGCGCAGACCATGGCCATCGCGGACAAGTACGCCACGGCCGACGTGGCAATGAAAAGATCCATCCGGGTGGACGACCAAGGGCAAATAATTGTCAATGTCGCCATAGATCGGTGCCAGCTGGAGGGAAATGGCCACAATCCCAAGCGGCATGACAACCACCATGGCAAAAGAAAGGACGATCAGCTAGATAACCAGTATTGTTCCAGGCAGGTAGCGGCAGTGCAGGAGGATCTGGCTATAGGCGGAAGACGGAGACAGAAGCCCGATGACCGGCCTCCGAGGCCCAAGTACACCATCGAGTAAATGCTTGATGGGCCATGCAAGTTCCATAGCGGAGGCAACAAACCGGCTACGCATACCACACGCTAGTGCACCTGGATGAAGAAGATGGCAGAGATTGTTGGCATACTGGCTGGACAGGTGCCGCCTCCTCTAGCTGGTGGGCCGCCAAGACATCGCAATAACCAGCACCGAAGGGAAGATGATGACAACAACTACCCCCGCCAGGTGGGAAACTTGCACATCTTCACCACGGAGCCGGAGACCAAGCACAACAAGAAGCGTCGTGAGGCGGAAGTGAACGCAATCGTTCCTCCCATTCCCAGTACCTCAACTAGTCGGAGCAAGAAGTTGCACGGAGCCAAAAGGACCAGCTAGCTGAGATGCCTCACCCAGGCACCTACGCGATGGTTTTGGATCCTATCATTGTCTCCTAGAATCATTCCTGTAGATTCTCCCGCGTCCTCGTAGACGGAGGGAGCAGCATCAACCTCATGTACCGCGTCTCGCTCGACCGGCTCGGTATCAGCGAGTCGCAGCTGGAGCCATCAAGCATCTCCTTCCATGGAGCCGTCCCAGGCCCGTCGCATTCCCCCATCGGAAAGATTTGGTTGGACATCATCTTCGGCACGGAGGACAACTTCTGCCGCGAGCCCATCTGGTTCGAGGTGCTCAACCTCTACAGCGCGTACCACACAATCCTGGGGCGTTCGGCACTCACCAAATTCATGGCGGTACCACATTACGCGTACCTCAAGATGAAGCTACCAGGGCCCAAGGGCATCATCACTGTGGCTAGGTGTTACAGATGGTCTGTGGGGTGCGCCACAAACGGGTCAAAGATAGCGGAAGCCATGATCATCATGGAAGAGAAGCACATAATCATGCAGAATGTGGCAGCCCTATAGAAGGACATGCCGGCTGGCGAGCCCAAGCCGGCCAAGGAAGCACAATTCAAGCCATCCAAGGGCACGAGAAAGATCCTGCTGAACGAGGCCGAGCCGGACAAGTTCGTCCTGGTCAGAGACGGCCTCGACAGCAAATAGGAAAGCGCGCTCTTTGACTACCTCCGTGAGAATCGGGATATCTTCGCATGGTCCCCCAAGGACATGCCAGATGTTCCGAGGGAGCTTGCCGAGCACTCTTTACATGTCAGGCCGGATGCAAAGCCAGTAAAACAGTCAAAAAAGAAGAACCATTGGTGAAGAGATCACCCGGCTGCTCGCAGCAGGATTCATCATCAAGGTTTTCCACCCGGAATGGCTGGCAAACCCCGTACTCGTGCTAAAGAAGAACAAGATTTGGTGCATGTGTGTTGACTACACTAGCCTGAACAAAGCATGCCCCTAAGATCCATTTACCCTGCCAAGGATAGACCAAGTGATTGATTCCACGGCCGGCTACGAGCTGTTGTCGTTTCTGGACGCGTATTCCGGCTACCACCAGATCTGGTTGAACCCTGCTGATCAAATAAAGACAACATTCATCACTCCTTATGGAGCCTACTGCTACACCACAATGCCATTCGGACTGAAGAACGCTGGAGCAACATACCAGCGCTGCATGCAGAAGTGCTTGCAGACTCAGATCGGTAGAAACATACACGCCTACGTCGATGATGTGGTGGTCAAGACCAAGGAGCACCAAACACTCCTTGAGGATCTGAAGGAAACATTCACCAACCTCTGTCAGTTCTAGATGAAGCTGAACCCGGAGAAGTGCGTGTTCGGCGTCCCAGCCGGCTAACTCCTCGGTTTTCTCGTATCTGAGCGAGGAATCGAGGCGAACCCGGAGAAGATCGGCGCAATCGAGCGCATGCAGCCGCCCAAGAACTTGCGAGATGTTCATAATTTCACCGGATGCCTGGCCTCCCTTAGCTGGTTCATCAGCCAGCTGGGCGAGAAAGCACTCCCACTTTACCAACTCATGAAGAAGACGGTCAAATTTTTCTAGACATCGCAGGCGGATGAAGCCTTCCGCGACCTCAAGCGCATGCTCACCTCACCACCTATTCTGGCAGCACCAGCAGCAAAGGAGCCCATGTTGATGTACATCGCAGCAACCAACAGGGTTGTTAGTGTGGTGCTGGTAGTGGAGAGGCCGTAAGAAGGAAAGGCGCATCCGGTGCAACGACCGGTGTATTACCTGAGTGAGGTACTCTCCCTCTTGAAGCAGAACTACCCTCATTACCAGAAGCTGGTGTACGGTGTATACATGGCCGCCAAGAAATTTAAGCACTACTTCCAAGAACATTCCATCCGGGTGGTGGCGCTAGCGCTTCTCTCGGAGATCATCGGCAACGGAGATGCCACAGGCCGGGTGGTGAAATGGGCCTTAGAGATCGCCGCCCACAACATACAGTACGAGCCAAGAACGGCGATCAAGTCTCAGGCCTTGGCGGATTTCCTCATTGATTGGGCAGAAACGCAGTACCTGCCGCCTTGCCCTGACTCCACACATTGGAAGCTGTATTTCGACGGCTCCAAGATGTATGGAGGGCTCGGAGCCGGAGTGGTCATTACCTCTACAAAAGGAGACCGGCTGGAATACGTGCTACAGATCCACTTCCGCGCGTCCAACAACATCGCTAAGTATGAGGCGCTCGTCCATGGCCTCAAGATGTCAAAGGAAATAGGCGCTAATCTGGTGGGATAACAAGTGTCGGGCGATTGGGACGCCAGAGACGCAAACATGGCTGTATACCGTTTCTTCGTACAATGGCTATGTGCCTGTTTTGAAGGATGTGAGTTTCACCATGTTCCCAGGGCAAAACAATGAGGCTGTGGACACACTCGACCACATCGGGTCAACAAGTAAGAAATTCCGCCTGGAGTCTCCCTTGAGCACCTGCGCAAGCCATCAATCATGACATCTCTCGAATCCGACTCCATAATGTTGGACGCGGACCATGAACTGCTGGCTCCAGGACCTCTGCAATGGCTTCACCACACCCGGGGACTGCTTCGCCGCACCCGGGGACTGCCGGCTCCAGGACCTCGGCGACGGCTTCACCGCACCCGGGGACTGCTTTGCCGCACCCGAGGACTGCCGGCTCCAGGACCTCCACGATGGCTTCGCCGCACCCGAGGACTGCTTCACCACACCCGGGGACCGTCGGCTCCAGGACCTCCACGACGGCTTCACCACACCCGGGGACTACCGGCTCCAAGATCACTTTGACCACTTCACCGCACCCGAGAGTTGCCGCGTCTAGCCTAGAGGCTGCCGGCTCCGCTACTCCACCCGGTCGGCCTCCGGACGAGCCTGACCCGGCTATTAGGGCAGAAGTTAATCTGCTGATGTAGGCGGTGTGCGCCATCCAGGAAACCCCAACATGGTCCAAGCCGTTCATGGATTTCCTGGCTAGAGGAGAGCTGCTCGAAGAAGAGGTAGAGGCAAGGCAGGTGAAGCGCAGACCCAGCGCATACACTATCATCAACAACGATCTCCACAAGCACAGTGTTGGCAGCATGTATCAGCGATGTGTGAGCCAGGAGGACAGAATCCGCCTGCTGGTCGACATCCACCAGGGAGAGTGCGGACACCATGCATCGTCATGGGCCATAGTGGCAAAGGCATTCCACCATGGATTCTACTGGCCCACAGCACTGGAAGACACTGAGTAGATCGTCAAAGCATGCAACGGTTGTCAGCGGTTCAGCCAGCAGAAGCACACTCCATCTGTAGCACTCAAGACAATTCCCATCACCTGGCCTTTTGTCGTCTAGGGGCTGGACATGGTGGGCCCTTTCAAAACAGCCTGATCTGGCATGACGCACTTGCTGGTGGCAGTGGACAAGTTCACCAAGTGGATAGAGGCAAAGCCAATAAAGAAGCAGGATGGACCAACGGTGGTCAAGTTCTTCACATACATAATCACATGCTTTGGCTACCCCAACAGTATCATAACCGACAACGGCACAAATTTTGCCAAGGGAGCTTTCGCACGATTCTACAGAGCCAAAGGCATCCGTTTGGACCTTGCATTTGTGGCATACTCCCAGTCCAACGGGCAGTGCGAGCGAGCAAATGGCCTAGTCCTAGCCGGAATCAAGCCCCGGCTAATCGAACCACTGATGCGATCCCCCGGCTGCTGGATTGAGGAGCTGCCAGCTGTGCTTTGGAGCCTTTGCACAAAGCCAAACCGGTCCACCGATTACACTCCTTTCTTCATCGTCTACGGGGCAGAGGCGGTTTTGTCCACAGACATTGAGTTCGACGCACCCCGCAAACTGCTCTACACAGAACAGCAAGCAAAGGAATCACGGGAAGACAGGGTCGATCTTCTTGAAGAAACACGTGATCTGGCCTTGTCCAGATCCAGCATCTACCAGAAAAACTTGCGCCGCTACCACGCCAGCCGGATCCGCAGCGCCTCGTTCCGTGAGGGCGACCTGGTACTAAGGCTGGTGCAAGACACCAAGGGTATGCACAAGCTATCTCCGCCTTGGGAAAGCCGTTTCATCATCAGCCGGGCACTTCAGAACAACTCATACTACCTCATCGATGCCCGCAAGCCGTAAAAGAACAAGATGGATTGCTTAGGCGAAGAAAATGAACACCCATGGAACGCGAGCCTGCTTTGCCCCTTTTACACTTGAACAAGAAGTGTATGTATCTTACCTTCATGTAATGAACAAGCATGGGAGCCTCGACATAGTCTCGGGGACTCTGTAATAAATAAGCAAGTCATGCTGCACAAATTGGTTTTCCGGCTGCATTGCTCTAACCCCGGAGCCAGCGATCCGTCTCGGGCGCTCGCCGGTTCGCCCAGATGGCTGCGTGACCCACGCGGAAAAGTACTGTACGCGGTTCCTAGGGCTTCCTCTTTGTTTCTGGCTGCAGATCGCAAGCCGGCTGATAGATCCGGCAAGAGCAGAATGCTCGAAGACCCTTACACGAAAAAGCCACGAGGAAAACAAAAACGTCTGGACGCCCCGGCTGCGCTCGCTCGCCCAACGACAATGACCCAAACCCGAAGTATCGTGTAGTACGCCTACTAAGATACCCCTTTGACTCCGGCTAGAAGCCAGCAAGGGAACACCATCAAAATTGCCCAATGCTCACTGAGAAAAGGGCAAAGACATTGGATTTGTGCGAAATAGCAAAAATTTCAAAACTAGTAAATCAAAGATTACAGTTTAACTTGCATATGCTTAACCAGGCAAACAACTTGTTTCTTTCTATGTTTGCATGAGCCAAAGATTCACGACGAACACCCAAGTCGGAGGCAAGTAGCTTGCAGGCGGCAGCAGAGCAGGTCAAGGAGATTCGACCCGGCTGTATCCTCTAGTCGGCCCGAACCTCGGGGACTACACCCTGTGGGTGCGCTCGCGTGCCCCCACACAAAAACCTGCAAACAAATAACACAAAGGAGCTTCGAGCCGGTAGTATCCTCCAGCCAGCCCGAACCTCGGGGACGACACCCTGTGGGTGCGCTCGCGCGCCCCCACACAGAAACAAGCAGGCAACAAATGCAGAGCAGAAAGTGTAAACGCAAATGCACGGGCAAATATACATAGGGAGGCAATGCTCCCACAAGAGTTTAGTAACAAGGACAAAGACAATTGTTCAACAACACAAAGAAAACAAGTTTTTCAGTCACAAATACTCCCGGCATACCGGGGATCAAGTTCACTGGTGGGCAGAAGGGCCGGAGGCATCGGCTGGAGCTTGGCTACTGGAGGCAACGTCTGCCGAGGCAGTCTGCGGTGTAGCCGGGGCATCGGTGCACGACGCATCCGGGCTGTGGTAGTACCGCTCCATGCCAGCTGGGTCGCTGAAGTCCCTGTCCAGTGCAACAAATCTCCCAATCGTCACGCCACATGAGCGAATGTCAGGAACCTCGGCGCGAAGCTAGTCATAGCTGGTCCCTTAGCGAAATCTGCAGGAAAGGCTCCACAGATCCACATCTGGGTACCAGGACTTCAGCAGCGCCAGCACCATCTCCGTGCCACCACGAGTCGCCCTCTCTTGAGCCACGTTCATGAGGTCCGGAGCACCCAACAGCCGGTCGGCAAAGGCATCCATGGTGGTCGGCTTGGCAGCGTCAGGCCAGACGTAGTCATACACCTCGAGAGCGGTGGCATGAAGTCGGTTCGCCTCCTCGCTGACGACCGCCACCAGCTCCCCTGGGTGGAAATCTTGATCCAGATCCGTCTCGGGAATCCGACCCAGCGCCTGATCAGTCGCCTCAGGATACTGAGCTGCGGCCGGGAAAAGAGACAACAATCAATGTTGACTACAAAGGGAAAAACGGCAAAACACTCAGGAAGTTGAGGGCACTTACTGACGACAATCTCGGCGATCTGGCAGAGCTCTCCCAGCGTCGCCGCCTCCTTGGCCTTGGAAGCTTTGAGGGCATCCTCCTGGGTGGCGTAGAGCCCCTCCAGGTTCTTCAGCGCCTCGGCCCGGGTGTCCGCCACTTTCTTGGCCTTACTAGCCTTGATCTCCATCTGCTGCTGATGCGCAGTCAGTTGGGCGATCTGGTCCTGGCGGTTCTTATTGGACTCCTCCAGCCAGGCAACCTCTCCCTTCAGCCGGGCTACCTCGTGGTCCTGGTCCGCCAGCAGAGCTACAGGAGGGTAACCAATATTCAACAAGAAGCACGAGAAATCGCGCAATCGAGAAGATACGGCGGAACAAGCAATCTTATGGCCCAAGTCCCGCGAGGTCTTGACGGCGTCGACGAGAGCCCTCTGCACAAAAAGAGAAGTGACAACAAGCCGCGACGTAAGACGGTGAACAAGCATCAAGATTGGCAACAGAACACATACCTCGACAGAGGCCCCCAATGCCTTAACTTGGCCGAGCCCCTGCTCCAGCGCCTCCACCAGCTGGTGAGCCTGGCCAACGGTCAGAGGCGCCGCCTCCGACAACTGCGCCAAGATGGCATCCAGCAGCAGCACAACCCAAGTCGGTGTCCAGCCGGTGACCTGAAGGTCATCGTCGCCCACCGGAGCCGTGGAGGGCCCACTCTCCAGCTGGACGGCGGCCTCCGGTTGCGGCACCTCCACCGGTTCCTCCACCCGGTAGGCACTGGAGTCAGCGCCTACCGTCGAGCCAGAGGGAGTCACGTTCGTGCCGGCGCGCCCAAGCAGAAGACCCTCGGCAAGCCGAGAGACGGCCCCGGCCCGGTGAAGCATCGCGGGCGCAGCCGGCGACACCACCTCCATCGCATCCGCTCCGGCCCCAGCCGGCGGAGAAGATGCCGCCTCGGGGGCCGGAGCCTGCGCGGCCTCGGGAGCCGGAGCCTGCGTGGCCTCGGGAGCCGGAGCCGGCGCACTCCCCTCCGCAGCAGGCGGAGGGGCGGACGCGGTGGCGACGATCGCAGAGCCGGGCAAGGCCATCGCCTCGCTGCGGAAAAGACAAGGATGAACAACGCAGGTGTGAGCAAATCAACACAAGTACCAGGAGGACAAAAGCACCTACCCGGGAATGCTTGGCATGGTGGCCGCAGGTCTAGGGCGGCGTGTCTTCTTGCTGCCACCTCCGGCCAGAGCAGCGCTAGTAGGGGCGGCACGCTTCCCCCTGCCCTGGGTGCGGCGACCTGGCCAAGTCCACATCCTCGCCATGAGTGGCTGTTCTAGTGCAAGCAAAACGTCAAGTTCGCGGCTAAAAGCGTAGCAGGAGCAAAGAAGACAAGGAAAAGGACAAACTCTCACTGAGTGGGAACTCGTAGCCCTCGTCGACCCGCATGGGGAACCGCTCCAGCTTCGCCGGCGGAGCCTTCGCCGGCCTGAAATCCACGGCGAAATTGGGGAGCTCGTTCTCCCCCATGCCGTCCTCCGCTAGCTGCGCCCTGAAAAGCTACTCGACAAGGGAAGATAAGACGCACGAAGCAGGAGTCCCTCAGGAAAATCCACCCGGAAAAGAAGAGGAGAGACATACCTTTGGCGGAAGCTGGCTGCGGTGGTATAGCTGGTAGGAGAACACCTAGTCCTCCTCTAGCGCCTCCTTCGAGATGGTGGCGAGCCATTCGTGGAGGGCGGCGTATGGCACATCCAGCCGGGATACCCAGGTGGGATCCAGATGGCCAGAAAGATGGCACATCTTGTGCGACCGGTGCTGCAGCGAGAGAACGCGGTTCGCCATCTAAGACAGTAGAATGTCTCGGGCGGTGAGCCGCTCCTTCTCCACAAGGACCGCCAGCTGGGCGCCCATCCGGTCGATGTCGCCCTAGGTGCCCAAGTGTTGGACGCTCCAGGCCTTCCGGCTGGAGGGGACACTGGCGAAGGTAGGGACCTTGATGAAGTCCACCTCGATGTTGTTGCGCACGTAAAAGTACGAGCGCTGTCAGAGCTTGACAGTGTCCGGAAGCTCCAGCCGCGGCATCACCGCTGACGGCCGCGGGTAGATGGTGCAGCAGCCCGTCTCCGTCAGCGGGGCGCCCTTGCCAACCACCTGAACCTTGAAGTAGAAAAACTTAAAAAAATTCACGGCGTCGGGGCAGACGCCAAGGTACGCCTTGTAGCAGGCCGCGTGATGCGATAGCATTGACACGGCGTTGGCTCCGAGGTGGTGGAGCTAGAGGTCGAAGGTGACGAGAAGCTCCAAGACGAAGCGGCTCAGCGACAGCCTAAGGCCGCGAGCGAAGTGGGCAAGGAAGACGACGGCCTTGCCAGGCTGGGGGTTAGGCACCTGCTCGCCCTCCGACGCGAGGCGGTGCTTCACCACCCGCTCCGACGGTAGGAACTGCCCCCGCCGGTACTTCTTCACCAGTTCTTCAGTGACATACGAGCCGCACTACCTGCCGGTGACCTCGGGCAACATGTTGTTCGGAAAGGTGGCCGTGGTTGAAACGCGGGGGCCCATTGTTGAGGAAGAAGAGGAGTGGCGCCGGCGACCGAGAAGTAGCAGTGTAGAGAAGAAGTGAAGGGCTAGAGCGCAAGGGAGAGTAGGGGCGGCAATCATGGGAATATGAAGTGAAAATCCCCCACTCCTTGGCGTCCCTATTTATCGGGGAAGAAAGGCTACGCCGTTTCCCCTCCCTCTGCGCCACGTGGCAGGCAACTGTCCCACTCCTCCAAGACGGTTCAGGACAGATCGCGTGCGCCAGTGCCACACGCATAGAAGATCTCATAGAAGTTACTGTGGGAGACAAACTGCGCCCATGCTCTCCAAGGAGACGCAATGATGAAGGCGTACACGCGGTTACCAAAAAACTGCCGTGCCAGACCCAGAAGTCAAACTGACGCGTCATGCGCCAAAAACGGCAGGCATGGCTAACGCGAGCACCGACGACAGCCAACTGGCAATCCCTCTCCCGGCCGGGTGCGGCAGCCGGTCAAGAAAGATCACCGCTCACACCCTGTGGGTGGGGCCATCGGCTCCGTAGCCGGTAAACCCCAGCCGGTACAAGACAAAGACTACAAGACAAACGAAAATGACAAAGCATCTGCACCATCAATCATTTCAACTGAGCACGCAAGAACTTCTCCATGGGGCCAAGTCCTAACGTGCTCGGGGACTAGTGTCGGGGGGATGACCCCCGGGTAGGCCAAGACGGGACCAACCGGCCAGCTCCAAGGAGCTCATGCCGTCTAGACCCAGATCAAGGAACCATAGCCAGGTGGCATCCCCCACCCAGTCCGCATTCAAGTTTCCCCAGCAGGCCTGTCTAGCCGGGTAGCTAGAAGAACCGGCTGGGAGGCCGCTCCTAGTCGGCCGCCTCGGATCCGCTGGCCATGGTACGATGCGAGTGACACTCCTTGTTGAGCGCACCTTCGACCGGACAGGCTGGCTGGCCTGGCCGGCGCTACTGGACAACTGTACCAAAGCTAGAGGCTGACGAGCAAAGTAAGGGATGACGAGGAAAGCTCCATCTTACACATAAAGAACCTGCTGATGAGTAAAGCAGGGGTGCTGGACACTGTGCCGTGGTCCTCCCCTGTACTGGAGGCTTGACTGGACCCGGGCCTACCGTTTGGTCCTGGCCAAACAGCCCACTTTGTAAGGCCCAAATCCAAACAGTAAACCCTAGAACCCACCTCGTAAACTACCTCCTCAACCACAAGAGCGTGTAGTGATAGGGTTCTAGGTAGACACAAGAGGAAGCATTTCTAGACAACCACAAGTTAAGTAGCTAAGGAAACAGCTCAAGGAGCATCTGTATTGGGCATTCGCCCCCTTTGGCAGTTGATCCTTGTAGGAGTAGGAGTTTTACCTCTCCAAGAGGGCTCCAAACCTAGGTACGTCAATGTGTTTGCAGTATCTGTGCCCAACCCATTGCGAGTAGCCACCGATAGCATCCTGATTGTCCCCTTCAAGCCATCCCCGATGGTACTACCATGTTTCACACCACGACATCACAAGTTTAATTTGGTGTCAAATTCTTTTCTTCACAATCCCTGCAATCTTAAATAAGATCATACAAGTATTCACAAGATTGCACTGAGTCCACTTCCTAACCTCGTATATCTTGTTAGCAAATAAATCATATGCCCAAGCAAGTGTCAAAAGTTTAGCTAGGAAGGTGAGACAAATTCTTTTGGTGCCTCTCTTTATTGAGAGATGAAAACTTTTTGTTGTTGTTCATTTAACCAATTAAGAGTACTCAAGTTGGCATCAAAACATCTAATTTAAGAACAACTCGTCTACTCTTATGTCAAAATTTCAAGGCTCCCAAAGCACCTTTTTCTTTCTTGTCTTTCAAAAACATCAGCTTTTTCATAGAGAAATCATGCCACTATTTTTAACATGTTAATTGGGGTTGTGTTGTGCACTCGTGACCATGCCAATAAATGATGTTGAGCAATAATGGGCCAGAGGAGTACTACAACTTCACTTGGAACATGAAACCATGAGGAGACTAAAAAAATTACACATCATAGCATTGCTGCTACAGACGTTTACATAACTCAATAGCCAAAATCAAGTGGTTTCCCACAATGTTCAAAAAAATCGTCTGAATCAGTGATTAATAGGACGATTCATCACTACTAGGGACCTAACAGTGTCGATTACCACTAATCAGTCATGTTAATCATTTATCCAGACTAATAGCTCTAACCGACCAATTACTAGGTATCCAAACATGGTCAAAAAATTTGCAAAATTTTCAACGCATATCACCCGTCCAGCCGTTAGCCCGCCCCAATAAAGTAGGTTTTGCGAAGCTCCCCCTCGATTCCCTCCTCCAATAGCTTGATTCCCACCATCACCAACTATTACCCTAGGAAGGTGGTCGGAGAAGAGCAACTTCAGAGGTCAGAGGAGGATAAATAGAAGGAGGGCACATGGTGTCAGCTTATGGATCCTGATTCGCTCGTGACCTTAAAGATTAGGTCAGAGAGGAAAAGCATACATGTTTTAATGGGCTTTTTGGATCAAGAGAAGTAGGGTCGGGCATATAGAGGCCAATATACTATTTCTTTCTTATGTACACGTGTTTTAGGTGATGGTTTGCATAGGTTGCACCGATTAATAGTCGACCGATTAAATCAGTTAATCATCCGAATTCTGATTTGTCGCTACTCCCAAACTGACCAAGCAGTCACTACCGATTTCCTTACCATAGGTTTCCCACATTTAGATCGTTCGTTGGCCAGCGGAGTTAATAGTTCCCCATGGAGCATGATAGAGTTGTAATGACACTCGTAAAGCAATATCTTACGGTAATTATTAGAAAAAGTAGTGGCATAATCTCTACTACTTCGAAGCATGCATTTAATCAAACAATTTCAATCAAGGGTACTATCGAGTCTATTTATATTAAGCTCAAATGAGTATTTCTAAAATCAAATTCTTTGAGCTAAGCATGGACTCAAGTCATCTTTCAGATGCTTTTTCTTGTTGTAAAAATGTAGGAAGTATTTTTAACCAAGTTCATTGCTCATTGTTTCAAAGCTAAAAAGGAGACACTAGCAAAGGAGTAGAATTTGTAGGACAACAAGCTAAGAGGGGAGTGACTCTAGTTTAAGCAAGTAAATAATTGTAGGATCAATTTAAGGTTGCAAAGAGTGTGATGAAAGGAATGTGATACCTCCTCTTGCTTGCTTCGTTCTCGTATTTGAGTCGAACTTCTCCTATGTTTCCATATTGCCAAGTCACCAGAAATTAAGCAATCTTCGAGAGAAACAAAGCAACAAACTTGCAAATAAAATTACAACTATTTTTTTGTATTTTCGGTTTAGGAACGCAAAACTGAAAATAAACATGCGATTTTTTGAAAAATAAATCAAAAGAAGAAATAAAAATATGAATGCAAAGTTTGGAGGTTTTCAAACCTCCCCCAAGCTTAGGCTATTGCCAGGCTTAGTTGTTGTCGTCATTTGGCAGCTGGTGCGGATACTGTTGGTAAAAGTCGGGGAAGTGGGTCATGAAGTTACTAAAGTTATGAGTCAAAGTGTTCACGTCTTCATTCACACCCGAAGAGTGTGGTCGATCTCCCCAATGCGTTGGTTGAGCTGCTGGAACTCCTAATAGGGGACATAGCCATACCCCTACTATGGCTGGTTGGGCCACGGTTCCTAGGCTCCTCCTGGCTGCTGTTGTTGTCCTTCCCAAGCAAGGTTGTGTCCCTGCTCTTCCTCCTACTCCTGCTCATCCTGCTGCCCTCCTTCTTCACCTTCCTCTTCATTAGGCTGGAGCTTGGCCAGGATCTCCATCACTTGGTCCTTGGTGAGGATCCAAGCGTCCTTCTCCACTATCGAGAAGGCTTGGGGGCATGGCAACTAGACCTGCTCTCCCTGTGCATCACCAAGATAATTGAATTGATATGCTCAGAGCCTCCGGTTAGCACGGTAAACACCAAGGAAGCCACAAGCAATGAAATACTTGACATCCATAAGTTTGGAGCCATCAACAGGTTCCATCACAGGTAGTACAATATTTAATGCATAGGCAAGGTGGGTCACAAATCCACCAATGTGAATATCACCTTTGGTCTTGTTGCTCTAGTGGCGAAAGTGATGGATGAGTAGAGCTGTAGGACTGGGGCTTTGCGATGCAGTGGGGAAGAGAGCCTTAGTGATCATTGCCATGTCCGCATTGTCCATGGAACCAGTGTCACCCCTTCCTAGTAGTGTGTTGGCGAGGAACAAAGCATAGTAGTGAATGGTTGGGTTCTGAATGGTGGACATCTTCTTTTGGTAAAATTGATTGCCACCATTAACAGAAATAATATCCCAAGTCTCTCCACTTGTGACTCTATAGAGGTTAGTAACATTGGGCTCCCCAGTATGAGGGAAGCTGAAAGCATTGCAAAGTTGTTCGAAATTTACTTCATAGTGCTGTTGGTTCATGGTGAAGCTTATCGTGCACATGTTACCTTTCTCCCTGTGGTCGGCGTAGAAGGAGGCAAGGAAATCATGGGTGAGCTCGGCGTAGGTGTCGTGGCTTGCGAAGCCAAGTACCGCCAACCCCGACCTGTTCCACATGCGGTTGCCTGAAACCCTGCCACGGTGAGAAAGTTGTGGTCAGCCCAACGTGTGGGAAGCACCCTCCTCGATAAGAAAATGTCCAACTTGGAGTTGTGCGGAGCTTGGGACCCCGAGCTTGAGTCCTCACCCCGTTGGCGCTTGCTCAAACGAAAGAGATTACCGATTTTGTTCATCATGATGCACTAAAACAATTCACCATAAAACCTTAGGAATATAGTTTCTATATGATATATGAATGATTATATGTGGAAAAATTCAATCCTAACATGAGAAATTAATAGGAAAAACAAAATAAGCTTGAGTTCATCAACTAGATCAATGTGAGAGTTTCAACCATGGAAATCTGAAAATAAAGCATGGATAGGGAGAGAAACATACCGATCTGTTGATTCCCCCACTCAAACGAACGAAATCCGCGAAGAATCAAGAGTTCTAGGTGGATTTTGAGAGGTTTGGAGAGAGAATATGAGAGAAATAATGAGGAGAGGAGGAAGACCTAGCCGCCCCGGTGCGATTTTGTGGTTGCACCGAAATATACGGCCGGAACTATACGGGCGGGTGATGTTGCTCTTCCCGTATAGTTGCGACAGCACCGCCAACTAGGGTTTCTTTATACAGAAAACAACTATACGGGCACAACTATGCGGCTAGATCACAATAATCCCGCGGTGTAGTTGGTCGTTAAACTGTGTGTCTCTCGAGATAAATTTCTAAAACTGGCATCGATATCTATACGACCAGAACTATACAACCAGAATTTTTACTCCCGCCGTATAGTTGGTCATTAAACTCCCAGTACTTTTGGAATAAAATTCTATGAAGGCATCGATATCTATACGGCCAGAAATTTTATTCCCGCCGTATAGTTGGTCGTTAAAATCTCAGTACATTTCAGAAAATTTTGTATGAAGGCATCGATATCTATACAGCCGGAATTTTTATTCCCGTCGTATAGTTGGTCGTTAAACTCTCTGTGCCTTTGAAGAAAATTTGTTGATGGCAAAGATAACTATACGACCGGAACTATACGGCCGGAATTTTTATTCCTGTCGTATAGTTGGTTGTTAAACCATCAATAGTCATCAAAAAAATTCTATTTCTTTGAGGATACCTTCTTATCCCATAACTTAGCGAAATACCAAGTTTTTAATAGAAAATTGATAGTAACAACTGTCGACCAATATTAGCAAAATTTCAGCTTCTATAAATAGAAAGCTCGAACTTTTATTCTTATTATTATTCTCTACTCATTCAATCGACATTCCTACTACTTTTTGACAGATGCATCTTCGCAGGTGTGCTTCCGCAAGAATGTCTGTGAAAAAGTGGTGGGAATGCAATGAACTTCTTATTCTCTATTCTACTAAATTGACGAAAATGGGTTGACTCCCATTAAGCATTTATTAAGAATTGTTAAATAACTCAACATCTTCTCTCTTCTCGAATTCTTACCTTTGGTTGCCCCTTATGAATGGCACTTACCACATGAACTCGTTTTGCTGGTGGAACATATCTTTCTCATGCTTCTAGCTTCTTTGGAAAATACCGGATGATTTCAGCATCATAAACATTGAAGACTATCTTCCCTTCTGCACAATCTATTGACGCACCTGTAGTACTGAGTAAGGGTCTTCCAAGTATTATAGATAATCTTTCATATTCTAGCATTTCAAGAATAATAAAATCTGTGGGAATAAAATGCTCATCTATCCTAAGTAAGACATCATCAATCATACCAACAGGTTGTTTAGTGGACTTGTCAGCCATCTGTAAAGTGATAGTAGTAGGAGAATACTCCCCTAATCCTAACCTTTTATAGAGGGAGTATGGCATTAAACTAACTCCTGCTCCTAGATCACATAAGGCATTGTGAATATCTATTTTACCTATTGAGCATGAAATAGTTGGTATTCCAGGATCTCCAGACTTAGACCACAGCTTTCCATTAGCAGGATAGCTAGTTATTATGGCAACAGTTTCAGTTATTTCTTTCTTTCTACTAAGAATATCACGAAGGAATTTACCATAAGTAGGAACTTTGATTGCATCCGCAAATGGAATTTCCAGACGAAGGTCACTAAGTGCCTTTGTGAAAGAATTATAAATTACCTCATTCGGTGCTTTCTTTTTTCGATCTGGATAAGGAAGCTTTTTGTCACCTGACTTACTCTTGTATTTTACCGTTTGGGTGGTCAGGCTCGTTCGTTGCTTTATTTTGTTATTGTTTTTCTTCTTTTCTACTACAACAACTTCATCTTCCTTACTTATTTCTTTATATTCTCTTGGATCAACCGTCTCTGCATCAGAGTCATAATGATCATCATGTGCATCATTGTGGTCCTCCTTGGTTTGCTCTTGCGTCTCAGTTTCATCTTGAGGATCCACCAACGTATCATCTGATTGGCTTGCTTAGAGCAAGGCTTTTTCCTGTTGCTATTTTTCAGCTTCGTATTCCGGTGGTCCTAAGGGTCCTGTAACAACTACACCCCTAGTTGTGACAACATTAGTATAAATAGAAATATATTTATCATCACGAAGAAAAAATTGATAACCAGATGCTATTTGTTCACACTGGGTTTCAATCATACTAAGATACTTATGAAATAGTTTTATTTCTTGGCCAATCTCATCATAATTTTCAATGAGTTCCGCCAAAATCTTTTTGTGTTTTTGGAAATGCTTATGCAAGTTATTATGAGATTTTACTTGTCGATGTTTTAATTCTTGAAAAACTTTTCTTGTTTCGTCTTCTTCAGTTAAAACTTGTAACAAATCCTCTTTGTTTTCCTTAGCAAGTTTAGAAGGTATACGTTTTTCTTTCATGGTTTTGCGTACCTTAGGCATAAGATCAGGAGTTATCCGGAGTATCCCTCTTTCCAGCTTAGTGCCAAAATAAGGATTATATAAAGAATCATTCTTAGCCCTAGTAGATATTAATTCCAAACATTCCTTAATAGTTAGGGTATTTATTGATCCTCTTGCTGAGAAGTCAAGAAATTCTCTACATTGAGTATTGAGACCATGGTAGAATAAATGGCAGATTGTTAGTTCAGAATAGCCATGATTAGGAATATTATTGATCATTCCATAGAATCTTTCTTAGGCTTGTGGGTAGTTTTCTCCCACGTTCTGAATAAAGTTGCATATGTTCTTTCTTAATTCAGTTACCTTTTTAAAAGTATTAAACCTATTTATGAATTTAACAATGCAGTTTTCCCAACATTTAATGTAATGGTGAGGGGGAGAATATAACCAGTCTAGAGCTTTACCTTTAAGAGACTGTTGAAATAATTTAAGATGAACAAAGTCTCTCGGCAAACCTTTTGGTCCAAGCAATGTTATCACATCATCAAACTCTCTTATATGTCTTCCTGGGTCTTCATCTTCCCTTCCACTGAAAGCTTTCTCCTACAAAATTTTAATAATTCCATCATCAAATCGATATTCTCTAACTCTAGGATTAGGGAAATCTATTGGTTGTTTTAGAAATTCAGAACTTGGAGCAGTGTATTCCCTGAGAGTTTACTCAGGTTTCATAAGAGTTGTCCTATAAATAGACATGATTTCCATAATATCACTCAGGTTTTCAACTTCAACTTTATTTGATCTTAAGAGTTTTTCAATAATTCTTCGTGCCTCTGAGCAGGCACACGCTCAATATAATCCGACAAGTAGGTCCTACCAGAGCGTGTAGACCCTTTGTCTCCTAAGGATAACATTTTGTAGTAGCAATACCTGAAATGTCAAAAGACAAACACTTAGAGCTTAGCTCCCCGACAACGGCGCCAGAAAATAGCTTGATGTCTGCAAGAGCACAGATCGTTTGTAGGTAGTTTCCAAGTTTAGATATCGATCCCACATGGAGCCCAAAGGTAAGTGTTAATTGATCAAGTCTCTGTCACACCATAAGTTGTCACAGCTCTTCGAGTGAATTGAGCTGCATATGTTGAAATAAAAATGGAGTTTTGATTAAATGTGATAGATTTAAATAGAACTAAAATGTAAACTTCAGAAATATAAAGCATAAAAGTAAAGAACGACCTTGCTTGTTTGTTGTTTCCTGCGGATGGCGAAACAAGGCACGGGGAGATTCAGTTCATGGTGATAGTGACTATGCTAGGTGGACGAGTGGTAAATGTAATAATTATAATCTTATATATATGTGTAGGCGAGCAACCCATAATTAGCCGAAACTCCTCTTGGTAGATTTCATCCCAACTTCATAATCCTACTAGCCTGCTACCAAAACCATGGTAAGACACTAGACGATTAAGACCCTTTGATCAGACTAATGCAATAAGTACAGTGGTTACTCGTTATCCTCGAGTCAACTAGCTTTCCATTGATATCCCTGTGTCCCGGGGGTCGTCGGTCCACTAGCGTACAAGATCTTATCTATGTTAAACAAACTATCATGTTGTCTGGGCCCTTAATTGGACAACAAGCATTAGGCATCCCACAGATAGTCAAGTACCATAATATAGTAATTAGAATCAATCACAAACTAATGGAAAATAAATGAAGGCACATAACATCTCACCAATCCCCTACATCTCCCACGCCTAAGGGAATTACTCACACATGAGAGAAGAAAGGATCATCAATATAATCAAATAAAGGGAAATTGTCTTGGTATTACCGTGGAGATCCACAATAAGAATAGAAAAATATCCAACACAATTCAAGATGGGAGGAAACAATCTCAAACCCTAGTCTTGCAAGGTGGAGATCTCTCTCTCTCTCTCAAGTACATGTAGTGGCTATGCGGGTGTACTGGCTAGGAGGTCGAAGATCGTGGAGTGAGATGAAGAACGTCTTCTCCTTCTTCTCCGGATCTCTTCTTTCTCCCTTCTAGATGGTATGGCGGTTGCTGTGTTTTGTTTTTGCTCCCCTTCCCTTCATGGAAGTTGTCACTTTTTACAAGACAGAGGCGGTGACAATTATATGGCGGAAATATACGGCCGGAAAAATATTCCCGCCATATAGTTGCTTGTTAAAGCTTCTGTGAGCTCCCCTCACGTGCTCCCAAAGTGCTACTTGCTTGTTTTCTCCAGAATATTGTATTTCTCTAGTTAAATCCTTTTGTTGACGTTCAGAACCTGAAACACACATTAAAAACCAAGTTTTCTTTGTTACCGAAGTATTAGCGTTAGGTAAGCCAGAAAATGATCAAATCCGAGAGAAAACCATCAATAAAAGCCATAAACATTGTGCTGAATCTCATAGCTATCAGGGTCCCTTCACGAAAGTTGTTCTGTTTGACCTAACGGTGGCGGCACCAACTATACGACCGGAGCTATACGGCCGGAATTTTGCGCCGGCCGTATAGTTGGTCGTTAAAGCATCTGCCTCCGCTTTACAGCTCCTGGTATCTTCTGGTTGTTGGAAATCTCGTATCTTTGATTTTAATGTAGTGATTCCCATCTTCAAACGACATTATTTGTGTAGGAAAAATATAAAAGAAAGGATTGCATACCCGACTGAATATTAGGCATTAGTGGCAGGGTTTAGAGAGATATTTCATCAAAATTATGAATAATATCCAGTTTAAATGTGGACGTAGATGGCTATATTTCAGAGCCATCAACCTCCCCAAGCTTAAACTTGATCGTCCCCGAGCAAGAAAACCAAAATCAAAAAGGAACTCATCATTTAAACTGAAATAACGAGATGGTGATCTTAATCATGATTGGTAGTCTCATGTTTCTTCCACTTCATAAATCTGAAAAACTTTAGCATACATAGAGTTATGGCAAGAATATCATACGGGTTATATGCATCCTTATAGTGTAGCAAAATTATTGTTAGCATGGATGATTCAAATGAGTAAACTTTATTCCATGTCATGTAATCAACTCATAGGCTTGCCTTCAAACAATAAAGTATAATCATGTAAATTAAGAGTGTGAGAGTTGTCATGAAAAGCATATACACTAGAGTATCTCAATTCTCCCACATCAATAAATCAAGACTTTTCAAGCACTACTTTTATATTCATTGTCCTTCAAGAATTTCAGTTTTTAAGTAATTGAGAGCATGCCAAAGATTTTTATTAGTTTATCGGGCTGTGATGTACACTCGTGGCATCACTAAGGTTTTTGTTCCTTTTGCATAATGATTACTCATAATAGCCAAAGGAGTGATTCCATCATGATTACAGCTACCCGGGAGTGCCAAGAATCTTACCCACTATAGCATTGCTGCTACAAGTGTTTAATCAACTCATAGCCGAAATCTAGGAGTTTCCTCCATGAAGATCGTTCGTAGGCCGGCGAAGTTGTTGGCATCCCATGAAGTTTGACATGCATCAAGCTATATCATTCTTATTATTAACAAGTCAAACTTTGGCATGCTCACAAAAACCGATAAACATTAATTCAATCGAACAAATCCTTTCAAAGAGAGTTATCAAGTCAATCAACATTTTCAGTGGTGTTGAGTGTCTCTAGAAATAAACCTTCAAGACTAAGCACTACAACACCCAAGCCTTCAATTGTGAGACTTTTTCTTATTACAATTGTTTAGCAATTTTTAGGTAAGACTTGGTTAATTACGAGAGCTGGAACAAAATGTACCCAATCAAATACCCATGCAAATGAAAAATATTACTACAATATAAAGACTCACTCCAGCAATATAATATCTCAAGATTTACTACTAACTAGCATGGGTCTCTCAAACTTCAAAAGTGGGGAGTCATAAGGCATACCTCTCATGTTTGGTTCCACTTCTCTATACCTTTTTTTTTGTTTCTTGGAAACTCGAAGTCGGTCACTCTCCTGCAAATACATGAAAACCTCGAGGCGGAAAGAAAATAAAGAGGGGAAATAAGGAAAAATGGAGAAATCTTTTTGTGTTTTTTAAGAGAGGGAATTTAAAGAATAGAAAATTGGCGCAAAGCTCGGCTAGAAAATCTTGAAATAAAATAAAAAGAACTAGAACATAAAGTGTCGGGGAAACAAACACGAGTGCCTATAAACTCAAATAAAAACACAACCTCGAAATAAAAGCAAATAAACGCCAAATAAAGATACATGAGGAAACTTCCCCAAGCTTAGGCTTTTGCAAGCCCTTAAAATCATTGTGGTGGCGGGAAAAAGTCATTACTCCAGTTCGAAAATTGAGTTGAGAGGTTACTAGTTGATTTTCGGAGGTTCAAAGAGAGGCTATGCATCCTCTCCACAGTCCCTCCAAGTCTTTGGAAACCTTGGTATGTGGCGAACCGGGTTTGTGGCTGCTCTACTTGGTAAGGAACTTCTTGCTCCTCCTCTTGGTCCTCATCCTCTTCCGGAATCTCCTCCTCGGGTTGGTGTTGCTCAACATGCAAGTCATATAGCAAACGTCCTTCCTCGATAGAGAAAAGACCATTAGGCAAAGGAGCGGGGTAGAGACGCCTAGCTCCAGCAATATGCAGATAATAAACACCACCTCTCCTAGTGAGCATTCCACAAGCTTTCAAGGTGGAGAAACCAACATCGGTCTCACCTAGCACGGGTTGCAACTCACCTAGGTCGATGCCTAGGGAAGTGGCAAGCATGGTGATGACGCCTCCACCTGTGATTGGTCCTTAGCTTTGGGAGGCTTGGTGCTCCAACTAGCGCACAAGGATGGCGCCTAAGTTGAGTGATGGGTCGCAGTTGATGTAAGTAGCCTTTGCAAGGACTAAGATGTCCTCCTTGTTGAGTCTCTGAACTCATTACGTGCCTGCAAGGTGTTAGCAATAACATAGTACAATTAGCAAATTGCAAGATGTTGAATATTTTTCCCTTTGTTCACTCTACTAGTGAAACTCATTCCATTATAGTATTGTTCAGGGGAAGCATTTAAGCCAGTAAAGGATGCACGTAAGGCATGAACATCATTGTTTGGAAAATTAAAACATGTGCACCATTCATCTAATGTTAAAGTGTAGTTGTTGTTCATCAATCGGAAAGAAATAGTGTCCTCTCCTTGCCATTGTTTAACGGTGCTTTGCAACAAACTTAAAAATTCAATGGTTAAGCGGCGATAAGTAGGCACATCATTGTACACAATGTTTTGCAGGTCAGCTCTATTGCAAAGTAAATTAAAGTCATTAGAAATACCGAGTTGGTTCAATATAATAGGGCAAGCCCATTTGGCGGACTTCACTTTGTGGTTCTTGATCCTGTTGAAGCGATCACGTTGGATCTCATCTTTGAACTTGATCCCCGTGCATTCTTGAGCGGCAGCCCGAGAAGCGCTAGCGGTGGCACGAGCACGAGTTTGGCTCCTTGTGTTCATCATCTAAAACATTGAAGAAAGACAAAAATAAAACCTTTTGATCTAACAACAGTAAGTGCATCATATTCCTCATCATAGCACACTAAAGAATCTCCTAAAAATAATAATCTAGGCAAGAAAATCATATCAATAGGTTCATAGTATGTCTTACCCTAGATTGATAATGACAATAGACCAAAGATGAATTTGCAAAAAGTAATTGGAGGATCGGAGGAGAAATATAATGTAGATCACTCGTGTGAAAGGAAATAGAACAAAATTGAGTAGAGATGAAGATCTCCTGAAAAAGGATTGATGTTTTGGAGTTTGAGGTACCTTCCCGTGCGATTCTGTGGTCGGACGCAACTATATGGGCGCAACTATATGGCCGAAACATTGCGTTCCTGCCATATAGTTAGCCTTCTGTCAAAAATTTAGGGTTTCCTCCTGGCGGCGTAGCTATACGGGCACAACTATACGGCCAGAACAAAATGTTCCCGCCATATAGTTGGTCGTCAAACTATCTATCCCTGGGAAAGAAAATATACAAAGGCATCGATATCTATATGACTGGAACTATACGGCCGGAATTTTTATTCCCGCCGTATAGTTGGTCATTAAACTCTCAATATATTGGCAAAGAATTCATACGGAGGCACCGATATCTATACAACCGGAGCTATACGGCCGGAATTCTCATTCCCGTCGTATAGTTGGTCGTTAAACTCTCAGTACATATTAAAGAAAAATTGTCGATGGCAAAGATATCTATACGACCGAAACTATACGACCGAAATTTTTATCCCCGTGGTATAGTTGGTCGTTAAACTCTCTGTGTGCATCAAAAAAATTATGTTTCTTCAAGAATTGTTTCTTTTCCTGTAACTTAGTGACATACCTTGTTTATGATAGAAATTGATAGTAAATATTGTCAACCAACAACAGCATGTATGTAGCAGAATTTTAAGTACTAGCGAACTTCTTCTCCTCAAATGGAGTTTTCTAGCACTCTTTATTAATCATAAACATAAACTTAAACTAAGAACTTAACTCAAACCTTTATTTAACATGGGTTGCATCCCATGGAGTGCTCTTTTATGGTCAATAGCTTGACCTTGATGATACTCACTTGGGCCAAATGAGTAGAACACCTACTCCGCAGTAATTGGCCTTCAAAGTGATGGCCTCCTTTTTGTCATGTTTGGCTTTCTTCTTCCTGGGGAAATGGATAACAAAAGGATCCCGTGAAGGCAATTGCAACTTCACATTCCCTTGATGGAGGTTAATTAAAGACTTTATAGTTCTCAAGAAAGCACGGCCTAGTATTATAGGAGCAATAGTGTCTTTAGGCATGGGCAATAATAACAAAGTCAATTAGAGCAGGACAGCCTTTCATGTAAACTAAAGTGTTCTCCTTAATTCCTACAGCTTGTTTGTAGGTAGAATCTGCTAGATGCAATTTAATTCAGTGATTTCAAAGGAGCCAAGATTTAACTTATTAAAAAGACTCTTTGGAATTGTTGAGATGCTTGCACCTAGATCACAAAGTGCAACTATCTCATTGGTTCCAATTTTTATCTTAATAGTAGGCTCAAATATGTCATCTAGTTTAACAGGTAACTTTTCAGCAATTTTCTTGTATTGCTCTTCAAGCTCGCGTACCTTAGTTGCTACTTTATCAACAAAGTGTTGACACATGGCTTCATCGTTACCTTCACTTACTGGAATTTTGACGTTGATCCTCTTTACGAGGTCTTTGATGTTGTAGCTTGTTGAAGGGGCATTACTATAATCAAGTTCTTTAGGCTCCTCCCTTTGGATCCTCATCATTTTGAGTTCTTCAACAGGATTATTGTTAACAAGAATATTGTTTACCAAGCATGGCATCATGGTTCTCCATTATTTTAACAAGAATATTGTTTTGTTCATTTAGTCTCTAAAATACTTAAGTGTTTCTTGGAGACTACCATTACTAGTTCCCACATTATTATTAGAATTATCTACAGGACTAGAATAGTGTTTCTGAAAGTTAGGATTGTAACTCTTCTTCCAAGCAGGGTTATAATCATTACGAGCTACTGAGTCTATTTATTCAATATTTGTTTCAGGGGTGGCTCTTACCTGGGTTTCCTTACCTTTTACGGCTAGTATGAGCTCATCCAACCTAGCATTGAGTTCTTCATTTTATTATGGTGAGATGGAGTTCACGTTCTTCGTGTTTGATCTATCCACATGCCATTGAGCATGGTTGTCTTGCATATTGTCTAATAGCTGCTTTGCTTTGGTAATATGTTTACCCATAAATGTTCTTGTAGCTGCAGTATCAAGCATAGACTTAGACACAGGATTAAGAGCATTATAAAATAAATGGAGGATTAACCAATCTTCCATCCCATGACTAGGACAGTTTCTTAAGCATTCTTTCATCCTCTCCCATGTAAGCGCTAGTGGCTCATGCTCTTCCTATCTAAAGCCAATAATATTAGATCTGAGTTGCATAGTCTTTGCAGGTGGGAAAATTTAGTCATAAATAAAGAAGTACATCCCATCCATGATGTAATAGTATTTCTAGGCAAAGATAGCAACTATTGTTTTGCTCTCCCTCTTAGAGAGAAAGGAAATAAATGCAATTTGACCGCATTGGGATCAACATCTTTTATACGCGCCATATCACATATTTCAATGAAAGTATTCAAGTGCATACCTGCATCTTCAATAGTAGAGCCTCCAAATTGATTCTGTTGAACCAAGCTTAAATAATGGGGCTTAATTTCATAGTCATCAACAGCAATTGCAAACTCCCCAAGCTTCTTTTCAGCCATATTTCTTATGTTTTTGGGTTTTCTTAAACAAATAATTATAATAGTAAAAGCAAGAATTTAAACGCTAACTAACTTTTTTGGTTTATCAAATAAAGACTGAAAGCAAACTAACAAAATTAAAAACAAGAATTAAAACTAGCAAGGTTCCTAATAACCTCAGCAGGGTAGCTATTGCTTCCCTGGCAACAGCGCTAGAAAAAGGGTTGATACCTTCGATCCAGATTACAGATGTAGTATAGCTTATTTTTCCCTAGTAGACCTAGGTTATCGAATCCTCGGGAAGTGAATGCATAGTGAACTTACTTTAACGGACCTTCGGGAGTTTTAGAATTCCTTTGGTGTTTTTACCAGACCAATAGCTTGCGTCTTTTGTTGTCGATGATGGAGAGAGAGGGCCTAGGGCATTCGGTTTCACTTGTAGCTGTGCAAAACATCTGATGGGAATAAAAGATAAAGTATGCATGTACTTGTTAGAGAAAGATAAATTATATGTGGGCAGTGCATCCATAATTGCTATTGCCTCCGCAACCGCTTATAGCAATAACCTACTAGTCTCATCCATAGAAGAAAGAGAACTAATGATATGCATAGTGATGTCACCATTAATCCCAAGTAAATCCCTCACATACAACCGTACTACCCCTTTTGTCACTAGGGTTCCCAACCTGCAGATCAGTCATTACTCATACTCCCTATACCTGGATCAACCCTCAAGGTCTTTGGTACCTGGCAAGTCCTTGGATTGAGGCAAGAGAGGATACAATAATCATCATGTCATACAAACTAATACACCATCCCATCTATGATAAATAACATGCACAAACTCTACATGGCTAGGCCGAATCCCTTAGCCCAAGGAGAATTACTCACACATAGAGATGAGATCAACAATCACAAACATTGTAATGAAAATCATAAGATTGATAGAAATAGTCTTACAATGTCGCCAATCGAAGAAGAGATCTACTATTACAAGTGGTGGAATATGGCTATGGAGATGGAGAAGGGTTTTGAGATTTTGAGGCGGCTGGTGATCTGTGGCAGAGACTTTTTGGCGAGGTCTGGCTTGTTTTCTCATCGCCCGAGGCTTCTTTATATAGGGGTCCCTTCACGAAAGTTATTCTGTTTGACCTAACGGTGGCGGCCCAACTATACGACCAGAGCTATATGGCCGGAATTTTTCTCAAGTCGTATAGTTAGTCGTTAAAGCATCTGCCTCCGCTTTACGGCTCCTGGTTTCTTCTGGTTGTTGGAAATCTCGTATCTTAGACTTTAATGTAGTGATTCCCATCTTCAAACGACATTATCTATGCATGAAAAATATAAAAGAAAGGATTGCATACCCCACTGAATATTAGGCATTAGTGGCAGGGTTTAGAGAGATATTTCATCAAAATTATGAATAATATCCAGTTTAAATGTGGACGTAGATGGCTATATTTCAGAGCCATCAGTGGTCATATAGAGGTAGGGTGTGCGTGCGTTCATAGGGGTGAGTGTGTATGCATTTGTTAGTGTCTGTGTTTTGTATTGGGTTTTCACAAAAAATGTGTGAGGGGCCTTTGGTTTGTATTGAGTTTTGCTCGATTATCCAAAAGTACCTATGATGCAAGTCAAACTAGGTCACTAAGAGCATGGTGTATCGTTGGAATTTTGGGGTGTACTCTAAGATAATATTTTCTTAACTAGTAAGGTGCACGTGCCCTGCACGTGAGGCTCAGATAATAGACGTCTGACATATCATCACGATATAAAATTATAATAGGTAAAGCAGAAAAATATAAATTTGATCAACATCTATAAAGTATGGGTGTATATTTGGTTCTTCTACTTTGTATCATCATGTGGATAAGTCAAAGATTATTAGCTACCTAACACTTGAAATTTTTGGTAACATGGTCTAGAGAAACGAGTGAGAAGATTCTAGTATGATGGACAAGTGTGTTTTGAGGTTTGTGCATAGCATCAATTATGCTGAAAACTATCAATAGAATCTTCTAGATGCTAAAATGGAAAAGAAGATCCAACGAATGAAAATGTTCGGATACGCAAGTCTCGATCCAACGGTCAATATTTAAAGTTATTTGTACACTATATAGTGGTAAGATTTCTAGACCTAGGTCCAAACAACGGAGAGGGTGAATCTAGCTAAGTTTTTTGGACCCTGGGTCTATACAAGTCACATGTCTAAGGGAATCAAATATCATTCAGACCCACTCATTAGTGTCTAGAAGGTTTTCTTTATTGTTTCTTTCTACTCAGATGAGTGGGTGCCCTATCTGGTCTAAACGGTGGAGCAGATTTTTATTTTGTTAGAGATGAGGCTAGTAAATTTCTAAGCTACGTATAGTAAGGGCATGTACAGTGTCTAGAAGTAGCTATGAAAACTACTTTTGCTCCAGCGTTTAGAACTGAAGTGGGTCCACACAGCCATGCTAAACAGAAAAAATAAAACAGACTATTATCCACTGACTAGTGGGCCCTCCTGCCAATTGATTCTCTTAGACATAAGTCTAACACTAGACTCACCTTGAAGAATATTTTTGTTAGCACTGCCCACTCCACCGTTTAGACATATGTTTAAGACTTGATGTCGTGCTTGCTCTGATGTCTGGGGCCTAAGGGCTCACTACCATGGGCCTTGTTGTTATTAGTAGTCCAATTATATCCTATAGCAGCTAATAAATTTTAACTCTAACTCCTCTAGATATTCCTTCTCGATGAAGCCTCGATGCTCAGCTTTGAAGAATGGTTACGAGGGCAGTAGGAGGCGACATTCCCGTCGATAGCGAGGTGCCTATGCTGACTTTGTCAAGCTCAAGCCCCCCATCAGACAGTCTGAAGACAATCTTTCGGAGGTGCTCATAGGGGTAGGATACGCGTTCATGCGTTCATAGGGGTGAGTGTGTGTATGCATTTGTGAGCATGTGCATTTTGTAGTGGGTTTTCGCCAAAAAAAAGAAATGGGCCTTCTGTTTATATTAAGTTTTGCTCGGTTTTCCCATAGTAATTGCAATGGTCACTGGTGTCTAGGGTCTATGGGATCACTACCGGGGGCACATTTTTAGTGGTTCAGTTACATCCCATAGCAGCCAGCGAATGTGAGCTTCGACCCCCCTAGCACTTCCTTCGCCATGAAGCCTCGGCGCTCGGCTTTGAAGGATGGTTATGAGGGTAGTGAGAGGCGATGTTCCCGTCAATATATAGTGAGGTGTATATGGTGACTTCGTCAAGCTCAAGCCCAGTCGGATCAATCTCAAGATCTAGTCTTTCTGAAGTGCTCATAGGTATAGGGTGTGCGTACCTGCATTCATAGGGGTGAGTGTGTGTACACATTTGTGAGCATCTCCATTTTGTAGTGGGTTTTTGCAAAAACAGAGGGTGGTCTTTGGTTTATTTATTTATTGAGTTTTAATCTATTTCCAAAAGGACATGTAATGCAAGTCAAACTAGGTTAGTGATGTTTGGGGGCCCACAGGCTCTCTAGCGTGGCCCCAGTTATTATTGGTTGAGTTAAATCCAATAGTAGCCAGCGAATGTGAGCACCGGATCCCCTACCTCTTCCTTCTCCATGAAGCCCTTGCGCTAGGATTTGAAGGCGCACTCGTTTTTCGAGCAATGTCGACGCATTCATTCATGCCGGTCCGGCGAATGACGGGGGATCTTGATGCACAAGGCAGACGGATTAGGGTAAGTACGCCAGAGTTCACGGTCTCAGTTTATTTTCTTGAACTCAGCTTATGGGTTCTCTCCTTTTGAGGTTTTTCCCTATTCTACCTGTCTCGATCGATGATGTTTCCTGGGTTCAGATGCCAGCACAGATGGTAGACGCGGAGTGGTACGACATCGTTACCAAAGCGGATCTCTGGCTCTGGTGCGACTGTGCCCTGGTGCCCCGTCGCTGTGTCGCGTTCGAGGGAACGAACTTCGGCCGCAGGTTCTTGGGTTGCAACTATGAATGTGAGTGTTGCATGTTCGTCCACTAGGTAGATCTACCGCACTCACTTTTGCTATAGTGCATGATGATGTCGCTGTGGTTACAGCTTGAGTTCTATGATGACCTCAACGAGGAGGAGAAGGAGCGCCATCAGATGCATGCCGAGGAGATGGTTGCAGAGTTAGCAGATGTCTCCAAATCAGTGCACTCAGTCATAAATAGGATAGATGCTCTTAGATTTGGGTAATTAGAGATGGACATTAGATTCTTAACCAAGTATGGTCTGCAATCTAGATATTTAGCATGCTCATGATGCTTTTGGTGGCTAGCTATAGATTCCACTAATAATTAAGTAATCCCCTTTTGTTTACTAGTACTCACCATCTCATAGTACGGCCACGTTAAATTACACTAGGTTAATTAATATGGGATTAGTTGTTAGTCTTCTTATAGCATGTCTAGAGTTTATAGTTACTACTAATTGATCTGGTTTATGTGTTACTACTATCTCTATCTATATACGAGTATCGCTACATTTTTTGCACATTTGTTCACCTCCCCCATTGCACACCTTCTTTACCCAGCAGCGTCCACGTTTCCATCGCATCGACGAAATCTCCGGTGAGTCTACAACCATCTGGATAGTTGTTTAGGTGATTGCTATTTGAAATAGTAGATCTATATGCCAAATTAGGAAGCTAGGATCACCATGGATGTAGCCATGGAATTAGTTATAATGTCCACTGAAAATAGGTAAGTATATGCTGCCAAGAAGAGTCTTATGAGGATGGGAAGCTTGCCCTAGCTTTATTTCACAGAACGGTCCTCTACTGAACAACGCAGATATAATTTGTTGCATATCGTTCATAAATAGATTGTTGTTTGCTGGTGTCTTGCATTCCTAAGTTCTTTAAATTATATTTTTTGCTAAAGCGGAACAAGCCCAATCCTTGGCATCAGATTAATGCACATGTCCTTCTTTGCATTGCGAAGTTGATGTGTTATTTCCTAACATTTACTGGTTTTGTTGCGTTTCATTTAGCATCATGCGCATGTCCCAACCGTGGAGGAGGCATTATCAAGTGACAAGTGTTTTTATGTATCCAGCTGCTTTGCTAGAATTTCAGTAACCTATGCTCTATCCCTGATAACATTTTTTTTTGATAAAGAGCGCTTTATTACTTAAAATGACCCCTAAAATATACTGATCATTTTTGTTGCATCATGATTTGCAGAAACAAAGTCATTATGATCTGTTGCCGCTTACTAAGGGTAGGACTACTCATGTGCTAGCTAAGAAGGCAAACCCTGAAGTACGACCCTTTTCATGTCGGTTCTGTTTCCCATGTTTGGGCAATATGCCTCTATCGTTCTTTGCCATTTGCGATACCACTGTGGAGCTTGCACGATGTGTGCAACTGAATTTGGATATATTTTTTTAAATGAGAATTTGGTTTAATTTTTTTGAAACAAAAATATGGTTTAATTTTGGATTTGTTATCTGCGGTTTCCACCTTATTCATATTGCTCATGGTGTAATGGTGCTGGTCACTACAAGGATTTTACAATTTCATGTCTCTGAGAGAAATACATAACTCATAGACACATGATTTCGTTTCTTCAAGAGAAAGAGAAACACCAGGACGAACAGATTAGGCGCCTGAAGGAAGAAGTGGCCACATCCACTAAGTGGATAGCTGATTTGATTGCATGATGGAATACATCAATTTCAGTTGCTCATGATGTTGTTGTTGATTTTCAAAAGTTTGTGGGACAACTTAGTTCCTGAGTCGCCTGATGTGGACGGCGATGAGCTGATTGGCCAAGTGTACGACCGGATCTTGGAACAGGTGGGAATGCGAGCTATAAATATTTTAAATTTGGCCATAGAAGTGGATGAGACCCTGACAGAAATTCGAGATTCTCCATGCCCATACAGTCCTAATCCTGCAAAATATGAGGAAATCTATAAACCATACTGACCGCTCTACTTTCATTTTTGAAGGGTTTGGGTCTCTTGTTGAGTAATATGTTTTGGTATGTTGGTGTGTGGTGTCCACAAATCTATATATTTGATGTACTATTATGACATATATATTGGACCTTGCTTTATGTGACTATATTTGGCAACAACAGTCATCTTATTCGAACTTGCGGTGGTTTTTTATCTTCCAATTTTTTTCCTTTTGAGATCTGTTAATGATGATGTTAATGCCAGTTGTGAGTGATTTGTTAGCATGTTTCTGGTAGTAAACCAAAACTTGTAGTTGTAGATTATGGAATTTCAGGTCAATGTTTGAACTCTACATCTTAATGTCAAAGAATGGGCAGGCTTTTACCACCTGGAATAATTTATACCGAGCAATTCATTGTATCACACGAATAAGTGCACAAACTAGATGTATGTAGGCGGGAAACTGAGCAACGCAAGTACACAAACTTTGAACACCACCGCACCGCCATTCGCTGGTATGTGTGTCCCCAACCTCCAGCCTTTACAGGCTTTCTGAAGGGTAGAATGCATTTATTTTGTGCATTGTGAACTAAATAAGCTGGTGGCATTTCCAGGAAATGGAATTGGTGCGGCGGATGCTTTTGCTGCGTCGGCGGATGTTGAAGCAGCACCAGCGGATACATGTGAAGCGGATGTAGAGGCCGATGCTTGTACCGCATTAGAATCTTGGGCAGTGTTGAGTGATGCTTGGAAAGCGGTGGAGGGACAGTCGAAATCCTCATTAGCTGCTGCTAGAACAAATTCGGCTATGTTGGCTGCCATTGCAAAAGTGACGGCTATGTGGGATGCTAGGAATGTGTCAGCTCGTGGTCATTCTTCTTCAGCGTCAGCGGTTGTGGCTCGTCATTCGTTGGCGGCGCCTGCTCCATCTGCTCAGAACTCATCAAACCCATTGTAAGTTCTGCATTAGATTTTGTCTCCCTGACTCCCTCCCTCTTTTGTGCATTCTTCTCCGGGGTTTTTTCTAGATGCAATGGATATTAGTTTAAACTAGTAGTACTAAGGACATAAAAATCTATTTAATCACAAACTAGTGATCTGAATGGGATGAAACTTTCACAGGATTCAAACCTAGGTACCTATGATTTACTAATTTTTTGTCAATGTTTTGGAATAGTTCTACTTTTGAGTTCAAAATCTGAGCTACTGTCATACTTTGGATCTAAGATGGAAGGTGGTTCTTGGGGCAAGTCACTGTGAGACTTGGGTTCACCAAGTCACTGAAGTTACGTCCATTTTTCTCCCCTTCTATATGATAAAACCAGAAAATTCAGGTGGGGGCCTTTCTGTCCTCCCCATGACCTAAAAAAAGTTCTTCATTCCCTTTGCCCAGTTCCGACATGCTAAAGCATTTTGAAGTGCTTTCGTACTACTCTAGTTGATTCCTTGTGTTGTTTAGGTTTTTTTTGACATACTTTGCTTTTTAGGTAGTTTTACATATGTGTGCAGTTTAGAAAATTTCGATGATCAATTTTCCTGGCAAATTGTATGATGCATTGTGGTGTTTACTTAATTATTTTTTTAGGGTTGTGCATTGAGAATTGTGTTGTTTACTTAATTCTGATGATGGACTTGTGTTATTTGCATCATCCTACCAGCTTTAGTGGAAGAATATATGCAACAATCAATGACTTGTCAAGCGATGTATTTCATTAGATTCTTGTCAGGCTTCCTCTGCACCCATCCTGCATACTGAGGGCATCAGTTGCCCAAAAATGTTGGATGGGATTCATGTGAAGCAACGATTTCAAAAGGGTAACCCTATCACACAATAGAGGAATGTCGTTACTTGGATTTTTCACCAACAGCTCTGAGGAGGTTCGATTCTTAACATATCAAAATCTTTACCAATCCATCTTCTAGAATCTGAACAGGCTGGTGGAAGTACATAAAGCCTACAAACCATATGTACTCGGATGTCGCAATGGTAGGGTGCTACTTCATTATCCGCAAGGGTCTAACATGACAAAGGTCTATGATCCAATTAGTGGAAGTGAAATAGTGATACCACAACCACCAATTTGGCGGAGACGTAAGTATGATAGTGGCACAATTCTCTGTTCGAGAAACCATGGGCAATTGTTTTCACACTGTTGCAGCAATTTCTGGGTTGTTTGGATAGTAACCAATGGTAACCAAACATTAGTGCGGAGGTACTCATTAGAGTTAGGAAAATGGGAGGACTGGATTGAACCTGCTGAGATGCTGGCTAAGATTGATCTCATGCCGTCAACTCTCATAGGGGACATTTTGAACTGGCCAACAATGAAGTCCAGATATATAATTGCCTTCGACAACGTGACAACAAAACGATGTTATATTGAGTTCCCCCATGAAACACATGATATTTCCAGACACAACTTTTTCTTCGCTAAGGGGCATAATGGAGATGTTGCCCTTGCGGTTATAAGAAACTTCACTCTAAACATGTGGTCTAGTGTAAGATCATCAACAAGAAAATGGGAAGCTTAGGTGCCTCATATAAATGTTGAGTTGGATACTCTCCTTGGCCTTGATAAATCATGGGCATATGGTGGGAAAGATGTAGTAAGTTTACTCTACGCATTTGAGGATAAATGGTGGTTATATGGGCGAAGGAGGGAGTATTCGAATTAGATTTCTGCAGCATGAAGGCTAAGAAGTTCAGATCTCGTAAATGTTGGTGTACTTTACATCCCTACATAATGACACATGGTTAGTGCGGTCGTTCATGTGCAACCCTTGCATTTTTGTACACCTATGATTTTGCTGATCATTTTGTTCATTTCCTTTGGCAACCGACGTGATTCAGAGTGCTAAATAAAAGAAACAAGCAGGAAGTCCTATCAGCAACATAGCTGATTCAGACTGCAACATCAAGGAGATGAAAATAACACTCAAATGAACAAGCAAGGCTTGTTTGGGCAAGCATGTGTGTGCCTAGGTTGTGTTATTTGGAGCTGAAGTATGATGTTTGTTTTTTGGTAGCTAATGGAACTGTGGCGGCACCTTTGTTTATGCTGCAGTCACAGCGGCAGGGGCTAAAATATTAGAGCTGTTTGTTCGTTTTGGGGGCCTATGTGTGTCTGATAAAACATTGTTTTATATGATGAAATGGTGTTCTATATATAGTAATGTATGCGTGATGAAATCTTGTTTTATGTGTTCGACATATACTTCTAGCTGGTGTTTGTGTTTTGATAGTATGCAGTAGTAGGAGTATTTGTTTCGCAGTAGACTTTTTATTTGATCTGAATTAGTACTACCATTTAGTTTGTGCTTCTTGTAGAAGAGTCTGTGCTGACACCTAAATAATTAGTAGACCTTGGTTGCACACCACTTTCACATGCTTGAATCAGAGTTACTTCAGACATTTGTTTGTTGTTATGTTAAACAAACATTCTTGTATCGGAAATCTACATTTTCATACGCATGGTAGATAATCACTCTTCCCGGCTTGGATCCCTGAAATAGAGGGAGAATGGCCTATTTTTTTAATTATTCTTTGGACAATCTCTAAATTCAAAATCACAGTCGACAGGCAAAACCTACCGCCTACCCGTTTGAATCGGAGGCATCAGTTGATGTGACTCTCACCTTAAATTCCTGACCAGATGGTGTTCGATCTACACAACCTTTTTTCTAGTAATAAAACTTGGTCGGCAGCCAAATTCAAAATCGTAATCAAGTGGCAAAATAACCCACCGACCCGAAGCATTTCGCACCCCCTCTATTTCAAACATTTTGAGGCAAAATCCCCATCGAGGTAATACCATTTTTATATTATTACAAGGTGCTAGCCAAATTTAAAATCTGAGTCAAGCAGCAAAATTTACCGCCTACGGTGTGTGAATCAAAGGTATCCAAGTTTCTTTGCAAAAATATGGTTATGGATGACCAGTTGATGTGACTCTCGTCCTTAAATTCCTAGCCAGATAGCGTATGGTTTACTACCTTTTTTCTATTAGTAGATGGACGCTAGCCAAATTCAAAATCTCAATCGAGCGGCAAAATCACCCACCTACCTTGAAGCATTTCCCGCCCCACCGTTTCAAAAACTTTGAGCCAAAATATCCCACCGACCAAGGGAGTGCCATTTTTCTATTATTATTAGATGGGCGCTAGCCAAATTCAAAATCTCAATCGAGCGGCAAAACCACACACCAACCTTGAAGCATTTCACACCCTTCCGTTTTGAAAACTTTAGAATTTAAAATACCAAATCTACCCATTGTTCAAATGACAAATGGTCATGCTAAAGTCAGTAGCTCAGGGGCACGATCGTAATTATTTTTTCTACTCACCTCTATGGTCCCGATTCGCCCAATTTTTCCCGCCGGCCCTCCCAAAAATCCCAAGCTCCTTTGTCCCCTCCATGACCAGCGCGCGCACCGGCTTGAGCTGCGGTCTCGTGCACCGCCACGATGCCGCTTCACTGACGCTCACCCACCGGATCTAGGAGCTACGGTGTCGTTCACCATGCCGATGGCATCATCGACCGCCCAAGCTCTGCTTCCTCACCATCGAAAGCTACCCAACCATATCGGATCCGCTTCACCGGTGTCCCGCGGATGTGATCTAGTTCAAAGAGTTCCATGTCCACCGCTCTAGACCAGCTGCACAGTCGTCATCGTTCACTACACAGGATCTGCCTCAGCGATGCTCTCGTCCACCGCGCTCAAGCTGCCATCGACCGCCCAAGATCTGCTACCCCCGACGCCAACAACCACCGTAACCGTAGCACCCTCGGTGACCTGGACGTCACTTGCATGGTACCGATGATGCTTAGACGCCTCTCCGACCAAGGTTAACCAAATGTCCAACCCGTTTTTGTTTTGTCAGCAGTATAGCAGGTTCAAGCCTATCGCAGTGAAATGCATTTTATAATCATGCTAGTACATACAAGTCATCGGGCACGCCTGTTCTTCGTGCTAGTCCATACAAGGTCATTAGACATGTTGGTTTGCATTCGCTGCTCTACAAATTTCAAGTCATGCACATGTCTATTATTTTGTCATGCACATGTTCTTAGCTACTCCATACAACAGTAATCGCCTGCTGCCGTGTAATTCTTGCAAAATCTGAAGTCAGTGGAAAATATTAGTGTGACAGTTGCTAAATCTATCTAGTTCGTCCTGAGATCAGTTCCTGCTATTATTTCCTCCTTGGCATTGTTCTGCTATCCTGTAGTAGCCGTTTAAACTCTTCGTACTAATTCGATTATAATTTTTTTGTTGACATCTGGTTCTTCAAAAGTTGCATTACTAACTATTTCCATTTTCTTGCATAGAGCTCAAAATGGAACAATGAACATGTTGGTTTGCATATCCTATTCTACAAGTTCACAAGGGATGTCATTACTTCCTTATCTGGTGTTGGTTTGTCCTGAGCAATGGTATAACTGTCCTCTACTATGTAGTTCACTCGTGGTTTGCATTCCTGCTCTAGAAGTTCTCTTATGATGCCATTATAATTTCTATCTAGTTGATTCTTAGCTATGATAGTACATACATGCCATTGTGTAGCTCACCGCAAATTCTGAGTCACCCAACGACTCTTTGCATTCCAGGAGATGCCACTAATGTCGTGGTATTGCCGACGAGTACGCCATGGAGGGGTCCTCATAGTGCGTGTTTAGAGATGTGGGGTAAGGCGGAGAGTTGGCGGATACGAGGTGACACAGGTTACCCAGGTTCAAGTCCCACGGTGGTGGCGGAACTCTACCTGTGCTATAAATCACTATAATGGCAATATGCCAAGTCACAGAGATAGGTTTGATGTGCGAGGTGTTGCACGTTGTACGTACCAATCTAGGTTTTCCCCTAAAGGCTCCCATAGGTCCGGTTTATAAAGGCACCAGAACCTAGGGTTTATAGGGAAAGGTCCTTGCCAGACAAGGTAAAGAGTCCTACACTAATACGAACTAGTCTTTCGTTTCTTGCACTCCAAGGCTCCGAGTATGTCGGTGACTCCTGCATAGCCTTCCTTTATCCGGCATGGACCTCCCTTCTGGATCTGTCTAAATGGGCCGCCTAGCAGGCCATAGGCCTTGCTACCAACTATGGGTCACCCGGGTTAGCCGAAATATGGACATGCTATGGTGATACCCATTTAGCATATCCCCAACAGTAGTCCCTGGTGGACTTTGAAATATTGCGCCGTCTTGCCCATTGATCTTGAATGCTCCGTCTAGGTGATGCCGGAAATTTGTCAAGCAATATCTCAAAGGTCTCCCAAAGAACCCTGCACCCCTCTTCGGCTTCGCAATGTAGCCGGAGATTCCTTGACTCTTTGTTTCTAGAGCTGGATATTTTCCGCCTTCGATGGAATCTTCAGACATGACCATTCAGTGCAACTGTCAGGAGGATGACGTAGGGTACAGCCTACGCTACCTCAAAACTCACAGAAGGTAGAGAATTAATCATTAGCTATTTTTACACGTGTGAAATCCGAAACGGTAAAGCGGCAAAGACAGAGGACGTGGCAAAATTACCGCACACGCTCATCTCCATGTCGGCAACGCTCTGTCCATCAGATCCTTTTGCACGAATCTTGACATTGGGCCTATATATTTCAAATGTGGCTAGGTTATTTTCTTTTTACCCGCATTCGCTCCCTCGTCTTCGTCTTCCTCCAGCCGCACGCCCGTTCGAGCTCCTCCTCGGAAAACCCTAGCTAGAGCCTCTGCTTTCTCCACCCACTCCTAGCATCGCAATAGCCTCCAGCAGCTCCACCCCTTCGATGAAGGCGACCCCCGAGGCTACGCCAGAGCTATCTCAGCGAGTGACGATCCCGCCAGAGGGGGTCATTGTTCCTATCACCACCATGGTGTAAATCACCGGCGATGACCAAGAACGGGCAGCGCTAGATGCCGCTGGAGAGGACAATGACTCCCACAAGGGAGTGTGGAGGGGCTCTGACCTCTCCGCCGAGGACTTGCAAGAACTGGTCACCGAGGGGTATCTCCCTGTGGCGAAGGATTTGGTCTGGCGGCCGGCGCTGGCCGGCGAGGTGGATCCTTCTCCCCAAACCGGAGAGAAGGTGTACCTCAAAGCCCAGCTGGTACGAGGCGTAAGCCTGCCAGTCTCCGACTTCTTCCTGGACGTCCTCTGGCACTTCCGGGTACTTCCCCACAACCTCTCTCATAACAGCATCCTCGTCCTTAATAACTTTGTAGCTTTGTGTGAAGGATATCTAGGCATCAAACCTATATTAGATCTGTTTGTATACTTTTTCACCATCAAGAGAGAGTATGTGGAGTCCAAGGACGAATTGCGGACTTGTGGAACCATTAGCTTTAAGATCTGGCCTAGCCGACGCTTCCCCGACATCGTAGGGAATGAGTCATGCAAGAACTAGCAGCGCACATATTTCTATGGCCTAGATATTCCCCTGCCTAGCCGTCTTGAGACGTACCCCGACTTTGTCGATGGAGCCGCCGCCGAAGTGCCTGCCTGGAGGACCCCATCCTTCCTTCCGTTCGACGATAAGGCCAACCACGCCGTAAGGCGGATTGAATGGCTCATTGACGGAGGTCTAACGGGCATGGACCTAGCCATGTGTTGGTTTGTTAGGCGGATCCAGCCTCTTCAGCATCGCGCCGAGTTGATGTGCAAGTACACCTAGGACAGGAGGGATCCCATGCGAATTTCGCAGGACAATTTCTCCATGGACTCTATCAAACTCCAGCTTAAGGACATCGTCAAGGTGAAGGACAGGAATCATGGCTTCAAGATCACCTATTACATGTTCAACTACGACAAATGCCTAGAGGTAGCTTTCCTTTGTTGCTTGTTATATACTCTAAGGTTTTTCTGTCTTGAAGTTGTCAGTCTAACACTCCTTTGTTTCCCAGCTGGCAACCTTGGTGGAAGATCAAATGGCCTCCCAGATCTATGATCCCAAGTTGAAGGATATCCAAGTGGTGTGCGACGATGACATCCCCAAGGATCAGCCAGCTCCGACATCGCGAAAGCGGAAGAGCTCCACCTCTAACGCTGCTGCCGAGGCCAAGAAGAAGAAGAAATCAGAGAGTGGAGTCTCCAGACGATCCACCACCGCCTTAGAGGAAGAGAAGAAGAGATCCACCAGCATTCCCCTCACCAAGGCTCCTACCGTGGAGTAAGTATATTCATTCTCCGACTTGTATTTTTTAGCTCATACCTTTTTTTCAACTCTTATACTTATACTTTGTACGTTTCAGGAGTAAAGTCGGTGCTAGCTTGAAGCGATCCTTCAGAGATGCTGGAGCGTCAAAAAACATTCGTGATATGCTTACCAGGGATGTGGCCACCAAGCCTTCTCCCGCTACTTCTCCCCTACTCCTACCGCCAAGCCCTCTGTTGGGCCTTCGTCCCCCATCATCCCTAAGATATCCACCATGGAGACAGATGTCCATCCAATCTTTGATATCTCAGGCTCTGTCGAGGTGGACGTCGCTCCCAGAGTACCTCCCCCAAAGTGGCTGAAGCTCCGACTAAGGATGCCATCGAGAAAGGGAAACAGGTAATGGAAGGAGAGGAGGCGGAGGCAGTTGTGGCAACAGACATGGCGGGAGCCTCTGAGCCATCAACTGCTATGCTAACATAGCAGGCGGCTAGGGCATCATCCATGCCTCCGGCTTCAACAATTCCTCTGGCCATTACTCCTCTGACGTTGTGCTTGGAAGACCTTATTGCACAGGCAGATGACGTGTATAACAATGTCGGCGTATTCCATACTGCATATGCCAATCTAGCCAACAATCTCAAAGTTATTGTCATTTTAAGTCTTTTAAACTTCACTTCTTTTACTTCGTGTAACATATCCCTCTATAGCCCCCGAGCTCTTAGGTAGATAAACCAAAGTTATTAGCCTGAGTGCTCCAAAGATTTAAGAGTAGAAATTGATAATGTAGCCCCCGAGCGTCTAGGTGGAAACTTAGAAAAGTTCCGGCTAGATGCTCTTAGAGTAGCATACTTGCTGATTAAAATCTTGTATTGTAGCCCCCGAGCATGTAGTTGAAACCAGATAGTTCTGACTATATGCTCTAGAGAAACTAATCTTGTTTACTTGTTGCAGAATGAGCAGAGATGGAGGATAACCGCCAATGAGAGGTTTGCTGCCTTGCGGAAGGAACTGGACCTTGAATAGGGTAAAACAGCCTTCCTGAAGCAACAGATCAAAAATAGCCAGGGTCTATTTCCTTTAACAGCTCCTTGATTTTTCTCACAGATCCATTTCTGCCATATTCTAAGAATGATTTTCCTTATTCCATCTTACAGAGGCCATCGCCAAAGCCAAGAGCATCGTCGAGCAATCCAAGCATATTCAAGAGCTGAATGATGAGAATAAAATCTTGAAGAAAGACCTGGCTAATGCTTTCAAGGGCCATGAAGAGGCGATGAGGGTGCTTGAAGAGTCTGCTGACGCCGAGATGCAGCGCCTAAAAAATGAAATTGCACAATTCAAGGAACAGAACCAAGCTGCCAAAGAGCAGAATGCGAGGAACCTTGAGGTGTACAAGACAGTTCAGAAGGAGCAGGACGTCTTGGCAGAGACATGCAAGCAAGCTGAGATGAGCATCTTTAGTGACTTTCCCCCATCTTAGTCAATTATGTAATTTGGATGAATGTTTGATGTCTGTATACTCATGATCCTTATATCTTATGCAAATCACAACTCCCATTGGCTTGGCCAACTTTGGTGAAGGTGCTCCGGATCCCAAGGAGTGCATGATTATTGCCGGCAACTTTGTCAGCACCACCATTGCTTATGCCAAGGAGATAGCCCAACCTCTAGGCATAAACATCAAGGCCGTAGACTCAGCGACCAAGTACTCGGAAATCCTGCGCCGAGCCCCCGAGAAAGTCAAGGACTGGAAAGCCTCTTACGTCTGGGCTGGTGCAAGGATGACCTTGTCCTTGGTCAAGGCACACTACGACAACACCAACATCGATCTGGTGACTTCCGTTATGCCTAAGCTAGACAAGGAAGTAAAAGAAATTGATAGCAAAGCTATTTGGAATTCCCTCGCCAGCTTCGACACTAGAATTTCCAGAATGGTCAAGGCGGACGTCTTCGTGCCCGCCGAGATCCTTGGTGAAGACATGTATTTGTCTGAGTCTAGCCCATGTCCTTCCGAGTTTGATGAGCTATCCTGGCCTAGTTCTCATGTTGCTGATGATGCCACCATGAAGTCCCCTGCAGCAGAGCCATGAAAAAAAATAGTTTTATTAAATGTATCTCTGCAGTGTGTATGAGGAAAAATTTATGTGTTTTGTTAAGGCAAAAAAACTTGTACTCAAGTTTCCTGCTACTTATCTGTTTCCAACATGTATATAGTTTTATGCAAGTGCTGGCTTATCCATTATACTGGTTCATATGCTTGACCTTTCGTGAGACGGATGACTCGCAGCGCAGAACTATGCCCTCAGGTGATGATGCTTAATAGCATCGTCAAGAACCTAAGAGCAAAATCGCCGTCTTTGAGTGCCGAGAAGTCACTTCTCCGGAATCCACATAAAAACTTCAAAAAACGTGTAGACTAGAAAACTTAAGCTAACGCCCGTAGGCGGAATTTTCACAAGTGCAAATGAAAACTTGCGCATAAAGGGTTTATATGATCCAAAAATGAACAACTAAAGGCGGTAAAAGACTCAGAGAATATGAGTGAACCAAATGTTTTATTTCATTGATCATATAACAAACTTATTACATAATATAAATATGCTAAGTGTAAAAGGGATGTAGTTGTGCTATGTTCCATGGCTGATCTGTCTCCGGGTAATCATCATCGGAGTCATGTGATACATTGCAAATGTATCTATAATTTTTGATGTTCCATGCTTGGTTTTATCCACTTTCTTGTGTTTTGTTCCAACTTTGGAGTACTTTTATTATAATTTCTTGGACTAACCTATTAACAAGAGCCACAGTGCCAGCTACCTGTTTTCTGCTGTTTTTGGTTCCAGGAAAGTCAGAAAATGAATATTCTCGGAATAGGATGGGACAAAAGCCAAAGTGCCTATTTTTCCAGAAGGGATCAAGTGCTAGAATATGAGACGGAGAGGGGCCAGGGGCCGGCCACACCACCTGGCCGCGCGGCCAGGCTTGGCCCGTGCCAGGGGGTGGTCTGGCCGACCCCAGCAACCCCTCGGCCTCTCCTTCCGCCTATAAGTTGCCCTCGGGACGAAAACCCGAAGGACCCGATCAAAAATCCATGAAAAAGTATGTAGCCGCCGTCGTCTCTGTCCCTAGATCGGGGGGGTCTGAAGCTCTTCCCGGCACCCTGCCGGAGAGGGGAATTCACCCTGGAGGCCTTCTTCATCACCATGCAAGCCTCCGGTGTGATGCGTGAGTAGTTCATCCTTGGACTACGGATTCATGTAGTAGCTAGATGGCTGGTTTCTCCTCCTTTGTGCTTTCATGTTTAGATCTTGTGAGCTCCGTTCATGATCAAGATCATCTATTTGTAATTCATACATGTTGTGTTTGCGGGGATCCGATGGATATTGAGATGCTATTTCAGATTGATTATTGATTCTATCATGTCTTTGTTATTTGAGATCTTGCATGCTTTCCGTTGTTAGTAGCTATCTTGGTCAAGTAGATGCTAGCAACTCCAAGAGTTAGTATTTATGCTCGATAGTGGGTTGATTCCTCTAGTAATCTGGGGAAGTGACAGAAATCTCTAAGGTACTAGATGTGTTGTTGCTACTAGGGAGAAAACAACGATCCTTTGTTCATAGAACAATTGTATTGTTTACTTTACATGCAGTTCGTAAAGCAATAATCTGTTGCTTGCAACTTAATACTGGAGGGGGTTCGGATGATAACCTAAAGGTGGATTATTAGTCATAGATGCAGTTGGATGGCGGTCTATGTATTATGTTGTAATGCCCAATCAAGTCTCAAAGGAGTCAAGATGATTAGTATATGCATGTATTGCTTTCTCGGTGTTTGTCAATTGCCCCGGTGTAATTTGGTCACCCAGCATGTTATCTATCTAAGGAGAGCCACCTCTAGTGAACTATGGATCCCGGTCCTTTTTCTTTACATACAATCTGCAACTGTTTACTGCTTTGTGTTTACTTTCTGCAAACTTTTACTTCTTTCCATTCGATACGTTTAATCCTTTGTTTTCCGCAAAACACGGTGAGATTGACAACCTCATCGCAAGTTGGGGACAAAGTTCTGTGGTTGTGTTGTGCAGGTCTCCACGTTGCTACTAGCACTGGTAGTGCGCCCTGCCAAAGCTCAGCTAGTAACACCTTTGGGGTGTTTCCTTGCTCCTACTAGTTCGATTAAACCTTGCTTTCATAACTGAGGGAAGACTTGCTGCTACATTCACCGTACCTTCCTCTTGGGGTTCCCAACGAGCTCTACGTCGAAAGTCGAGCGCATCAAGATTTTCTGGCGCCGTTGACGGGGAACGAAGAAGAAGAAACTCCCACGTCAACTACACGCCATTAAAGATTTTCTGGCGGCATTGTCGGGGAGTCAAGGACATCTTCACAAGGGGAGTCCCTCATAACCAATCTCTTTACTTTGTTGTTTTTGTTTTGCTTAGTTTCTTTTTGCTTTGTTTGCTTGTTTTGTTATTCAAAAAACACAAAAAATATAGTTTTACTTGCTTGCTTTCTTATTTGAAAACCCAAAAAAATGACTACTCTTGAGAACACTAAGTTGTGTGACTTCATTAGCACCAACAACAATGATTTTATGAGCACGCCTATTGCTCCACCTGTGGCTGAAAATACTTTCTTTGAGATAAAACCTGCTTTACTCAATCTTGTTATCAGAGAGCAATTTTCTAGTGTTGGTAATGAAGATGGTGCTTCCCATCTAAATAACTTTGTTGAACTTTGTGAGATGCAAAAGCATAGGGATATAGATGGTGATATTATTAAGCTGAAATTGTTTCCTTTCTCTTTGAGAGGAAAAGCTAAAGAGTGGTTGAATTCCTTAACTAGGAATAGTATTGATTCTTGGACTAAGTGCAAAGATGCTTTTATTGGAAAATACTATCCTCCTGCTAAGATTATATCCATGAGAAGTGAAATAATGAAGTTTAAACAACTTGATAATGAGCATGTTGCTCAAGTTTGGGAAAGAATGAAATCTTTGGTAAAGAATTGTCCCACTCATGGACTGGCTGCTTGGATGATCATCCAAACTTTTTATGCAGGATTGAACTATTATTCAAGGAACCTATTGGATTCAGCTGCTGGAGGTACCTTTATGACCATCACTTTGGGTGCTGCAACAAAACTTTTGGACAATATGATGGTTAATTATTCTGAATGGCATACTAAGAGAGCTCCACAAGGTAAGAAGGTAAATTCTATTGAGGAAACCTCCACCTTGAGTGATAAGATTGATATTATTATGTCTATGCTTGTTAATGGGAAAGCCCATATTGATCCAAATAATGTTCCTTTAGCCTCTTTGGTTGCTCAAGAAGAGCAAGTTGATGTGAACTTCATAAGAAATAACAACTTTGGCAACAAGTTGATGTGAACTTCATAAGAAAATGTTAGACTATTAGCTGAATTACATGCTAAGTGGGAAAGAGAAGATGAAATTGCTAGAAACATTAGTGTTTCTACTATTACCACCACTAGTGTTGAGGCTAGTAATAGTTCTACTACTTTAGATAATAAAGTTGATTTTGATCTTGATGGTTGCAACATCTCTGAAGTTATTAAGTTCCTACAAAAGCTAGCTAAAAGTCCTAATGCTAGTGCTATGAACATGGCTTTTACAAAACACATTACCGATGCTCTCATAAAGATTAAAGAAGAAAAGATGAAACATAAAGCTTCTATTCCTATAAAGCAAGAAGATGGTTGGGAACCCATCATTAATACGAAAGTGAATGACTTTGATTTCAAAGCTTTATGTGATCTTGATAGTAGTGTTTCTATTATGCCTAGAAGGATTTATGATATGCTTGATTTGCCTCCTCTTAAAGATTGTTATTTGAATGTCCCACTTGATGCTAATGTTAAAAAGAAACTCATGGGGAGTCTTAATGATGTTATTATTATGGTTAATGATTCCTATGTCCCCGTTGATTTCTATGTTTTGGATGTTGAATACAATGCTTCTTGTCCTATTACTTTGGGAAGACCTTTTCTTAGAACTGTTGGTGCCATCATTGATATGAAAGAAGGCACCATTAAATATCAACTCCCACTCAATAAAGGTATAGAACACTTCCCTAAAAAGATAGAAAATATTTCTTTTGCTTCTCCTATGAAAACAAAATTTGGCCTTAATGCTTCTTCATTTGAGAACACTTGATTCTTTCTTTGGTTCTTATGCCTAACTTAAAGACGTTAAAGAAAAGTACTTGTTGGGAGATAACACAAGAGTTTTAGTTGAGTCTTGGAAGTTATTACCTCTGTAATAACCTCTCATTATCCTTTTTATTTGCTTTTTGTGCCAAGAGTAACCTCTAATGAGAGTGAAGTAAGGATTGGGAAAGTTGCTGTCCCGAAACAGATTTCTGTGCTTCACCGTAAAAATTCCTGAGAGAGCTCTGTACGTCGGATTGAGCTGTAATTTTTTGTGCTTCTGACCCAGGTTGTTATCTAACTTTCGTTAATTTAGCACTTTTTTATTTTAGCAACAGAAGGTCTTCGAATAAATTCGTATTTACCTGCTGGTCTGTTTTGACAGATTTCTGCCATTTTCTGCATTTGCTTCTTGTTAGTTCCTTCTTGAGTTCCTTTGGGGAATTGAGATTTTTTAGGGAAGGGCTACAGTATCTAGTGTTCTAATGGAAGTTTATTTGGTGTTAGAACTGAACCTTGAGACTTATTTATCTTAAGTACACTAATGTTGCTATTGAGATTGTGTGAAGTTTTGTATGAAGGAAAATTTTCATGTGTATGGAAGGAATGAGTAATGAGATAAAGGATGGACTAAAGCTCAAGCTTGGGGATGCCACGCGTGTCACCCCAAGAAATATCCAAGAAGTACAAGCGTCAAAGCTTGGGGATGCCCAAGGCATCCCCTTCTTCATCAATAAAAATTCCAGGTTTCTTCCAAACGCTTCATTTTTTGTTTCATGCACAGTTGTGTTTTTCTTGGAGCGTCTTCTTTTTCGTTTTCGTTTTGGTTTTTAGTTTGCTTGGTTTACTTAGTTTACTGAATAAGTTGGTTGGACCCCCTCTTTCACACTTTGGTTTGCGAATAGTTTGGTTTGGTTTGGAAAAGAGTAGGAAAGTTCGTGCTTATGTGGTAAAAGGAGCTCGTTTTTGACTGTGGCCTATGCTCTGTCATGCCATGCTTGATATTGTTTTGGATTTATGCTTAGTATTCTTTGCTGTAGCATGACTTGTTATAAACAATTGAGATTGCTTAATGTGCCTTGGATGAATCATGCGTTGTTTTAGCATATTAAAGCATAGTATAGTGGTATTCTCCTTTGATGCTTTATTTGGGTTGACTTGGCACATGCTCACACCATGTTATGACTATCTCAAGTCACCATAGCCTTTATGATCCTTTAGTTTTCAACTTCTAGTATCACTTTATGCTTTGATCAATGATGTTTTGTTTGCTCTGCATGATTATGGCCATTATTGCTCTCTTAGTTTGTCGCTCCCAGTCTTTTGCTAGCCTCCACAACAAAGTATGAGTTCCACTCATGCATCCAACTCCCTAAACCAAGTTATTCCAAAGAGTCCACCATACCTACCTATTAGCTTATGATATTCCAAGTGTATTCATGCTTTTGTTTACCTTCCACTTGTTATGAGAAAACTAGTGATTAAAGCTCTCACGAACTTGATGGCACACTTTACTTTATTGCCTCTAATAAACTTGAACCATTGGGTCCTTCTTTGTTGCGTATATGCTTGCTCTTTATAAGTTGAAATTAGCAAAACCATGTTTCATGGGGAACGCTTTCAACATTGCACTTGTACTTTGTGCCCTGTTGATATTATGTTCTTTTGCTTACGGATCCTGGCGGTCTGAAATAAAAGTGGAACTTGTAAGATCATGGAGTTTGTATGTGTGTTAGAGAAACGCCTGGGCCGCTAGCCTAAGCCATGCCTAATCATGGTGGAAACTTGCAGCATCACCATAATGAGCACTCTATGAAGCATCCTCAATAAAAACCTATGCAAATAGCAAATAAAAAGATCGCTGAGATGCTCATTGTCTGCTTGCCTTGTCATTTTGATTATGGGAAAGCTCCCGTATCATGTGCAAGGGGTACCCCGTTGGCGGTTCTTAATGATACACATATACTTACAATGACAAGATCTTACTCATGACTAAAGTTGAGTAGCATGAGGATCGGTCTTCGTAAGTAAGGGGCATGAGATTTCGGTTTATAACTTGTCAAGCATATCCTCTTAGTTGTGTCACTTTAACCTTAATCACCTTCAAGATGCTTATGATAGGGGCAATGAGAGCTGAAAACTACAAGTACCATAATTTTTGGAAGCTCTTTATGAGACTTTAATCCCTACTTCCTTTTACAAAAGGCTTTTCTTCCACCATTATATTGAGTCTCCGCCTTATATCTTTATGCACCTACTTTGAGAGCATAGTGGTCATTCTTAGTTCTATGTGCATTGTCCCAAGACTAGTTGATTGATGCATAACTTGTTATTGCTTGTTTGAAACTATTGTATCTAGTCACTCTTATGAACTTTGAAGGTGTCCTATGCATTTATATTTGCTACTCTATTGAGGGACAAGCTGAATACTTTTATGCTATGTTTTCTTTATGTGAAACAAACAAACGTCTTGCAAAGTATTGTTATTCATGAATCTTTTGTTTGTGTCTTTTCATGTTGCATCATAGTTTCTTTGCTTATTTCTAGAACTTTGTCTTTCATGTTATGATTGAAGTACTATGATCCCAGCTTTGAGTGTTTTGCAAATACTTTGATCAAGTCTTTGATGGTGCATGTCACCTCAAAAATTCTATCTTTTTATCACTTACCTACTCGAGGACGAGCAGGAGTTAAGCTTGGGGATGTTGATACATTGCAAATGTATCTATAATTTTTTATGTTCCATGCTTAGTTTTATCCACTTTCTTGTGTTTTGTTCCAACTTTGGAGTTCTTTTATTATGATTTCTTGGACTAACCTATTAACAAGAGCCACAGTGCCAGCTGCCTGTTTTCTGCTGTTTTTGGTTCCAGGAAAGTCAGAAAATGAATATTCTCGGAATTGGACGGGACAAAAGCCAAAGTGCCTATTTTTCCGGAAGGGATCAAGTGCCAGAATACGAGACGGAGAGGGGCCAGGGGCCGGCCACACCACTTGGCCGAGCAGCCAGGCTTAGCCCGCGCCAGGGGGTGGTCTGGCCGGCCCCAGCACCCCCTCGGCCTCTCCTTCCGCCTATAAGTTACCCTCGAGATGAAAACCCTAAGGACCCGATCAAAAATCCACGAAAGAGTCTATAGCCGACGTCGTCTCTGTCCCTAGATCGGGGGATCTGAAGCTCTTCCCGGCACCCTGCCGGAGAGGGGAATTCACCCTGGAGGCCTTCTTCATCACCATGCAAGCCTCCGGTGTGATGCTTGAGTAGTTCATCCTTGGACTACGGATCCATGTAGTAGCTAGATGACTGGTTTCTCCTCCTTTGTGCTTTCATGTTTAGATCTTGTGAGCTCCGTTCATGATCAAGATCATCTATTTGTAATTCATACATGTTGTGTTTGCGGGGATCCGATGGATATTGAGATGCTATTTCAGATTGATTATTGATTCTATCATGTCTTTGTTATTTGAGATCTTGCATGCTTTCTGTTGTTAGTAGCTATCTTGGCCAAGTAGATGCTAGCAACTCCAAGAGTTAGTATTTATGCTCGATAGTGGGTTCATGCCTCAGGTAATCTAGGGAAGTGACAGATATCTCTAAGGTACTAGATGTGTTGTTGCTACTAGGGAGAAAACAATGATCCTTTGTTCATAGAACAATTGTATTGTTTACTTTACACACAGTTCGTAAAGCAATAATCTGCTGCTTGCAACTTAATACTGGAGGGGGTTCGGATGATAACGTGAAGGTGGATTATTAATCATAGATGCAGTTGGATGGTGGTCTATGTATTATGTTGTAATGCCCAATCAAGTCTCAAAGGAGTCAAGATGATTAGTATATGCATGTATTGCTTTCTCGGTGTTTGTCAATTGCCCCACTGTAATTTGTTCACCCAGCATGTTATCTATCTAAGGAGAGCCACCTCTAGTGAACTATGGATCCCGGTCCTTTTTCTTTACATACAATCTGCAACTGTTTACTGCTTTGTGTTTACTTTCTGCAAACATTTACTTCTTTCCATTCGATACGTTTAATCCTTTGTTTTCTGCAAAACACGGTGAGATTGACAACCTCATCGCAAGTTGGGGACAAAGTTCTTTGGTTGTGTTGTGCAGGTCTCCACGTTGCTACTAGCACCGGTAGTGTGCCCTGCCAAAGCTCAGCTAGTAACACCTTTGGGGTGTTTCCTTGCTCCTACTGGTTCGATTAAACCTTGGTTTCATAACTGAGGGAAGACTTGCTGCTATATTCATCGTACCTTCCTCTTGGGGTTCCCAACGAGCTCTACGTCGAAAGTCGAGCGCATCATCATGCTACTTGCACTTGCGATTTTTTGGCTTATCCTTCATCTCGCGAATATCGAAGAGGTACTAGGAACCATTTAGCAATGCTTTGGTTATGACGAACGGTCCTTCCCAACGCGGGGATAGTTTGTGTGATTTCTCCTTCTTGAGTCTAAGCACAAGATCCTCCTCTTTAAATGAGCGATGCTTTACACGGCAACTATGGTAGCCACGTAGCTTCTGCTGGTAGATGGGTGATCTATGGCATGTCAGCACGTGCTCCTCCTCGAGTAGGTCCACAGATAGGCATCTGGATTCTTCAGCGCCATCCTCTTCGTAAGCGGCGACTCTTGGTGCATTGTGGAGGATGCCGGATGGTAGGATGGCTTCTGCTCGATAAACCATGAAGAAAGGAGTCAAGCCGGTGGATCTGCTGGGTATTGTTTGTAAACTCCACAAGACAGATGGTAATTCCTCTGCCTAGGCTCCAGTTGCTCAACGTAGCGCTGCTTCTAAGCGTGGCTTGATTCCGTGCAGAATTAGTCCATTGGCCCTTTCAACTTGCCCATTTTACTGTGGATGTGCCACAGCTGCTAGGTCAAGGCGGATGCCTTTTTCATGATAGTACTCCTCAACTTCTCCGAGAGATAAATTTCTGTCGTTGTCAGTGCTAATGTTGTGTGGAAGACCAAATCTCACCACTAGATTCCGGACAAATTTCAGGGATGTTGCCCCATCAAGCTTTCTAATGGGTTTAGCTTCAATCCATTTTGTGAACTTATCCACTTCTACTAGAAAGTGTGTAAATCCATAGGGTGATGTCTGCAAAGGTCCCACCATGTTCAGCCCCCAGACTACAAACGGCCAAGTTATTGGTATTGTTTGCAATTCTTTAGCTGGAACACTTGGTTGTCTTGCATAGAACTGACACCCAAGGCATGTTTGTACCAACTTGTCGGTGTACGCCTTGGCATTTAGCCAGTAGAATCCTTGTCGGAAGGCCTTAGCCACCAACGATCGGGGAGCAGGATGATGCCTGCAATCTTCGAGATGTATCTCTCTAAGGATTTCAATACCTTGCTGCTGGGAGACGCATCGAAGGAAAACTCATGTGGTACTTATTTTGTATAGCTAGCCATCAATGATGACGTAGCCTTTTGCTCTGCATACTATTTGTGTAACATCCCAAAACTTTAATCCAAATTATCAAGATCCAAATCACCCAATTTAGGGTTAACAAAAACTTTTTCTCATTTAAATAATTAAGCATGCATATGTGCGTTGCATTAATATGGAATTGTTTTGAATTGCCATGATTGTTTGTTCTAATGGTTGTAAAATGATTCTAAGATGAATGCCACATCATCTAGATCATTCCCAAGCAAAATCCAAAGGAAAAGAAATCAAATAGAATTAATAAATGGAAATGGTCACTTTTGCCATTTTAATCAACTGGGCCACTTTGGGTGTTCCTAGAACTCAAATTCAAACAGAAACAATTATGGATCTTTGCACCCCTTGATAGTACAAGTAAAGATGTACCAAGGCCCACCTTGTGATCTTACAAAAACATTTAAAACCTAATTTAAAATGGCATTTGAAAATGGAATCAAGTGTATGTACCTAGATCACACTTTTTCAAAAACCATGCAAATGGATTCAAGTTGACAATCCCCAGCAACCACACACTACCAAGAAACAGTGGAGATCACTCAAAAAAATTCATTCTAAAATTTCAAAGTTGATTTCTTCCGGCCATTTTGTCAAACACCTTGTGTGCACAAATCAGAGCAAAATCACAAACATTATTAGGAGCAGTGTTCTAGCCAATGTGGTCTCCCATTTTGCAACCACAACACCCCTAGTGCACCCCCTACCCTTTGCTAGCACAGCCACCCACTGTGCACATGACCCAATGGTCATGGCCACTAATGCCGAGCACATTGATGACCCTCACCGTTGACAGGACGCCCCTGCGTTGCTAGCCTCGCCCATCTTGTGTAGCGAGTCGCCCGTAACCCACTTTCCCCTCCAGGTCAGCCCCATCTCAAGGACAGAGCGAGGAGAAGCCAGGAACCGCCGCGCCCGGACCGTGTCTACCATGCCGACACCGCCCGCAGTTCACGCGATGTCCCCGCTCAACCCGACCTCGCCTCGCTCCCACCGCCCGCCTACACGATCACTAGTGTCCCAGGAGGCTAACGGACATGCCCGTTTCCTCGACCGTGACCCGTAGCCGCTTGCCACCGCGAAGTTCGCCGTCGACAGAGGCAGCATGCGCGGAGCGACGCTCACTTCTCCCAACCACATTGCACTGCACGCGCACCTCCGTGACGACCGCCAAGGAACCGTCCACCGTCCTAGCTCACCGCCCATGCCTCTAGCTCCCTGTGTCGTTGCCCCCGTCGAGCTCTGCCCATGCCGAGATGCACCCCTCGCCCCGCTATAAATAGAGAGCCTCCCGGCACCATTTCTTCATACCGCCTCCCTCCACTCCACCTCAGAGACCTCCCAAAGCCCCACCGGAGCAAACCTATGCCAATAGCACCCCAATTTCGCCGGAGACCGAAGCGGAACGAGGAGAAGGGCGCCACTGATCCAGGCCATATCTAGGGACGCCGCCGGTACCAGGAGAACCGCCGTCCTCGACTCGTCCAGTTGCCCGCCTCGCCGACCCTCGTCGGAGCTCCGGTAAGCCTCCCTAGTCCCTCAGCGACCGTGCTAGGGTTCGTCCCCGTCATGCACTGTTCCAGTGTGGACGATGGATGTGAGCCATTGATCTAGGATCTAATCCTATGGTCATCATCCTCCCATACCGGTTCGGCATCCCCTGTCCCACTGACAGGCGGGGGGCCCTCACTTAAGCCAGCCCGGGTGCTGCGTGGAGCGCAGTGGGCCGGCCCATTTATTTCCCGCGCTGGCCCTATAATTCAAACTTAGATTTTTCTATTTTAACTAAATCTAGTTTTTGTCCTTTAGTTCAAAAATCATTTCCGAGAGTTCTACTTCACCAAAATTAATGATTCCAATTTTGTTGGAAAGATAATAAAAATCTCTATCCAAGCCCGTTGGATTTAAATCAATTAGAGTTAGAGATATCTCCTAGCAAAAATAACAAGACAGAAGCTTTTTCACATTCAAACATTTTTCTAAAATCAACCATATTAGATTTTGAGTTGATTCCAACTCTCAAAAATAACATTTGACCATACCTATCGAAATATGTAATAATAGTGAGGTTTGTATGCAGTGACTTTGGACTAGTACCAAAATAATGCTATATAGGCATTTCTAGTCACTTTAAATCATTAAATATTAAACTTAAACTTATTAAAATGTGATCCAACATTTAAATCACATTCCCATGCATTGGAATATGTGGTGATGACATGTGTCCACATGATCCCATATTTTAATTGGAGAATATTAAATCTTAGTTATTTTCAATGAGTAGAAATTACTTTTCTCAAATAAAATAAAGGAAACTAGTTTCTTAAATCTTGTGATGAAAGTGATGATACTAGATCATCAAATGTGTGCCTTAGTGTGCTAAATAGACTAGTTAAGTATTGTTTGGTGATTGTGTATTACATATGTATTTATAGACGATGGTACCGACCAAGTCTACGAGGAGGAGGAGTTCTACCCCGAAGAAGAAGAGGAGAATTTCAACCACTGCACCAATCAAGGCAAGCCATCATTAAAAATGCAAGCTAACCCTTGCAAAATAGATAACCTAAGAACGATGCATTAGGCAAGCTTTGGTTATAGCATTTTGACTTATACCTACTCGAAGTTTTATTTACAAGCTTTACCTTCTTTTACTTTACCAAAGTTCTTTACTTTGTTTATAGATAGCATAAAGAGTATAAAACTTGGCCTGTCTAGTTAGACTTAGATGTCATTCTATGGCATGAGATTGAGATAAGCATCCCACCTTAGCGAACACTCTTAACTTAGTGCTTAGAACTAAACCAAAAACTTGATCACTCTAGATGGGAATACTTGGTGAAAATGACTTGTGAAAACCTTGGAATGATGAGTCATTCTATTGAGATGTTTTGACATGTGTTGAGAAACACAAATGGTTTATAATGATGAAAACATTAAGGCATGAGCCTTAGCCCTTTTATAAAACTTATGGTTGGGTTCGGATGCGATACCATACCAATTTTACCGTACAACCACAATACCTGAATTGGGTAAGGCTTAGCCAGAAGTTTATATGCATTAGTATTAGTTCCCTCACGGGAGAGGTCTGAGCTGAGGCTATCTCTCGATGTTGTCCACCTATGCAGTGCCCAGGATGGCAGATGGCCATGGCTGGGAGGCCAAGCTCATAGGAGAGGTGCTTATACTAGAGTGTGTAAAGGAAAGGTTATGTTTGATTATCTGCATACTAAGTATGATGATTCAGGGTTATCCCTGATAGATGTATCGAATTTTGTGGTGAAAGTGTACCACCTCTGCAGAGTGTCAAACTATTCGAATAGCCGTGTCCGCGGTTATGGACAGTTGGAGTGGCCATACTTTTCCGTTGTCAGATGTTTTAAAAATGACTTATAAAATGAATTGTGACATGACTTGACCACAACAGAGTTGTGACTATGACAACTAAGTTCCCACTTAGGTGATTTTCTTTATTTTATCTTTCTTTGTTTCTGAAATCAGCTTAGGTTTCAAACTTAACTTTACAAATAAACTTAGAGTTTAGCATTCCTACTAGAACTACCATACTTGTTAGTGATAGTTTGCGAGTACTTAAAGAGTACTCATGGCTTTGTCACTGGCTATTCCCGTGGCCAGACTATGAGGAGGACTACCAGGAGGAAGGACAACATGACGGCTACGACAACTAGGATCATCTCCCATCATTAGCATTGCCTATGACACTAAAGATTGAGCCTACCGCTACGCTATTTATTCCGCTACTTGTTTGTACTAAGACTGGATCATGAGATCCTTTATTTGTGTAATACCTTATTATGGTTTGTAATGGATGATGTACTGTGATATCCAATCTGTTATGTCTCGCAAAAATGGTAATCCTGGGATTGCGATGTATGGCATAACAGGCATCTGGGATTAAAAATCCGGGTGTTGAAAATTTCCCGGCTTTTGACTTCGTCGGTGGGCAAAGTTCCATCTTGTAGATAGTCCATGAACGGTTTCGTCCAAGCCGGAGAGGTGACTATTATTGTATTAACAAATGAGTCCACTCTATCTGGCTTGTCGGGGTCTTCTCCCTTCATGGATGGGGTCCGTAAATGCTCTAGGAAAACGCTTGGCGGAATTGGTCGGCGGGCTGACCCAAGCTTTGACAACAGATCTGCCGCCTCATTTTCCGCCCTTTTGACGTACTTGACTTAGTAGTTGTCGAAGCACTTGGCTATTTCTGCTACTTCATCTCGATATGCCACCATCATAGGGTTCCACGCGTTCCAGGTTCTAGCTACTTGTTGGGCAACCAAGTCGGAATCTCCATAGAAAACTATTCGCTTGATGCCAATATCCTTGGCTACTCGAAGTCCGTGAATGAGGGCCTCATATTTCGTCATGTTGTTGGTAGCGTTGAAGTGGATCTGCAGGACATATTGCAACTTCTCCCTTGTTGGTGTTTGTAACAATACACCAGCCCTCGGGCCGTTGAGTAGCTTTGATCCGTCAAAGTGCATAACCCAATATTCTGGCTCTGGTACAAGATTGTCTTCTGGCAATTCTGTCCAATCTGCAATGAAATCCGCCAATACCTGAGATTTGATAGTGTCGCGTCTCTTGTAGGTGATTTGAAAGGCGGCAAGTTCAATGCCCCACTTTGCCACTCTTCCTGTAGCATCATTGTTGTTGATTATGTCAAAAAGTGGAGCTTTGCTCACCACTGTAATAGGGTGCTCCTAGAAATAATGCCTTAGCTTGCGTGAAGCAAGGAAAACTCCATAAGATATCTTTTGGTAGTTCGAGTAACGCTGCTTAGATTCCGTCAAGACCTCGCTTACATAGTAAACGGGTTGCTGAACTCCATATTCATGCGTTGGCTCCTTGCGCTCCACCATGATGATGATGTTGATGACTCGGTTGGTTGCCGCCATGTAGACTAACATAGGCTCCCTTGACACTGGTGCTGCAAGTATTGGTAGGGAGGAGAGTATTCTCTTCAACTCCTGAAGTGCTGCGTCATCTTCGTTTGTCCATATGAATTTGTCCGCCTTTTTGAGCAACTTGTAGAGCGGTATAGCCTTCTCCCCAAGTCGGATGATGAACCGGCTTACTACTGCTATGCAACTTGTGAGCCTTTGTATGTCCTTCAGGCATGTCAGACGCTTTATATTGAGGATGGCCTTGATTTTCTCTGGGTTCACCTCAATTCCGTGGTGCGAAATGATGAAAACCAACAGCTTGCCGGAAGGTACCCTGAAGATGCACTTCTTGGGGTTTAGCATCATGTTGTATTTTCGGAGATTGTCGAAGGTTTCCTGCAAGTCGGCGATAAGATCGTTTGATTTCTTTGACATTACCACGATATCGTCCACGTAAGCATGTATGTTGCGACCTATTTGGTCGTGTAGGCAGCGCTGCATTGTCTGCTAGTCGGTAGCACCATTGTTTTTCAGCCCAAAGGGCATCATGACATAGCAATACATGTCGTAAGGAGTGGTGAACAAAGTGGCCAATTGGTCTGACTTTCGCATCCGGATTTGGTGGTAACCTGAGTAGGCATCGAGAAAACATAGAAGTTCCAAGTCAGCCGTCGAGTCAATGACTTGGTCAATGCGAGGCAAAGCAAACGGATCCTTCGGACACGCTTTGTTCAAGCCAGTGTAATCAACACACATTCTTAATTCATTGGTTCCCTTTTTGGGGACAAGTACAGGATTCTTATTCGGGTGTGAATAACTTCTCGGATAAAGGCAGTCTTAATTAACCTAGCTATTTCTTTGCCTATAGCCCTTCGTCGTTCATCACCAAAGCATCGTAGAGGTTGTTTCACCGGTTTGGCATTAGGATCAATATTCAAGTTATGCTCAGCAAGTTCGCTAGATACACCTTTCATGTCGGCAGGTTGCCAGGAAAAGATGTCCCTATTATTGCGAAGGAACTCAACGAGCGCGCTTTCCTATTCTGGATCTAGGTCCGTGCCAATGGTGGTTGCTGGGGATATACTTTCCGGGTATCCTCACTATGCCTCACTGACCAGGGTGGCCCACTTCGGGTTAGAGCTTTGCTTCACGGGCGGCCCAGTCAGGGAGAAGAGACGGAGTCCAGTCCGGCTACGGAAGGCCTAGAAGACTTACCGACATAGGCATGTTATGTTACTTGTAGTTCAAGATATACTTTGTAACCGACTCTTAGTCGTAGCCAGATAGGTCTCTCCTGTAAACCCTAGGTCGGATATCTATATCAGCCGTCCTAGGGTAAGCCTTTAGGGAACCCTCAGGCACCCTCACAATAGTCTACAATCTCAACTTGCACAGGCGAAACCCTTGTAACCCATATTCCGGCTCTTCCCTATTACTGGATTGCTAGCAGGAGTAGGGTTCGTCCAAAGCCGTCGGATTCAAACCTGGGTAAACTTGTGTGCTCACCATCCCGGAACACCGTACGTCTCACACCTCTCTCTTCCACACGCCTCGAGGACCCCCTCATGGCGTACTTGCCATCAATCCGACGACAGTTGGCGCCCACCCTAGGGCAAGTGAGCTTCGGATCTGCGTTCCGAGCAAAATCTGCAAGAATCGGAATCGGTGAGACCATCACCGTCGGTCGCGTCCTCTATGCCAGCGATGTCCCTCTCATCATTCTCGACGAGACTTGGATTCCGGCTAGGGAGGCCGTGACTCCTTACACCATCATGTCTTTTGGTGAGATCGATGTATACATCGGTTTCGCTGAACCTACCCCACCCACCCCAGTGGTGATGATAGAGGCAGAAGAAATCTCTGGGTCCACTCTATCCGCGGAGGCGGCAGAGTTCCGGATCACAGAAAACCCTAATCCCACCCAAACTGCACCTGTTGCGAAGATAGTGGAGAAAGCCGAACCTGAAGCAGATCTTGCGGTGCAAGTCGAATCTGGAGTGGATCTCCCTAGCAAGACCGAATCCTAGATCGATCTACCCGATGAGGTCGAAATCCAGGAGGAGCGGGACAATAACCTTGGTTCCGGCTTGGCTAATACCGGAACAGACCTACCTTTCCTAAGGCATACGTTGAGGCGCATGATGCTGCAAGGCGCAAACGTGGATGAGGTTCTCGAGACCATCAGGATTTTCGAGGAAGCCCACGAGGAAAGCCGCAACTACCTCAGGACGCACACATCACACTTTGTCGAATATGTTGGATCTGGATCCGGCTCTGCCGATGCTGGAGGCGATCGGGACAAACACCAACTTACCGGCATCTTCGGACGACTCGATGACGTCGGCAGATTTCCGAAAGTTCTCCGTGCAATATGAAGAGGAGTTCAACTCAAAAGCTGCAGAAGAAGGAGAAGCCATGGACGAAGGATCCGGAGAAAACTCTCCCAAAGCGCAGGATGATATGGATCTCGGAGACAATCCCGACGCCTAGATGTCCGAAAGTACCGCTCATAGCTTGACTCCGGGAAACGGACCCAAAGTCGTCTTTGCTACAGGCGCTGCCAAGAAGGCAAAGAAGAAGAAGAAGACCCCGGCGAAAGAACTTCCAACAGAGGAAGTGATTGCCGAGGAATATGAGGAAGACTCGGATGGAGCACTTATCCCAGAAGAGCCCAAGGAAGCTTCGTTGGATGGACACGTGGTCACTATAGGTGCCCGTAAACGCATCGATGCTGCGTTAACTACACATATCCCTACAGCTGCAGAGCTTACTGCTGAAGAGCTGGAGGAAAGGTCTCAGGCCCTAGAAGCGCGTCGCCAAGTACTCCTGGATGAAGCCAACAACATCGAGGAAGAGAAGAAACACGTAGCTACTGTAGAGAAGTATATCTCTCTGTAGCATCAGAAGACCCGGAAATGACACACGCGTGACAACCAATTTCCGAAAGTCCACAAGGTTCTCTTTGAGGGAGACCTAGGGATGCCTCGACTCGATAGCAAAGGAGATCTGGTGTACCCAACACTAGTACAAAACACGGTCGTGGCTCGAGATATCCTGGCAAAAAATCTAGGCCTAGAACAAGTCCGATTGGGCATTAAGCTACTCACCAAGGGTCTAGAGCAGCAGAAGGTCGTGAAATCCAGGAGCGGAAAACTGGTCTCTCAATCTGACCAATGTCGCACGGATCTAGCCTGGAATGACATACGGCCCCAACGGGTTCCAGAGTAGCATCATCGTTCCAACCATCGGGAAGACAACTACTCAAGAACCGGATCTTCAGGATAGCACCACAGAACCGAACGTGACTGGCGCAATGTTGCTCCAGCTGGGGAGCATGAGGCAATTGCTGCACTATATCCGAGAAATCCTCCTCAGCGAGAGTCGAACGATCGCAGGGAAGAAGACAAAGAGAAACGTCGGGAGGAGGACCGTCAAAGAATGCTGCCTCCTAGACACACAAGCCATCTGGCTAAACCCCATCGCGGTGGGAGTGACGGACGAAGGAACGACGGACACCGTGCCGAGTCAAGCCGGTAGGGGGCTCGTCGCAATGAAGATCCTCCCCGGAACCAGAATAATGATGCTCCGGATGGAGGCCGGTGATCAGCCAGAAACAATCAACCTGCTCCACCCTCTCCACCAAGCAGCCATCACAATGGCTCTCAAGGAGGCCAAGAAGGGCATCGTGGCGGAGGAGGTGGTGGCAGAAGCCGAAGTCCAGCTCCAAGGCACCGCAGCTATAGCAAACAACCAAGACGGCTTTCCCTGTCACCAAGTGACGCGAGACACCGAATCAACTCCAACATAGAGGCGTGGCACTACGAGTCGGATAATATCTACGTAGGTCCCAAGTGCTTCGGACCATGTATTCGACAAACAAACTTCTCGGAAGGATTTGCTATCTCAAGACACATGCAACCCTACGATGGTGTGGCCCGGCCAGATACTTGGCTCCAGGATTTTTTCCAGGCTTACTACATCGCCAAAGGAGGAAACAGCTTGGTCATGACCCGATATCTCCCACTTATGTTGTGGAAGACAGCACAATCATGACTCAACGAACTCCCGGAGAATACCATCCACAACTAGTATGACATGCAAAGCGTGTTCTTTCGGAATTTCAAAGGCACATATCGGAGGCCCTGTACGGTAGGAGACCTAAAACGTTGCACCCAGAAAGCTGGAGAAACTTGCCGAGATTACCTCGGACGATGGATCGACACCAAGAACTCATGTGAAGGAGTATATTATCAAACTACGATTGAAGCTTTCATTGCAGGACTCCCAATTGCTTTACTATGTCACCACTTGAAGTGCGACAAGGTCACTCATCTCGGAGAGATAATAGAAACAGCGAGCAAGTATGCAGACGCTGACGACGACACAGAGGGACTACTAAATGCCCTAGCTATGTCACAGTCAGCAAAACAACCAAAGCAACAAGCTCAGAAGCGCAAGAACACCTCGAAAGAAAAACCCAACGCAGAAACGGCAGTGGTCACTGCTACTTTCTGGTCTGGAGGATGAGGAGGGCACGGCGATGGCCGCGGACGTGGCCACGGGACATCAAGAGTCCAGGGTAGAGGAGACCAGCAACCTGGCAAAACCTATTCCTGGGTTGGCATTGCCAACAACCCGTGTTTGCATCACTTAGATGCCAACGGGGGCTCATCTCACACAAACACCGAGTGTCGTTTTAACGATGACATCAAGAAAGACGATACCGCTGGCTACAAGGCTAAGCGGAAGAAGGGAAAGAAGAATCCTGAAAAAGAGAAATAGGCCAAGGAAGATTCCGACATGGAGGAAGCTGACCCTTCAAATCCCTAGCCGGATGGAAAGAAGAACTTCCCAACAAAGAAAGACACTTACGTCACTTTCCTTGGATCTCAACCAGCTAAGGTCAAGAAAGTAGTTATGCATGAGCTCAACGCAACTATTCCGGCTGTCCCACAATTCCTAGACTGGTCGGAAGTGGAAATCACCTTTGACCGTGTTGATCATCCGCCTAAGTTGCACAGGCGAGGAAAATACGCTTTAGTCGTCAACCCACTTATTAACGGCTATGGTTTCTCCAAGACTCTCATGGATGGCGGCAGCAGCATCAATATTTTGTATGTCGAAATGCTATGCAGGATGCGGATCTCAGAGACACAACTGAATCATAGCTCGGTGATCTTTCATAGAGTTGTCCTAGGAAGACAAGCAAATTCCCTGGGAGAGATCACTTTGGATGTTACCTTTGGAACTCCGGAGAATTATCGGACGGAGGAACTTTCCTTCGAAGTGGTTCCGTTCAAGAGCGTGTACCACACTATATTCGGACGTTCGGCTTACTGGGCTTTTATGGCTCGTTCGTGTTACATTTACAATATGATGAAAATTCTAGGTTCCAACAGCGTGATCACCATCAGGGGAGACCCAAAGAAGGCACGAGCGTGCGAGGACGGAAATGTCACCTTTGCTGAAGTCGTGTTGCATGGCCAGGAGTACCAGGAGATCAAGAAAACCATTGATCCGTCCGAGATGCCCACGACAAAGAAGGAGGTGACAAAGCCGAATCAGGAGTTCAAGGCATCGGAAGAGACGAAGAAGACGCCATTGAAGGATGATGACCCCTCCAAGGTGACCCAGATAGGTGTAGGCCTAGATAGCGCATAGGAAAGCACGCTCGTCAAGTTCCTCCAAGAAAATCAAGATATCTTCGCATGGCAGCCATCTGACATGACCGAAGTACCTAGGGAACTTGCCGAGCACTCTCTAAATTTACACTTGAACGCTAAACCCGTCAAACAGTCCCTACGACGTTTCGGTGATGAAAAGCGTAAGGCAATAGCTAAGGAACTAGCCTGGCTCGAGTTAGCCAGATTCATAGAAGAGGTCATCCACACTGAGTGGTCGGCCAATCCTGTAATGGTCCCTAAAAAGGACACCACTGATTTAAGGATGTGTGTTGATTATACTTCCTTGAACAAGGCTTGTCCCACAGATCCATTCGCTCTACCTAGAATTGATCAAGTTATGGATTCTATGGCAGGCTCGGAACTCCTATGTTTTCTCGACGCATATTCCGATTATCACCAAATCCGGATGAAGGAATCAGACAAAGTCAAAACTTCATTCATAACCCCTTTCAGAACCTTGTGTTTTGTTATGATGCCCTTTGGGCTCAAGAACACAGGAGCTACGTACCAGCGCACTATGCAGTGTTGCCTCCATGACCAAATAGGGCGCAATGTACATGCATATGTGGACGACATTGCGGTGATATCCAAAAAGAAGGAAACCTTAATTTCTGATTTGGAGGAAACATTCGCCAACCCGAAGAAGTGTTTCTTTGGAATACCAGCCAGAAAATTGTTAGGTTTCATCGTGTCTCAAAGAGGCATAGAGGTGAACCGAGACAAGATTAAGGCTATACTCAATATTTCCAGGCCAACTCGCCTGAAGGACGTTCAAAGACTAACTGGTTGCATTGTTGTAGTCAGTCGGTTTGTAAGCCAGCTCGGTGAAAGAGCTGCACCACTCTACAAGCTCCTGAAAAAGAACAAAAAGTTCGTTTGGACTGACGAAGCTAAAGCTACACTACAAGACCTGAAAGCAGTACTCTCATCTGCTCCTATCCTTGCAGCACCAGAACCACGGGAACCAGTGTTGCTCTATCCCGCTGCGACAAATAGAGTCGTCAGTGTCGTCATGGTGGTGGAGAGACTGGAGGAAAATCAGGAACACCTAGTGCAATGTTTGACTTACTATCTCAGCGAGGTCCTAACTAAATCAAAGCAGCGATATCCGCACTACAAAAGCTGGCTTATGGTGTGTTTTTTGCATCTCGTAAGTTACGGCATTATTTTCAGGAACATCAAATTACCATGGTGAGCATAGCTCCCATGAGAGATATAATCAACAACAGCGATGCTACAGGACGCGTCGCAAAATGGGGCATAGAGCTTTCAGCTTTTGACATTGAGTATAAACCTTGTTCAGCAATCAAATCCCAAATCCTCGCTGACTTTGTTGCTGATTGGACAGAGACAGCGGAAAATATGACCCTCCCAGAGTCGGAATACTAGACCTTACACTCTGATGGGTATAAGGCGCTCGGGGGCTCGGGGGCTGGCGTGGTGCTCAAATCACCCCAAGGAGATAAAGTTTTCTATGTGTTGCAGATCCACTTCACGGCGACAAATAACATTGTCGAATATGAAGCACTGCTGCATTGCTAAGGATATAGGCATCTGCCGTTTGATGTGTTATGGAGATTTAGATCTTGTTGCCCAACAGGTGTCGAATATTTGTAATGCGAATAAACACATGGCAGCATATAGAGCTATCGTGGATGAACTATCTAAATTGTTCGAAGGCTTTGAGGTTCAACACATCCCTCGAATAGAAAATGAGGAAGCAGATGCACTATCTCGTATAGGCTCTGCACAGAAAAATGTCCCGGATGGTGCTTTTTTGGGGAACCTCAAAGTTCCCTCTATAAAAGGAGTAGATGAGGAATATCCGACCAAATCCGACTCCCCTTTAGTAGCAGTTCTGGCTGTAATTTCCAGCTGGACTCAACCCTACCTTGATTACTTGGTAGATGGCAAATTACCCCAAGACGAAGTTCTGAGCCGGCAGATCATCCGAGGAGAAAAAGCCTATACCATAATTAGTGGTGAGCTCTATAAGCAGAGTGTATCTAGGGTCTTTCAGCGCTGTGTATCTCTGGATGAAGGAGGGGAAATCTTACGAGAAATCCACGAAGGCGAATGCGATCACCATGCTGAAGCCAAATCTTTAGTGCAAAAAGCTTTCCGATACGGTTTTTTTAGCTTACAGCCAAGGCAAATGTTGAACGGCTAGTCAAGACGTGCAAAGGCTGCCAAAATGACGCCAAACAAGCTCACGTTTCGGCTGATCAGCTGCGAACAATACCTATAACACGGCCTTTCGCGGTCTGGGGCTTGACATGGTAGGACCGTTTAAACAGGCTCCAAGTGGATTTACTCATCTCTTAGTGATGGTGGATAAATTCACAAAATGGATTGAGGCTAATCTCGTCACCAGTCGTGATGGAGCAACAGCCAGAAGATTTGTCGAGGATGTCATAATCCGATACGGTTATCCGCATAGCATTATCACAGACAACGGGAGTAATTTCTTTATTAGAGAGCTTGCTGCATTCTGCAACAAACAAAATATCCGGCTTGACATTGCGTCAGTCGTACATCCGCAGGCAAATGGACAAGTCGAAAGGGCAAATGGTTTAATCCTACAAGGCCTAAAACCAAGACTTGAAGCACCACTACAACGTGCTGCGGGGGCTTGGGCAGAGAAATTACCTTCTGTGATATGGAGTTTACAAACAACTCCGAACAGGTCAACTGGATATACACCTTTCTTCTTGGTCTATGGTGCAGAAGCAGTTCTTCCTAGTGATTTGGTTAATACTTCTCCTTGAGTTGCTGCGTATATTGAGGAGGATGCCAAAATTTCTTGAAAAAATGATCTCGATTTAATCGAAGAAGTTCGTGTCATTGCTGAGATGAGATCAATAGCCTATCAGCAGAAGTTACGCAAGTATCATAGCTAGAGAGTCAGAAACCGGTCTTTTAATAAGGGCGGTTTGGTTCTCCGGCTTATGCAGAAAAGAAAGCACAAACTTTCCCTGGTATGGGAAGGGCCCTTTTTAGTTAGCCGAGTATTACACAATGGTTCTTACTATCTAACTGATATGCGTCCAGTCAAAGAAAGATCTGCTACTAATAACAGAAAGAGAGTTGGAGGCAGTACAGACTCGGAAGAATTAGACAGGCCGTGGAATATTGCTCAGCTACGTCCCTTTTATTCTTAATTTATCTTTCTTTGTAATCATGTATGTGTACATGTTCAATGAGAAATAAAGTATTGGTTGCCTCATTTTTCTGAGAAGTTTTATATTACCATCTTATTTCTGAATGATGGTGTCAGAGTCGAAAATCCCAGAATACTTGAAAGTACTTTATGCTCATGTTTGTTCTGGTTAAGATTTCCGATTCTAAAATTGCTACCTTCGGGTATAAATCTAAATTTTCTAGTTTGTACTCTGGTTATTTATCTGATTGCCGGATGCGAGCATTTTCCGAGTAGTAAATTGTTGGTACTGCAAGCCAGCTTTGTTTCCGAGTTTAAACTTGTTTAGCAATAGAGCTCCGTTGCTCGGCAAAGTTTCCATGCTGAAGGTTGGCCCGCTCACAAAAGGGATGAGGCAGAAAGCCAGATAAACGATAAGTATAGACAAAAACCATAAGTGCTTATGTAAACATTTCATACACATAAAATTAAAGCCAAAAGTGCTAAATAGAAATAACAAATCTTAGCACTAGCAAAAGTATTATACTACTTATTTACAACCCAGATTGTTTTCATAATAACACATTGTTTTTTCTGATGCTCTACAGTGCAGGGGAGAGGTAGGAGCTGCCGGCTCACTAGAAACATCAGCCTCGCCTTGATATCTTTCCGTGACATTCAAATCTGAAACGGTTTGTTCGTCATCGGAAACTTCTGTTGTTATCTCGGCAGGCGGCGGAGGCGTCTCCACACAAGTGAAGAAAGGAGTGTTGTAGCTGGTTAAGTCAGGTACATGGCACCCATATCCGGCACAAGAGTCCATGATGGCCTTGATGTCCTACTCAGGTCCGTCTTCATCCACAGCCGAATACCCTCTGGTTACTTCCCAGATTTCCATGCTTCCATGGTGGCTCATAACCATGGTGAGAGCGTTCTGTGCTACGGTCGTGCATAGGACATGTTCCAGTCCTGGATGAGCTGGGGCATCTCCTTGGCCTTGTCTCGCACTTCAAAGCCAGACATTCTATGCATGTCCGAAACCTTGAGTACTTCACCAATATCCTCCAAAGATTGGCGGAAATCGTGAAGCAAATCACCGACTTGGGTAAGCCGGTTGGTGCGAGACTCGGTGGACGCAGAATCCAGTAAGTTCAGAGGACCTGCGCATATAATGCAAAAGGTTATCAAATATATCCGAACTCCAAGAGTCGTAAAATGTAGAAAGTCAGAAAGAGGGAAACATACCGAAGATGACATCATCAACTTTGGTCTTTTCTTCCCTAAGGCTCTAGAGTTCAGCCCGGAGTGCCTCGGTGATATCCTTCTCTCTGAACAATGCATCATTGATATTCGAGATCTTTTGATCCTGGGCCATGATCCTTCGATCACGTTCTTCGGTGGCCATCGAAGAGGATTCAAGAACTTTTGCAATGCTCCGTTCATGATCCACCTTCAACTTGTCCAGCTCCCGATGTAAGTCGGTGTTCTCCACCTCTAGGGTTTTCAGATTTTCGGCTTCTTCAATCATAGCACATGATTGCTTTACCAGTGCTGAAAGCAAAAGAACAATAGTTGAATAAATAATTCAACTATGAAATAAAGGGCAAGGTTTGAGGACTAGAATGTTTACCTTCAACCTCATCCTTTGACACTTTCAACTGAGCATTTTCAAGCAGGAAAGCTCTGATCTCTCTCTTCTTGTTGCAGATATTCTTCAACAATTCCTGGTTATACGAATTAACTTTCTGTAAGTCGGAATATCCAGATTCAGAAGTTTACTAAATACTCGGGCTAATATTTTTACTAATATTAGCACGAGTCTTGGGGGCTACACTAGTTCATTCTTTGGCATCCTAGGGAAGCATAAATCCGGATTATCTATCCAATTTCATGCTTGGGGGCTAGAGGATATGATATGAAATAAAGTAAAAAAGGTGAGTTAGAATTCGACTTACATGATGTTCATGGACACCTCGGTGCTAACCTTCTCGGCGAGGGCCAGCGGGATTACTGGTGGTGGCGGAAGCGCACCGGTTCTCAACCCCTCCTCGCGAAGACGGATCTACTCAAGGATTTTGGAGTACTTGACGTCCTCCACTTCTTATGCCTCCTCTTCGGTAGTAATGTTCTGGCTTTCCAAGCATTGCTGGGCTAGCCGTTGGATATCCTCCATAGACTTTCGAGTAATGCCAAGCTTGGCAAGACCCGGATTGTTGAGGAGGTTTTCAACGAAGACCTCTGCCGAGGGATCATTACCCGAAGAGGGTTCACCCTTATCAAAACTTGAGTCACCCATGGTTACGTCAGTCTGCGAACTGAGGATCGCTGGCTCAGTTTGTTGAGCCGGATCTTCTGCGATGTTCGGAGATGGAGTAATCTCCAGCGCTGCAGAAGGCTGAGGGGTAGGAGTCGGAGGTGTTGTGATAGGAGAAGTCAAATTCAGCTTTGATTGGCGCAAGGGCTTCGACAAGCCTCCTTTCCCCTTGCCCTTGGTGAGTCGTTTAGCTCTAAGTGGGTAATAGAACAAAAAACATTACATCTCTGAAAGAATTAAGAACGAAGTACAAAAACCTTGTGGGGAAAGTTACCTCTTCACAATAGGCACTTCCTTTGTGCTAATGGCCAGAGTCGGAGCTTTACACTTTCGGGTAAAGGTCTCCGGCAGTGGAACCAATTCGCCCTCATCCTGAGAGATCTTAGGAGGATATCCTTCGAGATGAGTAAGCTCCGACTCGGGGAGGTCAGCAAGCTGAAAAGAAGAGATACCTCAGTATTGCAAAAAGAGACAATAATATAAAGATGAACACATAATTCGAGTTACTGCTGGAAAATTACCGGTACCATAGGATCTTCAGCCGTATGCATGTCCAAAGACAGCTCCAGGATTTTCCTCTCGATCCGCTCCCTTATCAACCACTTGATTTGGGACTCGTATTCCTTATCTGTGTAAGGACGGGAGCGGATCCGGAGGGTATCCTTCTTGGATGCGGTGATGGAATGCATAAGCCGGTTACCATGGTGTTGGAGGGGCTGGATCCGGCGTGCCAGCCAGCAGTGAATCAAGTCAGGCCCCTTAAGGGCCTTGTGCTTCATCAGATATTCAATCCGCCTCTTGGCAAGAAGCAGATCCTCACTGAGAGTCGGCGGGTGTAGCATCCCAATTTTCTAACAATTGCAATGCTACTTTCCTAGCCTATATATTGCTACTTCCTACATATTATTATCACATCATCATTATATCATGCTCATGTCATCATGCCACCTTGCATTTGAGCATCATATTAAAACCCCTTTTTATTTGGTTCTTCTCTTCATATGGCATTGGCTTCATTAATTGCATTTGCTTCTTGATATATTGTATTTTCTTCTTAATATTATGCTTGATGCCTAAATTGAGTTGGGGGCATCATATCTTATTCTTTTCCACTCTATCTTGTGCCTCACTGATGTCCATATGATCCTCTTGCTAATCCTACCACATATATGATACATGCGTTCTTTATTTTGAATCATGGTTTAACTCATGCCCATATATTTATGTGTGGATATATCTAATACAATGAGGCCATCCCTCTATATACCATCTCCCCACTTGTGTTCATATTCTTCTCTTTATTCTATTGATACTTTTGGGATCCTCTCAATTCTTTGTTTTGGCCTTTCTCTTTTCTTCTTCTATTTTCGATGCCATACCTACTTGATACCCTCTTTTACGCTTCTACCTCTATGCTAATGCTAGCTATTAACCTTGTATACATTTTTGCCATATATCCACCTAATGTTCTATGTCTCCTCATATCTGACTATGAGGATACCACCTACATATTCCTAGTCACCAATCTATCAAAATCTTGTGCATGTGGCCCTATTAATTTTTCTTTGGAGCTACATGTGGATTGCCAAATTTAATCTTGTTCATCTACCTAACATAGCTACTCCACCAAGACACCCACTTGATCCATCCTAGCTACATCCAACTGTGGCATCTCTCCCTCTCTCTCTATCTTTGCATCCTAGCTAACTAGACCTAACCTAAACACACTCTCTTGTGCCATGTGCACCTAAAACACGACCTGGTGCTTGATTCAATCAACCTAGCCCCGGCTGCACCCCTTCCCTTGCCTTGCCTCTGTTCCGACTCAACCAGATGGATGAGCGCCCACTATTTGTCTTCTTGGCGCCTCACGTGCAGCCCGAGCCAGCACCACGCCTTGCTCCTCTCGTGCTGTCCTTTTCCCCCTAGCTTTTGGATAAAGCAGCATCGAGTCCATCCTCCCCAACCACCCTTTCGACCAGATCGAGATCCAGTTCCTCCACTCCCTCTTATTCCCCATGCCAAACGGTATGGCCAAAAACCCTAGACCCTGCCAACTACCTCGTCGACGGTCTGCCGCTGCTGTAGCTCGCCCACCTCGTCTAGGAGCTTCGGGTGAGCCTACTGAAGCTTCTCGGGACAGAGGCAAGGAGGAGGAGTTGTACCGCGTCGCCACCGTCCCCGCGCACCGGGCGTTACGCCGCTCGCTGTCTCGCCATCGTCGCCGCGCTGCCAGCGTCGATGACTCCCGGTTGTCTACCACATCGCCGTCCACACCTCGGTGAGCTCCTCCACTCGCCCATCTTCCCCTTCTGGCTCACCTCCATCCTCCCGGGAGCGCACTCGCCTCACCGCAGACGCCGCGCTCGCCGTGCACGCGTGCATGCTCGCCTGCTCGACAGCAGCCAGCTCGCAAATGCTCTGAACCCTCTTGTTTTCCGGCTCAAAAACAGCCCCTCCGTCGATTTTCCCTTGTCGAGATTTAAAGAACATTGTCTCCACTCTCTAACGCAACAAACGGCTCTCAAATCCAATCACAAACGGCGACACAATCATCCTCCAAGATCGAGACGATCTCATAGTATAATCTGTCAAGTTTGTCAGCTAATCGCCTCTGTTTTTCGTCCTCTGTTCAACGTGATTTTTCGACCGTATCTGTCATCCCTAGGTGCAAATATTCATGTGCTCTTATTCTCGGTGAACCCAGTTTTCAGCATCATCAAACGGCTACCCGTTTCGAACTCGGAGCTTCACGAAATCGTCCGACGAATATAGCATCAGCTAGCTCGTTTTGCCTTTGATTCAACAGTGTGTCGGTGAGCTTGTCGACCTACGGCACGACACTACACTAGTCTGTTTGTTCTGCACCTGCACGCAAGCGCACATCTGCAGCTAGCTCGCCACCCGCAGTATCTCTGTTTCCCTTGATCTACCGACCACCTCGAGCGGAACCATTTGTGCGAATTGATATGCCAGCTACCAGTAGAGCCAAACCTCGCTCAAAAAGATCGAGAGACAAGCTCGTTTCCTCACCAGAAGTTCAGTTGATTACACTGTCCAAACCGCAGACAGTCCGTCAGCTTCGAGCATCTGCAACACCCTCCGTTCGACGCTTCCTCAAGTCCGTCTCGGCGACGCCCTAGCGAATCCTTTCATGTACATTTATAATCCTTTGTCCCAGCTTCATCTAGTTTCAAACTGCACGGCAAACTAAGCTCCGAAGAAGTGGTAATCGGCCTCCAAAGTTAGTCCAAGCTAGCTATTTTTCTGCCTCTGGAAATTCAGTCCATCGGTACCACCGAACTGTTCTTGTTGTCTTTTCAACCAGTGCTTGCCATTTCTGAAAAACCAACCTCGGTCTTTTTTTTTCTTTTCTGTGAACCTTTTCTACCTAACCACAAAATTAAACAGTTTCAAAAAATTTGAAATGAAAATTTTGACCAGTTGACCCGAGGTCAAAACTTTTGAATTTGAGAAATTTCTAAAACCAAAAATGTTGGAAATATTGTAAAGATTAATAATATCTATTTTATTTTGAATATTGATTAATATTACTCTATAAACATTAAACAATTTGACTTTTTCCTATAAAAAGAGAATAAATCATATCTTTTAATTACTATTTTCAAATACCACATATGATATATGTTTTCTCATCAAAAAAGTGCCAGGAATATGAATATGCTATTTAAAATAATTTCTGGACATTTTAAAATTTTCGAATTAATAATTACCAATAAATGCCATTTTATTAATAAATTCATAACTTTAATTCCGTAATTCCAAATTCGACAAATAATATGTCTAAATCAATCAGCGCGACGAACCCATTCTAACTATGCATTCCATGATATCAATTACGACATGCATCATATAAACATAAAAGAGGCAGCAAGGTTTATACAAGTAAAACTTGACCAAATAATTAATAAAAGTGTTTATTTCTTGTTTCCGCACCTCACCCATGCCATGCTATATTATACCATGCAATTGTGCATCATTCCATCATGGCATACCTTGTTTGCTTGTTGCATATGATTTATATGATTGTGCAAGGTATTTACTTTGGCCCCTTGTGTGTTTGGTTTTTATCTGGATAAACACTTAGTAAGGAGAATACCAGGAGCCTCAGGAGTATTATCCAGATCCTTCCTATTCGACAACAGAACTGCCATGCAAGCAATTCTCCATGCTTGCATCCATATAGTACCTATGCTTCTATCTTACTCTTGCATCATTGAATCATTGCATTAAATTAAATCACAAGTATTGCATAGCCTTTAATTTTAAACCCCACCGAAGCTTGTTCCTCCATCCCATGAGCCATTACTACAGGAGTTGTTTGAGCCATGTGAGTCGTAGAATTGCATGTGTAGGGTTTGTGCGAGTCTTTGGATAATGAGGTACCTAAACAACTTAATATGAGTATAGAACTAATGAAAGAGGCATCGGTGACCATTATCTACTATTTGGTTCTTTAAGCTCTCTTGTGTCCCGTAGGACCTCGAGTACTTGATTCATGTTCCTTGACTATTCGCACTATTTATATACGGGAGACCCTATGAATCCCCCTTTGCCTGAGCTTGATTCGCACTTTATTTTTTGGGGCCACAAACTAGTTTGGGACTTTATTACTATCTTGTACTTATGTCATGCTTTACTACTTTATTTACGATTGTGCGTGGAGCACTTGTACTGTTTAAGATCCCGCGCCACGTTTATGCTGTATCGACAAGCCCAGTCACACTTTCGGGTTCCCAGTCGTTTACCGCCGTCGTCGCAAACCCTAGGTCCGTCTCGGAGCCGGCCAACTTCGTTGTGGGTAGCTTATTAGGGTGGTCCACTGAAATAATTTATGAATCCTGTGAATGCATTATCGTGAGGTCTCATTGCGTTTTATTTGGTTCTTCCCGAGGTTGATCATGTGTGTGTTGCTATTTGTGCACCCCTGCAGGGTAAATCTTTCTGAAAGCCATGTTCGTAGTTATGGACGACTTGGAGCACAGTTTCTCGATCATAGATAAGCATAACTAAAGTACCACCATTAATTTGACTAACACATGACTAGTAATTAGTGCAACACTCATGGAATGGTTAATAAAAGTACCAATGGATGGGATGTTCTTCTGCCTTCTCGTCGGTAAGCGAAAAGGAGGACGGGCGAGGTTATTTATGTTACTTATATAAGTGTTGCTATTAATTGACGGGCGTCCGTCCATCTCTGGTTGGGAGGATGTGTAGCGAATCTCTATAGCTCTCTGTAAATATTACCTTTTGCTGCAATTGCGTCACCCCAGGTTATTCCCTTTAGATGCATTAAGACTTGCTGAGTACCCGTAGGGTCTCACACGATAAATATTTGGTTTAGGTGAACATGTATACTCTCTGGAAGGTTACCGGGTTGAATATACCGATGATGGTGGCAACGACCATCAGGTGTAGAGATTCCGGGGATGGAGATCCATGAGATCTGTGGGCAGGATGTGCTTAGTTCTGTGGCATCTTATGCCGATTTGCTTCTTATCCATACTCGGATCTTGTATTCTGCTTCCGCTTGATACTCTAATGTGTGATGTATGAGGATGTATCCTAAATTATTATATCTATCTAGGATATTTGGATCTTGCCATATGTTGTTGCAATATTTCTATTTCTTTTAGATGGTGTGACGCTGATGTCTATTGTAAGTCGCAGACATACATGCTAATTTTTGTATGTTGTGGTCACGTTACCTGTCGCTTACGCCGCTCGCTCTTGTCCTGATGTTCTTTAAAGTGGATAAGGGGTAAGCCGGTACCGTGCCCTGCTCAGTTTCGACGGGGCTTGATACATTGCAAATGTATCTATAATTTTTGATGTTCCATGCTTGGTTTTATCTACTTTCTTATGTTTTGTTCCAACTTTGGAGTACATTTCATACACTTTATTGGCCTAACCTATTAACAAGACCCACAGTGTCAGTTGCCTGTTTTCTGCTGTTTTTGGTTCTAGGAAAGTCAGAAAATCAATATTCTCGGAATTGGATGGGACAAAAGCCAAAGTTCCTATTTTACCGAAAGACTCACGGAGCCAGAATACGAGACGGAGGAGGGCCAGGGCCTGGCCACACCCTCCCCCCCAGGGGCGGGCTAGCCTTACCCACGCCACCAGGTGGTGTGGGCCCCCTGGCTGGCCACCGACCTTGCCTCCTTCGCCTATAAGAGCCTCCCGATGCGAAAACCCAAAATCATCAAGCCTCTAGCCACGAAAAGTTCCGCAGTGCCACCGCCACTGAAGCGGAGATTCGGGGGACAGAAAGTCTCTGTTCCGGCACCCTGCCGGGACGGGGAAGTGCCCCGGGAGCCATCTCCATCGATCTCCACCACCATCTCCATCACCGTTGCTGATTTCCATGATGAGGAGGGAGTAGTTCTCTCTCGAGGCTAAGGGTTCTACCGGTAGCTATGTGTTCATCTCTCTCTCTCTCTCTCTCTATGCATGATCATATTGTGATCATGAGCTTTGTAATCAAGTAGATCTACCTTGCTACTCAAGTGCTTTAATGAATCTCTGCTCTCCCCATGTGTGTGAAAGTGACAGCGTGCTCACCATGGTGGCACTTAGGCTAGAGATTACAAATACTTGTTATGAGTTATATTTGGAGTTGGATGTCTTTATGAAATTGTGGTGTTTGTTGGACTTATCTAGTACTCAAGGTGACAGTGTGGGGTTTTCTAGATGGGAAAGGCTTACTGTGAGGTGTGCTGTTATAGCCCTACCAACGATTAGAGTGTCCAACCGGAGAGTAGTTAAGAGTAGTATCATAAGAAGAATATATTTATATGAGAGTGTTCACTAGTGAAAGTATGATCCCTAGGCCTTGTTTCTAAGCATTGACACACCGTTTGCAATTAGATCTGTTACATGGTTGCTTGCTTCCATCTTTATTTTAGTTTGCCTTTAGTCTCTTCCACGCCATCAAAGTATTTTCTAGCACCGTTATCTTATATCCATATCACTTGTATTTCACTATCTCCTCGCCGAACTAGTGCATCTATACACCTGACAAGTGCATTGGGTGTGTTGGGAACACAAGAGACTTCTTGTATCTTGATTGCAGGGTTGCTTGAGAGGGGATACCTTTGACCACTTCCTCCCTGAGTTTGATAAACCTTGGGTGATTCACTTAAGGGAAAACTTGCTGCTGTTCTAAAAACCTCTGCACTTGGAGGCCCAACAACTGTCTACAAGAATAGAAGTGTGTAAGCATCAAGATATTTTCTGGCGCCATTGCCGAGGATATACAAGACAGCTTCAACCTGTTTCCTCCCCGTCAAAAGCTATTTTCTTGCGCCGTTGCCGGGGAGGAAAGGTAAAAGGTATTCACACCAGAGGATTAAAGAAGAAGAACATCCCACGGCAATCGCCTATTTTCTAGTGTGAGTGCTCGAAGTTATTTCCTTTAGATTCTGCAATTTTGTCTTTTTGTTTCTTATTTTCACTAGTTAGGCTTAATGGAAAACATAAACAAAATTAGAGAGCTTTATAGTATTTATCTTGAGTTAGGACATGAAGTGTTTGAAGAGAAAATTAAAAAACCTATGGAGCTTTATTTGCATGCTAATAGCAATGTTGTCAGTATGAATTCTTTGGACACCATTATTGCTAATGCTATGGAAAAGTCTAAGCTTGGGGAAGCTAGTTTTTATGAAAATGATCTTTTTAGTTCTCCAGCTTTGGAAGACAGCTATTCTATTGCTTATGATGATCCTAAACCTCCAATATATGATGATTACAATGATGAATATGATATTTTCAGTCCACCTACTATTGAGGAGAAAATAAAGTATGATTACAATATGCCTCCTATATTTGATGATTATGGTGATGAGAATAATAATGATAGCTATTTTGTTGAATTTGCTCCCACTACAATTAATAAGAATGACTATGTTTATGTGGAGAGTATTAATTCTTTTATGCATGTGGCTCATGATAAAAATGTTTTATGTGATAGTTATATTGTTAATTTTATTCATGTTGCTACTGAAAGTTATTATGAGAGAGGGAAACATGGTTTTATGTATCTCAACAATATTAAGTTTCCCCTCTTTATCTTGAAAGCCTTGAAGTTACACTTGCTTTGCTTTACTATGCATGTTGCTTTGTGCTTTTATGACTTGTTTCTTTACAAGATTCCTATGCATAGGAAGTGGGTTAGACTTAAATGTGCTTTGAATTTGCTTCTTGATGCTCTTTTTTTACTTCAATTCATACTTCTTATGTGAGCATCTTCTCAAACTATCAAACCTAACTTAAAGGCGTTAAAGAAAAGTACTTATTGGGAGATAACCCAAAAGTTTTAGATGAGTCTTGGAAGTTATTACTTCAGTAATAACCGCTCCTTATCCTTTTTATTTGCTTTTTGTGCTAAGGGTAACCTCTAATGAGAGAGAAGTAATGATTGGAAAAGTTGCTGTCCCGAAACAGATTTTTATGCTTCACCGTAAAAATTCGTGTAAAATATCTGAACGTATTTTTGAGGCGTGATGTTTTGTGCTTCTGACCCAGGTTGTTATCTAACTTTCGTTAATTCAACACTTTTCAATTTGAGCAACAGAAGGTCTTTGAAAAAATTCGTCTTTACCTGCTGGTCTGTTTTGACAGATTTTGCCATTTTCTGCATTTGCTTCTTTATGGTTCCTCTTTGAGTTCTTTTGGGGAATTGAGATTTTTCAGGGAAGTGCTACAATAGCTAGTGTTCTAATGGAAGTTTATTTGGTGTTAGAACTGAACCTTAAGACTTATTTATCTTGAGTGCACTAATGTTGCTAATAAAGATTGTGTGAAGTTTTGTATGAAGGAAAAATTTCAGGTGTATGGAAAGAACGAGTAATGAGATGAAGGATGGACTAAAGCTCAAGCTTGGGTATGCCACGCGTGTCACCCCAAGAAATATCCAAGAAGTACAAGCGTCAAAGCTTGGGGATGCCCAAGGCATCCCCTTCTTCATCAATAAAAATCCCAGGTTTCTTCCAAACGCTTCAGTTTTATTGTTTCATGCACAGTTGTGTTGTTCTTGGAGCGTTTTATTTTTCGTTTTCGTTTTGGTTTTTCGTTTGCTTTTGTTTTCTTAGTTTTCTGAATAAATTGGTTGGACCCTCTCTTTCATACATTGGTTTTCAAATAGTTTGGTTTGGATTGGAAAAGAGTAGGAAAGTTCATGCTTAAGTGGTAAAGAGGGCCTGTTTTTGACTATGGCCTATGCTTTGTCATGCCATGCTTGATATTGTTTTGGCTTTATGCTTAGTATTCTTTGCTGTAGCATGACTTGTTATAAATAATTGAGATTGCTTAATGTGCCTTAGATGAATCATACGTTGTTTTAGCATATTAAAGCATAATATAATGGTATTCTCCTTTGATGCTTTATTTGGGTTGACTTGGCACATGCTCACACCATGTTATGACTATCTCAAGTCACCATAGCCTTTATGATCCTTTAGTTTTCAACTTGTAGTATCACTTTATGCTTTGATCAATGATGTTTTGTCGCTCTGCATGATTATGGCCATTATTGCTCTCTTAGTTTGTCGCTCCCAGTCTTTTGCTAGCCTCCACAACCAAGTATGAGTTCCACTCATGCATCCAACTCCCTAAACCAAGTTATTCCAAAGAGTACACCATACCTACCTACTAGCTTATGCTATTCCAAGTATATTCATGCTTTTGTTTACCTTCCAAATTAAACTTGTTATGATAAAACTAGTGATTAAAGCTCTCACAAACTTGATGGCACACTTTACTTTACTTGTCCTTAATAAACTTGAACAATTGTGTCGTCTATGTTGTATATGCTTGCACTTATTTGTTGGGAATGAGCAGAACCATGCTGTCATGGGGAACGCTTTCAACATTGCACTTGGTACTTGTACCTAGTTGATATCATGCTCTTTTGTATATGGATGTCGTCGGTGTGAAATGAAAGGGGAGCTTGTAAGTCCATGGAGTTATGTATATGTGTTAGAGAAACGCCTGGGCCACTGGTCTAATCCATGCTGACATGGTGGAAACCTGCAGCGTAACCATAATGAGCTGTCTATGAAGAATTCTTCTTATAAAAAAAGAGTCCTATATTGAGAAAAAAAGAGAAAAATAAAAGAAAAGAAAAAGATTATGAAAAGAGGAAACAGAGAAAAAAAGCACCATATTCCCATGGTAAATAAGAAGATTGCTGAGATGCTCGTTGTCTGCTTGCCTTGTCATTTTCATATGGGGATTCTTCCGTATCATCGGGCAAGGGGTACCTCGTTGGCGGTTCTCTATGATACACATATACTTACGATGACAAGAACTTACCGGTGACTAAACTTGAGTAGCATGACGAGCGGCCCTCGTATTCAAGGGACATGAGATTTCTAACTTATACTTCGTCAAGCATGTACACCATAGTTTGTTCACTTTAACCTTAATCACTTCAAGATGCTTATGATAGGGGCAATGAGAGCTGAAAGCTATAAGTACTATAATTTTTGGAAGCTCTTTATGAGACTTGAATCCCTACTTCCTTTTATGAAGGCCTTTCTTCCACCATTATATTGAGTCTCCACCTTCTACCTTTATGAACCTACTTTGAGAGCATAGTGGCCATTCTTAGTTCTATGTGCATTGTCCCAAGACTAGTTGATTGATGCATAACTTGATATTGCTTGTTTTAAACTATTTGTATCTAGTCACTCTTATGAACTTTGAAGGTGTCCTATGCATTTATATTTGCTACTCTATGAGGGACAAGATGAATGCTACTATGCTATGTTTTCTTTATGTGAAACAAACAAACTTCTTGCAAAGCATTGTTATTCATGAATCTTTTGTTTGTGCCTTTTCATGTTGCAACATAGTTGCTTTGTATTATTGCAAGAACTTGGTCTTTCATTTTATGATTGAAGTACTATGATCCTAGCTTTCAATGTTTTACAAATACTTTGATCAAGTCTTTGATGGTGCATGTCACCTCAAAAATTATTCTTTCTTTTTATCACTTACCTACTTGAGGACGAGCAGGAGTTAAGCTTGGGGATGTTGATACATTGCAAATGTATCTATAATTTTTGATGTTCCATGCTTGGTTTTATCTACTTTCTTATGTTTTGTTCCAACTTTGGAGTACTTTTCATACACTTTATTGGACTAACCTATTAACAAGAGCCATAGTGCCAGTTGCCTGTTTTCTGCTGTTTTTGGTTCCAGGAAAGTCAGAAAATCAATATTCTCGGAATTGGACGGGACAAAAGCCAAATTTCCTATTTTACTGGAAGACTCACGGAGCCAGAATACGAGACAGAGGAGGGCTAGGGCCTGGCTACCCCCCCAGGCGCGGGCTAGCCTTACCCGCGCCACCAGGTGGTGTGGGCCCCCTGGCTGGCCACCGACCTTGCCTCCTTCGCCTATAAGAGCCTCCCAATGCGAAAACCCAAAATCATCAAGCCTCCAGCCACGAAAAGTTCCGCAGTGCCACCGCCACTAAAGCGGAGATTCGGGGGACAGAAAGTCTCTGTTCCGGCACCCTGCCGGGACGGGGAAGTGCCCCGGGAGCCATCTCCATCGATCTCCACCACCATCTCCATCACCGTTGCTGATTTCCATGATGAGGAGGGAGTAGTTCTCTCTCGAGGCTAAGGGTTCTACCGGTAGCTATGTGTTCATCTCTCTCTCTATGCATGATCATATTGTGATCATGAGCTTTGTAATCAAGTAGATCTACCTTGCTACTCAAGTGCTTTAATGAATCTCTGCTCTCCCCATGTGTGTGAAAGTGACAGCGTGCTCACCATCGTGGCACTTAGGCTAGAGATTACAAATACTTGTTATGAGTTATATTTGGAATTGGATGTATTTATGAAATTGTGGTGTTTGTTGGACTCATCTAGTACTCAAGGTGACAGTGTGGGGTTTTCTAGATGGGAAAGGCTTATTGTGAGGTGTGCTGTTATAGCCCTACCAACGATTAGAGTGTCCAACTGGAGAGTAGTTAAGAGTAGTATCATAAGAAGAATATATTTATATGAGAGTGTTAACTAGTGAAAGTATGATCCCTAGGCCTTGTTTCTAAGCATTGATACACCATTTGAAATTAGATCTGTTACATGTTTGCTTGCTTCCATCTTTATTTTAGTTTTCCTTTAGTCTCTTCCACGCCATCAAAGTATTTTCTAGCACCGTTATCTTATATCCATACCACTTGTATTTCACTATCTCTTCACCGAACTAGTGCACCTATACACCTAACAAGTGTATTGGGTGTGTTGGGGACACAAGAGACTTCTTGTATCTTGATTGCAGGGTTGCTTGAGAGGGGATACCTTTGACCACTTCCTCCCTGAGTTCGATAAACCTTGGGTGATTCACTTAAGGGAAAACTTGCTGCTGTTCTACAAACCTCTGCACTTGGAGGCCCAACAACTGTCTACAAGAATAGAAGTGCATAGACATCAGGGCTACACGTGGGTGGCCTTGGGCCTCCGCAGTAGAATCCCTTGTCCACTTTTGGTTCGTCCAGGCTTGAACTTAGAGCGTAATGTCCGAGGTGTTACAATTGGTATCAGAGCCATTCCGCCCTTCAGGGCCTCAGCCAAGATGGTCGTTGTTAGTCTATAAAATATTTTGGTAGCTATGTATACTAGGGAAAAACTAAACGTGAGAGTAGGACTGCTTCCATTTTTCTTTTTACCCACCCACCCTTTTCTGGTAAGGAAGTGTAACATTTATCTATTCTCTTTCAAAAATTCAAATTAGGATTCACGTGTTTGGGGCTTCCGTAGTACCATAGGATGTGTGTGTAATTCTTTGTCTATCTATTGCATCCAACCTTGCTTCGCAATCTGCCTTTCATTACCAACTATTGGTACATTCCATACCGACAGTCTTTTGTAAACCGACGTGATCTGTCGTACTCTTTGTTACTGACGCAATCTTGTTAGGGTGTTCTTCCTTCCTGCATGCTTTTACAGAATGTGGAGTTGCTAATCTCTACCTGTTAAGTGGTTTTGCGCATATAATTGGTATTTTAATGCCAAAAATGCGGAATTTTTTTCTTTGATACATATGTGTTTCCACACTTATTTTTAGTCGTGTGTGATACATGTTTTCATCTTCTTTTTGTTGGCATGTTCATGTTAATTCAATCTTTTTCTACCGGCACTTCAATCTGGAGTTTTCTTTCCATCTTCAATTCTTTTGGGCTAAATACACAACTTGCGTCGATCCGATGCTTGCGATTGTAATTGGTTCTCGACATAGCTATATGACACTTATGATGAGTGGAGTATGTTTAATGCTATCAATCTAATTCTTCAAATTATTGCGGCTATCTCTTGTGAATTTGAGTTGCACCGTGATTATATATTTATCACATTCAAGTATCTTTGGCAATCCGAAGGTTTCTTAAGGCACTATGATGGATTATCATCCGTTGCCGCGCTTCATATTCTTTTGAAGTCCATATTTGCAATGGTTCTCTTTGATACAGGAGAATCTCATTGTTCATCTGTAATAGCTATGCTTAATATATGAGTTACCATTATCATTCTTATCCAAGATCTCCTTATTTTTTCAACCGATGTTTCGATCAATAAGGTGAACAAGTCAGTATCTCTTTTTCTTATCCATAGGGCCAGATAAGTTATTCTCCCAATGCATATCTTTCAACACGAACCTTGCTCTTAATGTTGATCTTTCAAAGAGCACTGAGCTCATAAAGTGGTTCGAGCATTTGTTCGTTTCTCTCGCCTCATGAACTTGGTATTCTTGGAATATCTCATTAAATTTGTGGTGGTATATCTTGGTGATATGCTTGCCTATTCTATATTAATGGAAGATCATCTTCTTCTAATTATCGCAAACTCCGGGAACACCGCTTGTGTGCAAGGTCCTCAAGTGTGAATTCTGACTTTTTGAAGTAACCTATCTCGGTCACGCCCTTCTGCTAAATACATTGCTACAATTCTGGAATCATCAAGTCAATTGTTAATTCCATCCTCCACCTTCAACCAAATCCGGAGCTTTTCCTTGTTTGGCAACTTATCATTGTCGTTCCACTGAAGTTTTCCTCAAGGCTGCTATATCTCTCTTGGATCTTCTTAAGAAGGATGAGAAATTTTGTTGGTCTTCCGCACATCAAAAAACCTTTAGAAACCCTCTCGATTTATATTCTATCCTCAATCCGACGGCTTCCATGAAGACTTTCTAGATCCTTCATAATCGTTCTATTCAAGTTTTGGGTTCTATCCTTAATCTATTTGTTGAAACTTGTATCTATCTTCGTGTTCTTCATTCATATCTCTTTGTTGGCTTGCGACTTCTGACACGATGACAACATCATCATCTTTATCTACTTTGGATCTGACAAAGTGTTTGCATCACCTCCTTGTTTTCTCATGAAGCTTCAGGAATTCTGCTTTCCAAGATCTTCAGTCTGATTCAAGAGTTGGGTTGCACGATTTTCCTATTCATGTACAGAGTAATGCTTTGAGTGCAGGATAGAGTCATGACCATACCACTACTCTTATCATTCGCTCTTGTACATTGAATTGGTGCATCAATGCGATTTTTACTCATTCCACAGAAGTTAGACGTGGCCTTTATCCCTTGAGACTTTACTTCTGTCCTTGTTTTCCGGAGTGTTCTCTCGACGAACATGATTAATAATGTCTTGTTAGTTATCTCGTCTATTTCAAGATGGAGCAAAATCTTCAACGACCTTGTGGAAACAAATGCAAAATCTTTCCATCCTCTTCATTCTATCGGTGCTCGACATCCTCAAACAAGATGGATGGAGAATATCTCAGACTTCAGTTTGTCAATACCTTCCTCTTGGTAAAGCCAATTATGGTTGATGCCGTCAATCGCAAAATCTATTGCAACAACCTTATGGTTAAGGAACACGATAAGCATCTCTACAATAAACTCCAGATATTCAACATTCAACTTCTTCCTCGGGTTTTCACCATAAACGTGGGTCACCTTCGTCTTGTAAAGAGCAATCCACGCACCTCAATTGCGTTATCCTTTGGTTCTTATTGGCGCAAGAAGAATATAATCTGAGGACTCCTAACCCAAATCTTTCCGTTGACTTCAAGGAATTCTATTGTTGAAGGCAATATTGTTTTTCCGAGATTCATTTCTTAAATCTGCGAGAAGAAACAATTCTCCAAAGTCGATCTTTTCTTCCAGCGAAAGAAGGAATCATATTAACATGCATCTATTGATCTTTAATCCTAAAGATGTGTCTTTTGTTTCTCCTTGATACACCATCTTTCATAATTCTTTCAAGAAGTTGTTCTATTCTTTTATCTTTTTATCTCGAGTACCTGAGCTATGTTCACCCTATCTTTCTCATCTCACCACAATCCTCCAGTTTCTATAATTCCTTTGTTTTTAAGAGACGTTGCCGGAGAAGAGAACGCGTTTGATGGCTACAGTGTTGCTGATTCCCTCGAAGAGATTGGACCTCTCCCGGCGTAGAGCTCGAAGCGCCTCTTGCCCCATGGTGGGAGCCAACTGTCGTGGTATTGCCGACGAGTACACCATGGAGGGCTCCTCACAGTGCGTGTTTAGAGACGTGGGGTAAGGCGAAGAGTTGGCGGGTATGAGGTAACACAGCTTACCCAGGTTCGAGTCCCATGGCAGTGGGGGAACTCTACTCCTGCTATAAATCACTATAACGGAAATAACGATGAGTTATAGAGATAGGTTCGCTATTGGGGATATACTTTTTGGGTATCCTCACTATGCCTCACTAACCAGGGTGGCCCACTTTGGGTTAGAGCTTTGCTTCCCGGGGCCCAGTTAGGGAGAAGAGACGGAGTCCAGTCCGGCTACGGGAAGGCCCAGAAGACTTACCGACATAGGCATGTTATGTTACTTGTAGTTCAATATGTATTCTGTAACCGACTCTTAGTCGTAGCTGGATAGGTCTCTCCTGTAAACCCTAGGCCGGATATCTATATAAGCCGTCCTAGGGTACACCTTTAGGGCAACACCACAATAGTCTACAATCTCAACTCGCACAGGCGTAACCCTTGTAACCCATATTCCGGCTCTGCAGTATTACTGGATTGCTAGCAGGAGTAGCATCCATCCAAAGCCAGTGGATTCGAACATGGGTAAACTTGTGTGCTCACCATCCCAGAATACCGTACGTCTCACACCCCTCTCTTCCGCACGCCTCGAGGACCCTCTCATGGTGTACTTGTCATCAATCCGATGACAGTTGGCGCCCACCATGGGGCAAGTGAGCTTCAGATCTGCGTTCTGAGAGGAATCCACAAGAATTGGAATCGGCGAGACCATTGCGTCGGTCGCATCCTCTACGCCAGCGATGGCCCTCTCATCGTTCTCGATGAGACCTGGATTCCGGCTAGGGAGGTCATGACTGCCTACACCATCATGTCTTTTGGCAAGATCGATGTTTACATCGGTTTTGCTGAACCTGCCTCACCCACCCCAGCGGTGATGATAGAGGCAGAAGAAATCTCTGGCTCCACTATGTCCGTGGATGCGGCAGAGTTCTGGATCTCAGAAAACCCTAATCCCACCCAGCCCGCACCTATTGCGGAGATAGTGGAGAAAGTTGAGATTGAAGCAGATCTTGCGGTGCAAGTAGAATCTGGAGTGGATCTCCCCAGCGAGTCCGAAACCTAGATCGATCTACCCGCTGAGGTTGAAATCCAGGAGGAGCAAGATAACAACTCTAGTTTTGGCTCTTCCAATGCCGGAACATACCAACCCTTCTTGAGGTATACATTGAGGCACATGATGATGCAAGGCGCAAACGTGGATGAGGTTCTCGAGACCATCAGGCGTTTCGAGGAAGCCCACGAGGAAAGCCGCAACTACCTCAGGACTCATGCATCGCACTTTGTTGGATATGTTGGATTCAGATCCGGCTCTGCTGATGCTGGAGACAATGAAGACTCGGTGCTAGAGGCAATCAGAACAAACACCCAAGACCAAATCACGGTAGGTAGCTGCTTTAAAGAGGTTGGGAGACAGACTAGTGAACAATCTTCTTCTTGTTTTCTCCGACCTAGAGCACTCTGTTACCGACTTACCGGCATCTTCGGATGATTCCATGACATCGGCAGATTTCCGAAAATTCTTCGCGGAATACGAAGAGGAGTTTAACTCCAAAGCTGCAGAAGAAGAAGAAGCCATGGAGGAAGGATCCGGAGCAAACTCTCTCAAAGCGCATGACTACATGGATCTCGGAGACAATCCCGACGTCCAGACGTCCAAAAGTACCGATCAGAGCTTAACTCTGGAAAACGGACCCAAAGCCGTCTTTGCTACCGGCGCTGCCAAGAAGGCAAAGAAGAAGAACAAGAAGAACAAGACCCCAGCAAAAGACCCTCCAGCAGAGGAAGTGATTGCCGAGGAGTATGAGGAAGAAATAGCGTCAGTCGCGCATCCACAAGCTAATGGACAAGTCGAAAGAGCAAATGGTTTAATCCTACAAGGCCTAAAACCAAGACTCGAAGCACCATTACGACGTGCTACGGGGGCTTGGGCAGAGGAATTACATTCTGTGATATGGAGTTTATGAACAACTCCGAATAGGTCAACCGGATACACACCTTTCTTCTTGGTCTATGGTGCAGAAACAGTTCTTCCTAGTGATTTGATTCTCCCCGAGTTGTTGCGTATACTGAAGAGGATGCCGAAATTTCTTGACAAAATGATCTCGATTTAATCGAAGAAGTTCGCATCATTGCTGAGATGAGATCAACAGCCTATCAGTAGACGTTATGCAAGTATCATAGCCAGAGAGTCAGAAACCAGTCTTTCAATAAGGGCGATTTGGTTCTCCGGCTTATGTAGAAAAGAAAGCACAAACTTTCCCCGATATGGGAAGGGCCCTTTTTAGTTAGCCGAGTATTGCACAATGGTTCTTACTATCTAACTGATATGCGGCCAGTAAAAGAAAGACCTGCTACTAAGAAAAGAAAGAGAGCTGGAGGCAGTACAGACCCGGAAGAATTAGACAGAGTGTGGAATATTGCTCTGCTACATCTCTTTTGTTCTTAGATTTTATTTATTTGTAATCATATATGTGTACATGTTCAATGATAAATAAAGTATTGGTTGCCTCAATTTTTCTGAGAAGTTTTATATTACCATCTTATTTCTGAATGATCATGTCATAGTTGAAAATCCCAGAATACTTGAAAGTACTTTATGCTCATGTTTGTTCTGGTTAAGATTTCCGATTCTAAAAGTGCTACCTTTGGGTATAAATCTAAATTTTCTAGTTTGTACTTTGGTTATTTATCTGATTACCGGATGCGGGCATTTTCCGAGTAGTGAATTGTTGGTACTAGAAGCCGATTTTGTTTCCGAGTTTAAACTGGTTTAGCAATTGAGCTCCGTTGCTCGGCAAAGTTTCCATGTTGAAGTTTGGCCGGCTCACGAAAGGGACGAGGCGGAAAGCAAGATAAATTATAAGTATAGACAAAAACATAAGTGTTTATGTAAACATTTCAGGCACATAAAAGTAAAGCCAAAAGTGCTAAAAAGAAGTAGCAAATCTTAGCACTAGCAAAAGTATTACACTACTTATTTACAACCCGAATTGTTTTTAGAATAACACAATGTTTTTTCTGATGCTCTACGATGTAGGGGAAGGGGTAGGAGCTGCCGGATCACTGGAGACATTGACCTCACCTTGATATCTTTCTGAGACGTTCAAATCCAAAGCGGTTTGTTCGTCGTCGGAGATTTTAGTAGTTTCTTCGGCAGGCGGAGGAGGCATCTCCATGTGAGTGAAGAAGGGAATGTCGTAGCTGGTTAGATCAGCCTTGTGACACACGTATCCGATACAGAAGTCCATGATGGCCTTGATGTTCTGCTCATGTCCGTCTTCATCCACTTTATAGTACCCTCTGGTTACTTGCCAGATTTCCATGTTTCCATGGTGGCTCATAACCATGGTGAGAGTATTCTTTGCTGTGGTCCGCGCACAGGACATGTTCCAGTCCTGGATGAGCTGGGACATCTCCTTGGCCTTGTCTCGCACCTCAAACCTGGACATTCTGTTCATGTCTAGAACCTTGAGTATTTTGCCAATATCCTCCAAGGGTTGGCGGAAATCATGAAACAAATCGCCGACTTGTGTAAGCCAGCCGGTGCAAGACTCGGTGGAGGCAGAGTCCAGTAAGTTCAGAGAACCTGCGCATATAATGCAAAGGTTAGTAAATATATCTGAACTCCTAGAGTCGGAAAAACAGAAAATCAGAAAGTAGGAAACATACCGAAGATGACATCGTCAACTTTGGTCTTCTCTGCCCTAAGGCTCTGGAGTTCAGCTCGGAGTGCTTCTGAGATGTCCTTCTCTCTAAATAAAGCATCATTGATATCCGAGATCTTTTGGTCCTGGGCTGCGATCCTTCGATCACGTTCTTCGGTGGCCATAGAAGAGGATTCGAGGACTTGAGCGATGCTCCGCTCGTGATCCGACTTCAACTTGTCCAGCTCCCGACATAAGTCGGTGTTCTCCACCTCCAGGGTCTTAAGATTCTCGCCTTCTTCTATCATGGCACATGATTGTTTGACCAGTGCTATAAGCAAAACAACAACAGTTGAATAAATAATTCAACTATGAAAGAAAGAGCAAGGTTAAGGACTAAAATGTTTACCTTCAGCCTCATCCCTAGACACTTTTAACTGAGCATTTTCAAGCCGGAGAGCTCTGATCTCTCTCCGCTTGTTGCAGATATTCTTCAATAATTCTTGGTTATATGAATTAACTTTCTGTAAGTCAGAATACCCAGAGTCAGAAGTCTACTAAACACTCGGGCTAATATTTTTACTAATATCAGCACGAGCCTTGGGGGCTACACTAGTTCATTCTTTGGCATCGTATGAAAGCATAAATCCAGATTGTCTATCCAACTTTATGCTTGGGGGCTAGAGGATATGATATGAAATAACATAAGGAAAAAGTGAGTTGGAATTCTGACTTACATGTTGTTCATGAGTGAGCTTGCTCAGGCTCATGTTCACTTTAGTGGTAACCTTCTCGGTGAGGGTTAGCGGGATAACTGGTGGTGGTGGAAGCACACTGGCTCTCAGTCTCTTGTCGCAAAGATGGATTTGCTCGAGAAGCTCGGAGTACTTGATGTCTTCTGCTTCTTATGCCTCCTCCTCAGCAGTAATGTTCCGGCTTTCCAAGCATTGCTGGGCTAGCCGTTGGATTCCTTCTGCATATTTCCGAGTAATGCCAAGTTTGGCAAGACCCAGATTACTGAGGAGGTTTTCGGCAAAAACCTCTGCGGAGGGATCATTACCCATTGAGGGTTCACCCTTATCAACTTCCGAGTCACCCATGGTGACGTTGGTCTGCGAACCAAGGTTCGTTGGCTCGGAATGAGGAGCCTGATCTTCTGCGACGGTCGGAGATGGAGTAATATCCGGCGCTACAGAAGGCCGAGGGGCAGGAGTCGGAGGCGCTGTGGTAGGAGAAGTCAAATTCAACTTTGACTGGCGCAGGGGCTTCGACGAGCCTCCTTTCCCCTTGCCCTTGGTGAGCTGTTTAGCTCTGAGGAGGTAATAGAACAAAGATCATTACACCTTAGAAAGAATTAAGAAATAAAATACAGAGACCTTGTGAGGAAAGTTACCTCTTCACAATGGGCACTTCTTTTGTGCCAATGGAAAGAGTCAGAGCCTTACACTTTCGGGTAAAGATCTCTGGCAGTGGAACCAGTTCTCCATCATCCCGAGAGATCTCAGGAGGATATCCCTCGAGGGGAGCAAGCTCTGACTCGGGGAGGTCAGCAAACTGAAAAGAAGAAAAATATCTCACAATTGCGAAAAGAAACAATAATGTAAAGATGGAATACATGATTCGATTTATTGCTGGAAACTTACTAGTACCACAGGATTATTAGTCGTATGCATGTCCAAGGATAGCTCCAGATTTTTCTCTCGATCCGCTCCCTTATCAACCATCTGATTTGGGACTCATAGTCATTTTCCGAGTAAGTACGAGAGCATATCCGGAGAGAGTCCTTCTTGGATGCCGTGATGGAGTGCATAAGCCGGTCACCATGGTGTTGGAGAGGCTGGATCCGGCATGCCAGCCATCACTGAATCAAGTCAGACCCACTAAGGCCCTTGTGCTTCATCAGATATTCAATCCGCCTCTTGGCGAGAAGCATATCATCACTGAGAGCCAGTGCATCTGTGTCCCAGGACTCTTGGGGTGTGGCGGCACCATCAATAAAAGCTAGCAAAGCAACAGCTTTGTCAGGAGCTGGTATATCCTTATGATAGAAAAAAGTGGATGGCCATTGCTTCACCGACTCACTAGCCTTAATTCTAGGATAAACACGTTCCCTCCTAACGGAAAAGCTAAGAGTTCCGGTAATGTAAGGATTACTAGCGGTGATGGAGTTTCTCCGGGTATGAAAATAATACCGGAAGAGAATGAGAGTCAGCCTAATGCGGAGATACCCCTCGCACAAAGAAGCATAAGCACTCATATCTAAGAGAGAGTTTGGGTGAGATGGTGGATTTGAACTCCGTAATAATCTATCACCTCAGAGAAGAAGTCTGAGGGTGGAAAGCTCAAACCTCTGTCGAGGTGGGTGCCGAAATGCACCCGCTCGTCGGTGTTGGGGGTGGGGATGGTTTGTCCATGGCCGTTGTGCTAGTCACCAGCGTGGAGGAACCCTTCATTCTCGACGACACGAAGCTTGGCGTCATCCAGGACACAGGGGATCTAGACCCCGCGAAAGCTCTCCTTCTCCGCTGCCGACATCGTCGCTGCTGTCGCTGCCATGCCGGAAGATGAGGCCTCAGCCATTTTCTGTGCACCGCTGACCTACGATGGGCGGCGCTGGGGGATTTTGGGGGAGGTAGAGGAGCTCTGTTCGTGGGAGACGTCGAGAGGAAGGAAGGAGCGCAAGTGCTGGTGAAGAGGAGAGGGAGAAATATCAACCCCTTATATCCTTCATCTGTGCCAAGATTCGTGCAATGTAAATAGTAATTGTGACATGCGTCGTGGAAGGAGTTGGGTAACCCCCACGCGATGATTACGCCGCCTCGATCTCCACGCATGCATTAAAACAATGCCTCGGTTCCACGAAAGGCGGACCCACCAACGGTCGTGCTGACGGGAATGTCTGTCAGTGACGTGACTTGACCATGACTGGTGTCAGGTTACATTAGAGACCAAGTTCCGGCTTAGTTTGAATTTCAAGGTGGAAACCCGAATAATGTATTTCTAGGTCCGACTCATTTTGAGACCCGGATCCTATCCTTCCTTTTGAAGTTTCAGGAACCCTTCAAGATTCTGCAAGCTGAAGATCAAGCTAGACGATGATGAAATCTGACTCTGGATATTGGAGGCTTTTGGGGGCTGCTGTTGGGGATATACTTTCCGAGTATCCTCACTGTGCCTCACTGACCAGGGTGGCCTACTTCGGGTTAGAGCTTTGCTTCACGAGTGGCCCAGTCAGGGAGAAGAGACGAAGTCCAGTTTGGCTACGGGAAGGCCCAGAAGACTTACCGACATAGGCACGTTATGTTACCTGTAGTTCAAGATGTATTTTGTAACCGACTCTTAGTCGTAGCCGGATAGGTTTCTCCTGTAAACCCTAGGCCGGATATCTATATAAGCCATCCTAGGGTATGCCTTTAGGGAAACACCACAATAGTCTACAATCTCAACTCACATAGGTGAAACCCTTGTAACCCATATTCCGGCTTTGCCGTATTACTGGATTGCTAGCAGGAGTAGGATCCATCCAAAGCTAGCGGATTCGAACCTGGGTAACATGTGTGCTCACCGTCCCCAAATACCGTATGTCTCACACCCCTATCTTCCGCATGCCTCGAGGACCCCCTCATGACGTACTTGTCATCAATCCGACGACATTCGTTGTGCGAGGTGTTGCACGTTGTACGTAGCAATCTAGGTTGTCCCCTAAATGCTCCCACAGGTCCGGTTTATAAAGGCACCAGAACCTAGGGTTTATAGGGAAAGGTCCTTGCCGGAGAAGGTAAAGAGTCCTACACTAATACGAACTAGTCTTTCGTGTCTTGCACTCTAAGGCTCCGAGTATGTCGGTGTCTCCTGCGTAGCCTTCCTTTATCCGGCATGGGCCTCCCTTCTGGATCCGTCTAACTGGGCCGCCCAGCAAGCCATAGGTACCAACTATGGGCCACTCGGGTTAGCCGAAATAAGGACATGCTATGGTGATACCCATTTAGCATATCCCCAACAACTGCTTTCATACATATTTGCTGAAATGACCTCGCTAGTTTGTATTTGCTGAAATTCTAAGAAACACTTTGTTTGATTGCTCATTTCATTCTAGGCACACTTGTCTAATGCTTGTTTGTCCTGTTCTACAGGTTCATGAGCGACGCCATTATATCTCGCATCTAGTTCTAGTTCGTCCTAAGTCACGACATAACTATCCTCTACAATATATAGTTCATTCGTGGTTTGCTTTCCTGCTCTATAAGTTCTCGTATGATGTGTTTATAATTTTTATCTGGTTCATTCTTTGCTACGATAGTAACTGCGTGCCATTTTGTGGTTCAGCGCAAATTCCGAGTCACCCAATGTCTCTTGCATTTTAGGGTATACAACTACTTTCATATATATTTGTTGAAATGACCAGGCTAGTTTATATTTGCTGAAATTCTAAGCCGCACACACATTTTTGATTGCTCGTTTCACGGTAGGCACACTTGTTTAATGCATGCTTGCTTGTCCTGTTTGTTTGATGTGTTGGTCAATAATTGAACCATTGACCAGTTGTAAACTCTATTTCATAACTCTTGTCATATCAGTCAAATGAGTAGTTTGTCTTGTTTGATGTATTAACTTGTTATTACTTAGTTTTTGACTGCAATTATTCTATCGCCATCAAAGAGGGGGCTACAAGATCATGTCTCCTCCAATGTAGCTGTCACACTGAAAGAAAGATGCAGGTGATCGATTGAGAAAGCAAATTGAGGACTCTGCTATTAAATTGATCGTCAACTGAAATGCTGAATTTTCTTTCCCTTGAGTTGATAATATATACTAATTTTAAGAAGTTTGCAGCTGATGTAATATCTAGATAACTCGCATAGGCCATGTAGGCATTTAGTTGACACCATCCACACATGGCGATAGTCATTAAGTTAACTACGCCAGGCAGGTCGATTAGGGAAAAACATTGTGCTTTGTTATTGGCCCATCTTGTATTCGGCCTATGATTAACAATAAAAGATGCTGGATTATTATGCACGTTTTATGATATTGGCATGGACCTCATAAAGGCCGAAACTGTAAAAGGCCGTAAACGTAATAGGCTGACCCACATGTGGTAACAGGCCGTAATAGTAACATGTCGTAACAGTAACATGTCATAACAGTAGCAGGCCAGAACAGTAGCAGGCCAGAATAGAAACAGGTTATTACAGTAATAGGCAAGAAACTATAAAATGGTAGAATAGTAATAGGCTAGAGAATTAACGGCCAGAACAGTAGCGGGCCTCAATAGTAAAGGGCCACAATAGTAAAGGGCCAAAGTAGTTAAAGGCCAGAACAGTAACGAGACTGAACAGTAACGGCCCGAGAAATTTCAAGACGAGAGCAGTAACAGGCCGACAAATTTACTAGGCTAGAACAGTAACATGTCGCTTGTGGGCCTGAACAGTTAACGGCAGGACAGTCAAAGGCCAGAACAGTAACAGACTATCTCAAAGAAGGGCCGTTAGTAGGCGGCCCATGACGGGCTGCGATAACAGTGATGTGATGGTCGCATGCCTTAAGTGTACAAGAGCAACTTAGCGCAGACTGCTAATGGGCCGCACGGTGTTGGACCAACATGGACCTTCCGTAGACCGAAACAATATCGGACCTGAAGTTCGCGGGCCGCTACTAGCTGCATTATTGGGCCCATTTCAAGCAGTGCAAGACAAAATAGTAACGTGTCGTCTTCTTATTGGGCTCTCCTCATAGGCCAGTCCAGTTAGTATTTAACAGGCCTTGGTTGAGTCTGGCTTCTGCCACGGTTTCTGTGACCGTTAACGGTATTAACCAGCAGCTAATGGCGGCTGCCACGTGGCAGTATGCAAGACGTCAGCAGTCAACACGCCTGGCAAATAGATCTACAACGGAACAAGTTTTCATGGCTAAACGGTGCGATCTGCCACGGTCAGAAAAAAAGTTGATTCATTTGTGACGGGGCTTTTACCACGAAGGCCATCTGTTGCGGAAGAATTTTTGGCCATGAAAAACGGGCCTTCAACCACAAAAATCATCCGATGTAAAAGCAAACTTTTTTTGTACTGTATTTAGGTTCTGAATTGAGATATTCCCAGCATTTCGAATGAGGACAAAATATTGTCATTGGCTCAGGATATATTAGCTTCATATCTATGTGTTTCCAGTTTACTAATTCAATCCTGAGTAGAAACTTGTGTGCTCACTTTCCTGAACTTGTCTGTGCTTCTGTGTGCTTTGTCTGCAACTGCAACTGATAGTATGCATGAAGTTTTCTAAATATTGCACAAATTATCTGAACTTCTTTAGTATCTGAATATTTACAAGTAGTACATGTTTTATCTGGATATTTCTTCTACATGCCGGAATAAATTAAGTTAAAAACAACTTAAAACTTGCTTTGCTCTCTCTAGTTCTCTCAGTATGATGTCATTCTTGCTTTTGATATCCAGAGAGAGATGCGCTACCGGGAGCCGACGAGATGCGCTGTGCAACTGGAGGGAGTACATACGAAAGAGCAATGTATTATATTGTAATATTAGGCATATCTGGGTTGTAGTAGACTAATAAGATTGTAATAGACTAAATTTTGGTAGTTTCGTGAGTAATTTGATTTGTTCTCTATTCTTGAAATATTGTGTACGTATACAATGTTCCACTGGGACCCCACCTATATTTAAAATCTGACATGTGGGAACAATTTATAAAACGAATCTGACAAGTGGGACCTGATCAAGATGAGAAAGGCGAAAATGAAAATGAATATTGATTGTAAAAAGGCTGTGGTCTAGAAAATAAAAAGGCTAAAATGTTGAACTTAGCCCGGCCTAAAAAGGCCAAAATAATTTGTACTGTAAATAAGCTCTAGCATAGAAAGTTAAAATGCCGAAACTTTGGGCTAGGCCCATTTAAAAGGTCAAACTAGACCGAGCTGAATTTGCCACCACGTTGATTCCACGTAGTATTGGCTTACGTGGATAGGTCATATTACATGGACTCCATGACCATCTATTTTGGTCATAGTAGTCTATGACCAATTCAAAAAAGATCCTTAGTTGTCTATAGTGATCCTCGGTATGTGACCTGCTGCTTTTGGTCAAAGAAAGGTCATGCATGGACTACTATGACCTTTGTATGACCAATATTTAGGGTCGCCGATTAGTACATTTCTTGTAGTGCTACAGTATGGTGCAGAGAAACATTATAGTACAATAAAGGAGGATAGAACCAAATGAAGAAAGGTATGAAGCTTCCGTATAAGAAGAACTGGTAAAACCCCCAAACTAAAAAATGCAAAAGAAGATGCATACGAATTCCATTTTCGATGAACTTAGGATTGTTGAAGAGCTAGAAACAATCTCAAGAACCTCACATGGGGAAACACTAAGAAGCAAAAAATTAGGGAGATGCAAAGTATGCAAAGGATTGATCTCCCTAAGACGACGTGATCAAGTTACTCAACCAAAAGCCTCTCTTAATAGTACGGCTATCTATCCTATAACCCGGTCTCCCAAAAACCACCTTGAGACCGGTAAAAGGAAAACCTATCAAAGCTCCATCCAAGCTGGAATGCTTCACTTGATCATTGTTGCTTCTTGAAGACTCGTAATTTGCTCCCCATACACCACTATGGGATAGATTCATTTAGGCACGTCTTCACATGTCCATTATCACCAATATGGACGGCAAGATTCAAGAAAATGATCTTCTCGAGATTCTTATCTTGAACTTGCTCTTCTCAACCTTGATGACAATCACCACTTGATGTCATCCTCTCATGGGATATATGAGATATTTACTTTTGATGCATGCCCATGAAAAGATATCTAACCAATATAGATAACACAAAGGCACTTATATAATGGTTAGTTTATGAAGCATAATTGACAAGCTTACCATACCATAAGTTACATGTGGTACATTCTTTATACTTCATGTGTTGACCAAACTTGAATCTAATCTTCACTCTTTGTATTGCTGAACCATGTATCTTCTCATGCTCCATCTCAATATCTTGAGGTACATAAAGAACTCTTCATTTGATTACATGCTCTAAATCTTAGTCAACCATAGCTCAACTAACGAGGCTATCATGACACCGACTTAGAGCCATACCTTGAATTATTCTATTGAGATCACACCCTCAAGATCTTGATGATATCATATTCTTGTCTCAAATCGATGATCTTGATGCCAATACTCAAGGTATATATTTATCTTCATGGCATTCATACTTGAATCCAACACATGGACTACAAGCATGACCTATGGAATATTCCTTTATATAAAACTCAATGAAAATATTAGTCCATGGGGATTGTCATTAATCACCAAAACCACACATAGGGACAATTAAGCTTTCACAAATTAACTTTGCAATTTGGACTAGGTCAATGAAATTTGAAACTAAATAAGATTTTCAATATGCATGAGTACTCAACATCTTCCAACCTAGAGTACTAACATGAATGTTCTGGAAGAAAATAGTAAGGGATACCTTGGAAGTATAAGCACAAGAGTAAGTTGTACCAGGTAAAGTGACACTTTTTGCAATTTGAAATATATGGTCTTACACTTTATTTGACAAGTGATCCATGTTGGTTCTACTGTTTGGACTAGGTCAAAGCGGTTCGAAGGAAAAGAAACTTTGTCACATCCGAACCACTCGTGATCATGCACACTTTAAGAACCACACCACATTGCCATTAATAAATAACCCCTTAGACTTTTTGAGCTGGCCAACATTGAGGTGGTTTCGAGCCTAATAGATGCTGTCCTCCTTTTGATCGAACTTAGGTGGCCATTATATTCGCCCCCTCAGAAACAACATATGTGCCCTGTGTGTGGTTTTGGTAATTAATGCAATCTCTATAGACTAATGTTTGTATTGAGTTATACTTGTAGGAATTATCCATAGGCAATGCTTGAACCATATGTTGCCTTCAAAGTTGAAGGAATAGGAAGGTTAAGAAGATTAAGTGAATGACCAAGATGTTATTCAAGGAGTGATATGAATATTGGTAAAGTGGGATTTGAGCCTATGGCAAGCATATCTTGAAGAACAAGATTGAGTGAGATATCATGTGTACCTTCAGTACATCATCATTATGAAGATATAAGAAATGATTCAAGGATAATCAAGTTGAAGCGCAAGTTCAAACTGAGCCATCTCGAAGAGATCAAATTCTTGAAGCTTGCCTTCCATATGGTGATCATGGATATGTGAAGATATGCCTAAGAGAGTCTCTCCCATATGAATACGATGGAGAAATGCACAAGTCTTCATCAAGCAAGCGCGAGCGACCTCAATCAAGAAATGTGTTCCAACTTGAGAATGACAAGATCATCAGCATCAAGCTCAAGTGGAATGCACAAGAAAAATATACGACCTTAATAGGTTTTATATTTTTATCAGTATCATGTTGTTAGTTCAGAGATCGGGTTATAGTATATATAGTCGTACTATCAGGGGGTGCTCTTGAGTGAGTAACTTGATCATATCGTTCGGAGAGAACTTAGACCTTTTCATCCATGGCATCATATTTCTTGGTTGTTAATTGGATTTTATCCATGTGAGGTTTTATATTTTGTGTCTATCTTCGTGGCAAGTGTGAGCTTACCAAAAATGGATTTCGGATGAAAATCTTACTGAATTTTTTGTTTCGGAGGTTTTACCAGTTCATCTATTTCAGAGAGGTCAAACATTTCATATTTTGGATTTATTGAAAGGACAAATGACATCGCCTAGAGGGGGATGAATAGGCTTTTAAAATAATTGCAATTTAGGCTCTAATAAATGCGGAATAAAACTAACGTTTAATTTATCAAAGCACAAAACCTAAAACCACTAGGTTCACTAAGTGGACCAACAACCTATGCTAAGCAAGACAAACAACAAGGTGATAGCAAGATGTAATACTTCAAGAACGATGGCTATCACAATGTAAAATGCATAAGTAAAGGGCTCGGTTGAGATATAACCGATGGACGTGGAGACGATGATTTTTATCCTGAAGTTCACTTCCAAAGAAGCTACGTCTTAGCTGGAGAGGTGCAATGGCGCAATGCTCTCCGAATGCCACAAATAGCTCACCTTGAGGTGTGGTGGCTCGATACTCACCTAACGCCACACACGGCCTCACCCCAAGATGCGAAGGCACACAACTCACCGACGCCACAAAAGGCTCACCCTATTCTCCCGAGTGTGCACCACAAAGGACGACACTCGATCCACTATGGGAAACTTGAGGGTGGTCAGCGAACCCATACAAGGCTTGGGACAATCTCCACAACTCAATTGGAGGGCTCCCAAGAAATACCACAAAGGCCACAAGCTTGAGGAATCTCCACAATGATTGGAGGCCCCAAGAACAATGCCACAACAGGCCACAAGCTTGAGAAATCTCCACAACTCAATTGGAGGACCCAAGAACTCACCACAACTCCACACAACCGTCTAGGGTTCCAAGAACCCAAGAGTAACAAGCCCAAGAGCTTGAACTCGCCGAATTTCTGAGGAGAACTCAAACCTATGCACCAAATGCAAGAGGCAAGTCCTTCACTCTCAAATTTCACCAAAGCTATAAAAGCTATTGGGAGAATACGAGAGTAAGAACACAAGAGGAGAACACAAAACTCTTCAAGATCTAGATCCCAAGGATTCCATCACAAAGAAGGGATTTGGTTTGGTGGGCTTGTAGATCTAGATCTCCTCTCTCAAATCCCTCAAAAAGATGCAAGAAACATAGGAGGGGGAAGAGGAGAAGACAATCTCTTCAAGGTTAACAATGTAGGAGAGAGAGAAAGCCAAAAACCAAAAAAAGAGCTGACCCCACGAAGGGGAAGAGGAGCCCCTTTTAAAGGGCTCCCAGATCTGACCATTTGGGTCAAATCGCGACCCTGGCCGATACTATCGGTGGGGGGCAGAACTACCGTTGGCACCCAACCAACAGTAAAAACATAGCGACGCGGAAGGCAGAATGATCTTGGCCAAAACTTCCGCCGGTGCATCGGTACTTCCGGCGGGGATGATACTACCGCCTTTACTTCCGACCAAAGTTCCGTCAAATAACACATGCTGAATAGAGAAGTTACTTAATTGAAATCAGGATGAGTGGAAGAAGCCTCCTTACATCCCCCGGTATTACCGACGACAAAAAATCCCTAGCGGTACAACCGGTGGTACGCTGGAACTTCTGCCCATGGAAACTTCAGAGGCAAAACTACAATAACTTTCACATCCGAACTCCAAACAAGATGAAACTAATTTTATTGCAAAGATAACAATGTGTATAATACAACAATAATTCTAAATATTGGGTATCACCAAGGGAGAAAATACCATGAATATATATGTGAGATATCTCCCAAGGCGTGGAGTCGAAAAACCCGCAATATCAAAAGCTGATATTCAAGGGAAATTCGTTTTTGAATAACTAAATCTTGTTATGGAGATACCACAAGATCTAGATCCTCACATGGACAATGTACAAACAAAAACCAAGAAACATGATGCTATGTATGCAAAGGTTTGAGCTCTATCCGAAGGATACGAACGAGCTACTCACTCAAGAGCCCCCTCTTGATAGTACAACTATCTATCCTAAATGAGGTATTCCAACACTACAAGAGACCGGTAAAATAGAAAACCTATCAAGATCATAACTTTGCCTTAAGCATTCCACTTGAGCTTGATGTAGACGATCTTGTCTCCTTCAAGATGGAACACCTTTCTTGATTGCTCTTGATCGTGCCTTACTTAATGAAGACTTGTGACTTGCTCCCACATACTCCATGGTAAACCTCTTCTTTGTACTTGTATTCATCACTCCATGACCACTGAGGATGGCAAGCTTCAAGTATGAGATCTTCTAGAGATGGTGCATCTTGAGCTTGCACATCATTTCTTGATGATGTCTTGAAGATAGCCATGAGGAGCTCCATGTTCTTCTTCAAGACACTCTTCTTCTTCTTATTCTTCTTCTTTTTCTTCTTCTTCTTCTTCTTCTTCTTCTTCTTTCAACCTTGAAATCAACACATGGCCCAAGCGATGCCAATGGACAAATCCTACAAGTGAAACTCAATTCAAACATTGGTCCATAGAGATTGTCATTAATTACCAAAACCACACGTGGGGGAACACATGCACTTTCATTTATCCTCTTTTGTTAAACTATGATGGTTCTATACTTGTTGTTGTCTTCGAAACGAGCCTAAGATCACCAAAATCAGAGTTCGGTAGATTAAGTTATGATCGGTTTCATAGTGCTGTTTTTGCCAAGTTTCGAAGAGCCGAAAATCGGCTAAGAACCTATTGGTGCGACGTGCAGTAGGGTACCCATAAATTCAGGGCATAAGATTCGCCCCCGAGCTAGAATTTCCAAGGTAAAATGGCTACAACGCTCGTATTTTGTGGGATTCTATAAAAGGCCCCTCCTTTCTTATTTAAAGGTTGGTTCTTCCATTCCCTCTCCTCCATTGTTGTCTTTGAAGAGCTTGCCCTACCTCCCTCTCCTTTCCATGTTTCTTGCATCTATTTGAGAGAAAAGAGATATGAGATCTAGATCTATACTTCTACCAAACAATATCTCTTCTTTGTGAAGGGAAACCTTGTGATCTAGATTTTGGAAAAAATTGGTGTTCTCTTGTGTTCTTTCCCAATGTTTTTTTAGTTTTGGTGAAATTTAAGAGTGAAGAACTTGATCACTCTTGTTCTTGCCATTGCATTAGGTGTATCGATTTGAGTTCTCTAGGAAAAATCAGTTAGTGAAAACAAGTGAGTTTGTTACTTTGGGTTCTTGAAACCCTAAACGGTTTTGTGGTCTTGGTGGTGATTACTTGAGAGCCTCCAATCATGTTGTAGAGATTGCCCCAATTAAGTTATGGAACCCTAAACTAAACTATATTCTTTCGTATTCTTTTGCACCGCTGATGACAGAAAGAAGAGGAAAGGGAGACGCGGGATCAAGGGTTACATCATCAGTAAAAAAGTGGTAAACAAATCCTAGTCAACATCCATTTGACTGACTCAAAACCATGTAAACATTTTCCACGTCAACTCTAAAACAACCCAAGGGAGTTAATTTATATGGTATCAAACATTCTTGATTTAAATTATACCAAATTTTATTTCTGGGGATAATTGCACTGCTTAGATATATTTGGAGGTGAAAAGTATATTTTGTTCTTACAGTAATAATGCACAATAATATTGGGCTCAGACTGGAAGCAAAAGGCCCCCAAGTTAACTCGGCCATACCCAATTCCCTCGATTCGTCTAAAATATCCTTGAATAGTCACCTCTCTTCGTACAAAAGAAGAAGCTTCCTCGGCCACCACTGAAGGCAATGGCGGCGGCGGAGGAGGAGGAGGTCCGGCTGGAGATGGAGGCCGTGGCGGCGATGTACGGAGAAGACTGCCGTGTGGTCTGCCAATTCCCTCCCCATCTCGTCGTCCACGTCCGCCCCAATACCGCCGACGACTCCTCGCAGCAGGTTGGATTTTCCCCTATCCCCTCCACACCTAGAGCGGTTTCACGGCAATCGGCGCCTCCCGATTGGTCCATTCTGTTTTGCGATTAGTGAGAGGGCTCGGGAGCTTGATCGATTGACAAGCCACTGGGCGAGTGAGTGTGGTCAGTGGCGGTGGCCTTGCTGCTTTCGAACCCTAACATTTAGTAGCTTCTGCCTTTTTGTCTATTATTAGTTAAGGTAGTTCTCTACGGATGGTTAGTGCTTGACAGTTGACACGTTATTACTGATCAATTCCTAGGGTTTTACTTACTGAGTGAGGATGCCTCTGATCAATTGTTAGTATATAGTATGCCGTAACCGTTCTAATGCTCGTGTATTATTAGCAGGTGAAGAAGAAATATATACTTACTGACCCGTTCTTACTGAGTATATGCTTTGGTCCTGAGTTTCGAGTTTTGTTTTTATGCAGTTTATCAAGAGTTAAGCTTTGTCATGATCGAAAGGCCCATGTTTGTACGTAGAAAACTGAATCTAGAGGGCTGATATAAAGATTAAGAGCCACTGTGCTAGGTAGATGGAGTTTGTACTTAGGACCCTGTTTCCCTACTAGTTAAGTGCCTATCATGGTTCTAATTATAGTTGGAACCTTTTTTTACTTTCAAGGAGTAGCTTTATCAATGCAGCGAGTAGAACTTTTGCTGTTCTGTACAGCTGAAGTTAGATAAATATTTTATTTCAGTTTTTTACATGTAAGATATAGATACCTAAGGGAATACGATAGGATTTAGTTCACATGAAAAAATCTTACCCCTTCCGGTTAAACTACAAATTGTATAAATTTGATAACCTACAACCATCCATGCCTTGCATTTTACCTGTGCAGTGCTTAAGCAACTATATATGTAACTCAAACCAGAGAAAAACATACCATCTGTGCACTGTTGGCAAAATTTCTTCACCAGTTCACAACAACAACTGAGCCTTTTGTCCCAAGCAAGTTGGGGTAGGCTAGATATGAAACCCAAGCAGAAACTCGAGAAAAAAGCAAGTCAAGGCAGAAACTAGTAGAAGCACAAGTAAATAAAAGAACAAAAAGAGTAAATCAAGGTTCGGGCACATGGATTGCTGATTTCCATGCAACCCTATCAAAAGCCAAAACTCTAGGCACATTCCAATCCTTGAGGTCCCTTTTAACAGCCTCCTCCCATGTCAACTTTGGTCGTCCTCTACCCCTCTTAGCATTATCGAAGCCCCCATAGGATCCCACTATTAACCGGTGCTTCTGGTGGCCTCCGTTGAACATGTCCAAACCACCTTAATCTCTGTTGGACAAGCTTCTCTTCAATTGGTGCCACCACTACCCTATTGCGTATCCTAATCCGATCCTTTCTTGTGTGACCACACATCTACCTTACCATACGCATCTCCATGGCAATATTGGATGTGTTGCTTCTTAGTGGGCCAACATTCTGCTCAATAAAGCATGGCAGGTCTGACTGCCGTCCTATAAAACTTGCCTTTTAGCTTTTGTGGAACCTTCTTGTCACACATGACTCCAGATGCTTGCCGCCACTTCATCCACCCTGCCTTGATCCTGGGGCTAACATCCTCATCGATACCACCATTGCTTTGCAGCATTGATCCCAAGTATCTAAAGGTGTCTCTATGAGGCACTGCTTGCCCTCCTAGACTACCCCCTTCGTCCTCGCCTCCAAAGCCGCTGAAGTCGCACCACATATACACCGTCTTTGTCCGACTAAGTCTAAACCCCTTGGATTCCAAAGCCTGCCTCCACAACTCCAGTTTTCTATTGACACCCATCCTGCTCTTATCTACTAGTACCACATCATCAGCAAAAAGCATACATCAAGGAATATCTCCTTGTATGTCCTTAGTGACCTCATCTATCACCAAGCCAAAAATGTATGGGCTCAAAGCTGAACCTTGATGTAGTCCTATCGTAATAGGGAAAGTGTTGGGCTCACCATCTCCTACACGAACACTTGTCACAACATTAGCATACATATCTTTGATGAGGGAAATGTACTTCATTGGGACTTTGTGTTTCTCTAGTGCCCACCATATGACCATCCTTGGTATCTTGTCATATGCCTTCCCCAAGTCAATGAAAACCATATGTAGGTCCTTCTTTTGCTCCTTATATCTTCACCAGTTTATTGTTAATATTTTTTTGCATGTAATCCATCATTTTTTCTATAAGCTGATAGTGTTGCAAGTAAAAAAATAAACTACTTAATGGTATTTTCTCTTAATCTATCCAGTAACAATTGATTTGAGCCAACAACCAATAGTACCGCTGTAGTGGTAGATCCATGTTGATATGGACATTTGTAGTATAATTTTTGGTACAGTACAGAAATAACTACAAGGCACACCTACATGACTCCCACCTTGGTGCTGGTATAGTGGTTGTGACGTACAAGGGGTACTTTCAAGGATGCCACAGTTGAGGCTGTCAAGAAAGGGGGTCAATATAGGTAGCCCTAATGGGAGAAGCAAGTAAGTAGGGGAAATAAAGAAGGAAGGTAAGTTGAGAGGAGGAGGAAGGGGGTGCAATGGGGCGGGTGGTGACGGCAAAGGGAAGGGGCACAGAAAGTTGTGGTCCTGTTGCTCAGAAAGATATCTTCATCTCTGTGAGCAACAGTCAAGTCACAGAAAGTCTACATTTGTCCTCATATGTAGGATTTTTTTGGATTGAAGTTCTTTGAAATGATAGCCAGTAATTGTGAGCATGCCCATGAGAAGGATTGAAGACATTAGATAGAGGGTGCTGAATTTGTGTTTCCATAAGCTTGGAAGTGTTTTAATTGTAAATTGTAGCATTACTTCGGTTGCGCTATATACTTTTTTTGCGTTCAAAGTGGTGGAGAATGTATTTTCTTTTCTTGCTCTTTTCCATGGTATCCAATGCAAATTTTTAGTTTGACCAGTATCACCCTTATTTTCTCCTGCTTCTGTTAAAAGGAGTTATGTATATTTATTAGTATGTTAATGGCCACTTTCTCCTTTTCAGTTTGTAGAACTCTTTCTTGGAATTAAAGCATCTACCCAGGTATGGACCTGCATGGCTTACCACCTTCGAGATTCTGATCTATCTCCATTCAATTTATGTTTAGCTCTATTTCATGGAGGACTCTTGGTGTTGGTGAACAAATCTTCAATTCAACCGATTGACTTGGAACATAAATTTTAAATTTTTCCGCCAATGCGAAAATTTTGCGTAGTTTTTATTTCATAATCTTTTAGAACGTGATTGACTATTACCATCATGACATATATATATCGTTGCTGTTTTTGAAACTGTTTCATTTGCAAATAATGCCATCTCTTTGCTGAAATTGTTCACCAATGAGTGTGTTGGAAGCAGTAAGCCAGTAATGGTTTCATTTCATCACTTTGAAGCAATGAGCTTGTGCTATCTAAGTTCAGAAGGTGGATGTAATGTGAAAGATCAGCACTTCTTGGTGCAAACAAAATTTTCATTTCTCTTACTTGTTTTCTTGTTAAATTTTTGCATACCTGACTAAACCTCTGAAATTGCGAAGTTCCATATTATGGGTGAATGCATAGGTGTTGATATCTAGCATGCTTGAAATTTTACATCATGTATCATTTCGATGGTGCTACTCTTTTCCTAGAAATTTATCTCTCTAGCAAATCCACATATGAACCACCTTGTTCAGTATGGTTCATATCTGGTCTGTATTGCCTGAGTGCTCATGCATTATATATTTTATGGTATTTTACTTGCAGTATCCAAAAGAACCACCTCATCTTTGTGCTGTGGAAAGTAAGGGACTTGATGAGAATAGACAGGCATATCTTATTAGCAGCATCCAGAACAAGGCAAAAGAGCTTTCCGACTACCCAATGCTTGTGACTCTGTGTGAGGTATTCCTTGTCTTTTGCTTTCTGTACAGTGGAGAACAACAGTTGTTCCATACCATATCGTTCAAGAGGATTTTGCATGTCTGCATGTTAGTTGAAGAGTTGAAACATTCAATTGTTGCATGTAGTTTTGGAGTGTCTAATGCGCTATTAATCATAGTATTATACTTAGTTTATTCGAGTAACATGCAGGCTGCCAGGCTGTCAAAATAATAATTGCTACTTTGCAAACTATGAATTGTGGTGTCTCTAGGAAGTGTCAGATGATATTTGCAACTCGAGGATATCAAAACTTGCAGATTTTCCTGGATTTAATTGTAGTAATTGACAGAGGGAGCAAAAATGAAACCAGTGAGTTTGATAATTTATTTTTTTACATGATGGAAGTAACTTCACGTGCAGGAAGCTGGAGAGATCCTCTCGAATATGAACCATCCAGCTGGCGATTGTCCACTGTGTCTATATCCTTTACTCCCAGATGATAATGATGGTTCTGCTTTGCCCTTCATGAAGTTGATGTCATGCTACCACTGCTTCCACAGGTCGATGCCACCTCCTTCTCTACAAACATGTGCACATAGCTTATTCTCTCTAGAGGTTGGTTAATATTGGCACTGCAGTGACTGCATTATGAGATGGTGGGGATGGCTTCAACATGATGATGACGATGTCAATTCTAAGAAGAATGGTACAGCAGTAACTGGAGGTGCGAGAAATCTTTGGCCTTCTCTTTCTTTTTTCGAAAAGCTCTTTTTTTGCTGTACATATTCCTTGGAACAACTTTCATACAGTTAAAAATTAAAATCCTAAAATATCGGTTTGATTGGTGACTAATATTTGATTGCACATGAGTTATTGGATTGTTCATTTACTTGTTTCTTATAGGCAATCAGTTGCATGCTGTGTCTTGTGAATTGCATTAAGGTTCTGATTTTTGGTTGGAAATATGCATAATCACACTCTGGTAGCATTATGTTCTATGGTCCTGGCAAGCTAGACAGTCATATGACCAAATGTATGGACAACGAGGCTCATCTTATCAACCTTCTTCAGTGATGCAGCATATCACTGTTCCTTTAGGACTCAAAAGGAATTTATTAATGCAGTGCAGCACATTAAAACTGTTAATGAACTATTTACCAGCAGTGGTGGAAGTTCTTAAGTTGCGCATTACTCAGCTAAACTATCTTAATTCTAGCATATAATGGGCTGTTGGTACACAGATTTGCAAGGACTGCTTGACATATATGTACCTTTATGTTGTTTCCAGTAATGCTATTTAGCACCTTCTCCCTACAAAGGGAGGTTAACTTGAACGCTGGCTGATTTGTGTCTGGAAAATATGTAAACTTTTGGTTAGAATTGACGCTTCACACATGCTGCAATCAAGTCAATGGTGTTGTTATTTTAAAGGTCACAAATGCAGCCTGAACTTCCAGCAATTGCGTTACATTCCTGATCCTTATTTCTTGGTGAAAATGTTAAATGACATCATTTCAGGGCACCAATTATTGACAATGTAATTTCGTACACACATTTCAACATTTTATGCATTGGTTATTCACTCATGGGCTATCTTGTCTGTTGCTACATGTTATTGATTCTTCTGAAGGATTGGATTTGTCCAGCTCAGACAAGCTAAATCATCACAAAGGATTTTGCCCAGTTTGCCGTAAAGTGTTTGATGAGAAGGATATCGAGCATGTTCGCAATCTCTTGGATGCAAACACTACTCAGCTGATGGTATGCATTGGATGTGATTCAAGTACAAGTGAAACATCTTAACATTTCCGTGCATAGGCAGTTTCTCATTATAGACCAAATCCGTTGCCATCCATCATATTTGCATTCTTGCATGGAGTTATCTTACTTTTAGTAAACTATAATCATATGTACTCCCTCCGTCTCGAATTAGATGTCGGAGATTTGTCTAGACTCGCATGTAAAAGTGTATATAGGTACATGCGAGTCTAGACAAATCTCCGACATCTAATTCGAGACAGAGGGAGTAGTTAATTGAGTTGAGAAACCTCTTACAGTTACCCTTGTATGATTCTCAATCCGTTCATGTATTTCAAATATTTCACCCTTTAAAGATATGCTACACCTCAATGGGATCCATTAAGATTGTTTTTTTATCCATTCACCTGTAGGCGTCTTTAACAGTTGACCTGGGAGAAGATGATAAAGAGTTGCTCCATTCCGAGCCAGAGAAGAAGAGGAGAGAAAAATTCGGGTCATTGTTTAATCTGCAACAAGAACGGAATGGTTTAATTGAACCGAAGAAAGACCTTGCCATACAGCCTGGAATGTATGTTACTCTTCCTCCTAGTGAGCCAACCATAAGTGCAGGAGACAGCGCCAATTCTTGTGAAGCAACCACAACGTCAACTTCAGAAACAGATCCAAGCAGCATGGCAAACAACACTGGTGGCAGCAAGAAGCAAAGCAGTTCAGGCCCTCGAAGGAGAAACCGAGCTTACGCTCCCAGAAGACATCCTCAGGGTCAAGCTGCTGGGCAACAGTGGCAGAGAGGTCAACCTGCTCCTCAGGGTCAAGCTGCTGGGCAACACTGGGAGAGAGGTCAACCTGCTAGGGAACAGTGGCAGAGAGGTCAACCTGCTAGGGAACAGTGGCAGAGAGGTCAACCTGCTAGGGAACAGTGGCAGAAGAAAGATGCAGACACTTCACAACAATAGCATTTTTTGCAGCGCAAGAAAATTCTATGTTTTACCGGCATGTATATTGATGGAGTGCCGGGGTAACAAACAAAACGGTGACAACTCATAAGAAAGCAGAGTGAACAATACTGGAGTTCATGTCACTTCGTAATTGAAGGTACTACATTCTGTCATGAACATGCTCTGCTTTGCCTATAAAATAGTCACAGCACGGAAGTATTTGACAACCGGTTTGCCTACTTTACTTATCCCATAGGACGTGCAATATCTATATCCATGTCAGGCTATGAGCTTAATAAGAAAAAAAAAGATACACCTGGCATGCTTTAATGGATATATACTAGGGCCCTGTTTGGAACATGGGACCTTTCTTGTTCCCTGCTGGAGTTTAAATGTTTCCCGTGAAACCCTGTCCAATTCTAACTGCACTCACTTGTATCCATCCAAGTAACTGAGGTCTTTTTCTGTTCATCAGAAGCTTCTCTATAATTCACAACAATAGACCGTTGTGTCCTACCTGTGCTGTACATCATTAAAATTATGGTAGAAAATGTACTCCATAATTATTTTTTCTTTACTGCTTTGCTCGGCCTTCTCCATGTATAGTGGACGCTTGCTCCATCCCTGTGATTCGACGTTGAGTTCATTTCGTCACTTGGCTAGGCGACGGTCTTTTCCCTTCTCCCTGCTCCCATTTTTACACAACTTAACCATCTTTCTAATTGTGACGCATTAGACAGGAATTTCGTAATTATGAATCTTGGACACAAAATGAACTGGGGCTAGGAACCAGAATTGTGGGGTTCATCATGTCCCACAAGTACAAACCAATAATGGCTACATGCCTCAAGAATACACATATTACTAGATTTAGAGTGCGCCTTGCCGCACGACCCCATGGCTCTCGTATCGTTTATTTTGTGTATAACACTAATATGAAATAGCTGGAAATCGATAATATGATTATGAATTGCAGTTTTTTTTAATAAAATTAAAGCAACATCCCTGCCTTTCACACCGAAAATCGGTTTATAAACACTATTGTGAGTACTTGTTTGCTATGCAGATGCAGAGGAGATATCTTATAATAATGATCATCTTGTCCTATACAAATTGTATACACCTACATACACAAGGTATACATACAATTTCTTTGCAGACTTTAATCAGAACTAAATTAAACTTCCCGTCGAGGTTGACTCTCTTTGAGACAGATCACGTAGGACTTGATACATCATATGCGAAAGAACTTGAGCTCTTGCTAAGTTTTCTTGTAAACTTTCCAGGAGACATTCATCAAAGGCTTCATTTTTGAACCTTCTGTATGTTTTTTGGCACGATTTCATGCATGCGATTTCTTGGATTGCTACATAGTTCTCGGCTAGTGACATATATGGGTCAAAAACTTTGTTGAGTGCTGGGACTAACAAGGCTAAGGTTCCTGGTGACAACCATGTTTATGTTTGGTTCAGAAGATGCAGGTCATCCAACATTGTGTTGAGCATGCGCTGAATGCTTTTTAGATGAGATCCATGGTTTACATATGAAAGAAATGAAGGTAAATGTGAAATTTTCCAAGAGGGGGTGAGTATGCAGACATTAATAGAACCAAAATGAACACACAACCTATAGAAGGACGTAGTGAATACTTTAGATCAACATGAGGGAGGAGAAAGATGAAGTGAACAACTATGTGATAGACTAGGAAAGCACCTTCAGAAAAAACGAGAGAATTCTATTAATTTTCCTTCCTCGCAGGCATCGTCTTTTTGGGTGGACGACCGGCTCCAGAGGATGGATCAGACACATTGGCCGACATGTTTTGTGAAAGTATAAGACATACATCATACTATTAGTCAAGATAGTAGCACATGTATATCAGACTATAAGAAAAATAGCATGACAACAATGAGCTACCTCTTCTTAGCATCGTGGTTATTTGAGTCATCAACTTTTGCCTCAGAATCCTCTAAAAATATGGTACTCCTTAGCTAATAGGTTCTGATAAATCTTAATGGTCCGGGCTGAGTAACACAGAGTCTACAATATTTGTAGCACCTTTTTTGATTCTTCTACTTGAGCGATATGTAAAAAAACCCCTAGTTTCTTTGTTTTTGTGAGCGAGAAAAAAAAGAAGGAAACAGAAGAATATCCCATATCATATCGGCAACTATATGCATTCAAATGTTCAACATTACATGTAAATTGAACCCTAGGAATTAGAATTTTAGGTCCTATTATTTGCAGATGATATTCATATTTCTATGTGAACTAAACAAGTTCAGCAAGAGAGCGGCACTAAAAGAAAGCAAAAAATACAAGTCCAGCAAGAGAGCGACACAGATAGCTGCGGAGGGGTAGGACACACTGGTGGGCGCAGGGAAATGTACTGAAAGAAATTCCTAACCAAGGCACCGGTCGGAGGACCACCGCCAATCGAGCTCTAGAAGCTTCTTACAAAGCTATACTTGGAAAACAGATCGATTCGTGAGCCAGTCCGGATATACCATAGCACAAAAAAACTAATGTTTGAAGAGAAACTAGTCACGGTTCAGTTGTGAGCTCCAAAGGAATTGTGAGCTCCAAAGGAATTGTCAGAGATTCTTAGCATTGTTAAGAATGACATCAGCGGTATCACCAGCAAGATGCTTCTCACTGAGTAAGAAAGGAAAATTCAATTCACGTCGAAAAAGGGTGTCAAACAGGAGTGGTCAAATTGCACTAAAACCAAGGAAGTGAATCTAAAAAATAATTTATTTATAGATTTATTATCTATTTACTCTGTATGTCTATGTTCAGTTTGGAATACGGGAGCTACGCAATGTCTATATAAATGCACGATTTCTTTAAAGAATCAATAGAAACTCAAAGAAAACACAACTGATAGAACTAAAAGACTGTAAAACAAATAAGTTATATTGATGATGATTTAGCTATGCAATGTACGTACCTAATATTGATTTTTCTTTCTCGTGGAGAAAGTCATCACAGGGATAGACATGGAAGGGCAAACCTAATTTGGAAATAACATAGGCATTAGGTGGGAAGGTGTGCTTCGCTGCGTTGCCTTTAGTGAGTTTTAGCACTCTGTGATAGATTATGCTGATAATTGTAACCTGAAATTCAATCACCAAGAATACATCATGCAACATTTACTTAGACCCTTTTTTAGACAAAATAGTAGTCGGGTGGTCTATTGCAAATCAAGAATAAGAAACATATATTTACCAAAAAGAAAGAAAATAGAGAGGTCATTCGCTTCTCCTTAAACAATACATATATAGTAATATTAGGTAAGATTTTCGTCAAGCATCTCATAAATAAAAACGAATATGCATAAATAAAGATGAGATTAAATTTCCAAGGGTCCTCCACATTTAACTTGGCCTTGAGAATGCACGCGTGTTCATTTGAGAGAGAAGAAGCGCAACAGGGATGCACAGGTCGGGTGGAGATCCACCAACCGCTCCTCCAGGAGGACAACACGATGTGTGGCCTCCTACTCTCTACTACATCAGCCGCTGGCCCATGGCGTTCGACACCTCCACGTGCCGCCTCCTCTTCTCACATGTCAACCACCCACCCATGGCTGCTACTTTTGCTCGGTCAGTGAGGCAGCTGCTACTGTGAGAATGACCCGCTTCTGTGAGAATGACCTGCTGCTCCTACTAGTGAGGGAGGCATGGCGGAGGAGATGGTGGCTGAGCCAACCACGATGGAGAGAGATGAGTAGAACAAGGGGAAGGGGAGGGGCGCAACGGGGAGGCAGGAGGCGGGGAGAGGCGAGCTAGACCTCGTGCAGGAGAGGATTGGGGCACCCGCGGCGCGAGCGTTGGGAGGAGGAGAAAGAAGGGAATACATGAGTGTGGATTGGCGAATCAGGATATTTTCTAACTGTGTGAAAATTTGACCAATGGGCAACCGAACATATTTGCACCAAATTTTCTACCCTTTATAGTCATTTACAGGTGGGCCACATGAATAGTAGTCAGAAAACGAAACTGTGTGGAGCTTTGACCAATGGGCAACTGAACATATTTGCACCAGATTTTCTACCATTTATAGTCATTTACAGGTGGGCCACATGAATAGTAGTCAGAAAAAAAACCGTGATGGGTAACCAAACATATTTGCACTAGATTTTTTATCCTTTACAGTCATTTACAGGTGAGCCACATGAATCGTAGTCAGAAAACGAACGCTCGGGATCTGCTGGCTAGCACGATCGGATGGTCGAAAAGGCGAAAATGGTTGATTTTATGGTGAGTCCTAGTACCCTCACCAATTATATCTTGGTCAGTGAGGCAGCTGTAGCTGTGAGAACGACCTGTTTCTCCTTCCAGTGAGGGAGGCATGGCGGAGGAGATGGTGGCTGAGCCGGCCATGATGGAGAGAGAGAGAGAGAGAGAGAGAGAGGAGTAGAACAAGGGGGAAGGGGACGGGGCACAACGGGGAGGCAGGAAGCGGGGAGGGGCGAGCTAGACCTCGTGCATGAGAGGATTGGGACGCCTGTGGTGCGAGCGTTGGGAAGAGGAGGAAGAGGGGAATACATGGTGTGGATTAGGGAATCGGGATATTTTCCAACCGTGTGGAAATTTGACCATGGGCAACCGAACATATTTGCACCAGATTTTCTACCCTTTATAGTCATTTACAGGTGGGCCATATGAATAGTAGTCAGAAAATGAAACTGTGTGGGGTTTTGACCAATGGGCAACCGAACATATTTGCACCCGATTTTCTACCCTTTATAATTATTTACAGGTGAGCCACATGAATAGTAGTCAGAAAACTAAATCGTGTATAGACAATCGAACATATTTGTACCAGATTTTTTACCCTTTATAGTCATTTATAGGTGGGCCACATGAATAGTAGTCAGAAAACGAACGTTCAGGATCTGCTGGCTAGCACGATCAGATGGCTGAAAATGATTGATTATTGTGGTGAGTCTTAGTACCCTCACCAATTATATCACCAGATTTTTTACCCTTTATAGTCATTTACAGGTGGGCCACATGAATAGTAGTCAGAAAACGAACGTTCAAGATCTGCTGTCTAGCATGATCGGATGATCGAAAATGCTTGATTTTTATGGTGAGTCCTAGTACCCTCACCAATTATATCTTTAGGTTTTTACCCTTTATAGTCATTTACAGGTGGGCCACATGAATAGTAGTCAGAAAACGAACGTTCAGGATCTGCTGTCTAGCATGATCGGATGATCGAAAATGCTTGATTTTTATGGTGAGTCTTAGTACCCTCACCAATTATATCTTTAGATTACTAGCACAAGCTACTAAGTGCTTCTTCATATTCATTTTCGTTCATAGAGCGCATGAGTAGCTAGACTTAGAGCAGCGTCAGATTGACAATATTAATTTGATCCAGTGCATCACTTTCTTCTGCTTATCCTGCCACAAGTAACAACCACAAACTCGTAAGCTTGGACGTACAGTCCGTCCAATACATGGAAATAAGCATTCCTACATGTCCTCTTGAACAGCAGAGCACCGAAGACGACCCAAAGTTTAGCCATGAACCCAGACGTGAGCCCAAGGTTGAAGAACGCCTTCGGGTCATAAACAACGACACTTCTCTGCCGACCTCCATGTTCTGACACATATTTTCTCGTGCACTCCCTCTGAAGAGGAGGTCCATAGAGACCAATGTTGCCATTGTACATGGATGGGCTCTCGCTATAGAGAGTGCCGACCAATGTTGCCATTGTACATGGACGGGCTCTTGCTGTAGAGAGTGTCAAGCTGACGCCTCGTTGGAACTCGCCCAGTGAGACTGTTATATGACAAGTCCAAAGAGCTTAAATAGGTCAGGTCTATAAGCTCGGTGGGATTTCACCCGAAAGGTTGTTCCTGGAGAGGTCGAGTGATTCCAGTGATGTTATATTTCCAATCTTTGCGAGAACGCTCAGATGATCCCATGATAAGATCCTCACGTTCCTCTCTTGCTCAAAGTGTAAATATACGTTGTCATCAAGTTATAGGCGGGCTCGTCAAGAATCTTGGAGAGCTCCCAAATCATTTTTTCATCCGGCTAAGCCTAGCTAGATAGTTGCTTGTATGGTTCTGCAAACGAATCCAAGACGGAGAAATCTGGAGCGCCAGAACAGTAACCGTATAGGACGAAAAATAGAACCGCTCCCGACCCCCGCGTCGCCCTCACTGGCGGCACGGGGGAATCCCCCGCCGACGAGCCTAGCCCCTCCCCCCGCTCTCCCTCGTGTTGCCGCCACTAGAGGGGGCGGCCAGCGAAGCCCCCGCAGGCTCCAAGGACGGTGGCGGCTGGGCTTTCTCGCACAACCTTCCTCCATGGCGACGGCGGCGATCTAGGTGGTGCGGGACATCGCTTTGCTCCGGGGAGGCGCCCTGGCTCACGGCGGCCGGAGATCTCTTCGGCATGGCTTCGGCCGGGTGCGGGGTGAGGCGCATCGCCGTGACTGCTACAACTCTGGCAGTGGGCTCCCATGAGGCCCCGATCTGGGCCCTGCGGGCCGCAGCCGACGCTGTGGTTGGCGGTGCAAGAGGTGGTCAACGGCGAGGATTCCAGTGTCGGTGTTGATCTGCAGCCTAGCTTGGTCTGGCAGCGGCGTGGTGCTTCCCGGAGTGCTTGGCCTAGAGGAGCGGAGTTTGCTTTGGCAAGGGTGATGGTCAGTGGGCTTTGGCGCACATGGTGGAGGTTGATGGATCAAAATATACCGAGCTCGTTGGGGAACCCCAAGAGGAAGGTATGATGAGCACATCAGCAAGTTTTCCCTCAGTTATGAAACCAAGGTTATCGAACCAGTAGGAGCAAGGAAACACCTCCAAGGTGTTGTTTCCAACTTGGAAGCCTACACAACACAACCACAGAACTTTGCCCCCAACTTACAGTAAGGTTGTCAATCTCACCGGTTTTGCTAAAAACAAAGGATTAAACGTATTGTGTGGAAGATAGTAATTGCTTGCAGAAAGTAAACAGAAAATAGTAAATAGATTGTAGATTGATCGTAAAAGAATGGACCGGGGTCCATAGTTCACTAGAGGTGATTCTCCTTAAGATAGTTGACATGTTGGGTGAACAAATTACAGCGGGGCAATTGATAGACACCGAGAAAGCATACATGCATATACTAATCATCTTGACTCCTATGAGATTTGATTGGGCATTACAAGATTATACATAGACCGTAATCCAACTGCATCTATGACTAATAAACCACCTTCAGGTTATCATCCGAACCCCCTCCAGTATTAAGTTGCAAGCAACAGATAATTGCATTAAGCAAAGTGTGTAAAGTAAACAATACGATTGCCCCATGGACAAAGGACAAAGGATTGTTGTTTTCTCCCTAGTAGCAACAACACATCTAGTACCTTAGAGATTCCTGTCACTTCCCTAGATTACTAGAGGCATGAACCCACTATCGAGCATAAATACTCCCTCTTGGAGTTGCTAGCATCTACTCGGCCAAGATAGCTACTAACAATAGAAAGCATGCAAGATCACAAATAACATAGATATGATAGAATCAATAATCAATCTGAAATAGCATCTCAATATCCATCGGATCCTCGCAAACACAACATGTAAGATTACAAATAGATGATCTTGATCATGAACGGAGCTCACAAGATCTAAACATGGTATCACAAAGGAGGAGAAACAACCATCTAGCTACTACATGGACCCGTAGTCCAAGGATGAACTACTCACGCATCACACCGGAGGCAGTCATGGTGATGAAGAAGGCCTCCAGAGTGATCTCTCCCCTTCGGTAGGGTGCTAGGGAGAGCTTCAGATCCCTCCGGATCTAGGGATGGAGATGGCGGCGGCTACAGACTCTTTCATGGAATTTTGATCGAGTCCTTAGGGTTTTCATCCCGGGAGACTTTTATAGGCGAAGGGGCAAGGTCGGTGGAGTACCAGGGGGCCCACACCAGGTGGCGGTGCGCCTGGGGCTGGCCGTGCCACCCTAGGGTGTGGCCGCCCTGGTTCCCCTCTTCGTCTCCCCTCCGGACTCCGTGTTGCTTCAGGTAAAATATTGACTTTGGCTTTTGTCCGGTCCAATTCCGAGAATATTTCCTTACTAGCTTTTCTGAAACCAAAAACAGCAAAAAACATGCAACTGGCATTGTGGCATCTTGCTAACAGGTTAGTTCCAGAAAATGTGTAAAAATACTCCAAAGTATGGACAAAACATAAGAAAGTAGATATAAAACAAGCATGGAACATCAAATTATAGATACGTTTCCAACGTATCAACATCCCCAAGCTTAACTCCTGCTCGTCCTCGAGTAGGTAAGTGATAAAAAGAATAATTTTTGAGGTGACATTCACCATCATAATCTTGATCAAGGTATTTGTAAAACATTGATAGGTGGGATCATAGTACTTTAGCATAGCATGAAAGATATAGTTCTAACAATAAGACATAACAACTATGTTATAACATGAAAAGGTACAAACAAAAGATTCATGAATAACAGTGCTTTAAAAGACGTTTGTTTGTTTCACATATAGAAAACATAATGAGAATGGTATTCAGCTTGTACCTCATAGTGTAGCAAAACATAAATGCATAGGACACCTTCAAAGTTCATAAGGGTGACTAGATACAAATAGTTTAAGAACAAGCAATATCAAAGTTATAAATCAATCAACAAGTCTTGGGACAATGCACATTAAACTAAGAATGACCACTATGCTCTCTCAATAGGTGCATAAAGATAGAAGGTGGAGACTCAACATAAAAGTAAAAGAAAGGCCCTTCATAGAAGGAAGCAGGGATTCAAGTCTCATAAAGGGCTTCCAAAAATTATGGTACTTATTAGCCTTCAGCTCCCATTGCCCCTATCATAAGCATCTTTAGGTGATTAAGGTTAAAGTGAACAAATATGAGGATATGCTTGACAAATTATAAGCTGAAAATCTCATGCCCCTTACTTACGAGTACCATTCCTCATGCTACTCAACTTTAGTCACAGGTAAGTTCTTGTCATTGTAAGTACATGTGTATCATAGAGAACCGCCAACAGGGTACCCCTTGCCCGATGATACGGAATATTCCCCATATCAAAATGACAAGGCAAGCAGATAATGAGCATCTCATCAATCCTTTTATTTCCTATTTGCATAGGCTTTTTTTTTTCTTTTTTTCTCTCTTTTTTTCTTTCCTATTTGCATAGGGTTTTTTTATATAGAGGATGCTTCATATATTGCTCACTATGGTTACGCTGCAGGTTTCCACCATGATTAGGCATGGCTTAGACCAGCCGCCCAGGCGTTTCTCTAACACATATACGAACTCCATGAGCCTTACAAGCTCCCCTTTCATTTTACACCGCCGGGATCCATAAGCAAAAGAACATGATATCAACTAAATAAAGTGCAATGTTGAAAGCGTTCCCCATGATAACATGGTTCTGCTAATTCACAACTTACAAAACGCAAGCATATACGCAACATAGATGGGCATAATGGTTCAAGTTTATTAAGTGCAAGAAAAGTAAAGTGTGCCATAAAGTTTGTGAGAGCTTTAATCACTAATTTTCATATAACAAGTTTAATTTGGAAGGTAGATAAAAACATGAATATACTTGGAATAGCAAATGCTAATAGGTAGGTATGGTGGACTCTTTGGAATAACTTGGTTTTATTTGGAGTTGGATGCATGAGTGGAACTCATACTTGGTATGGAGGCTAGCAAAAGACTGAGAGCGACCAATTAAGAGAGCAATAATGGCCATAATCATGCAAAGCGACAAAACATTATTAATTAAAGCATAAAGTGATATTACAAGTCGAAAACTAAATGATCATAGAGGCTATGGTGACTTGGTATAGTCTTAACATGGTGTGAGCATGCGCCAAGTCAACCCAAATAAAGCATCAAAGGAGAATACCATAATATTATGCTTTTATATGCTAAAACAACGCATGATTCTTTCAAGGCATATTAAGCAATCTCAATTGTTTGTAACAAGTCATGCTACAACAATAATCACTAAGCATAAAGTCAAAACAATATCAAGCATGGCATGATAAAGTCTAAGTCATAGTAAAAACAAGCTCCTTTTATACCACTTAAGCATGAACTTTCTACTCTTTTCCAATCCAAATCAACCTATTTGAAACTATGTATGAATGTGGGGGTCCAACCAATTTATTTAAGCAAACTAAGCAAACGAAAACTAAAAAAAAAAAACAAAGACGCTCCAAGAACAACACAATTGTGCATGAAATAATACAAATGAAGTGTTTGGAAGAAACTTGAGATTTTTATTGATGGAGAAGGGGATGCCTTGGGCATCCCCAAGCTTTGATGCTTGTACTTCTTGAATATTTCTTGGGGTGACACGGGTGGCATCCCCAAGATTGAGCTTTTGTCCATACTTCATCTTATCACATTACTCTTCCCTACACTTTAAAATTTCCTTCATACAAAACTTCACACAATCTTCATTAGCAACATTAGTGTACTCAAGATAATAAGTCTTTTGGTTCAGTTTCAACACAAGTAAAACTTCCATTAAAATAAAAGCTACTGTAGCACTTCCTTTTAAAAGTTCAACAATTTTGGCAAGAACTCAAAGAGAAAGAGATTAAGAGGCAACTGCAAATAATGGCAGAAATCTGTCAAAACAGACCAGCAGGTAAAAACCGATTTTTTCGAAGACCTTCTGCTGCTCAAATTGAAAAGTGTTGAACTAATGAAAGTTGGATAACAACCTGGGGAAGAAGCACAAAAAATTACAGCTCAAACCGACATACAGAGATTTTTCACAAATTTGTACAGCGAAGCACAAAAATCTGTTTCGGGACAACAACTTTCCCAAATCTTACTTCTCTCTCATTAGAGGTTACCCTTGGCACAAAAACCACACAAAATGGATAAGGAGAGGTTATTATTGAAGCAATAACTTCCAAGACTCAACAAAAGATTCCTAAAGAATTTTGGGTTATCTCCCAATAAGTGCTTTTCTTTAACGCCTGAGCTAGGCATAAGAAGCAAGAATCAAGTATTCTCAAATGAAGAAGCATTAAGATCAATACCAGAAATATCTTCAACAAGGCAAGGTATCTCATCCAAATAAGTTTTAGAGGATCCTCTGTCAATGCTCTTGGGTTCACAATTTTCATCAAACAGATTTTCAGGAACAATCCAATCAAAATTCTTTTCTAAGGCTTCATGTATTTCTACAAGTTTAAAAGGCATTGGTGTCTTAATTTCCTCCCCATATTTAGGTTTGGTTTTATCCATCTTTTCTCGTGTACCAATAACATCTACACATGATCCTAGCATATTAAAATGATCAAAGACTTTTCTAGCTTCCTTAAGAACATCATAGAATTCTTTAAGCAAAGTTTCTAGAATAAAATCTCTCTTTTCAGTATCCTCAATATCTTTAAGTTTAAGAAACATTACTTGCATTATGGGGTTAATGTTAACAAACCTAGCTTCCAACATGTGAACTAAAGAAGCTGCAGCAATTTCATAATTTGGAGCGAGTTCTGCTAAGGATCTATCCTCAATATCCTCATGCTTGCTAACATGATTAAAGAATTCTTCAATATTATCTTTCCCAATTATAGAGACACTACCTATTGAAAGGTCTTTCAGGGTAAACTTAGGGATCAACATGGTGATCTAGGAACTGGGTAACAACTATAGAAAGAACTATTTTTTTTTGTGTTTTTGATACAAGAAGCAAACCAGTACAACTATTTTTTTGTGTTTTTGATAATAGAAACAAGCAAACAAAGCAGAAATAAACTAAGCAAAACAAAAAAACAAAGTAAAGAGATTGGTTGTGAGGGACTCCCCTTGTGAAGATGTCCTTGACTCCCCGGCAACGGCGCCAGAAAAAAGGCTTGATGGCTCAAAATATACCGAGCTCGTTGGGGAACCCCAAGAGGAAGGTATGATGAGCACATCAGCAAGTTTTCCCTCAGTTATGAAACCAAGGTTATCGAACCAGTAGGAGCAAGGAAACACCTCCAAGGTGTTGTTTCCAACTTAGAATCCTGCACAACACAACCGTGAAACTTTGCCCCCAACTTATAGTGAGGTTGTCAATCTCACTGGTTTTGTTGAAAACAAAGGATTAAACGTATTGTGTGGAAGATAGTAATCGCTTGCAGAAAGTAAACAGAAAATAGTAAATAGATTGTAGATTGATCATAAAATAATGGACCGAGGTCCATAGTTCACTAGAGGTGATTCTCCTTAAGATAGTTGACATATTGGATGAACAAATTACAGCAGGGCAATTGACAGACACCGACAAAATAATACATGCATATACTAATCATATTGACTCATATGATATTTGATTGGGCATTACAAGATTATACATAGACCGTAATCCAACTGCATCTATGAATAATAATCCACCTTCAAGTTATCATCCGAACCCCCTCCAGTATTAAGTTGCAAGCAACAGATACTTGCATTAAGCAAAGTGTGTAAAGTAAACAATACGATTACCCCATGGACAAAGGATTGATGTTTTCTCTCTAGTAGCAACAGCACATCTAGTACCTTAGAGATTCCTGTCACTTCCCTAGATTACTAGAGGCATGAACCCACTATCGAGCATAAATACTCCCTCTTGGAGTTGCTAGCATCTACTCGGCCAAGATAGCTACTAACAACGAAAGGCATGCCATATCACAAATAACATAGACATGATAGAATCAATAATCAATCTGAAATAGCATCTCAATATCCATCGGATCCCTGCAAACACAACATGTAAGATTACAAAAAGATGATCTTGATCATGAACAAAGCTCACAAGATCTAAACATGGTAGTAGAAAGGAGGAGAACCAACCATCTAGCTACTACATGGACCCATAGTTCAGGGATGAACTACTCACGCATCACACCGGATGTAGTCATGGTGATGAAGAAGGCCTCCAGAGTGATCTCTCCCCTCCGACAGGGTGCTAGGAAGAGCTTCAGATCCCTCCCGATCTAGGGATGGAGATGGCGGTGGCTACAGACTCTTTCATGGAATTTTGATCGGGTCCTTAGGGTTTTCGTCCTGGGAGAATTTTATAGGCGAAGGGGAAGGTCGGTGGAGTACCAGGGGGCCCACACCAGGTGGCGGCGCGCCTAGGGCTGGCCGCGCCACCCTAGGGTGTGGCTGCCCTGGTTCCCCTCTTCGTCTCCCCTCCAGACTCCGTGTTGCTTTGGGTAAAATATTGACTTTGGCTTTTGTCCGGTCCAATTCCGAGAATATTTCCTTACTAGATTTTCTGAAACCAAAAACAGCAGAAAATAGGCAACTGACCCTATGGCATCTTGTTAATAGGTTAGTTCCAGAAAATGTGTAAAAATACTCCAAAGTGTGGACAAAACATAAGAAAGTAGATATAAAACAAGCATGGAACATCAAAAATTACAGATGCGATTCCAACGTATCAGAGGCCCAAGGGAGGCCTTTCAGGTTGTAGGTGCCTGAGCTTCCCAGGAGAAATCCTTGCTTCGGTTTGCCCAGAGCCTATGATGGTGATGCCTGCGAGTATGGCGGTCTTTCTTGGGAGCATCGTCGAGGGGTGCTCGTCCCTCCTCTTTTGGCCATGACTCCGGAGGGAAACCTCAGATCCGAGATCAGGCGATGGAGGCACTTCTGTGTCTCATTCCTTCTTGGGGGCATCGTCTCGGAGTCGCCTACGGCCGGGGTTCTGTGAAGAGGGTTGTTGCTAGGCAACTGTGCAAGGTCCAGGGTTGAAGTTTGGCAAAGATGATGCCTCGAGAGGAGGTCGGGTCGAGGTTGATCTTTGGTAGTCGGTTTTCCCGCCGTGTCTGATGGGTTCTCCTTCTTCGCTGTGTTGCTATGGAGTTAGAGCTGCGGTGGATGGTGTCCAGGCGGCGTTGATGACCGGCCGTTAGTGGTCTCTGCAGGTTCTCGATCGACACAAGATCAGCATAATTCCCTTGTGAAGCTCGCCGTCTGAGTCAGAGCTGTCTCTTCCTGGCACGTGTGGCCAATTGATGGCATAGGCCGACATGGTTTTTGACGCCGTCTAGGAGGTTCTATTTTGGAAGTCGCTGGCAAAGTCAGAGTCGCTGGCTCGCGGAGGAGTGATGACAATGATGCTATGTGACAACCTCGACGTGGGTCTTTGTTGTGTGCTTGTGTTTCGTGTGGGTAGCCAGGTTGGCTGTGGTGGTGTGTCTGTAACACCCTCGAATCGGCCCTATGCAAGTTTTAGCGCTTCTCGCCAAACCTGCATAGAAACGATTCAAGGACGGCCACCAGGCACTTTCGTGCGGGTGGAAAACGAAGTAATACCATTACACAACAGTCCTCGATGGGACCCACATAACATATATATATATATACAACACGACTCCACGAGTCAAGAATACGGATATACAATACAAAGATCCAAATCACCTTGAAATCGATAGAGCGTCCGACTACGGACAAGATGCAAATGGGGCTAAGAGCCCTGAAGAATAACCAATGACGTCCATAACCCTGCCCAGGCCAAGCCGGAAGGGTATCCCTGCTAACGACGTCGATCTCAAACCTGCTAAAACAAAAGGGGTGCCGACAAAGGGCAAAGGAAAAAAGAGGAGCGTCAGTACTGAGGCCAGTACACGGCGAGGCTAGAATTCGGCGGCTCTCGCCTACATAGGTATGGTGGGCTGAAGCGGCAGCGCAACGGCACTAGACAACCTATAGAGACTCAATACAACTGGCGGTTATCAGAGAGGGATAAGAAAGACCTATTCGGATCCAACCTGAAGCTAACACCAAACAAACCCATCCTGGTATTTCCCCCTCGCGACCAAACGAGGAAGTCGGACCAAGGAACTCACACAGTTGGCAATTTTACTCATTCCTTTATAGTTGTAGCACTTACTAATCAGACATAGATAGCATGAGTCATCCTGAAGCATAAGTAGTGGGAAGTTTTAGTTAACATCCCGTTGTAGTTGGAACAATTACTAGCCAGATATCTTTGTCCTGAGAAATCCCCAAAACCCAGCAGTTGTTGGCACTTTTATCACAATCCATTGGAGTTGCAATACTTACTAGTCATATAGCATGTCACAAAACAACCCAGATCCACCAGTTGTTGGCATTTTTAATATCCATTCCGTTATAGTTGCATCTGATTACTAGTCACATATTAAGTCAAATTTATAGCACTACTTTAGTTATGCTTGTCTATGATCGAGATACTGTGCTCCAAGTCGTCCATAACCGTGGACACGGCTTTCAGAAAGTTTTACCCTACAGGGGTGCACAAATAGCAACACACACTCGATCAACCTCGGAAAAACCAAATCAAAACCCAACGAGGCATTCACGACAAAGCGATCACAGGATTCAGAAATATTTCAGGTGGCCACCCCACTAAGCTACCCGCAACGAAGTTGGCCGGCTCCGGAACGGACCCAGGGTTTGGGACAACGGCTGTAAACGATTGGGAACCCGAAAGTGTGACTGGGCTTGTCGATACCGCGAAAACGTGGGGCGATCCAAAACAGTACAGGTGCTCCACGCACAATCTTAAATAAAGCAGTAACATGGCATAAGTACAGGATAGTAATAAAGCCCCAAACTACTTTGTGGCCCCAAGAAATAGGAATGAATCAAGCTCTGGCTCAGGGGGGTCCATAAGGCCTCCCGGATGTGGATAGTGCGAAAAATCAAGGAACAGGTATCAAGTACTCGGGGTCCTACGGGACACAAGTGAGCGTGGAAGAACCAAATAACGTCTATTGCCCACCGATGCCTCTGGATTAGTTATATCTAGCATTTTAATAGTTGTAATTAAAGTCATGATCATCTCTACCAATAAACATCTCCATCAATAAACATCTGCCATCATTCCAACAACTATGGTACTTGACAACACAATATCGCACCTGAGCAAGAAACTACGACTCGCATGTCCCGCTATCTACCAAACACAGGTAATAGGAGGTGTCCAAGGCAATATAGAGGCTGCACGGGATATAACTAGTGTACGGAAACTAAAGCATCACGACACGGATAGCAATAGATCAAGAGGAGGAAGTAAAGACTATAAATGCAAAATAGGTAGAAGGGGGAGAGATGCTCGCCTGGGAAAACACTGCCGAAGGATCAAACCCGGAGAACTTGTCGTTACTCGCATCCACTCATCGGCCTAGTCCGCGAAGAAGCAAACACTAGAAGAAACACCGGATGCAATATTTATTACTACGGCAGAAGATCCGACATGATTATGATATGCATGCGAGATGAACAATTTAATATGCGACAGTCGATGATGTCATATTATAAAAATAATGGGGTCTCGGATAGGGAATCACATTTAGGGTTCGGCGATCTTGGGCTCCGAGGGGTTCGGGGTTCGACAGGGTTCGACGGGGCTCGATCTCGCATCCGGGAAGAAGGACTTGGTTCGGCGTTGAGGCGCATCGGGTTCGCCCTGGTCGATGTCGATCTTGTCGTCGATGGCGAACTTGAGTGGATCGGGTACCGGGGTCTTCGGATCCGGGAAGTAGATCTTGTCACACGGTGTCCGGGTAGGCGAACTTGGCGGGTTGGGGACGATCTTGTCGGGTCCGCGTATCGGGTCGATCTTGGCGTTCAGGAGGAAGTACTTGGCGTTCCGGTAGCAATCTTGGCGGTCTTCAGATCACTAGGATCGGGCTTTGGGGTCTCGGTCATCGGGCCTGTGAAGGAGATCTTGGCGTGCCGAGGGTTCGGTCTTCGGCGGGATCGGTCTTCGAACTCTGGGAAGTAGTTCTCGGTGCTCCGTGAGGTAGATCTTGTCGGATCCACGGTCTTTGGCCCCGTGTCGGCGTGCTTGTCGTACGTGATGGAGATCTCGATGTCCCAGGTCAGGAACCTCGTAGTTTGGTTCCGGTAGAAGTTCTTGTCGGTGTCGATCCTATAGTGGCTCCATCTAGGCAGCTAGACAAAGATTCTGGAGCAGGCTTTGGTCGACTCACAAACACACAAGCTCACTCATACACGTACCACAGGGAACAAAACGAAGTGCACAATTAGCACAACCAGCTGAGAAACCACACACGGTCGGTACGGTCGACGTCGTGGCTCACCGTCGCTGGCGAACGACGGACGGAGGCGAAGTTGCGCGGGAGGGCGACCGGGGTGAAGCTGGGCCTGCTACGTCATAGGGGAGGTAGGGAGAAAGGCGAGGCCGGGCGGTGGGGTCTGCAGAGCGGCGGCCGGAGGGGAGGCGTGGAGCGGCGCGGGGAAGAGGCGCGAGGGCGACGAGGAGGGGGCATAGAGGCGCGGACGACGGCCGGCGATGAGGGAGACCGGCGGCGGCCTGAGGTGGACGAGGTCGCCGCAGAGGGAGGGAGGCGAGGCGGCTCCGTCGATGGGGCTCGAGGGGCGCGGTCACGGGGCATCGGGGCAAGCCGGCAGATGGAGGCCGGCGCGGCGGCGCTCGCCAGAACGGTGGAGGCGGTCGACGACGTGGCCGAGGCGGGATGCTGCGCTGCAGCGGAGCTCGCAGAGGAAGGCGGGGAGGCGGCTCGCCGGCGGCGGCGGGGCTTGGTGGCGGAGGCCGGCGCCGGTGGAGGGCGGCGGTGCTGTACGCGGGGCGGGCGGTGTGGCGAGAGGAAGAGGCGAGGGAAGAGAAGGGGCACGGGGCGGGGCTGACGACACGGCAGGTGGGACCCGGGCGGGGCAGGAGCCCGAGGTGGTCTGGGTGGGGTGCGCGGGCGGGAGGCGTGCGGGAGGGGCCCAGCTGCAGGCTGGCTGGGTGGCTGGTGTGGTGTGAGTGTGTTGTGTGTGTCCAGGGGCTGAGGTGGCGCACAGGGGTTGGAGGGAGGATTGGGCCAGGGTGAGGTGGCGACCGATGATTGGCTGGGGTGAGGTGGCTGGGGATGGGTAGATTAGGATTAGGTAGGAAAAGATTTGAGGTATCTCTGGTTTTTGTACTGGGGGTGGCCGACTAGGTCGGATCGGTCCGGTACGGCTACCCCTAAAAATAAAATAAATATTTTAATATTTAAAACGGGGCTTTTGAAAACCGTTGGTAGACGAAACAAAATAATCCAGAGACCCGGGTTTTAATTTGAAATAATAACATGGCGTTTAGAAAACAAAAACAGACTTTTCTAAAATAGTTTTATGCAAACAAATGCAAGATGACATGACGATGCTCAAATGCAAGGTGGCATGATGACATGAGCATGCGGTCATGACGATGCAATGCACAAAAACAACACGATTTTCTAGTAGTGGTTTTGGCGGAGCGCCACAGTGTCCAATGTGGTCATGTTCCACGATGATGTTGGTGCGCTTGTACAGGTTTTTGACCAGTTCCCCTGCAAATGAACCGGTCAATTTTCTTCGACTTTTTTAAATAAAATACAATATTGCCCGTTTTGTTCAAAAAAAGAGACGGAGAACTCTCTAACGATCATAAATCTTGTTAGTGATTCTTCCAAACTCTAGGAACGTCCTTAGTATCATCATCCTTGCAGGACGATACGTAAGTCGGAAAAAATGATGGCTATCGGGTCACGGTTGTAAAGACTGCCAAAATAAGGACTTAGAGCCTGCCAAGTCATAGACGTAGGAGCTTGCTGAGTTATGGTCTTAGAACATCTCGTGTCACGGATATTTAGACTGACGAGCCGTGTAACCCAGGAAACTTTCGTGACCATATGTAGTCCCCGAGCATTGAGTCGGCTACGTGGAAGGTGGCTTGATGCTCAAAAGGACGTGCGTCAGTATATATCAAACAGTTGTAGCCCCCGAGCACCAAGTCGGAGTTTCATAAGAAAATTGTCTTGGTGCTCTTAGAGTAGCTTTAGGAAACACTGAACAGTGTAGCCACCGAGCGTCAAGTCCGAAATTATTTCGGCTTGGTAATCCAGAGAGAACTTCACAAAACTTCAGCATTGGTATAGCCCCCCGAGTGTGAAGTTGGAATTCACTTGAATTTTCTGGCTTGATTATCAAAGAGAACTTCACCATATCTTGGAGATCAACATACTATAGCCCCCGAGGCTCATGCTGGCTTGGAAGCAAAGGCGTCCCGAGGCTCAGTAATCTTCTCGGATCCACAACTATGATTGCATCCCCCAGGTGTCGAGCCTAGTGCAAAGACGGCTCAAAAACACCTTAATCCGAGGACCACGTTAACATCCAGGTGTCATGTACCTATAAGACATAAACATGAAAACATAATTGTATTAAATTGTTCCTTTAGTTGTGTCCAACAAACAAATGTAATGAACCAGAGAGGCCTTTGAATAAGTGCTTCAAAGCTAAAACAATGCAGCTGTTGAACAATGTAAAACTATTAAGGCGGAAAAAACTCGACTAACCTAAACAATTTATGTAAAATTTTATTTAAGCAAGTGCTGATTTATCCGCTATTCTGGCTTATATGCTTGACTTTTTGTGAGACAAAAAACTTAAAACATGGAACATCTGCTGAGGCAATAGCTCTTAATACTGAAACAATCAAGAACCTCAGAAACAAATACCAGTTTCAAGTACCGAAATGTCACTACTATGGAATCCACATATAAAACAACAAAAAACATGTAGCCAGAAAATGTAAGCTATCGGGGGGATGACCCCCGGTTAGGCCAAGCCAGGCTCAACTGGCCGGCTTCAGGGAGATCTGGCCGGATGACCACAATACAAAGAACCACAGCCGGGTGATACGCTCCACCCGGTCCACACCAAGATTCCCCGGTTGGCCCGTTCAGCCAGGGGCCAGGAGAGCCGGCTAGGTGACACCTCTACCCGTCTGCCTCGGATCCGTTGGCCAAAGGTACGGGAGGGGGTGACGCTCCTTGCTGAGCGCACCTTGACCAGACAGGCTGGCACGCCGCCCTGCCAGCACTACCAGATAAGGGTGCCAAAGCGCCAAGGCTGGGAGATGATGAGTAAAGCTCCGGCTGACAGATAAAGCTCTAGCTGACGGATAAAGCACCAAGCTGATGGATAAAGCACATGGTGATACCCAAAGCGGAGGCGCTGAGATGCTGTGGCACTGTCCCCAGCTTGACCGGGTCCTGGACCACCGGCTGGACCCAGCAGCTGGCCCGCTTTGTGAACCCAAAGCCTAAACAGTAAACCCCAGAGCCCACATTGTAACCTACCCTTCCACCAGTATATAAGGAGGGGTAGTGCCAGGGTTCTAGGTAAGGCATTACAATTTAGAAGTTAGCCAGAATCACCAAGTCAAGTAGTTCAGCTTCCTCTAGCTCTCGATAGCAGCTAGGGAAATAGCTCAAGGAGCACTTGTATTGAGCATCTGCTCCTCATATAGTAGATCCTTGCAGGAGTAGGAGTGTTACCTCGACATGAGGGCTCCGAACCTGGGTACATCGCTGTGTTTGCAGTATCTATGCCCAACCCGTTGCGAGTAGCCACCGATAGCATCCTGATTGCCCCCTCTCATGCCATCCCCGATGGCACTGCCGTGTTCCACACCATGACAGTTGGCGCCCATCATGGGGAACATCACTTCGGCTGGGGTCATCTTTCGCACGAGACTTACACTCGTCACCAGTGAGCTAGTCGCCTCTGGCCTCGTCCTCACCTCCGGCTCCTTCGACTACGTCCTCGACAACGCATCCTTCTTCAACAGGGAAACCTTCCCAAGTGACGGCTCCATCATGCACCTCGGCGAGCATCGCGTCTACGTCGCCACCATCGCCGAGGATTCCCCCCGCAAGGTCATCACCGTCTCCGGCGTGCCTCTAGGCTTCTCTGCCCCGCTCGTCGCCAGCGGCAGCGTTGAGGTCATGATGGCCGGCGCAGGCGATGGACACCGCCTACCTCTGGAGCGCAAGGCATGCGCCAAATACACTGCTCCACGTGAGCAGGGCGCAGACCCCTTGTCGGACTCCATCTAGAACCTCCGCATTCCCATCGCTCTCGAGCTGGACCCGGCCACTTCAGTAGCTGCGCTAGAGGCCACGCGCCAGAACCTCCTAGAGGAAGCCAGTAAGGTCGCCGCCCGCCAGCGATGCCTGGACGCAACCATGCGCGAATACAACACCGCGCACGGCTTCTCCCGCTTACCTGGTGCCAATCGGCAGGCGCCGCCCCAGGGCGGCAACTTAGGTTCGGAGCTAGACCGTGCTGCTGACTCGCATGTTGCCGCAACTCAACTGGTTTACAGTACCCCGGCCAAGAACATGAGGGCCGCGGAAGCTGTCGTCGCGGAGCTTAGCCACCTGGAGGGCGACGAACTACGTTGCCAACATGCATGCGTCCAGCTCCTTGTCGCTACAGCCAACATGCAACAGACTGAGGCAGGCATGAGCCTCGGAGGAAACAGCAAAAGCCAACAACCTCGCCGGGTGAGCGATCCGACTGCAGGCGGGAGCAAGTTCTCCTCCCCAAACTTTACAAGGCAGAATAGCCATCCACGCGGCGGATCAGCCGACCGTGGGCAAAACCCATGCGAAGCCACCAGCAGGAACCGCGATCCGGCTGACGAATCCGGAAGAACTAACGCGCCACCCAAGTCCCGCCTCTCAGGACGGTTAGGCCCGCCCGAGCCGGAGGATCCGTGAGATGCATGCGCACGCATCGACCTACTAGTCCAGTCACACGTGCTGGAAGAGGAAAGTCCGGCTAGCCCGAGATGTTTCGGACCATGCATCCGGAACGAACCGTTTCCAAAGGGATTTTCGCTTGCCAAAGTACAACAGCACGGTCAAGCCGAAACACTGGCTGGTGGATTACACCACCACCATGGGCACCGCAAATGGCAACCGCCGGGTGGCCGCGTGCTACGTCCCGCTCATGCTCCTCGACTCAGCCAGGACATGGCTCAACAGCCTCCCAGACAAGAGCATCAACGCTTGGATCGATTTCGAGCAGGCATTTGTCTGCAACTTCACCGGCACCTACAAGCACCCGGGACACCTTGGCGAGCTCGCCCTCTGCGTTCAAGCCAAGGACGAGAGCGACCTCTCCTACATTACCCGATGGACAAGCATGCATAACTATTGCGAGGGGGTGCGCGAGCACCAAGCAATCGACTTCTTTATCAATGGCTGTAGGGATGGCACCATGATCAAGCATAAGCTTCACCGGGTGGAGCCCGATACCATGGCCAAGACCAAAGAGATCGTGGACAAGTATGCCACCGTGGACGCGGCGATGAAAATATCCATCTGGCTAGATGACCAGGGACAGATTATCGTGGAGGTCTCCACAGATCGGCGCCAGCTGGAACGGAACAACCACAACTCCAGGCAGCATGACAACTGCCACGGCAAGAGGAAATACGACCAGCCGGATAACCAATATGGTTCCAGGCAGGTGGTAGCCGTCTGATGTCTACGCACTTCTACTCTTGTAGACAGTTGTTGGGCCTCCAAGTGCAGAGGTTTGTAGAACAGTAGCAAGTTTTCCCTTAAGTGGATTACCCAAGGTTTATCGAACTCAGGGAGGAAGTGGTCAAAGGTATCCCCCCTCAAGCAACCTTGCAATCAAGATACAAGAAGTCTCTTGTGTCCTCAACACACCCAATACACTTGTCAGGTGTATAGGTGCACTAGTTCGGCGAAGAGACTAAAAGACAACGGTGCCAAAAAGACAACGGTGCTAGAAAATAGCTTGATGGCGTGGAAGAGACTAAAGGCAAACTGAAATAAAGATGGAAGCAAGCAAACATGTAACATATCTAGTTGCAAACGGTGTTTCAATGTTTAGAAACAAGGCCTGGGGATCATACTTTCACTAGTGAACACTCTCATATAAATATCTTCTCTTTATGATACTACTCTGAACTACTCTCCGGTTGGACACTCTAATCCATGGTAGGGCTATGACAACACTCCTCAAAGTTCGCTTTTCCCATCTAGATAACCCCACACTATCACCTTGAGCACTAGATGGTTCCAACAAACACCACAATTTCATAGAAACATCCAACTCCAAATATAAATCATGACAAGTAATTGTAATCTCTAGCCTAAGTGCCACCATGGTGTGCACGCTGTCACTTTCACACACATGGGGAGAGCAGGGATATATTAAAGCACTTGAGTAGCAAGGTAGATCTACTTGATTACAAAGCACACGATCACAATATGATCACGCATAGAGAGAGAGAGAGAGAGAGAGATGAACACATAGCTATCAGTAGAACCCTTATCCTCGAGGAAGAACTACTCCCTCATCATCATGGGAATCAGCAACGACGATGGAGATGGTGGTGGAGATCGATGGAGATGGCTCCGGGGGCACTTGCTCGTCCCAGCAGGGTGCCGAAATAGAGACTTCTGTCCCCTGAATCTCCTCTTCGGTGGCGGCGGCGCTGCGGAACTTTTCGTGGCTAGAGGCTCGATGATTTAGGGTTTTTGCATCGGGAGGCATCTTATAGGCGAAGAGGCAAGGTCGGTGGACGGCCAGGGGGCCTACACCACCTGGTGGCGCGGCCAGGGGTCACCCGTGCCACCATATGGTGTGGCCAGGCCCTGGCCCTCCTCCGTCTCGTCTTCTGGCTCCGTGAGTCTTCTGGTAAAATATCAACTTTGGCTTTTGTCCCGTCCAATTCCGAGAATATTCATTTTCTGACTTTTCTGGAACCAAAAACAGCAGAAAACAGGCAACTGACACTGTGACATATTGTTAATAGGTTAGTTCTAGAAAATCTGTAAAAATACTCCAAAGTGTGGACAAAACATAAGAAAGTAGATACTAAACAAGCATGGAACATCAAAAATTATAGAGACGTTTACAACGTATCACCGTCCAAGAGGACCCGACTGCAGGCGGTAGCCAGAGACAGAAGCCTGATGATCGGACACCTCGGCCCAATATACCATCGAATCGATGCTTGATGGCCCATGCAAGTTCCATAGCAGCGTCAACAAGCCGGCTACACATACAACCCGCAGTGCACCTGGACAAACAAGATGGCCGAGGTTTGTGGTCTACCATCGCCACCCCTCCCCCGCTAGCCGGTGGGCAGCAGGACAACCACGAGCGCCAAAACCGCCAGGATGAAGACGGAGGAGACTATCCTCGCCGTGTAGGGAACTACCACATCTTCACCACTGAGCTGGAAACCAAGCACAACAAAAGATTCCATGAGGCGGAGGTGAACGCAATCGTCCCCCCGTTCCCCAGTTCCTGAACTGGTCCGAGCAAGAGATCAAGTGGAGCCGGAAGGATCAGACAGACGTACTGCCGCACCCGGGCACATACGCCATGGTCCTAGTCCCCATCATCATCTCTAAGAAGCACTCGCGTAGGTTCTCCTGCGTCTTGGTGGATGGAGGAAGCAGCATCAACCTCCTATACCACAGCTCCCTAGACCGGCTCGGCATCAGTGAGTCCTAGTTGGAGCTGTCCAGCACCTCCTTCCACAGAGCTGTTCCGGGTCCATCACATTCACCCATCGGCAAGATCTGGCTGGACGTCATCTTCTGCATGGAGGACAACTTCCGTCGCGAGCCTATCTGGTTCGAGGTGGTCAACCTCTGTAGTACTTACCATGCCATCCTGGGAAGCCCCATGCTCACCAAGTTCATGCCGGTACCGCACTACACGTACCTCAAGATGAAGCTCCCCGGGCCAAAGGGGTAATCACCATCATGGGTGATTACAGGCGGTCGGTGGAATCCGCCACAGACGACTCCAAGATCGCCGAGGCCATGATCATCATAGAGGAGAAGCATGTTATCATGCAGAACGTGGCAGCCCTGCAAGCGGACATGCCGGCTGGCGAGCCAAAGCCAGCTGGAGAGGCGCAATTCAAGCCATCAAAGGGCACCAAGAAGATCCTGCTGAACGAGACCGAGCCGGACAAGTTCGTCCTGGTCGAAGACGGCCTTGACAGCAAATAGGAAAGCGTGCTCGTCGACTTCCTCCGTGAGAATCGGGATATCTTCGCATGGTCCCCCAAAGACATGCCTGGTGTTTCGAGGGAGCTCGCCGAACACTCTTTACATGTCAGGTCGGATGCAAAGCCGGTAAAGCAATCACTATGCCACTTCGCGGAAGAGAAGAGAAGAACCATCGGTGAAGAAATCACCCAGCTGCTCGCAACCGGATTCATCATGGAGGTTTTCCACCCGGAATGGCTGGTAAACCCGGTGCTGGTGCTGAAAAAGAACAAGACTTGGCGCATGTGTGTTGACTACACCAGCCTCAACAAGGCATGCCCCAAAGATCAATTCGCCCTGCCAAGGATAGACCAAATGATCGACTCCACGGCCGGCTGTGAACTGTTGTAGTTTCTAGATGCGTACTCCGGCTACCACCAGATCCGACTGAACCCCGCTGATCAAATAAAGACATCATTCATCATCCCATATGGGGCCTACTGCTACACCACCATGCCATTTGGACTGAAAAATGCAGGTGCCACATATTAGCGCTGCATGTAGAAGTGCCTACAATCACAAATCAAAAGAAATGTGCATGCCTATGTCAATGATGTGGTGGTCAAGACAAAGGAGAAGCAGACGCTCCTTGAAAACCTGAAGGAGACATTCGCCAACCTTCACCCGGAGAAGTGCGTATTTGGCGTCCCAGCCAACCAACTCCTCGGTTTCCTTGTCTTAGAACATGGAATCAAGGCCAACCCGAAGAAGATCGGGGCAATCGAGCGCATGAAGCCGCCACAGAATCTGCACGACATGCAGAAGTTCACCGGATGCCTGGCCTCCCTTAGCCGGTTCGTCAGCCGACTGGGCGAGAAGGCACTCCCCCTGTACCAACTCATGAAGAAAACGGACAAGTTCGTCTAGACAGCGCAGGCGGACGAGGCCTTCCGCGACCTCAAGCGCATGTTATCCTCTCCTCCAATACCGGCGGCCCCAGCCGCAAAGGAGACAATGCTGATGTACATTGTAGCTACCAACTGGTTCGTCAGCGTCGTGCTGGTGGTGGACAGACCAGAAGAAGGAAAGGCTCAGTCGGTTCAATGCCCGGTGTACTACCTGAGTGAGGTACTCTCGCTGTCAATGCAGAACTACCCTCACTATCAGAAGCTGGTGTATGGCGTGTACATGGTCGCCAAGAAGCTGAAGCACTACTTCCAAGAGCACTCCATCCGGCTAGTGGCATTGCCCCCCCTATCGGAGATCATCGGCAACAAGGACGCCACATGCCGGGTGGCGAAATGGGTAATAGAGCTCGCCGCGCACTGCATCCGGTACGAGCCAAGAACAACGATCAAGTCTCAGGCCCTGGTGGACTTCCTCGTCATTTGGGAAGAGACACAATACTTGCCTTCATGTCCCGACTCCACGCACTAGAAGCTACACTTTGACGGATCCAAGAAGTAAGGTGGACTCAGAGCCGGGGTCGTCATCACCTCTCCCAAAGGGGATCGGCTAGAGTACGTGCTGCAGATCTAGTTCCGCGCATCCAACAACGTCGCCAAGTACGAAGCGCTCGTCCACGGCCTCGAGATGGCACAAGAGATCGGCGTTAGGCGCATCCTCTGCTTCGGCGACTACGACCTGGTGGTGCAACAAGTAGCAGGAGATTGGGACGCCAAGGACGCAAATATGTCACTATACCGCTTTTTCGTACAACAACTATGTGCCTGCTTTGAAGGATGCGAGTTTGACCACGTGCCTCGAGCGAACAATGAAGCCGCGAAAGTTCTCGCCTGCGTAGGGTCAACAAGAGCAGCAATTCCGCCTAGAGTCGCCCTCGAGCACTTGTGCAAGCCCTCCATCATGCCATCTCCGGAATCCGACTCCATCATGCTAGATGTAGATCGGGGCACTGCCGGCTCCAAGCAACCTGGTGCCGCATCGCACCCAGGGACTGCCATGCCACACCCGGGGACTGCCCTGTCGCACCCGGGGACTGCCGCCTCCATCCCAGGGACTGCCGGGCCATAGTTCGCGACACCCCTAGCTGGCTCCAGTAGGCCGGGGACTGCCGGCTTTGGCCTCCCACCCGGTAGACCGCCTGACGAGCCCGAGCCGGCCAGGAGCAAGGAAGTCAAACTGATCATGCAAACCGTCTGCGCCATCCAGGAAACACCTCCATGGGGCAAGCCATTCATGGACTTTCTGGCCAAAGGAGAGCTACCAGATGAAGAGGTTGAGGCAAGACAAGTGAAGTGCAGGGAAAGCACATACACAATCATCAACAATGAGCTCTACAAGCGCAGCGTGGGAGGAATATACCAACGTTGCGTAAGCCAAGAGGAAGGAATCCGGCTGCTGGTGGACATTCACCAAGGTAGTGCGGTCACCACGCATCATGGAGAGCAATAGTGGCAAAAGCATTCCGCCATGGGTTCTACTAGCCCACAGCACCGGAGGACGTCGAGCAGCTGGTGAAGGCATGCAATGGATGCTAGTGGTTCGCCGAACAGAAACACACTCCGTCATCAACGCTCAAGACGATCCCTATCACCTGGTCGTTTGCCGTCTGGGGCTTGGACATAGTAGGCCCATTAAAAACAGCACGATCCGGCATGACACACTTGCTGGTGGTTGTGGACAAGTTCACCAAGTGGATTGAGGCAAAGCCAATCAAGAAACTGGATGGACCGACGGTAGTCAAGTTCTTCACCGACATCATCACGCGTTTCGGCTACCCCAACAACATTATCACATCCAATGGCACGAACTTCGCCAAAGGGGCCTTTGCGCATTTCTATGGTGATAAGCGCATCCGCCTGGACCTGGGCTCCGTTGTGTGCCCCCAATCCAATGGACAGTGCGAGCAAACAAATGGTCTGGTCCTAGCCGGAATCAAGCCAAGGCTAATCGAGCCACTGACGAGGACTCCCGGATGCTGGATAGAGGAACTAATGGCAGTGCTATGGAGCCTACGCACAACGCCCAACTGCTCCACCAGCTTCACGCCATCCTTCCTCGAGAGGCACTCCTACCAACCGACATCGAGTTCGACGCACCACGCAAACTACTATACACTAAGCAGGAAGCCAAATAAGCACAAGAAGACAATGTTGATCTCCTTGAAGAGGCACGAGAGTTGGCCTTATCCAGATCTGCTATCTACCAGCAGAACCTGCACCGCTACCACGCTAGCCGGATCCACAACGTCTCGTTCCGCGAGAGTGACCTCGTCTTGTGGCTGGTGCAAGACACCAAGGGGATGCACAAGATAGCTCCACTTTGGGAAGGGCCATTCTTCATCAGCCAGACACTGAATAACAACTCATATTACCTGATCGACGCCCGCCAGTTGGCGAAGAACAAGACAGACCGCTCTAGCAAAGAAACTGAACGCCTGTGGAATGCGAACCTGCTTCACCCATTCTACACCTGAGTAAAGGGCAAATGTATCTTACCTTATGTAATGAACAAGCTGGGGAGCCTCGACATATTCTCGGGGACTCCGTAATATTTTGGCATTTTCTGCTGCAACACTTGAAGTTCTCCGGCTGCATTGTTTTTAACCCTGGATCCGGTAGTCTCTCTCGGGGACTCACCAGATTGCCTATACGGACGCGAATTGTAAAAAGATGAAGTACTGTACGCGGATCCAAGAGATCCCTCTTTGATTCTGGCTGTAGACCGCAAGCTGGCTGATAGGCACAGCAAGAGCAGAAAACTCAAAGACCCGTACAGGAAAAGTCCTAAGGAAAACAAGGCGTCTGGACGTTCCGGTTGCGCCTGCTCATTCGAAGCCAGTGGCCAAAATCCAAAGTATTACGTAGTATGCTAACTAATCAAACCCTTGCTTCCGGCTAAGTGCTGACAAGGCCACAACGTCAATGGCCAATGCTCACTAAGAAAAGGACTAAGCTACCAGTTTTGCACGAAACGGCAAAATTTTCAACCAAGCGAGTAACTAAAAACTATGTTTATCCTACACACATCTAATGTGCAAACCATTGTTTGTATCTTTCATTCTTGCATGAACCAAAGCGTCAGAGCCAGAGGCCAGCCGCCAGACGGTAAAGGAACACAAAGGAGCTTCGACCCGACTGGATTCTCCAGTCGGCCCGAACCTCGCGCTACACCCTGTGGGTGCGCTCGCGCGCCCCTACACAGGAAACCTGCAACAAGCAACAACACAAAGGAGCTTCGACCCGGCTGGATTCTCCAGCCGGCCCGAACCTCAGGGACTACACCCTGTGGATGCGCTCGCGGACCCTCACACAGAAGAAAGCATACAACAAGTGCAATGCAAAAAAAAGCACAAGACAACATCACAAAAGGGAGACAAAGCTCCAAACAGAATTCATTGTAGTAGGAAAAATTGTTCAAGCAGGCAGGCAAACAAGTTTTCAAACAGATACAAATACTCCCAGCATTTCGGGGATCAGGATTGAGGGTCATTGGAAGGGCTAGAGGCATCGGCTAGAGTGTGGCTGCTAGAGGCAAAGTCGGTGAAGGCAGAGCCTGTCGTAGCCGGGACGTCATCGTGGGTTGAGGCCACTAGAGGGCTGTAGTGATACCCCTCCGAGCTGGCCAGATCGCCAAAGTCCCAGTCCAGATGGACAAAGCTTCCAATCTTGACACCACAGGAGCGGATGTTAGTAATTTCAGCCCGAAGCTGGTCGTAGCTGGTCCCTTGACGAAACCCTCTGGAGAGACTCCGCAGGCCCACATCGGGGTACCAAGACTTTTGCAACACCAAGAACATCTTAGCACCGCCACGAGCAGCCCAGTCTCGTGCCACATCCATGAGCTCTAGGGCGTCAGAGAGCGTCCTGGTCAAGGCATCCATCGTGGCCGGGCAGTTGGTGTTGGGCCAGATGTTTTCAAAGACCTCAAGGGAAGCACCGCGTAGCCGGTTGGCCTCCTCGCTGACGACTGTCACCAACTCCACCGGATGCAGGTCGCACCCGGCGTCCTCCTCGGGGACATAGGCCAAGGCTTGGTCGGTCACCTCAGGATACTAAGCTACACCTGGCAAAAAGGAAACTGTTAACGCTCCGGCTGCAATAGGATGGAAAGCAAGCTCACAAAGTGAATCACTTACTGATGACCATCTCGACTATCTGGCACATCTCCCCTAGAGCCGCCTTCTCCCGGGCCTGGGCGGTCTTCAGATCCTCCGCCTGGCGAGCCTGGATTTGCTCGAGGTTTTTCAACGCCTCAACCCGGATGTCGGTGGTCTTCTTTGCCTGGCCGGCCTTAACCTCCATCTGCTGCTGATGCTGCAGCAGCTGGCCAATCTGGGCCTAGCGTGCCTTGTTAGACTCCTCTAGCCAGGAGACCTCCGCCTTTAGCCTCTCCACCTCCCGGTCCCTGTCCGCTAATAGAGCTGCAGGGGGTACCCAATGGTCAACAAGAAGCACGAAAACTCGTGCAGCTGGGAAGACAAAGCAGAGTATGCAATCTTACGCCCCGGGTCCTATGAGGTCTTGGCGGCTTCAGCAAAAGCTTTCTGCAAGGAGGGCGCGATCCAAAAAGAGAATGGAGATGTGAGCAGCAAAGGAGGGCAACAAGAACAATGGAGAAGCGTCTTACCTCCAGGGATGCCCCCAGTGCCTTGGCGCCACCAAGCCCATGCTTCATCACCTCCACCAGGTGGCGGACCTGGCCGAGGGCAACGGGCGCCGACTCGGAAAGCTGTGCCAGACGGAGTTTGGCGGCAAGGCAACCAGAGCCGCCCGACTACCGGTACTCTAGAGCTCGTCGTCGTCGCCGGAGCGCGACGCCTCAGGGGCGTAGCGCCCGAGACGGAGGCCGCCTCCGCCCTACTATCGTCATCCACCGGCAGCGCGGTGACCTCCACGAGTTCCTCCACCCGGTCGGTGGCAGAGCCTACCTGATCTAGGCGTGGAGCCGAGAAGACATCGACAAGCCTGGAGGCGGCAGAGGCCCGGTGCAGGACCAAGGACGCACCGGCACCACCGTCTCCGCCGCGTCCGCCGTGACCTCCACTGGCTTGGCAGCAGAGGCTGCAGCCTCCACCGGCTCGGCAGCAGAGGCTACAGCCTCAGCTAGCTTCATAGCAGAGGTAGCGGCCGGCGCAGCGGACCCCTCCGCTCCAGTCGGGGGAGAGTCGGACGCGGTGGCGATGGTCGTGGAGCCAGTCAAGGACATCGCCTCACTGAAAGAAGGGAGAGAAGAGCACAATGAGTAAGGTACAGACCAACAGATGCGCAAAGAAAGGATAACAAGGGCACATACCCGGCAACGCTTGGCACGATGGCTGCAGCCCTCGGATGGCGGCTCCTCTTCGTCCTGCCCCCGATCAGAGCGACGCTGGTCGAAGCAGCCGGCTTCCTTCGAGCCCTCGATGCAGGGGCCTCAGCTAGGTTCGCATCCTCACCGTGGGCGGCTGTACTAGGATGTGGGCACAATGTCAAGCGCGTGGCCAAAGAAAAACAAAGAAAATACGGCAAGAAAAGCTGCTCATCAGGTGGAAACTTGCAGCCCTCGTTGGCCCGGGTGGGAAACCGCTCCGGCTTCGTCTGCGGGAACTTCGGCGGCTTGTGGTTGGTGGTGAAGGTGGGAAGCTCATCCTCCACCATACCGTCTTCTGCTAGCTGCGCCGTAAAAAGCTACTCAACAAGGAACATAAGAAACAAGGAGAAAATCCCCTGGGAAAGGTTTACCCAGAGAAAAGGAAGAAAGCCTAACCTTCGAGGGTAGCCGGTTGCGGTGGAACGGCCGATAGGAGAAGACCCAGTCTTCCGTCAGCTTCTCCTTCAAGATAGTGGCAAGCCACTCCCGAAGGGCCATGAACATCACCTCCAGCCGGGACACCCGGGTGGGATCCAGCGAGCTAGACAGATGGCAGATCTTTTGCGACCGCTGCTGCAGCGGAAGCATGCGATTCGTCATCCAGGACAGTAGGATGTCCCGAGTGGTGAGCCGCTCCTTATCCACCAACACCGTCACGCGGGCGGCCATCCGCTCCATGTTCGCCTGGGCGCCCATGTTCTGGATAGTCCTGGCCTTCCGGGTGCAGGGGACATTGGCAAACACCGACACCTTGATCCAGTCGACGTCGGTGTTGTTGCGCATGTAGAAGTACGAGCGCTACCACAACCTGAGAGTGTCGGGCATCTCCAACCGCGGCATCGGCGACGACGACCTCGGGTAGATGGCGCAACAGCCTATCTCCATCAGAGGGCCGCCCTTCCCTACCACCTAGACCTTGAAGTAGAAGAACTTCAAGAAGTTCGCCGCGTCAGCGAGAACCCCCAGGTAGGCCTCGCAGCATGCCGCATGATGCGATAGCTGCGCGACAGCGTTGGCGCCGAGGTGGTGGAGATATAGGTCGAACAACACCATCAGCTCCAAGGCGAACCTCCTCAGAGGTAGGCCGAGCCCACATGCGAAGTAGGCGAGGAATAGGACGACCTCCCCGGACCAGGGTTTGGGAATACGCTCCCCTTCCGGCGCCAGGCGATGCTTCACCAGGCGCTCCAATAGGATGAGTTTCCCCGCCGGTACTTCTGCACGAGCTTGTTGGTGACATATGAGCCGCACCAGCCACCCGCTTGGTTAGGAAACATCTCGGCAAGAGTGGTGGCCGTGTTGGAGAAGCGGGGTCCCGTTGCCGCGACGGAGGAACAACGCCGCCGGCGACCAAAGAGCGGTGGTGCAAGGCAGCAGCAAGGAGGCAAAGTGCAAAGAGCAATGGATGAAGGGAGAAGACGAAGTGGGGAATGAGCCCTCCATGGCGCCCCTATTTATCGAGGAAGGGCAACCGCGCCTCCTGCACTCCCCTCCACCATGTGACACGGAACTGCTCTACTCTCCCATGATGTTTCGGTTCCAGATCGCATGCGCTAGAGCACCTCCCACAGAAGATCCCGTAGGCGTTATCGTGAAGGCCAAGCACACGCACGATCCCCGAGAAACCGCTATGATGAAGGTATGTGCGTGGTTACCAAAACTGCAGCGGCAGGCTAAGAGGTTAAACTGACGCGACGCGCGCCAGAGGAGGCAGGTGGGCCTAACGCCAACATTGACGTCATTGACTAGGAGATTCACCTCCCCAGCCGGGTGCGGCAGCCGGGAGATGCAATCGCCGCTCACACCCTGTGGGTGAGCCACCGGACCCGTAGCCGGTAAACTCCAGCCAGGAAAGCGGGCATCTCGAGCCGGAAAACGACAAGCACTACAAGACAATTCGCGATACGTTCTTCATCCGCAATAATTTCAATATTAGCCACTGAGAACGCAGGAACTTCTATGCAAAGCGAAGCCCCAATGCACTCGAGGACTAGTGTTGGGGGATGACCCCCAGGTAGGCCAACCTAGGCTCAACTGGCCGACTCTAGGGAGATCTGGCCAGATGGCCCCAAGACAAAGAATCACAGTCAGGTGATACACTCCACCCGATCCGCATCAAGATTCCCCGGCTGGCCTGACTAGCCAGGGGCCAGGAGAGCCAGCTGGGTGACCACCTCTATCCGGCCACCTCGGATCCATTGGCCAAAGGTACGGGAGGGGGTGACGCTCCTTGCTGAGGACACCCTTGACCGGACAGGCTGGCATGTCGCCCTACTGGCACTACCAGACGAGGGTGCCAAAGTGCCAAGGCTGGGAGATGACGAGTAAAGCTCCGGCTGGCGAATAAAGCTCTGGCTGACGGATAAAGCACCAAGCTGATGGATAAAGCACATGATGATGCCCAAAGCGGAGGCGCTGAGACGCTGTGGCGCTGTCCCACCTGTACTGGAGCTTGACCGGGTCCTGGACCAGCGGCTGGACCCGGCAGCCGACCCGCTTTATAAACCCAAAGCCCAAACAGTAAACCCTAGAACCCACATTATAACCTACTCCACCAGTATATAAGGAGGGGTAGTGCCAGGGTTCTAGGTACGGCATTACAAGTTTGAAGTTAGCCAGAATCACCAAGTCAAGTAGTTCATCTTCCTCTAGCTCTCGATAGCAGCTAGGAAAACAACTCAAGGAGCACTTGTATTGAGCATCTGCTCCACATATAGTAGATTCTTGCAGAAGTAGGAGTGTTACCTCAATAAGAGGGCTCTGAACCTAGGTACATCACTGTGTTTGTAGTGTCTGTGACCAACCCGTTGCGAGTAGCAACCAATAGCATCCTGATTGTCCCCTCTCATGCCATCCCGATGGCACTGCCGTGTTCCACACCACGACATAAAACACTCGAAGGCGTTTTTTTTGCATCTTATTGGGCCAACGGTCAAAACCAGTATAAATTTATACTCACGAGCGCAAGGCAAATCGTGAAAAAGAGTACTATAAAAACGAAAGCGGTAAAAGACTCATGATATGAGTGAACCAATCTTAATCTCATGATCATAAACAATTAAAAATAATAAATATAAATAAGAACTTGGCTATTTGAACAGAGTCGGTGTTGTTCGCGACGAAGACGAATCCAGCCATGACGAAGCCAAGGCAGCTGTGAAGTTGAAGTAGTGCATGGTGATGCCAAATCCATACATAGCAAACCGTGAAGGCAACAGTCCATGAATTTAACCGGAACAACTGAACCGCGAGGTGAAGGCGGAAATGCGGCACACCTACCGACACGGAGCCGCACAACAAAGCCAAGTTCGTTTGGAATTGTCACACACTGCATTGCCGTAATTCTTGGTCAATCCGAAAACTGGCTAGGAAATTCACGCAAGTAGTGTCTTGGGTCTTCACCTAGGTCTTTATTAACTTTTTCCTATTTGTCCCCTTGAAACTTGGTGTGCTTCCATAGATCCAGTTCGGTAGTTTTGCCGGAAAGTGGGCTAATTAAAGTTGACCAAACACGTCCAGGTTAACACCATGACACGTGCTTTGGTCTTTTCTTTTTTGAACATAACCGGCCATTAGTAGAAAACAGACATTTGATCCAGGGTATTAGCTCCGGTTTTGCTACAAACCGGGACTAATGCCCCGGTCCAACGGCTAGAACTGGCCCCGGGGGTGGCAAGCACTAGCCCCGGTTCGAACGGGACCTTTAGCCCTGGGTCGTGTAACAAACCGGGGCTAAAGGGTTTCAGGCAGGCCAGGTCGGGCGCCAGACCCTTTAGTCCCGATTTGTTATACGACCCGGGGTTAAAAGTGGGGTGGTATAAATACCCCACCACGTCTCGGGTCGTGGCACAACCCAGAGAGCCAGTTTCTTCTTCCCGCAGAGCTCGCCGCGCTCAGGCCGTCCGCCGCGCCGTCGAACGTGCAGCCCGTCTCCGCCCCGCGCCGCCCCGCCGCACCGTCTCCGCGCCGCCCGTCCCGCGCGTCCGTCCCTCCTCGCCGCACCCGTCCTAGCCCCGCCCGTCCGTCCGCTGCCCGCGCCGACGCCGCCCGTGCCAAGGAGGGATCGTCGCCGCCGTCCACGTCGTCGCTCGCCGTCGTCCATCCCGCCGCGCCGCACCGCGCCCTGCAAGTGAGGTATACGTAGGTGTAGTTAGTTGATTTTGTTAGTTAATTAGGGATTTTATTTAGTTAGTTAATTAGGGATTTAGTTAATTAGGGATTTAGTTAGTTAATTAGGGATTTTATTTAGTTAGTTAATTAGGGATTTTAGGTAGTGATTTAGTTAGGGATTTTAGTTAGTGATTTAGTTAGTGATTTAGTTAGGGATTTTAGTTAGTGATTTATTTAGTGATTTAGTTAGGGATAATAGTTATTGATTTAGTTAGGGATTTTAGTTAGTGATTTTAGTTAGGGATTTTAGTTAGTTTATTTTTAGGGCTTAGGGTTTATTAGGGATTAGGTTTAGTTAGAATACTTAGTTAATTAGGTTTAGTTTAGTTAGTGATAGGTTTAGGGTTATTATTATTAGGGCAATATATACTTAGTGATTTAGTTACTGTTTATGTTTTATGATTGTTTATTGCTATTATTTAGTTATGCCGCGTCCACCTCGTCCGAGCCTACTGGACTCCGTCGGGGATGTCCGAGTCTGGGCTCCGCCGGGTTGGCACTGGGAGGTGCTACCTGTCGGGACTCGTATCTTGGTGAGGAATCCGGGTATCATCGTCGACCCGGAGCTTCTTTGGTAGCGTCCACGAGGTCCAGGAGCGGTGTAGAGGGAGCCAGCCCCCGAGGAGGTGGTACGTCGTCGTATCAGGGAGGAGGACGAGCATGTACGGCGATACATTTATCTTTTGGAGACTATGTTCTCCAATATCTGGCAGGTTCACGGATCTCACCCGAGCTATTCTCCGGTGATGGTTCCTCTTCTGTGGCTGCAGAGCTCCCGTAGCACAGAACGCGGTAGCCGCGTTCGCTAGTTTATCTTAATAATATACTTTATCTTATACTTTATCCTATAATGCACCCGAGCTATTCTCCGGTGATGTATTAATAATGTACTTTATCTTATACTTTATCCTATAATGCACCCGAGCTATTCTCTGGTGATGTATTAATAATGTAATTTATCTTATATTATTGTACTTTATCTTAATCCCTAAGTACTATATCCGAGTTGTCGCAGTTGTAATATTCTTTTACTTAATGCAATATTTTTTCTGCATTAGTTAAGCTATGGATGGTAGACAGAATGAAGAAGAGCTTCTCAACATGATAGATGAGGGTACTGGGGGGTCTTATTATGATGGCTCTGAATATCTTAATTTGTCTGGAGGAGACGATGGTGGAGCAAATAGTGGAGATGATGGTGCTGACCATGGCAAAAACCATGGTGAAGACACCATAATAATGACAAACTCCGTCAAAGTATATAAAGCCTCTATCGATCGTTCACTAGTATAGATGCACTAATTGATTCGTATATATGTACCAACGAATGTTTCTTCTCTTAGACCTCCGCTTCCGGCCAATCTTCTACAAACACAAGAAGCCCGACACACAAGTTGCCCGCTGATGTCCATTTTAGCATTGACGTAGTCTCTCCGCAGGGTCAACCGCTGGAGCCCAAAGAAGCAGCGAGTGCATTTACAAGTCAATGCGGAGTGATTGTTAGAGACAAAGTCCCGATCACCCCACGAAACTGGAACAAGCCAGGAAAGAAAAAGGATCCAGCTGGGGCTAGTTTTGTAGATGACAGAGCAAAAGATACAATGTGGAATTCTCTCATGACACATTTCACCCTACCAGTCTTGGAGACTGATGAGCTCACACAGCAAATGACGAGGAAAGTCAAGCACTTTGCTCTTAAGAAGATGGCCAAACTATTCAAGGAATGGAAAAAAAGATTGTACCACAAGTATGTCTTGAAGGAAACAACTCCTTCATTCGTTGGCCCACTAGAGTTGCAGCAGGATAACTGGGCCGCATTTGTGGAATACAAGACCTCGGCACCAGCTAAGGCAATATCAGCAAAAATAAGGAAAATGCAGCCAAAAAGAAATATCACCATCATATGGGCACATGTGGCTACAGGAGTGCCATGCCTAAGTGGGATAAAGCTGAGGCTGACCTAGAGGCTAAAGGGGTCACTCCAACTACATCTAGTTGGCCCTTGAGGTTAAGAAATTGGGTATTCGGGCATGGGGCATCATTAGACCGAGAAATAGGCGAGATTGTTGCAACTGAAGAAATTTCTTCACCCAAGAAAGAACTTGTTAAAGTGATAAAAGAGGTTGAAGAGGGAACGTTTGTTCCTGATAGAGAGAACGATGAGCTGACAAAGGCTCTCGGGAATTCTAAAAAAGCTGGACGAACAAGAGGGTTCAGACCTTCTTATCCATGGGTTATGGGGTTTCCCGAGCACCGTGACACGTACAGAAGCCGATCGAGAAGAATAAACCGGCAAAAAGAGGAGGATACGGAGCGGTTCACGAGGTTTGAAGCCATGCTGCAGGAGTATCGCCAAGAGCTTAATGAACTTAAAGGACTCTGACAGCAAGATCCTACACCGGACAGTACGGTCGGCCCATCGCAACGGAAAAGCAGCGTGGCTTCCACGGAGGGCCACGGTAATGATGCAACGATGGATGTGTACCCCGTGGATGCAATTAAGGAGAAGACTAGTTGTGAGCTGCATGTTGAACTGAAGAATATTTCCATGAAGGTGGCGGTCGGCTTTGCTTTACCTTCTGCACCGGGAGCGACCTACCATTGCAATCCGATTCCAGCTGGCTATGCTCATGTCGGTGTGGATGAAATTCTACCTATGTGTCAGTCACTACAGCTTGACATCCCTGGAGGTGAAGGGGAGACGACACTGGGAGAAGTCACGAGTGGCTTCATTCTTTGGAAAAAAGAATACATCAAGTTTCCAGGCTCGACACCAAGGCCACCTTCTCCACCAAGGCAACCATCTCCTCCCAGTGCACCGTCTCCTCCAAGTCCACCTCCAAGTGCACCGTCTCCTCCCAGTAATAGTCCAATCCATGACCCCAACACGAGTCCATCTCAATCTACGCAGCCGCCTCCACCCACTAAGGGCCAAAACCGGAAGAATACCACCGCTCCGTCGAGCGATAACCAATGCCAGAAGCGACAGTTGTCGCCCCTCCCAAGAGTAGCGCCGGTTCCTCCCAAGAGGGCTTACGACCTGACCGATGAGGAGACCGATGCGGTCGTACGGGCCGAAGTGGATGCTCATTTTAAAAAGAAACAACCTGAGCCAGAGGTCCAAATAAAACCGGAAACCAAGGAGCACTTTAGGAAATTACTGACGCAGCCATCCCAAGCTCAGTTAAATGCGCCAGATGACTATACACGATGTCTTCAGAAGACATTGAAACAGAAGAGATCAAGCGGTGGAGGAAGCATCAAAAAAGAGGTTCCCCAGCAGGGGGAACAAGCAAAACAATCGAGTGGTAGCGGAAGCATCAGAACAGACGTCCCCCAGCTGGGGAAACAAGCAAAATAATCGAGTGGTAGCCGAAGAACAAAAAGAGATGTTCCCCAGCTGGGGAAACAAGCAAACCAATCGCTCCCCCACTCCAGGTGAACATACCCAAACCTCAACTATATGAGGAAGAACCTATGGATCCGGAAACGGCTAGGATATTGGCCGAGCAATGTGGTATGCCTATTCATGAAATTATTCACGGCGATATGCCCAAGGCTGAGGTAGCACCCAAATTTGTTAACGGGGAGCCTCTGGTCAGTTCTGAGAGGCTTCGGGATATGCCAACACAAATGCGACGATTCCATGAATGGTACATGAAAGCATCAAAAGAACAGCGAAATTGGCTCATACTAAAAGTTCGAAAATCGTATTACTTCATTGAAGACGAGGTCCCTATTGAATTTACAGAATTATTTCAGTTATTCAATCTAAAGGAACTCGACAAAACTATCCTTAGTTCGTATTGTCTGTAAGTGATTACTTTATTTATGTAATTAGGTCTCTATCTCAGCTTGTTCAATTCATTGCCGGTAAGTATACTCACTATATTCTTTTGTACGCTATATATAATGATGCAGAATGAAGATGCTCGATTGTAAAAGAAAGTCTATCAACGGATTTGGGTACATTGACCCACATCGAGTTCATGGAGCTATACTAAAGGATAAACCACTGGAGACCGAGCACAACTTGTTGCGGTTTCTCACGAAACAATATTTTTGTAACGAAATACTATTTCCTTACCACGACGGCAAGTGATTTTCTGTACACATTAACTTTTTGTTACTCGATGTTCAGTGTAAATGATGAGTTACTAACGTATGTAAACCTTGCGTAGGTACCACTGGATTCTTCTAAGCATTTCACTTGACATGGGAAGAGTTCACATCATGGACACACTAAACAAAGACATTGAAAACTACCGCATCATTATCGATGCGCTCCAGAGGTAATTTCAACCATTATCGCATTATATCGGTTTCTTTTGTTCATTTTCTAGGATATTAAGTAGTTATTAACTCATACATTAATTTTCTTTGTCGGGTAGGGTTTGGACACAGTTCAAGAAACATGCCCGCAGTCAATGGCATGAGGAGCTATTTTTTAAATCACTCTCGGTAAGTAGTACGAGCTAAGTCCGCGCATCTATTTAATTCTAGTTTATGTGCATTTATCATGCTAGCATTATTATTTGATTGAATTCTATTCTTTTAAAGTGCGCGAGGCAGCCACATGGAACTAATCTATGTGGATTCTACGTGTGCGAATTTATTCGCATGAGTATTGAGAGGCCCTTGGAAAGTGTTCGAGTAAGTAAACAATATATTCACCCTTTATTTTTATTACAAAAATTCATGTTGAGTCTAATTCATACGATCTCCTTTTTACATAGTTAGACGCGATGCGGGACAAGCTCCTACCAGAGGACCGCCTAATAGCAATCCAAGAGAAATTTGCTGCATTTTTTCTCGACGAGGTCATAGACCCACGCAGAGAATACTGTATAAGTATACCCTAAAGCGTTCATGTAATGATCTCCATGTAATCAAATAGACATGGTCTTGACCCGGTTGGGACCCCATATATGCTTGTAAGAGCAATTATATTATATATTGCGTCAATGTGTACAAGCACTGTGTAGTAGTGTTCTGTATGTATACGAAAACTTGTTTATAATAAAAACACAGAATGAAAAATAATTGAACAGAAAACACAAAATGAAAAGAAAAACACAAAACCCTGAAACCCCATCCCCTGCCGCGACAGCCAAATGGCCTAAAATGCTGCCGCGGCAGGGAACCTTTAGTCCTGGTTCGTAACACGACCCGGGGCTAAATGTCCTGCCGCCCAGCGCGCCTAGCAGGCCACGTGGTTGGACCTCTAGCCCCGGTTCATAACTGAACCAGGGCTAAAGCTTAGACCTTTAGTCCCGCTTTCACAGCCCCGGTTCGAAATCCGGGGCTAAAGGCCCTTACGAACTGGGGCAAATTGCCCGGTTTCTACTAGTGGGCCTCAAGAGGCCTAGAAGCTTCATAAATCACCAGCGGGTACAAAAATATTACATGCAATCCCTTTTTCATCTATTGCCTAGGGAAATCTAATATTTGAAGATAGGGGCTGCAAAATTGCAAAAAGGACCCCAACATAAAGAGAAAAAAGCAATCAGGTTCTAGCAATCCTTCTCCGCCGCACATCGCCAGTGACCTCAAGGCATCTGCAGAGCCGACGCCGAATTCCGAGGAGCAGCACCAGATACTCGCGGTGGGATTCCTTCCCAGCGTAGAACCGTTGTCTCTGACAAGCTGCACGCCCCCGGGGACGAACCACTCTGCCTTAGCTCCGGCCTGCCATGCAATGGATCCGAAGCAAATACAAATTCGACACCGGCTGCAATGTGAAGATATCGTAGCTGGGATGCCGCGTCATAGATGCGACAGAAATGGAGACTTTCCGCGTAAAGCGATAGCTTGTTAGGAATCAACGTACCCAACTCTCGGTCCATCAAGGATATATAGTATTGTAGATCTGATCGTCGCCGGCTTGGAACATCAATCCCCCGAGCATCTCAACTAGAATGTTGTCGCGGCTTTAAAAAAGATGTCTCTGCACACTAACGTTGATTCCACCGGCTCAACTCTAAGTCAGATGTATGATTTCATCGGTTCCATCAGCATGTCAGCAAGGAAAACCAAGCAGGGTCACCGCTATTTTGTGCGGCTACCATGCCAAGGTTCATTAAAGCCAAGCGATGAAGAGCCGCACAGAGATCGTCGGGTGCGGGTTGAGTTGTGAGCAAGTACGTTTGTGTGGCTACAATTGCTGTCTGAGCTGTTTTTTGCTTTGATATTCCCTGCTTGATCTACTGACATAAACGATAGATTGAGGTCTCGAATCAGTTCGTTTCTTTCGACTTCGGGATATTCTGCAATCGAGATGTTTCCCTTCTTGGCGGTGCTCCCCAGTTACGCTTCCTGATGCTCTGGTAGAACTTAGTTGTGCCCGTCTTAGGATGGATTCGTTGGCTAGTCTTTTTCTTTCGTCGAGTTTCCTTTGCATCCTTAGCAAGTCTCTCTTCTTGTGATGAATCAGGTATTGATATGCTAGTAAATCATCGTGTGTGGCATCGACTGTCATTGGGACTGCTCCCGAGATTGCTTCCCTTGCTTTTTGCCATGCTGTAGCTAGTAGTCGGAGGGTTCGCCTCTCGCCTCCGCGTGGTTCCCCTCTGATGAGTGCATATTTGCATCATATTTTATATTATTAAGTTGCATTGTAGATGTAGGATCTTGGTATTTTACAGTGCTCGCGCACACATTTGATGTCTATTTTCACCAGGATCAGGACAGACGATGGATACAATGGACACAATTCTTGGAGCAGTTGTACTGAGAAGAAAAGGAGTAAAAAACAACGTACATCAATCAAGGCATACAGATGGTTTAACGACCAACTATATGGCGGGAATAAAATTTTCGGCCGTATAGTTCCCACCATATAGTTGGCGCCGCCACCGCCTCCTCAAATAGTTTCACCCCGTGTAACTACATCAGGGAGACGACATACAGAACAACCAGAAATCACCAAAACCTCACCTCCAGAAGGCATCTAGAGGGGGAACTCGTCCACCGGGGATCCATCTTTGCCCTGCGCAGATCCGAGAGGCTAAGGCATCGATCTTCATCATCAACCGTTGCATCACCACCATCTCCATCCATCCCATCTACATCTTGTCTAGATCTTGTTGTAATTTCCGTACTCGTTGTGGATTTATACAAGTACTATTCATCTATGATAGATTCCATTGTTATTGCCATGATGTTGATTGCCTCCATGTCTGAGTAGATCATTAGTTCTTGGGGAGATGGAGAAACCCTAGTATGAGATTGAAATAAGATAAAGTTTATTATGATATTCATCGCTGTGACCATGTGTTAGATTGGCTTCATCTTGATGTTGGGAGAAGTCAACCTCTCAATATTTGACTCTTATGGAGACTTAATGAAGGTAACTACTTGTTGGTAGACGGAGGTGCGTTAGCACTTAGAATGACTATAAAGTTGTTGGCACCCCTTACATATCAACTTGGAAACCGAGGAAACTCACGAAACACTATCCATGCCATGGATACGTCCTATGGGATTACGTCCCTTAATAGCGGAGTAATTCGATTGATGTCCATTGCTGACTGCTATGGTTATGAGGATGATGTGAGCAGTGATTGCTGCCTATTTGTCCAAATTCAGAGTTCCTCCCACACATACATAGTTGAGAATGTTCATGATAATAATCTTTACCTTAGTTCCTTATAATGCTAGAGGTGTATCCGCTAATCCCTGAGAACGCCTTTTTCCCTATTGCAGTTCCAATCTCTCTTACATACGCGATACTTACTTTCTGTGTTCAGTTGTTTTACTTTACTTATTGTTGCTCTTATACCAAAAACCCCCAAACCCCTTTTTACATAATACTCACAGTTTATCTTGTTACTTAGAACTTTATTTAGCGTTTCTATTGTAGTATTTATTTCAAGAGTTATTAGACTTCAGACTCGTACTCCCTATGGGATCGATATCTTTATTTCGAAACTAGCTACAAACGATCTGTGCACTTGCAGTCATCACCCTCCTCCATGGATTATGCGGTTGTCCGTCGGGTCTCCTTCGTTTCCGCTCTTCCCTTTGTTGCTATGATTTCCTGTATTGTCATCTAGTAGGATATCATCGGGGTTATGAATAGGGTACCATTAGAGTCGTGCGGTGTCGAGGGGTCCCCGATGATTACACACACTTGGTGACGTGTTATGTATGGCCTAGTTACGTCATTGTTAGATCCGACGGAGACATTGTCTAGGGGACTAGTGAAGTCCAGTGGTTTCTATTCTGGGTAGATCTCGACTTTTCTAATTCCGAAGTCGATACTTTCTCTATTTTCTTTGGGTTTCGTGTTTTCCAAGCTTTATCCTCGTGGAGTGGTTGACTGGTGGCTTGACCCAAAGTAGAGATCATCGTAGAGACCATCAAGATCTCGAAGATCTGGCATGACTTCCTTATTTTCTTCGGCTTCCTCGATCTGTATCATGACTTCCGTTGAAGATCCGATGGATGACGCAACTATCGCCGTAGGCACAATTTTTTCTATCGATGGTCATGATGATAGCCGAGGGGTAGGATTCTTCGGGATCTTCTACTTAGAAGTGGAAACTTCCGATGATGAGACCAGACCCATCGTTAATCGGTGGGTACTATAACAATGATGGGATGGCATGGTGCCACTTTCGTTGGATTGTTGCTTGATGAAAAGGGGTCCACCGAGTCCATGATTCCAGCGTTTAGGCTTCCCACAGACGGCGCCAATTGACGAGGGGTAACCTCGGCAATTCCCATGGTGATGGACTTAGGGTTTTGCGGAAAAGAGAACGCTGGGGATTTCGTCGGATGTCAGGAAAACAAGAGAGTCGAAGTCGCCTGATTACTTGATCAACAACACTATTACAGATCACTTGGGTTTTTTTGGTACATCCTCATAGGCTTCTCCCGTCCTATATATAATAAGCCGGGTCTCAAAGTTTTATACAGATAGGTTACATATGTATGATTACAACTCCAACATAACTTCGGTTCATATTTCCTTCCCTAATATAATTAAGGCTTTCATCGGTTGCTTCTTTGGGCCATCATTTTGAATCTTCATGGGCCGTGAGCCTTTATGCAGCTAGGGTAGTGAATCATAAGCACCCGAGCAATCGTACCTATGTCAGCGTGACACAGCTGAAAGAGCATGTGGGCCCCCATGTATGGTTTTGGTAATTAAAGATAATCTTGATGGACTAATGTTTGCATTAAGTTGCACTTGTAGGAATTATCCAGTGGCATCGCTTGGACCATGTGTTGGCTTTAAGGTAAAAGAATAGAAGAAGAATAAGAAGGAATGTCCAAAGGCTCTGGGCCTATTGAAATCATGTTGAAGAACAAGAATAAAGAAAAGAAGATCAGGTGTGTCTTGAAGAAGAAGATGGAGCTTCTCATGTGTATCTTCAAGACATCATCCAAATGGAGTTACAAGAAATGATGTGAAAGCTAAATATGCGCCATATCTTGAAGATCTCATGCTTGAAGCTTGCCATCCTCGGTGGTCATGGATCAATGATGACATGCTGAAAGAAGAGGTCCCCCATGGTGTATGGGGGAGCAAGTCGCAAGTATTCGTCAAGTGAGCGCGAGTAAGAGGAATCAAGAAAGATGTTCGATCTTGAGGAGGACAAGATCGTCTACATCAAGCTCAAGTGTAATGCTCAAGGAAAAGCTATGATCTTGATGGATTTTCCCTTTTACCGGTCTCATGTTAGGAGACCGGGTTTAGGATAGATAGTCGTACTATCAAGAGGGACTCTCGAGTGAGTAACTCAATCGTATCTTTCAGAGAGAACTCAAACCTTTGCATACTTAGCATCATATTTCTTGGTTGTTATTTGGATCATATCCAAGTGTGGTTCTATAGCTTGTGTTAATCTTCATAACAAGCTCTAGTTTCTCAAAGATGATTTCCCATGTATATCTTATTGTGTTTTTATCTTGGAGATTTTTCTGGCTCCACACCAAGAGAGGTATCTCACATAATAATACTTGATATTTTCTCCATTTGTTGGATTCTACACGTCGTTATATTTCCAAAAAAATGGTTTCATCCGTTTTGGAGTTCGGTTGCTTGAGTTATCGCATTTGCTGCTGTTGCCAGATCAGTCAGTCGTGTCCGGTAGTACCAGACTTTATGTGTGGTAGTACCTCTTGGCAGCGGTAGTACCACCCGATAGTACTGGTCACATCTGAACCCAGCCGCGAGCTGGGGATCCTCCTCAGGAGCATCCGGTACCTCCACCTAGTACTACCGGGGTCGGCGGTAGTACCGCTCCATGGCCCAGAACTGCCGGTAAGTGGTAGTACTTCATTGTATCTATTATTGCCGGTGGTCACTGAGCTGGCTCAGCTCCTCGGTTTTCCTCGTAGGCTCGCCCAGCTGCTCGCACCGGTACCTGGCCGGTAGTACCAGGATTTTCCGGTACTACCATGCCAAGTGCGGTACTACCGTGCCAAGTCCGGTACTACCGGTTGTTGCAGCAGCCCAACTAGTAGATTTCACCCCCCTATAAAAGGGGCCCTTCTTCTCCATTGGACTTGATCCTTTTGAGCTCTTTTCCCCCTCCATTGTTGATTCTCTTGAGCTTGCTTCCTTCCTCTCCCTCCCATGATTCTTGCATCTATTTGAGGGAAAAGAGAGAGGAGATCTAGATCTATAATCCCACCAATCAATCTCTCCTCTAAGTGAGGGGAACCCATTGGATCTAGATTTTGAAGTCTTTTGTGGATTTCCTCTTGTGTTCTTCCTCTATTATTCCTCCAATATCTTTTGTATCTTTGGTGGTATTTGGGAGAAGGACTTGCCATTGTATTAGGTGCATCAGTTTGAGTTCACCTCAGACGATTTGGTTGGTGAAATCAAGAAACTTGTTTCTCTTGGGTTCTTGGAACCCTAGACGGTTGGTTGGTCTCTGTGGTGAGTTCTTGGCCCTCAAATTTAGTGGCGGAGCTCTCCCCAAGTTAGTGGCCTTGGTGGTGATTATTTGGAGCCTCCAATTAAGTTATGGAGATTTCCCCAATCTTATACGGCTTTGGTGACCGCCCTCAAGTGTCCCATAGTGGATCGGGTGCTTGCCGTGTGGCTGGTTCTCAGGATAATAGGGTGAGGTCTCTTGTGGTGCTGGTGGTCTTAGTACTGCCCACCCCTCCAATGATACGTACTCTCTTATTGGGAGGAACTCAGTAAAACATCGTAATCCCCACGTGCCTCGATTATCTCTATACCCGAGCTCTTCCTTATGCTCTTTACGTTGTGATAGCCTTCGTGCTTGAAGTGATCTATCTTGCTATGACATAGTTGCTTGTATTGCTTAGCATAATTTGTTGGTGCATATAGGTGAACCATAGCATATATAGGTTTTGTGCTTGACAAAGTAAACGCTATTTTTATTCTGCATTTGTTAAGCCTATCTTGTAAAATGTTTCTATCCACCTATTCACACCCCCTCTAGGAGGCATCTGTGTCCTTTCAACAACTTACCCAGGTTTAGATCTCACGATGGTGGCACAATCCTACTCCTTCTATAAATCACTATAATGGTAATACGTCGAGTTATAGGGATTGTGGGGTTCGCTGTATGCGAGTTGTGCTATGCACTTGTTTTTCTATTATATGTTGCCCTAAAGGCTCCCGTTGGCCGGCTTATAAAGGCGCCAGGACCAAGGGCTATAAGGAGAGTCCTAGCCATATACGGTTATAGAGTCCTAGACTAATACATGAACTACTGTCTTGTCCTCCAAGGCGTCGACTTCCATCTTAGGCGGTGGCACGCCACCTTCCTTCATCCATGCTGGACCTCCGTCTTGTCTATCAGTAACTGGGCCGCCCGGTTAGGCAATAGGCCTAATCACCATATGTTGGCCACCGGGCTTGCCGGTATGATACTATTCTATAGGTATAACCATTTGGTATATCCACAACACCCTCTGAAGAGGAGGTTTGTAGAGACCAATGTTACCACTATACATGGACGGGATATCGCTGCAGAGCGTGTCAAGCTGATGCCCTGTCGGAACTCGCCTAGTGAGACTGTTATATGACAAGTCTAAGAAGCTTAAATAGGTTAGGTCTAATAAGCTTGGTGGGATTTCACCCGAAAGATTGTTCCTGGAGAGGACGGGCGATTCCAATGTGCTAGCAATGGGAGAAACAATCGTACCCTCTCCTGGTCGTCAGGTGCGTGTTGATATAGTAGATGGAAGAGCCCCATCCGTGCCTTACATATGGAAATAAATAAAGAGATTGAAAAGGGGGAATAAAGCGAATAAAGGAAAGACAAAAAAATAAAGACTCCTAATCAACCGCATGAGACCGTTGTAGGTCTGACCCGTTGGTGTACTACACCATACAGGCAGCCTCAATCCATACGTGTTGGGCCAAAACAAATATATCTAACACAGTGATGTTATATTTACAATCTTCGCAAGAATGTTTCCACTTCACATTAACCAATCTGTAGAGAGAAGTTATCTCATCTGGAATTCCGCCGGTTAGGCGGTTGAGTGATAGGTCAAGGTAGAGCACATAAAAGATTCCAGCATCGTACTCAAGTCCTTTGGAGCTTCATCACCACGGTCCAGACTTCTACGAATTTACCTTCACGTCCTATGTACCATACAAACATGTCCACTCTGGGTTTTCTCTAGCATTTTTGGGCCATTGCTGTTAAATTCAACAAAGATCAAGGTATACTCGAAGGGCCTTAGGCCGAACTTCCTAAAGGAAGAAAATATTTTTTTACAAGAGTGCCACCATGTGGTAAGCGATGGCCGAGGTGGTCGAGCAAAAAAACATAATCCAGACCTGCACCCAACTATAGATGAACCTCTAAGAGAAGGCCTGGGTGCGCTAGAGGCGATCGCCCAAAGCAAGAGCCTAAAACACAATAATACAGCCGGCAGCCTTCCAGGAGTGAATGTTCTTGATGATTATCTCAATGACACGGTCAGCCGTGCTACACTCCTACTGGAAGATGCGTGAATCTGCTCCTTTCAGATCCTCCAATGCACTAGAATTGCCACGGTGTCGAAGTCGCGGCACATGTTCTTCAATGCTCTCTTTCTTGCCATAAGCCACCATTGCTTGGTGCTTCCAAACATATCATCAGGAATTGGGAAGCTGGCCCTAGACTAGGTCCGAACATGCTACCATACTTGCTTGGTGAAATGGTAGTGCACAAAGAGATGAGTGTAGTCTTCATTGGTTGCAATACACAATGGACACAAGGTATTATGTGGCCACCCTCTGCGAGCTAGATTGTCTGCCGTGAGGCAGCACTTGTGCACCACTAACCACATGAAGAACTTGTATCTCATGGGTGACTTGGATTCCCAAATAGGCTCCGCACAAGCAAATAGCATGTTCAGGATGAAAAAAGGCTGGGAAGTTGGGTCATTTCTTCTCGAGGCTCGGTCTCCCCAAGGTCGGTCCATTCTGCCGCGAACTACGCCAGGGCCCTCGCACGGACGGTGGTCATGGTGTCGAACATCAGCTCGAAGGGCTGTAGCTCGATAGCCCACTTAGCCACTCGGCCCGTGGCATTAGCGTTGCGCAGGATTCCCTCTAGAGAAAACTTGGTGACCACCCTGATGGGGTGACCTTGGAAGTGGTGGCGTAGCTTGCGCGTAGCCACCAGGAGTGCATAGAGGAATTTCTGCTGCATGGGGTACCTTTCCCTTGGGTCTCTGAGCACCTCGTGGAGGAATTAGACTGGCCGTTGCATGAGCTCCGTGGTTTTGGCCGCGGTTTGGTCGATGGCGATATCATCATTTTCCTTCGGGGCGCCATCGCCCTCGGGGGTAGCCCCCGGGCGCTCGGGAGCATTCGTGGCTCGGGGCTTCCGCTTCCTTTCTACCACCTCTTCACGCTCGGTGACCAGGACAATGCTCGCTATTTGTGGCGTGGCAGCCAGGTATAGTAGTAGTGGCTCACGCTCCATGGGGGCCACCATGATCGGTGGGCTCGTGAGGTACCTCTTGAGGGCTTCGAACGCCTCGTCGGCCTCCAGAGTCTACTAGAACTTGCCGGTATGCTTCATAATCTTGAAGAAAGGCAAGGCATTCTCGCCGAGCTTGGAGATGAACCTTCCGAAAGCAGCCATGCACTCGGCCAAGCGCTGCATTTCCTTGAGCCGTGTTGGCGGGCGCATTTCCTCGATGGCCCGGACCTTATCGGGGTTGGCTTCGATCCCCTGATTCAACACCAAGAAACTGAGGAGCTTGCCTGACGGGACTCCGAATATGCATTTTGCGGGGTTGAGCTTGATGTTCACCCGAAGCAAGTTAGCGAAGGTTTCCGTCAGGTCCTCTACCAAGGTGTCCTTCTTGCGGGTCTTAACCATGATGTCGTTGATGTAGGCCTCTGCGTTCCTCCCCATCTGCCCGCCTAGCGCGATATACATGAGCCTTTGGAAGGTGGTGCCGGTGTTCTTGGGACCAAACAGCATGCAGGTGTAATAGTACACGCCGCACGGGGTGATGAAGGCAGTCTTCTCCTTGTCCTCCTTGGCCATCTTGATCTGATGGTATCCTAAGAAGGCGTCTAGAAAACACAAAAGGTCGTAGCCCGTCGTGGAGTCGACGATCTGGTCTATCTGTGGTAGAGGGAAAGGATCCTTGGGGCATGCCTTCTTGAGGTAGGTGAAGTCGACGCAGAGCGTCCCTCCCCCGATGGCCTTGGGTACCACCATAGGGTTTGCGTGTCAGTCGGCGTGCAAGACTTCCTTGACGAGGTGTGCCTTGACGAGCTTTTCCATCTCGGCGATGATGAACTGCTGCTTCACAGCCAATTGCTTTCGTGGCTTCTGCTTCACCGGGCATGACGTGGGGCACACTACCAGGTGGTGCTCGATCACCTCACGAGGGACCCCGTCATATCTGATGGGGACCAGGCGAACATGTCCACGTTGCCCCGAAGGAAGGCGATGAGGGCCTCCTCCCTCTCGAAAGAGAGTCCCGCACCGATGGTGATCGAGGCTCCTGGCACCGCTAGGTCGAGGGGGGCCTTTTTAGTCTTAGCCCTTTCTTGAGAGAACACCGACTTCTTTCAACCAGTGACCCTAGTGGTGCGCACGGTTTCCTCGTTGGGGGGTGTTGGCTACCCGACATCTTCCTTTCTCGGGGGAGGGGCAAGCTAAGGTTGGCCCACCGTAGGCTCTCGTTGCGTCGGCGCGGCCTATTTATCGGCTTGCCTGAGGGAGCGCACGGCTTCGACCTCATTGAAGTGCACCGTGATGGTGATGCCGGTGCCACCCGACATGTTGACCAGGTTGTAGGTGTTGTGCATGACCGCCATGAACTTGGCTAGAGCCGAGTAGCCTAGGATGGCATTGTAAGGCAGGGGGACCTAGGCGACCTTGAAGCTGATGAGTTCCGTGTGGTAGTTGTCGCTCGTCCCAAAGGTGAAGGGGAGATGGACCCGGCCGAGGGGCACGGTGGCGCCCGCCGTGACCCCTACGAATGGCGGGGTTGGGAGAAGGCGCGCATCGGGCACTCGCAGCTGCCCGAATGCTTCCTCGGAGAGCATGTTCAGGCCCGCCCTACCATCGATAAGGGTTTGGGAGACTGCGACCCCGACGATGGTGGGGGTACAGACCATGGGTACGACGCCCACCAGGCGAGTGGAGCTGGGATAGTCCGAGGCACCGAAGGAGGCCGGCTGCCGCGACCACCGGGGAAGGGAGGCTTTAGCGCTAGGCCTTGTCGCCGCCTACCCCCAGGTAAATAGCCCGAGGTGTGAACCGTGGGCAGAGGCCTGTAGGCCGCCTAGGATGCAGGCGACCATTCTGGTTGGCCCCCTAGGCGAGGAACCTCTCGGGATGGCCTCTGCACCAGTGCTCATCGCCATGGCGCCGCTCGCCTGAAGTCCTTGAAAATGCGCCTCAGCCCCCTACCTGGCACGCCAAATGTTGGAGATTTATCCTGTGAAGGAGCTAGGTTCCAACAATCCCTTGGTTCGTGAGGGGGCTAAACACATGATTCCGAAGGAGTTTGACGATGGCTACGGCGACAAAGCGGATGCACAATAGAGAGTTGACACCAGGGTTTTTTACCAAGGTTTAGGGCCCTCATGAGGAGGTAAAGCCCCTACTCCTGCTTGGTTGTATTTCTCGCTTTCCTCGCGAGGTTACAATGGCAGATGAAAGTCTAGGGTTTTAGATCTCTAGGATCCATCCCCTTACAAGGTACGAGAAGGACTCCTTATATAGGGCAGCGTCGGACCTCTTCCCCCGGTTCATGAGCGGAAAGTGTGCCCATAGTGCCACCCCTCGTGATCCTGTTATAGAGACTACTTTTTGGTGGACCAAGTTTTCGATGCTGGGCGATCCTCCGCCCGTTGGTAAAGCGCTCCCATTCTCACGCTCCTTGTACTCATCTAGCATTGTGTGATCCCTTCCTTGCACCAAAGTAGACAAAGGCAGTCCTGCCCGCGCTGAAGCTGTCCGTCAGCCGGTTAGGGCCTTATCGGCTCCTCCTTTGACCGAGTCCTTGCCCCAGGGGCCGCTGGAACAGGAGCATCCAATGCGTCAGTTGCGGTCGACGCTTTCCTCGGGAGGGAGTCGTGTCGACCTCGCGACTTCCCCCTCTAGAGGCTTCTAGAGGAGGGTTCCTGACGTACCTCGCGAGGGGGAAACCCTCCCCCACGAAGCGTTCCTGGGACCACAGAGGTAGCCAGACATAGACAGATCGAGGTACCCCCTATACCAGCTATCCGACAGGCATGCATGACTTGGTTTAGTCTTAACCAAGGAGTTGGACTAGGTGTTAGTCTAGTGAATCATATATCAAGGAACAAGAAGAGAGTTAAGCTATGGAAGGGATGGAAACCAATCACCTATAGCTCAATAGGTATATCGTGAGGCAAAGGGACTTGGACGGAATTTACATTGGGAAGGTTTGTCTTCTGACTTTACATCACTAGGGATTTGGCACGTCTTGCTATATGGTGCGACCAGATATCGACTTAGAGTGGTGACTCGTGTCGTGTCCAGGTGTACGTGAACCTACAGGGTCACAAACTTAAGGGAAATGAGCCCATGTGGATTAGATCCATGTGGAGATTGTGATACGGCCTAGATGGGCCTCAAGCATTGAGACCAACTAGGAGTGTATATAAGTGGAGTGACAAGGGATAGTTCCCTCACCTAGCCATCACTTTATCCACTCCCATTTTGGGCTAGACATCATATAGCAATCCTCTGTCCAGAGCTCCTTCCTGTACGTGTGGATACCGGTAGAGGCATTGCACATGCGGCACTGGAGACGAAGGAGTTCGTGGATATCCTACGGAGGAGATAGTGGGGATCTGGAGGAGTTGTACATGGGATCGTTCAAAACTGCTTCGACGCGCTACATCAAGTTTAGCATCTGCGCGTCTAGTGGTAATCTCGTGGCCTATCACCTAAGCTAGATCTTGGGAGTTCTGCATAGGGGAAAAGTTTTGTTCATCCATGCATGGCCCTACAACCATCACTGTTCATAGTGATGAAAACGACGTGTGGCTCTCCATCGAGAACACCTACAAGGACATCGCTACTGCTTACCATGCTAACAAACAAACCATCAAGCTCCCAGCAAAGAAGAAGGAATCACACCTGCAAAGAGAGGTCCCGACCAAGAAGGATACGAGGGGCAGCAGTGGCTTGAGGGCTGTCGGTGACCAATCACCAAAACAATAGGAGCCCGGGAAGACACCGCATCTCCGTAGGGACAATGATGGAAGAACCCAGGAAGGTGATCAAGCGTGAACTAGCAGCACACCCCATTGTTCGTCCCGCGAAGCAAGATGAGCATCGTAAGGGGACAGAAGAAGGAATGCACATAGCCGAGAAAAAAACACCTAGAAGTCAACATTGACCACAATGAAAAGCATGCTACATACCGATGGTCCACAAGGAGTGCACCAGGGCGCACCCAAGAAAAGGCATGGCACTACTCTATGTTTCCCACTCTCTCCAGCTGATGGCAATCTACGACAATACCAAGTCCGCACCACAAGCGAGTACCTTTAGCCCCATGCCAAGCAACTCTTTAGCCCATGATCACTCATGGCCTGGGGGCTAGCACTTCGGGAGGCATACACTCTTGCGCTCGAAGGCTACTGATACCTCTACATGGCCAGAGTAGGTCTCATCAAGCAATGTGTGCCCTCCAACTTCAACCATGAAGCATTTTAGCATCACTAGAAGACGTTGCCCACCTTGTGGCACCCTTGTACTAAACATCTTTGTGCAAGAAAATAAAGCGAGGACTTCCTGCGAATGGTGGATGGGATACCCTTACCCCTGGTAAGAGGACTCTAATGTTGTATGCGCTCATGGTATCCCTACTGTGAATCACACGAGCGAGGGATGGGCACTTTGCCTATGCTTGGGTCTATCCCACAAGACCAAGTGACTAGAGCTCTGACTCATGGGAATGCTCACCCAGCATGTGTCACCTTGAGAAGGTCACTGGTGCCTAACCTCCTCATGCAACACACATACGTGGACCAAACAAGCACATACCAACATCCTGTATGCAACTTGCTTGCATGACGATGCCCCATAGAAGAAGGAGAAAGCGGTCCTACTCCACAAGTAAGTAGCTAGGGACCTCACGAGAGGTCCCACCTGAGGCCCACAAGGTGTCCTTGTTGGAGGCTTGCCTATGTTAGCAAAACATGGTAGAAGCAAGTTATCTAGGGGGCATTACGCGGTGATCTATGCGAGGCCTCACGAGAGGTCCTCGTCGAGACTCCGTGCGAAGTTCTCACCTAAGCCTCACATGAGGTTTTGTTTCTAGGGGGCCATCATGAGACGCGCATTGCAAGGCGCCACGAGGTTCCCTTATCGAGGCCCACAAGGTCTCCTCGCCTAGGTATCTCAAGAGACTACCTTTAATGGCCTTGCGAGAGGACCACGTCGAGGCCCACAAGGTGTCCTCATCGGGGAATCACCACTTCTAGCATAACAAAGCATGAGGCATCTCCCTAGGGGAGGCCATCATGCTATGTGCTTCACGAGGTGCCACACGGTGTTGTGGCCTACAAGATGTCCTCGCCTAAGCCTCACAAGAGACATATCTTTAGGGAGGCCATCATGAGATGTCCTTCGCGAGGTACCATGAAGTGTCCTCGCCGAGGCCCACAAGGTTCCCTCTTCTGCATCTTGCAGGGACCCTACTTACGGTCGAGACATCGCACAATGCACTTTGCGGGATCCGTGCACGTCCTCACCGAGGCCCTTCGCCGAGGCCGCCCTAGAATGCTCCCCATGAAGACCACGTCAGCTCCACAAACGATGGTCCTAAAATATCATTCCTCACTCGAGATATGTAAAGACTACCTCTCATCTCTATTCTGCATCTTAACTCTTGCCTAGTGGGGGACTAGGGGCTCGAAGCTTAAGTAAAGACCCTAACCTCCCCACTGCCACCCCCACCTCCCTTGCTCCCTCCCCTAGTCGCCTCCTGAGGCCGGCGCCGAAAAAAGCCGGGCGTCACCGGGGAAGGGGGCGGCGAGGATTTAGTGTCTCTCAGCTCCCATTTGGTGGTATGGAGGAAGGTGGCTGGGTTGGATACCGTAGGTCGTCGCCGGTAGTACTGGAGCCCGCTCCCGGCCCCATGGCAGTGCCGGCTAATGACCCAGAAGTATAGGGGATGTATCGCACTATTTTCGAGGGAAGTGAAACCCAATTTATTGATTCGACACAAGGGGAGCCAAAGAATATTTATAAGCCTTAACAACCGAGTTGTCAATTCAGCTGCACCTGGAAACAATCTTGCTCACAGCAGTTTATCAGTAGCAACCGTTTTGTAGTAGGAATAGTAAAGTAACAGCAGTAGCAAAACAAAGATAGTAGTAACAAAAGCAGTAAATAGTGGGATTCGAGTGCGGTAGGCATAGGGATGGATGGACGGGCGTTGCATAGACAAGAAAATTCACATAGCAATCAGAACATAGGGCAATTGTAGATAAATAAGATAAAGCAACCAAGTACTAGATAATCCTAGGCATGTGTTCCATATATAGTCATACGTGCTCGCAATGAGAACTTGCACACCATCTTTTGTCCTGCCAGCCCGTTTGCAGCGGGGCCTCTAGGGAACTACTGGCAATTAAGGTGCTCCTTTTAATAGAGCATCGGAGCAAAGCATTAACACTCCGTGAACACATGTAATCCTCACATCAAAGCCTTTCCCTTCCGGTTATCCCGATTTCGGTCACTTCGGGGCCATAGGTTCCGGACAATGACGTGTGTATACAACTTGCAGATAAGACCAGAAACAATACTATCATAATGAATCAATAATAAGTTTAGATCTGAAATCATGGCACACGGGCCCTAGTGACAAGCATTAAGCACAACAAAGTTGCAACAAAGTCATAAAGCACTAATAAGAGATACTAGGCACTATGCCCTAACAATCTAATGCCATTACATGAACGATCTCATCCAATCCCTACCATCCCCATAGCCTACAGCGGGGGATTCCTCACTCATAGATGGGGAAACATGGATGGTCGATGAAGATGATGGTGGAGGTCGATGGAGATGGCTCCGGGGGCACTTCCCCGTCCTGGTAGGGTGCCGGAACAAAGACTTTCTGTCCCCCGAATCTCCCCTTCGGTGGCGGCGGCGCAGCGGAACTTTTCATGGAAAAACGTCGAACCCCCCAAAGTTTTTAGGTCAAAAGGCTTCTTATAGGAGAAGAGGGAGACCGAGGGGGGGGGGGTGCTTGGGGGCCCCACACCACACCCTGGCGCGGCCTGGCCTGGCCCGCGCCACCAGGTGGTGTGGCCACCCCCTGGCTCTTCTCCGTCTCGTATTCTGGCTCTTGGAGTCTTCTGGAAAAATAGGCACTTTGGCTTTTGTCCCATCCAATTCCGAGAATATTCATTTTCTGACTTTCTTGGAACCAAAAACAGCAGAAAACATGCAGCTGGCACTGTGGCTCTTGTTAATAGGTTAGTCCAAGAAATCATATGAAAAGTACTCCAAAGTGTGGATAAAACACAAGAAAGTGGATAAAACTAAGCATGGAGCATCAAAAATTATAGATACATTTGCAATGTATCAACATCCCCAAGCTTAACTCCTGCTCGTTCTCGAGTAGGTAAGTGATAAAAAGAAAGAATAATTTTTTAGGTGACATGCACCATCATAAACTTGATCAAAGCATTTGTAAAACATTCAAAGCTAGGATCATAGTACTTCAATCATAACATGAAAGACAAAGTTCTAGCAATAAGACAAAGAAACTATGATGCAACATGAAAAGGCACAAACAAAAGATTCATGAATAACAATGCTTTGCAAGACGTTTGTTTGTTTCACATAAAGAAAACATAGCATAGTGGCATTCAGCTTGTCCCTCAATAGAGTAGCAAAAGTAAATGCATAGGACACCTTCAAAGTTTACAAGAGTGACTAGATACAAATAGTTTAAAACAAGCAGTATCAAGGTATGCATCAATCAACAAGTCTTGGGACAATTCACATAGAACTAAGAATGGCCACTATGCTCTCAAGAAGTGCTCAAAGAATATGTGGAGACTCAATAAGTAGAAGAAAAGGTTTTGAATAGTTTGAAAGGCTTCCAAATGCTGAAAGTATGGTACTCGTTAGCTTTGAGCTCTCATTGCCCCTATCATAAGCATCTTTAATGTGGTTAAGGTGAAAGTGAGGTCCAATCTGAGTTATATGCTTGACAGACTATAAACTGAAAATCCCAAGTCCCTTGAGTATGAGGGCCGCTCCTCATGCTACTCAACTTTAGTTACCGGTAAGTTCTTGTCATCGTAAGTATGTGCATATCATTGAAAACCGCCAACAGGGTACCCCTTGCCCGATGATACGAAAGAATCCCCATATCAAAATGACAAGGCAAGCAGACAATGAGTATCTCAGCAATCTTCTTATTTACCATGGGAAAATGGTGCTTTTTTCTCTCTTTCCTCTTTTCATAAAACTCTTTTTTTTGTTTTTCTCAATAGCTATCTTTCTCTTTTTTTTATAAGAAGAATGCTTCATAGATATCATTATGGTTACGCTGCAGGTTTCCACCATGTCAGCATGGATTAGACCAGCGGCCCAGGCGTTTCTCTAACACACATACATAAATCCATGGACTTACAAGCTCCCCTTTTATTTCACACCGACGACATCCGCAAGCAAAAGAGCAAGGTATCAACTGGGTATATATTTACAAGTGTTGAAAGCGTTCCCCATGACAACACGGTTCTGCTAATCCCCAGCCTATAATTTGCAAGCATATAACTTTCATGGAGAGTTCACAATGGTTCAGGTTTATTAAGTGCATGAAATAAAGTGTGCCATCAAGTTCATGAGAGCTTTACTAACTAACTTTCTCAAAACAAGCAAACATTTTATTCGGAATAAAACAAGGCATATTGAATATGCACGGAAGTAGAAAATGATGCTAATAGGTAGGTATGGTGGACACTTTGGCAATATTTGGTTTAGGGAGTTGTAAACTTGAGTAAAACATACTCAGTGAAAGTGAAGGCTAGCAATAGTAAGGGAGCGACAAACGAGAGAGCAATAATGGCCATAATCCCGCAGAGCGACAAAACATCATTGATCAAAGCATAAAGTGATACTAGAAGTTGAAAACTAAAGGATCATAAAGGCTATGGTGACTTGAGATAGTCATAACATGGTGTGAGCATGTGCCAAGTCAACCCAAATAAAGCATCAAAGGAGAATACCATTATACTATGCTTTAATATGCTAAAACAACGCATGATTCATCCAAGGCACATTAAGAAATCTCAATTGTTTATAACAAGTCATGCTACAACAAAGAATACTAATCATAAAGCCAAAACAATATCAAGCATGGCATGACAAAGCATAGGCCACAGTCAAAAACAGGCTCTCTTTACCACTTAAGCATGAACTTTCCTACTCTTTTCCAATCCAAACCAAACTATTTGAAAACCAATGTATGAAAGAGGAGGTCCAACCAATTTATTTAGAAAACTAAGAAAACAAAAGCAAACGAAAAACCAAAACGAAAACGAAAAAGAAGACGCTTCAAGAACAACACAGCTGTGCATGAAACAATAAAAATGAAGCGTTTGGAAGAAACCTGGGATTTTTATTGATGAAGAAGGGGATGCCTTGTGCATCCCCAAGCTTTGACGCTTGTACTTCTTGGATATTTCTTGGGGTGACACGCGTGGCATACCCAAGCTTGAGATTTAGTCCATCCTTCATCTCATTACTCGTTCTTTCCATACACCTGAAAATTTTCCTTCATACAAAACTTTACACACTCTTTATTAGCAACATTAGTGCACTCAAGATAAATAAGTCTTAAGGTTCAGTTCTAACACCAAATAAACTTCTATTAGAACACTAGCTACTGTAGAACTTCCCTGAAAAATCTCAATTTCCCAAAAGAACTCAAAAAGGAACCATATAGAAGCAAATACAGAAAATGGCAGAAATATGTCAAAACAGACCAGCAGGTAAAGACGAATTTTTTCAAAGACCTTCTGTTGCTCAAATCGAAAAGTGTTGAACTAACGAAAGTTAGATAACAACCTGGGTCAGAAGAAACAAACATTACAGCTCAATCCTACGTACAGAGCTCTCTCACGAATTTTTACGGTGAAGCACATAAATCTGTTTCGGGACAACAACTTTCCCAATCATTACTTCTCTCTCATTAGAGGTTACTCTTGGCACAAAAAGCAAATAAAAAGGATAAGGAGAGGTTATTACAGAGGTAATAACTTCCAAGACTCAACTAAAACTCTTGGGTTATCTCCCAACAAGTTCTTTTCTTTAATGCCTTTAAGTTAGGCATACGAAGCAAAAACTAAAATGGATAGAATAGAAGTAAGTGGAGATAATCATGGTGAAAACATTGTTTTGTTCAATGAAATCCTTTTGTTAACAAGGTTGATCAGATCTTGTTACCAAAACAATTCCATATGAGACAAAACTTTGTATCCCACTAATGATTATGTTACCTTAACCTTGATAGCAATGGTCCCAATCATAATAGTTTCAAATTTTTCTCTTCGTATGGGACAATATATTTCTCCAACTTGAATGCCCTCAACATGTTCAATTGAATTCAAACCATAAGTAATTTCAATCTTCTTGAGGAAATAGACAATGTGTTCATTGAAGGTCACCTTCCCTTGATTACAATTAATAACAGCTCCTGCAGTAGTTAAGAAAAGGTCTCCCAAGAATAATAGACATATTATCATCTTCAGGCATAAAAGTTTGAGAGGATGCTCTCATAAGAAATATGAGTTGAAGTAAAAGAGAGCATCAACGAGCAAATCCAAAACACATTTAAGTCTAACCCACTTCCTATGCATAGGAATCATGCAAGAAAATAAATTTGCAAAGAACAAAGTGACAGTCATAGGAAGATAAAACAAGAGTAACTTCAAAACTTTCAGCACATAGAGAGGTGTTCCAATACCATGAAAACTTCCACAACCATATTTTCCTCTCTCATAATAATTTTCAGTAGCCTCATGCAGAAACTCAACAATATAACTATCACATAAAGCATGCTCTTCATGATCTACAAGCACTAGAGCTTTATTATAAACAGTTTCAAGAGAAACCTCAGGAACATAACATTCAGTCTCCTTTAGTGAGCAAGGGGGACAATCGAATAATGTAAGGGATACAGAGTTACTCTCATTAGAAGGTAGGCATGGGTAGCTAATCCATTCTTTCTCCTTTTGTTCATCACTCTCCTCCTCTTTTTCATCTAATGGGATTTCAGGTTCATCAATTTCTTCTTCCATAGGATCTTACAAGGCATTAGTCTCTTCCATAGGATCCTGCAAGGCATTAGTCTCTTCCATTTGTGGAAAGCATCTATTAAAATACTCAAGAATAGGGCCATTTTCATCCTTGTAATTATCAAAGCAAAATTTAAGTATACCATAAACCTCATACTTATAAGGTGAATCATCAATATTTTCAAGCAAATTAGCAAGTTCAAAAGCACCCTTCCAAGCAATAAATTCTTCAATTTGTTCCGCATCATAAAAGTCATAAATTCCTTTAGCATAGGAAGATATGGTATCATTATCATTATACTCACATTGAAAAGGGAGGTGTTTATACCTCTTTCTGCAATGAGACTCATCACAACAATAAGTAACATTATAAGTAGAGTAATTTCTAGCAATGGTATACAATCTATCGATTTGTCCCCATAAGTGTTTCCCTTTTTGTGACAAGCGGTGTTCCTTATAATAATATTTTTGATCTTCCGTGAACCCAACTTGCCAATAAGCTTCAGTTTCAAAGAAACCAACCATTGCCAACAAGCAAGATAAAGCAAGACAATAACAGACCAACGAAAATAACTAGAGTAGGAACTATTTTTTTTTGTATTTTTGATAAAGAAAAAAGCAAACAAGGAGAAAGATAAACTTATCTTGAACAATAGTGAATCCAAGTGAACTTGATAAATAAAGCTATGCTTCCCGGCAACAACGCCAGAAAATAGTCTTGATGACCCACAAGTATAGGGGGTGTATCACAGTATTTTTGAGGGAAGTGAAACCCAATTTATTGATTCGACACAAGGGGAGCCAAAGAATATTTATAAGCCTTAACAACTGGGTTGTCAATTCAGCTGCACCTGGAAACAATCTTGCTCACAGTAGTTTATCAGTAGCAACAGTTTTGTAGTAGGAATAGTAAAGTAACAGCAGTAGCAAAACAAAGATAGTAGTAACAAAAGCAGTAAACAGTTGGATTCGAGTGTGGTAGGCATAGGGATGGATGGACGGGCGTTGAATGGACAAGACAATTCACATAGCAATCAGAACATAGGGCAATTGCAGATAAATAAGATAAAGCACCCAAGTACTAGATAATCCTAGGCATGTGTTCCATATTAGTCATACGTGCTCGCAATGAGCACTTGCACAACATCTTTTGTCCTGCCAGCCCGTTTGCAGCGGGGCCTCTAGGGAACTACTGGCAATTAAGGTGCTCCTTTTAATAGAGCACCGGAGCAAAGCATTAACACTCCGTGAACACATGTGATCCTCACATCAAAGCCTTTCCCTTCCGGTTATCCCGATTTCTGTCACTTCGGGGCCATAGGTTCCGAACAACGACGTGTGTATACAACTTGCAGATAAGACCAGAAACAATACTATCATAATGAATCAATAATAATTCAGATCTGAAATCATGGCACTCGGGCCCTAGTGACAAGCATTAAGCACAACAAAGTTGCAACAAAGTCATAAAGCACTAATACGAGATACTAGGCACTATGCCCTAACAATATGATGCCATTACATGAACGATCTCATCCAATCCCTACCATCCCCATAGCCTACAACAGGGGATTACTCACTCATAGATGGGGGAAACATGGATGGTCGATGAAGATGATGATGGAGGTCGATGGAGATGGCTCCGGGGGCACTTCCCCGTCCCGGCAGGGTGCCGGAACAGAGACTTTTTGTCCCCCGAATCTCCCCTTCGGTGGCGGTGGCGCAGCGGAACTTTTCATGGAAAAACGTCGAACCCCCCGAAGTTTTTACGTCAGAAGGCTTCTTATAGGCGAAGAGGGAGACCGAGGGGGGTGCCTGGGGGCCCACACCACCCCCTGGCGCGGCCTAGCCTGGCCGGCACCACCAGGTGGTGTGGCCACCCTCTGGCTCTTTTCCGTCTCGTATTCTGGCTCCTGGAGTCTTCTAGAAAAATAGGCACTTTGGCTTTTGTCCCGTCCAATTCCGAGAATATTCATTTTCTGACTTTCCTGAAACCAAAAACAGCAGAAAACAGGCAGCTAGCACTGTGGCTCTTGTTAATAGGTTAGTCCAAGAAATCATATGAAAAGTACTCCAAAGTGTGGACAAAACACAAGAAAGTGGATAAAACTAAGCATGGAGCATCAAAAATTATAGATACATTTGCAATGTATCACCGGCTTGCTTCTCCCTCATGATTCCATGCCAAGACCCCGATGTCGCCCTTCTCCCATTGTCGGGACTACCTGGGCGTGGGTGGAGGTGTGGCGGCGGCGATGGGCGTGGGCCGTGCTGGTCGGTGGGATCTGGCTACGGTGATTACACCGGCTGTCGCGGCATGGGGCGAGCTTGCCCGTGCAGGCCGGATCTGGGCCCAAGCGGGCTAGATCTAGGCATGGCGGGCCTGAGCTGCTGGCTTGCTAGCCTACGCAGAGGGTCTGCGCCGTGGGCCCCGCTGCCCCAGGGTGGTGTAGTGGAGACGGGGGTCTCCTGCCAAGATCCACTTCGGGAGCGGGCGTGCGGGCCCCCTTGGGCTTCGGCCGGGCCTGGTGTCCTCAAGGAGGTCGCCAGGTGGCTCTTTGTGCGCCACCCCTGCAGGGTTGGTTGTCGGCGGCGGCCAGATCTAGGCCCGCATGCCTAGGTCTAGGCTTGGTCGGGCCTGAGTGTTCCCATCGCCCTGTTCTTGGTCGGCTGCGGCTGTTTGGCAATGGCTGGGAGTTGTGCCTGCCGGTTCGCTGGGAGTGGTTCCCGGGGCCGGCGCATGCTTGCCGAGGTAGGCAGCATGTTTCCCCTCCGACACGCGGGTGGGTCGGGGGTGCGGTAGTGATCTCTGCTTGGTCCACTCTACGGCCTCGTGTCGACGTCCGATTTTGGGTTTGGGCTGGATCTTGGCGAAAGGTACGCTTTGCTTTGGCTAATGCCTGTGATGGTGTCACCTCCGGGTGTTATTCCCTTGTTGAAGGCTTCCCGATGATGATCCCCTGGGCCAGCTTGCTGGATTCTAACCCTCCGTCCCAAGTTATTCCTTTGGGTGGCCTCGCTTCGGACTACCTCTCTAGCAATGTCCTGTGGATCACCCTGTGACCTCCCGCTGGTGTCCTAGCCCTCACATAACGTCGGCCTGGCGGAATTACCCGGTATGGTTACGGTAGCTGACATCTCCTCTAGTGCCTTGGGGGCTCTGCTAGGGTGGTCGTCTGGTCATAGCCGTTACCGGTGGGCTATTCCCAATGCCAGGGGAAGATGCTATGTTTTAGGTCTGGCCCTAGCCCTAACTCCAGGGGTGGTGGTTTTGGGTCTGGGTGAAAGCTTTGCAGGACCTCGGTTCCTGCCGACGATGATGACGCGTTCTTGCGCCATTCACCTTCTTGGAGGCGTCGCCACAAGACCCCCCTCCTTTGGCTCCTCAAGTGCTGCTAGGTTGCTGATCCACCGTTGAGTTCCCCATGTGCTACAGTCTTGGTGTGGTGGAGGTTTGTTGCTGTGAACTTAGTCGAGATTTCTCCGGTGGATCAGAAGACAAGGCTCCCTAATCTTAGACTAAGCTGGCGCTCTGGCTTGACGTTTTCTGTGTTGTCTTTTATGGTGGGCGCTTTGGGCGCGTGTATGTTGTAACTCGTGTTGTAACTCCTAGCCGGTTGTTGGCTTCGTTAATTCAAAGCTGGACTCGTTTCGAGCCTTCCATCTTAAAAAAAAGGGCGCGCACGCAAATTACTCACATGAGATATGCATTCACTAATGTGCCCGCAAGAGCAGTACCTTAATGAGAACGTGTTTTTACATATAGTACATGTTACAAGGTGTGCCTTATAGGACCACATGTGCCAGCTACGCACTAGCTGCAAGGCCCTGACCGCTATGTCTGGGCTGAACACCCCTTGTCACTTGCAGCAGAAATCTCTTCACCTAGAGGAAAGGAGGCCCCATCCTGAATAACTTGGTGCTGGTAGATCCTCAGGAGAGATTCCACATGCGGCTGAACCTTCAGCGCGAGGGCACCGGCTACGCTGGAACCCACGGACTTGAGGATGGTGTGAGCAAGGCGGAGGAGGTTTCTAAAGATTCTCTTACTGGCCAGCAAGTGGCACACTCCTTGACTGCATCGTCAATCTCAGTTTGGAGTCGATCCAGCTCGCCGATAGTGGGATCCCTTGCCGTTGTAGCTTGCTCAAGGCTATCTCGGGTAGATTGGAGCTCCGATTCCAAATTATCCTTTAGCTTCTCGCAATCTTTGCTCTCCTCGCATGGACGGTTCTCCTAGGCCTTAAGTTAATCGCAAACTTCCGCCCGGGCCTGCTCGAGCTCCTATCGATTCCTGGATAGCTAGCTCCTCAACTGCTCCATGCACTCACGCTCTGCGCCCAGCTCCTTCTACCTAGCCTCTAGGCAGGAGTCAAGGGAGGCTGCGGCTTTCTCCCACCTCAGAAGCTCTTGCTGCCCGATGACGAGTTTCTCCTCACGCTGAAGGAGTGCCTTCTGCAGAGTGTGCACATCCTCGCATGTGGTCATGACATCCTTCCTATGAGAAGCTATAGAATACTTGCGATCGTTGATCCTCGCGGTGCATTCGTGGACCTGACTAAGATCTACCTCTCGGCCTCAGCATGGTGAGGGTCAGGGGCCTCCTCGACCTTGTCATTGGCATCCACCATGTCATGGAGTTAGGACCATGCTTTATCAAGGTGAGCATGGTCAGCCTCTAACCCCTTCTTCGCCCTGGTCAGCTCCTCACTCACCTCTGCAAGGCCTGTGCAAGCGGTCTGAATGGTGGCGAAAACTGAGTCCTTGTGGGAAGCTGATCTTGCTCGCCTCCTGAGATCCACACTGCTTTGGCCACCTCCCGTCTTTGAGCCGAGCCTAATGGTGTTGGTCGTAGCCAGTTGCGGATCTAGGATTTTACTAAGGGGTACGTCGTATTTTTTTTAGTATGCATCAATACATCCAGATAAATATATTGTACTCCCTCCGTTCCAAAATAGATGTTGAAGATTAGTTAAAAATTAGATGAATCTATGTACTAAACAGTGTCTAGATTTATCTGAATTTTGATAAAATTGAGACATCTATTTTGAGACGGAGGGAGTATATTTGTTTGGAAGATGAATACCATATGAAAATATATATGTTTAGCTATACAAAACGAGCTTCACTAGACCTTAATCGACTAAGTTTTTTCTGTATGTTTTGCAAATAATGAAATTTCTATTACTATCAAAAGACAAAAGCAAAATTGTATGCACTAATTGACCGTAAGCCAAGTTCATCAACAATTTGATAATCCATTTTCTCATATGAAGAAGTAGCTAGTTAGAATAATAGATTTTACATCCATTAAGAAGAATTAAGTACTATTTTTTTCGGAAACAAGAATCAAGTAAAAGTGGAGGAAACCATGAACGCGCGTAAGTTTACCTTTAGATTTGACTATTGAGGACTAAAATCGTAGTACATCGATCGTCGTTGATACCCGGAGCGGCGACACCAGCTAACCAGGTCAATGAAATGGCGAAGTAGCGTGGCCCTAGCTAGCCCGATGGTCCTGGTCTCCTGGCGACAACAAGGGCTATGGTTTAATGGCGGTCGGCGGCGCTAGCAGGATCGAACTCGATCTGTGAGAACCAGGTCTGGGCAAATAACAAACCTAGAAAATAGTTTCCAGGCTTCTAGCGACGGTCTACCCAATGGACATGAGCTTGGTTTAAGGAGTAGGAGATTATATATGGGCTTTCAGTACATAGGCTTAATTATTAATTACCTCCGGCCATTAGCGCATCAACAGTGCCTTCAGATTAGACAACCGGGTGTTTCTCGATCGGGGTATGCCATGGCATACCGGGCATACCCCCTAGATCCGCCACTGGTCCTAGCGGTCTTCAGTGCAACCATCCATGCAGCCTCAACAAGGCTCGCGCCAGTGGCCAACTCCACATGGAGAGTCCCTTCCTCCTTGTGCCTCTTGTTAGGAGCACTTTTGGACCCTTATGTTCGCGCAATCTTCTGTGCGTGCACCTCCTCAGCAAGGCGGGCATTCTATGGAGTGAGTTCTGTCTCGATGCTCTCTACTAATGGGGCACGTGGAGAGCCCACGGGTGCCTCCCATGGCCTACCCCCATAGGGTGAAGCCCATGTTCGGCACCCGCACTCCCTGGAAATGTCGCGAGCGCATTTACCGGCTCCTCCGACTCGACAACATCCTTCCCAATCACATTCATCAATGCCTCCTCCGTAGCGGAGGCAGCATGACTCACATCAGACATGAGGTTGCATGGTTTCTACGATGGGGTGCTGCCCGGAAGACTGTGTGATCCTCGCCAAAGTACGGGCCCTTTCCCTTGCAAGTATCCTCCCATAGTAAGCATGTGAGTGGTAGTCGTAGTAGGATGTAAAGGCGATGAAAGTAGAAGAGAAGGCTTACTCGTCAGGGCAGGGTCCCCACCATCCTCAATTCAGCATACGAGGGAGCATGCTCCCTCCTCTGAGACAGCGACCCCTCCTAGAGGTTTCTGCCTTCAAGAGGCTCAAAGGCGTTTTCCTCCCGAAGAGGCACCCCACCATGAACCCCCGCCTCATGAGTCTCGCGGAGTTCTTGTCAGGGTCTGTAGTGTCATCTTCAAGATCATCCTCATCATTCGGAGTGATGGTGCCACGCGGTGTGCGTCCACGTCATCCCTATCACCTGAAGAGGTTGGTGCAGCTTTGCACAACCTCTTGCACGGGAGCACCTTCTCATTCTTCGAGGCAACCCCGTCATTGGAGGCGCCTCCAGAAGTGCCCTCCTCCTCCAACATGAGCCTCGGGCTGGTGGTAGAAGCATGGGAGTCCATGGGGTCCTCCTCCTCCTTTTCCGGTTCCTCTGAGATCATCCCCTGAGAGTAAAAGTGGGGCATCTTCGTGAGAACCTCGTGTCGCAGCACGCTATCAGAGCGGTATAATGGAGGAGCTTCCTTGGGAGGACCGGGCACACCTTTCTCAGCAAATAGGACCTTCATCACCTCTTCGATAATATCATCGCCGAGCACCTCCTCCTGAAGCTTCATGCTATGTATTACCGAAATATTCCCACACGTTCTTTGTGTGAGCCTAGAGGAGATATGCGCCGCCAGATGAAATATTTGGCCACCATCAGCTACGTCAGGCTGCCCTTGCGCATATCCTCAATGTGAGCGGCGATAACTATCCACTCCTTCTCGGGAAGGCGTCTTCTGCCACTTGTGAGTTTTTGTCGTAGGGGACATTGGGATAGCGAATAGTGGGTTTGCCACGCGAGCGTGCATATAGACCTAACGCGAACGGAAATTCTCCACCTTCTTCATCTAGTCACGTGGAGAGGTACTTGGGGTTGGTGCAGAATGAAACACATCTGGAACACTAGTTCCCCGCAGTGGTGCACGGACTGTAGAAGTGACAAAATAGTTGCACCGAGGGCCTGGCCCCAGAAACACTTCGTAGATGTAGGCAAAAACTACAATGATGGTGATGGATTTAGGTTGCAAGTGCAACACATGGATCTGATAGTGAGCTAGGAGGGCGTGGAACAAGTTTAAGAAGGGAGGAACCAGTGCCATGTACAAGGTGTGGAGGAAGAAAGGAAACATGGTCACATGGAGCTTCCTTCTGTCGATCGCACCATGCCGATGATCTCTACCTCTACCGACATCATCGCACCATGCCCCCACTCATTGAACTCTCTGTGCACCAGATGTCGATAGAGGTAGAGATTATCGGCGGTCTTGATAGTCGAATTTTTTAGCGTGGGAAGATGTGCGGAGGACCGCTGTCTTTTATCCTCAGGGACACATGAGGCTTGTACTCTCTTGGGCACCATAGCCTGAGGAGAGAGACTGGGAGGACAAAGGCTAGCATTGGGTGTGGGTGAAGAGATCATTCATGGGAAAGAACCTATGGTGGAGAGGAAGGATGGCAAGCTCCAAGGGACCGACTCTATTTTTGAAGCGCTCAAATGGCTAATGGCACTCTCCGGATCCATCCGTCGTGGTGCTCCCACTGTTTGGTCTTCATGGTGAAGATGTGTCACCTTGTGCAAGCCCTGTAGGGACCGACATCATGTTGTGCCCCTGCGCTTTGTCTTCCAGGTCACGCGCAGCCCAATCGCCCGAGGGCTATGGTGGGTCCACTAGCTACTAGGGAGTTAGGGCACACCTACTACCAGGCATAGCTACAAGGGTCATCCTCTTCAAGAGGGCTGATGCACTGAAGCCTCGGCAAGAAGCCTCCAGGAGGTGTCCCCTCAAGGAAAGCGTCTCCTCGAGAAAACTCATCAAGGAAGGATTTGACCATGGCAAGGGGCCTCGTGAAGAACACTTGGGCGCCTTCACCCCCGTCCTAAGAACCAGAAGGAACCACTAATTTACCCCTTATACGAGGATGGCATCTTCCCCTTCGCCAAACTAGGAGTGACCGATAGGGCTTACACTAGGTGGGGATCGCCTGCCTCTCCGGTGCATGAGGCAGAAGACAAAATGCACATGACCTTCTGCGGTGGACCAGGTCCATGGGAGAGAACATCTGTAACCTACTTTCCCCCTCCTTTTTCTCCATGTGGGAACCCTTCCAGCCAAATGAAGGGAAGAGGATCATGGCGCCTATAAAAGGGGGAGGTAGCACCATATAAGGGGATCCATCTTATCCTACTTCTGAAGCCCCAGCCTCCTCCTAGCTAGGAACCCTAGATATGATTGCCTGATTAGCACCTTGTACTGTAAAGCATGGCAAGAAGTGCAAGCAATCTAGACATACAGGAGTAAGGTTTTACACCGCATGGTTCCCTGAACCTGGGTAAACTCTCTGTGTCCATCTGCGGTGTTCTCTATTGTTTCCTCGCCAAGCTTACCGGGGTTCTATGGAGATCGTGTTCAACCCTAGTGTTCGATTTCATCCTAGTTCGAGAGGTAGCTTGCAGAGACAATCTCCAACACTCAGGAAGGTAAAGTTGATAGTAAATGGAAATTTCGGATCACTTTGCCAAGATTATCCTATTATAACTAGAAAAGTAGGGTAAAATTAGAGAAAAAGAGTAGTATGATCTAAACATATGGTTATATAACGGTAGATACCTACATACTAAAGGTTATCTATGATGTTACGTATAGTATCAAAGCCATAGTATCCGAGATGTATTACTCAAAGTACTATTTTACAGGCTTCTGATACATGTGCGTTATTAGTACCATTTGGATTCTTGGACTTTATTGGATTTCTGATTAACTAGATGCTTACATGAAGTACGAACTGGTGTGCAAATGCATGTTTGTAGCAGCACCTCCTCAAGTAAAGGCTTCCACAACGGTTTGACCAAAATGAGATCCCCCAACATCGAGTTCTGCCTTGATGATATTGATCTAGAGGGTAACAGGACTCGTGAAGGAGATATGAATAATTGATAGCATAGTAAGAAAAACCCTCATCATGCAAGTTTCACTTGAAACACGAATAGAATTTTATACTGAAATCTTATACTTGTGGAGTCGTTCCAACCTCTTGAATTTATATTAGATATCTAAGAATGTGTGGGTAGACAGAAGAAGTCCTCACAAGAACAATAGTATACATGGACAGTAAGCCAATCCAACTCTAAAGCCAAATGGTCTAGGAAAGATATAGTCCACATTAGTAAATTCCTAAGGGTGGAAGATGAAGGACACTGAACCAAGAGGTTGAACCTAGAAGGATTAGGAGAATACTAATGTTAAGAAATATCACTGAAGTGCTACCGAAAAGCTACTAGAACCGTAAATAGTTCCATAAATGGAAAGACCAAGACATTTACAATGTCTAAGACCTATTACAAAGTAGACCTGCAGTAGAAGGATTCTTTTCTTATCTTAACTCTAACAACCATGAGCATCCATACAATAACCGCAACCACAACTGGTATCAACACCATATCCATATCCATATCTAGTCCAATAGTCATATGATATTAAAAGATAGACAAACCTGGAGGGATGTTTCTACTAGAGATACACTCTATTTGTAAACTGCTTAGCAAAAGAAGAACTTAAATAGTATGAAGTATATAGAAGTTCATTTAACTTCCCGACATGGGAAGAATATCGAACTTCGAGGATGAAGTTTTGTTTAAGGGTGGAAGGATGTAATGTATCGAGATTTATTAACCTAAAATAAGATGTCTTAAAATGAGTGATTATGCATCAGTGCAATGCCATCGAATTGATGACAAGTACGCCATGAGGAGGTCCTCGAGGCGTGTGGAAGAGAGGGGTGTGAGACGTATGGTGTTCTAGAACGGTGAGCACACAAGTTTACCCATGTTTGAATCCGCCAGCTTTGGACGGATCCTAGTCCTGCCAGCAATCCAGTAATACGGCAGTGCTGGAATATGGGTTACAAGGGTTTCGCCTGTGCGAGTTGAGATTGTAGACTATTGTGGGGTGCCCTAAAGGCTGGTCCGTATGACAGCTTATATAGGTATCCGGCCTAGGGTTTACAGGAGAGACCTATCCGGCTACGACTAAGAGTCGGTTACAGAGTACATCTTGAACTACAAGTAACACTACAGGCCTATGTCGGTAAGTCTTCTGGGCCTTCCCGTAGATGGACTGGACTCTGTCTCTTCTCCCTGACTAGACCACCCGTGAAGCAAAGCTCTAACCCGAAGTGGGCCACCTTGGTCAGTGATGCATAATGAGGACACCCAGAAAGTATATCCCCAACTGCAGCCCCCGGAAGCCTCCAAAATCTAGAGTCGGATTTCATCATCGTCTAGCTTGATCCATCTTTGGCTTGTAGAATCTTGAAGGGTTCTTGAAACTTCAAAAGAAAGGATAGGATCCGAGTCTTAAAAATAAGCTGGACCTATGAGTACATCATTCGGGTTTCTAGCTTGAAATTCAAACTAAGCCAGAACTTGTTCTCTAATGTAACCTGACATCAGTCAAGGTCAAGTCACGTCACCGACAGACATTCCTGTCAGCATGACCGTTGGTGGGCCCGCCTTTCACGGAACCGTGGTGTCTTTTTAATGCATGCGCGGAAATTGAGGCGGCGTAATCCTCGTGAGGAGGTTACCCAGCTCCTTCAATGACGCGTGGCATGGTTACTGTTTATCTTGCATGAATCTTGACGTAAGTGAGGGATATAAGGGGTCAAGATCTATTCCGTCTTGCTTACCAATGCTAGTGCCTTCTCCTTCCTCTCGATGCTTCCTGCGAAAAAAGCTCCCCCCCAAATCCCACAGCACCACCCATCCTAGGTCACCAACGTCCAGAAAATGGCTGAGGCTTCATCTTCGGGCAGAACAACGACAACGACGATGGCTCCTGCGACAGAGAAGGAGAAGTTTCGAGGGGTCTAGATCCCCTATGTCCTTGATAATGACAAGTTCTATGTCATTGAGAAGGAAGGCCTCCTCCGCGCCGATGACTGGTGGAGCGGCTTCAGATAAACTATCCCCACCCCCAACACCGATGAGCGAGTGCACTTCGGCACCCACCTCGACAGAGGTTTGAGTTTTCCTCCCTCAGATTTCTTTCTGTGGTTATAGATCACTACAGAGTGCAACTCCACCATCTCTCCCAAACTCACTCTTAGCAATGAGCGCTTATGCATCTTTATGTGAGGGGTATCTCAGTATTAGGCCGAGTCTTGGTCTTTTCCTGTACTATTTTCATACCAGAAGAAATTCCATCACTGCCGGTAATCCTTACATTACCAAAACTCTTAGCTTTTCTATTAGGAGAGAACGAGTCTATCCTAGGATTAAAGCTAGCGAATCGGTGAAGCAGTGGCCATCCATGTTCTTTTACCATAAGGATAGACTGGATCCCGGCAAAGCTACTGCTTTTCTAGTTTTCGTTGACAGCGCCGCCACTCCCCAAGAGTCCTAGGACGCAGATGCGCCGGATCTTACTGACGATCTGCTTCTTGCCAAGAGGTGGATCGAATATTTGATGAAGCACAAGGGTCTAAAAGGATCCGACTTGATCCACTGCTAGCTGGCGCACCGGATCCGGCCTCTCCAACATCATGGTGATCGGATTATGCATTCAATCACCAAAAATAAGACAAACTCTCTTCAGATTTTCTCCAAACCTTATTCGAAAAAGGACTATGAGTCTCAGATCAAATGGTTGATAGAAGATCGAGAGGAAGATTCCAGAACTTCCCTTGGATATGCATACGGCTAACGATCCTGTGACACCAGTAAGTTGCTAGTAGTTTACTCGAATATGTGCTCATCCATACTTTGTTATATCTTTTTGAAATACTGAGGTAATATTTCTTTCAGCCTGCTGACCTCCCCGAGTTGGAGCTTGCTCCTCTTGAGGGATATCCTCCCGAGCTCTCTCAGGTTGATGGAGAACTGGTTCCATTGCCGGAGACACTTACCCAAAAGCATAAGACTTCGACTGTCTCCATTGGCACAAAGGAAGTGCCTGTTGTGAAGAGGTAACTTTCCACACAAGGTCTTTGTATTTTATTTCTTATTCCTGCTGAAGCGTAACGATCTTGTTCTATCACTTCTCCAGAGCTAAATAGCTCATCAAGGGCAAGGGGAAAGGCGCCTCGTCGAAGCCCCTACGCCAGTCAAAGTTAAATTTGACTTCTATGGCGCTGCGCCTCCAACTCCTACCCCAAAGCCTTCTACAACACCAGAGGTTACTCCATCTCCAAGTGTTGCAGAAGATCTGGCTCAACATTCTGAGCCAGCGAACCTTGGTTCACAGACCGACATCACCATGAATGACTGGGCAACTAATAAGGGTGAACCCGCAAAGGGTAATGATCCCTCGGCAGAGGATTTCACTGATAACCTTCTCAGCAATCCAGGTATCACCAAACTTGGCATTACTCAGAAAACTGCAGAAGAGATACAGAAACTGGCTCGACAATGGTTGGAGAGCCAGAACATCTCCGCCGAGGAAGATGCGCAAGAAGCTGAGGATGTAAAACTCTCCGATCTACTTGACCAAGTTCGTCTTTGCGACGAGAAGCTGAAGGCCAGCGTGGCTCCACCACCACCAATAATCCCGCTGACTCTCACCGAGAAGGTTACTACTGAGGTTAACATGAGTCTAAGCAAGCTTACTCATGAACAATATGTAAGTCATAATTCCAACTCACTCTTTTACTTTATTTGATATCATATCCTATAGCCCCAAGCATGAGTTGGATAGACAATCCGGATTTATGCTTTCATAGGATGCCAAAGAACGAACTAGTGTTGCCCCCAAGGCTCGTGCTGATATTAGTTAAAATATTAGCTTGAGTCTTTAGTAGACTTCTGACTTTGGGTACTATTCAGACTTATAGAAAGTTAATGCTTATAACTAGGAATCATTAAAGAATATTTGCAATAAGCGGAGAGAGATCAAAGCTCTCCGTCTTGAAAATGCCCAACTGAAGGTTTCCAAGGATGAGCCCAAAGGTAATCATTTCAATCCTTATCCTTGTTATTATTGTTTTCATAGATGAATTTCTTATTCAACAATTTTCCTTTCCTTACAGAACTGGTTAAGCAGTCATCTAAAATGATTGAAGATTCCGATAATTTCAAAACCCTGGAGGTGGAAAACACCGACTTACGGCGGGAGCTGAATGAACTTAAGACGGATCATGAGCGCAGCATTGCCAGTGTTCTTGAGTCATCTAATATGGCCACCGAAGAGCGTGATCAAAAGATCACATCTAGGATAAGAAAATCTCGGATCTCAATGACGAGTTAGACAGGGAGAAGGACATCACCCAAGCACTCTAGAGCCTTAAGGTGGAGAAGACCAAAGTTGATGATGTCGTCTTCGGTATTTTTCCTTTCCGCTGACTTTTCATTCTTCCGACTCTAGGAGTTTGGATATATTTTTTTAATTTTGCTTTGTATACGCAGGTCCTCTGAATTTGCTGGATTCCTCCTCCACCAAGTCTCGCACCAGCCGGCTTACCAAATTCGGCGACTTGCTTCATGATTTTCGCTACTCACTGGAGGATATTGGCGAAGTTCTTAAAGTTCTGGACATGAACAAAATGTCCGCCTTTGAGGTGCAGGATAAGGTGAAGGAAATGCCCCATCTCATTCAAGACTAGAACATGTCTTATGCACAAACTGCAACACATATTTCCCTCACCATGGTTATGAGCCACCATGGAAGCATGGAAATCTGGCAAGTAACTAGGGGTTATTCAACTATGGATGAAGACAGCAAGGAGCAAGACATCAAGGCCATCATAGACTCCTATGCCGGCTATGGATGTCACGTAGCTGATCTGACCAGCTATGACACTCCATTCTTCACTCACGTGAAAACGCCTCCTCCGCCTCCCGAAGGAACAACTGAGGTTTCCGACGACGAGCAAACCGAATCCGATTTGCATGTCTCAGAAAGATATCAAGGCGAAGGAGATGCCTCTAGTGTGCCGGCAACTGCTACCTCCCCTCCCGCATTTTAGAGTACCAGAAAAACAATATGTTACTCTAAAACAATCGGATTGTAAATAAGTAGTGTAATATTTTTGCTAGTGCTAAGATTTGCAAGAACTAATGCATTTGACTTCTGTTTTAGCACTTTGGCTTTATTTTGTTCTGCCTGAAATTTTCCATAAGCACTTTTTTGTTTTTGTCTATACTTATCGCTTTTTCTGGCTTTCCACTTCGTCCCTTTCGTGAGCCGGCAAATCTTCAACATGGAAACTTTACCGAGCAACGGAGCTCAATGGCTAAGCCGGCTTCCAGTACCAACAATTCACTACTCGGAAAATTCCTGCATCCGGCAATCAGATAAAGAACCCAAATATACACCATAAAATTTAGACTTATACCCGAAGGTAGCATTTTTTAGAATCGGAAATCTAACCAGAACAAACATGAGCATAAAGTACTTTCAAGTATTCTAGGATTTTCGATTGAGACATGATCATTTGGAAATAAGATGGTAATATAAAACTTCTCAGAAAATATTGAGGTAACCAACACTTTATTTCTCATTTGAAAATGTACACCTATATGATTAGAAAAAAGAAATTTTAAGAATAAAAGAGACGTAGCTGAGTAATATTCCACGGTCTGTCTAATTCTTCCAGGTCTATACTGCCTCCAGATCTCTTTCTCTTCTTAGTAGCAGGTCTTTCTTTGACTGGCCGCATATCAGTTAGATAGTAAGAACCATTGTGCAATAGCTAACTAAAAAGGGCCCTTCACATACTGGAGAAAGTTTGTGCTTTCTTTTTTGCATAAGCCAGAGAACCAAATCGCCCTTATTGAAAGACCAGTTTCTGACTCCCTGGCTATGATACTTGCGTAACTTCTACTGATAGGCTGTTGATCTCTGCTTAGCAACGACACGAACTCTTTGATTAAATCAAGATCATCTTGTCGAGAATTTCGGCATCCTCTTCGATATACGCAGCAACTTGGGAGAAGTATGAATTAAATCGCTAGGAAGAACTGCCTCTGCGCCATAGACCAAGAAGAAAGGTGTGTATCTAGTTGACATGTTCGGAGTTTTTCTTAATCTCCACATCACAGACGGTAATTCATCTGCCCAAGCCCCCGTAGCACGACGAAGCGGTGCTTCGAGTCTTGGTTTGAGGCCTTGTAGGATTAAACCATTTGCTCTTTCGACTTGTCCATTAGCTTGTGGATGTGCGATTGATGCAATGTCAAGCCGGATATTTTGTTCATCACAGAATTTGGCAAGTTCTCCCATAGAAAAATTGCTCCCGTTGTCCGTGATAATACTATGCGGATAACCATTTCGGATTATAACATACTTGACAAATCTTCTAGCTTTTTCTCCAACACAACTTGTGACGGGTTTAGCCTCAATCCATTTTGTGAATTTATCCACCATGACTAAGAGGTGAGTAAATCCACTTGGAGCCCGTTTAAACGGTCCTACCATGTCAAGCCCCCAGACTGCAAAAGGCCATGTTATAGGTATTGTTCGTAGCTGATCAGCTGGAACATGAGCTTGTTTAGCATACTATTGGCATCCTTTGCACGTCTTGACCAGCTGTTTGGCATATGCCTTGGCTATAAGCCAGAAAAATCCGTGTCTGAAAGCTTTTGCCACTAAAGATTTGGCTGCAGCATGATGGCCGTATTCGCCTTTGTGGATTTCTCTTAGGATTTCCACTCCTTCTTCCGGAGATATGCAACGCTAAAAGACCACAGATACACTCTGCTTATAGAGCTCACCACTTATTATTGTATAGGTTTTTGCTCGTCGGACGATCTGCCAGCTCAGAACCTCGTCTTCGGGTAATTTTCTGTCTACCAAGAAATCAAGGTAGGGCTGAGTCCAACCGGGAACTATAAACATGACTGCTACTAAAGGTGAGTCAGATTTGGTCGGATATTCCTCATCAACTCCTTTTATAGAGGTAACTTTGAGGTGCTCTAAAAAAGCACCATCCGGGACCTTTTTTCGTGTAGAGCCTATTCGAGATAATGCATCTGCTTCCTCATTTTCTGTTTGAGGGATGTGTTGAACCGCAAACCCTTCGAACGATTTAGATAGTTCATCCACGACAACCCTATATGTTGCCATGTGTTTATTTGCATTACAGATATCCGACACTTTTTGAGCAACAAGATCTGAATCTCCATAACACATAAGTCGTCGGATGCTGATATCCTTAGCAATCCGGATTCCATGCAGCAGTGCTTCATATTCGGCAATGTTGTTTGTTGCTGTGAAGTGGATCTGCAACACATAGAAAAGCCTATCTCCTTGGGGTGATTTGAGCACCATGCCAGCCCTGAGCCCCCAAGCGCCTTAGACCCGTCAAAATGCAAGGTCCAGTATTCTGACTCTAGGAGGGTCATATGTTATGTTGTCTATGTCCAATCCGTCAGGATTTGTGAATTGATTGTTGTACGAGGTTTGTACTCAATGTCGAAAGCTGAAAGCTCTATTCCCCATTTTGCGACACGTCCTGTGGCGTCACTATTGTTAATTATATCTTTCATGGGAGCTCTGCTCACCACAGTAATTTGATGCTCCTGAAAGTAATGCCATAACTTCCGAGATGCTAAGAACACACCATAAGCCAGCTTTTGATAGTGCGGATACCGCTGTTTTGATTCAGTTAGGACTTCACTGAGGTAATAAGTCGGACGCTGCACCAGGTGTTCCTGCTTTTCGTCTGGTCTTTCCACCACCATGATGATGCTGACGACTCTATTTGTCGCAGCCAGACAGAGCAACATCGGTTCGCGAGGTTCCGATGCTGCAAGGATAGGAGCGGACGAGAGTACTGCTTTCAGGTCTTGTAGCGCAGCTTCAACTTCATCAGTGCAAACAAATTTTGTGGTCTTTTTCAGGAGCTTGTAGAGTGGTGCGGCTCTTTCACCGAGCCGGCTTACAAACCGACTGACTGCAGCAATGCAACCGGTTAGTCTTTGAACGTCCTTTAGGCGAGTCGGCCAAGAAATATTGAGTATAGCCTTAATTTTGTCTCGGTTCACCTCTATGCCTCTTTGAGACACAATGAAGCCTAACAATTTTCCGGCTAGTATTCCAAAAAAGCACTTCTTCGGATTAAGCATTATATTGTATTTTCATAGATTAGTGAACATTTCCTCCAAGTTGGAAATTAAGGTTTCCTTCTTTTTGGACATCACCGCTATGTCATCCACATATGCATGTACATTGTTTCTGATTTGATCGTGGAGGCAACACTGCATAGTGCGCTGGTACGTAGCTCCTGCATTTTTGAGCCCAAAGGGCATCGTAACAAAATAGAAGGTTCTGAAGGGTGTTATGAATGAAGTTTTGACTTTGTCTGATTCCTTCATCCGGATTTGGTGATAACCGGAATATGCATCGAGAAAACTTAGGAGTTTCGAGCCTGCCATAGAATTGATAACTTGATCAATTCTAGGCAGAGCAAACGGATCTTTGGGATAAGCCTTATTCAAGGCGGTATGATCAACACACATCCTTAATTCAGTGGTGTCCTTTTTAGGGACCATTACAAGATTGGCTGACCACTCAGTGTGGCTGACCTCTTCTATGAATCCGGCTAACTTGAGCCAGGCTAGTTCCTTAGCTATTTCTTTTCTCTTTTCATCGCTAAAACGTCATAAGGACTGTTTGACGGGTTTAGCGTGTGGGTGTAGATTTAGAGAGTGCCCGGCAAGTTCCCTAGGTACTCTGGTCATGTCAGATGGCTGCCATGCAAAGATATCTTAATTTGCTTGGAGGAACTCGATGAGCGCACCTTCCTATGCGCGGTCTAAACCTACACCTATCTGGGTCACCTTGGAGGGATCATCATCCTTCAACGACATTGTCTTTGTCTCTTCCGATGCCTTGAACTCCGGAGTCGGCTTTGTCACCTCCTTCTTCGTCGCGGGCATCTCGGACGGGTCGATGGTCTTCTTGATCTCCTAGTACTCCTGGGCGTGCAGTATGACTTCAGTAAAGGCGGAATTTCTGTCCTCGCACTCTCGCGCTTTCTTCGGGTCTCCCCTGATGGTGATCATGTCCGAATATAGCGTGGTATGCACTCTTGAACGGGACCACTTCGAAGGAAAGTGCTTTTGTTCGGTAGTTCCTTGGAGTTCCAAAAGTAACATCCAAAGTAATTTCTTCGAGGGAATTTGCTTGTCTTCCTGGGACAACTCCATGAAAGATCACAGAGTTGTGATTCAGCTGAGTTTCCGAGATCCTCATCTGACGCAGCGTTTCAATCTAGAGGATGTTGATACTGCTGCCGCCGTCCATGAGGGTCTTGGAGAAACCATAGCCATCAATAAGTGGATTGACGACTAATGCGTACTTTCCTTGCCTATGCAACTTAGGCGGATGATCAATGCGATCAAAGGTGATTGCCACTTCCGACCAATCCAAGAATTGAGGGACAGCCGGAATAGTTGCATTGAGTTCATGCAAAACTGCCTTCTTAACCTTAGCTGGTTGAGACCCAAGGAAAGTGACATAAGTGTATTTCTTCATTGGGAAGTTCTTCTTTCCATCCGACTTGGGATTTGAAGGCTCTTCTTCCTCCATGTCGGAATCTTCCTTGGTCTCTTTTTCTTTTTCTGGATTCTTCTTTCCCTTTCTTCGCTTGGCCCTATAGCCAGCGGATTCGTCTTTCTTGATGTCGTGATTGAAACGACACTTGACATTTTTGTGGGATGAGCCCCTGTTGGCATCTAAGTGATGCACACACGGATTGTTGGCAATGTTGGCCCAGGAGTAGGTTTTGCTAGGTTGCTGGTCTCCTCTACTCTGGACTCTTGATGTCCCACGACCACGTCCGCGCCCTCCTCGTCCTCCAGACCTGAAAGTAGCAGTGACAACCGCCGTTTCCGCGTTGGGTTTTTCTTCTGAGGTGTTCTTGCGCTTCTGAGTTGGTTGCTTCGGCTGTTTTGCCGACTGTGGTACAGCTAGGACATTCAATAGTCCCTCCACGTCATCGTCGGTGTCTGCATATTTTCTCGCCGTCTCTATCATCTCTCCTAGATCAGTGACCTTGTCACACTTCAAACGGTGACGTAGTAAACCAATTGAGAGTCCTACAATGAAATCTTCAATCGCAGTTTGAATGTTTTCCCCTTCACAAGAGTTCTTGGTGTCGATCCATCGTCCAAGATAATCTTGGCAAGTTTCTCCGGCTTTCTGGGTGCAATGCTGTAGGTCTCCTACCGTACAGGGCCTCCGATATGTGCCTTCGAAATTCCAAAAGAACGCGCTCTGCATGTCATACTAGTTGTGGATGGTGTTTTCTGGAAGTTCATTGAGCCAGGGTCGTGCTGTCTTCCTCAGCATAAGCGGGAGATATCGTGTCGCGACCAAGCTATTTCCGCCTTTGGCAATGTAGCAAGCCTAGAAAAAATCCTAAAGCCAAGTATCTGGCCGGGCCACACCGTCGTAGGCTTGGATGTGTCTTGAGATAGCAAATCCTTCCAGGAAGTGTGTTTGTCGAATTCATGGTCCAAAGCATTTTGGACCCACGTAAATATCATCGGACTCGTAGCACCGCGCCTATATGTTAGAGTTGATCTGGTGCCTCGCGTCACTTGGTGACAGAGAACGCGGTCTTGGTTGTTCGCTGTGGCTATGGTGCCATGGAGCCGGACTTCTGCTTCTACCACCACCTCCTCCGCCATGACGCCCTCCTTGGCCTCCTCGAGAGCCGGTATGATGGCTACTTGGCGGAGAGGGTGGTGCAAGTGGATTGTTTCCAGCTGAGTGCCAGCCTCCATCCAAAGCGTCATTATTCCGGTTCCGGAGAGGGTCTTGATTACGACGAGCCCCCTGTTGGCTTTACTCGGCATGGTGTCTGTCTTTCCTTCATCCATCGTTTCCCCCATTATGATGAGGTTCAGCCGGACGGCTTGTATGTCTAGGAGGTGGCATCCTTTGTCAGTCCTCCTCCTGATGTCGTTCTTCTTAATCTTCACTACAATTATTTGACTATCACCGAGGAGGCTGCCTTGGAACCAGTGCTACAACTTCGTCTCGCTCTGTGGCTGGAGCAACATTGCTCCAGTCACGTGTGGCTCTATGCCGTTGCCTTGAAGATCTGGTTCTTCAGTAGTTGTCTTCCTGATGGTCGGGATGGTGATGCTGCGCCGGGTCCCGTCAGGGCCTAATGTCATTCCAAGCTGGATCCGTGCAACATTGGTCGGATTTTGAGACCAGTTTTCCGCTTCCGGATTTCGCGTCCTTCTGCTGCTCCAGACCCTTGGTAAGTAGCTTTATGCCCAACCAGACTTGATCTGGGTTTGGATTGTTCTCCAGGATGTCTCAAGCTACAGCAGTGTTTTCCACTAGCGTTCCATACACCAGATCTCCTTTGCTATCCAGCCGAGGTTCTCCTTTGACGGTGTTATCTCCCTCGAAGAGGGTCTTGTGGACTTCCAGATTTTTCTTAGCCCGCACGGTGCCGTTTCAGGTCTTCTGATGCTGCAGGGAGTTGAACTGCCCCGCAGATGAAATGCGCTTCTTCTCTTCCATAAGGTTGTTAGCCTCATCCACGAGTACTTGACGACGCGCTTCTAAGGCTTGGGCCCTATCTTCCAATTCTGTAGGTGTAAGCTCTGCAGCAGTAGGGATTGGCGTAGTTAACATATCTTCGATGAGTTTACGGGCACCAGCGGTAACCACGTATCCATCCACCCGAGTTTCTTTTTTCTTGTTTGGGATTAGGGCTCCATCCTAGTCTTCTTCATATTCTTCGGCAACTACTTCCTCAGTAGGAGGATCTTTTGCCGGAGTTTTCTTCTTGTTCCCCTTCTTTGCGTTCTTGGCAGCGCTGGTAGCAAAGAAGGCTTTGGGTCCGTTTCCTGGAGTCAAGCTCTGGTCAGTACTTTCAGAAATTCGGACGTCGGGATTATCTCCGAGATCCATGTCATCCTGCGCTTTGGGAGAGTTTTCTCCGGATCCTTCGTCCATGGCTTCTCCTTCCGCTGCAGCTTTGAAATTGTACTCCTCTTCATACTCCACGGAGAACTTTCGGAAATACACCGACATCATTGAATCATCCGAAGATGCCGGTAAGTTAGTGTTTGTTCCGATTGCCTCCAGCACCAAGTCTTTGTTGTCTCCAGCATCGGCTGAGCCGGTTCCGGATCCAACATATCTGACAAACTGCGACGCGTGCGTCCTGAGGTAGTTGTGGCTTTCCTCGTGGGCTTCCTCTAAATGTCTAATGGTCTCAATGATGTCATCCACGCTGGCGTCTTGTAGAATCATACTCCTCAACGTGTACCTTAGGAAAGGTTGATCCGTTCCGGTGTTGGTAGAGCCAGAACTAGAGTTGTTATCTTGCTCCTCCTGGATTTTGACCTTGATGGGGAGATCGATCTAGGATTTGGCCTCCCTAGGGAGATCCACTCCAGATTTGACTTGCACCGCAAGATCTGCTTCAGGCTCAGCTTTCTCCACTATCTTCGTGACAAGTGCGGGTTGTGTGGGGTTAGGGTTTTCTGGGATCTGGAACTCTGCCGCCTCCGTGGACAAAGTGTACCTAGAAACTTCTTCCGCCTCTATCATCACCGTTGGGGTGGGTGGGGCAGGTTTAGCGAAACCGATGTAAACATCAATCTCACCAAAACACATGATGCTGTAGGCAGTCACGACCTCCCTAGCCGGAATCCAGGTCTCACCGAGAACGATGAGAGGGACATCGCTGGCGTAGAGGATGCGACCGACGACGGTTGTCTCGCCGATTCTGATTCTTGCAGATTACGCTCGGAACACAGATCTGAAGATCACTTGCCCCACGGTGGGTGCCAACAGTCGTCGAATTGATGACAAGTATGCCATGAGGGGGTCCTCGAGGCATGTGGAAGAGAGGGGTGTGATATGTAGGGTGTTCCAGGATGGTGAGCACACCAGTTTACCTAGGTTCGAATCCACCGGCTTTGGACGGATCGTACTCCTGCTAGCAATCTAGTAATACGGTAGAGCCAGAATACGGGTTACAAGGGTTTCACATGTGCGAGTTGAGATTGTAGACTATTGTGGGGTGCCCTAAAGGCTGGTCCCTAGGATGGCATATATAGATATCCGGCCTAGGGTTTATAGGAGAGACCTATCTGGCTACGACTAAGAGTCGGTTATAGAGTACATCTTGAACTACAAGTAACACTACATGTCTATGTCGGTAAGTCTTCTGGGCCTTCCCATAGCCGGACGGGACTCTGTCTCTTCTCCCTCACTAGGCCGCCCATGAAGCAAAGCTCTACCCCAAAGTGGGCCACCCTGGTCAATGAGGCATAGTGAGGATACCCGGAAAGTATATCCCCAACATGCAACTTAAGCATATAAAACCCGGTGGCAGAATAATATGACCTGAGATTGAGTGTTTGACATATTATTTGGGAGTTATAAATTGGATAAGACCTCTCTTGTATTTTGGAAAAATTCAACACAATTCAAATAAACAGATAGAATATATTTTCATGCCCCTAGTTTGTTAGTTGTACTCAGTTTTCCCTAGCCGCTTAGTTTTTCCTCACTTTTCCCCTCCCTCTATTTCGAAACCCTCATAGGCGCTCGGACGGGGGGATGCCATCAGGTCAAAGGCTTGACTGTTACATGCTGACAGGTGGGACCACATTGGGACGGGTCCTGCGTTGAGCGTGGGGCTGGTTTGTTGGGAACGCATTATGGGGGACGTGGTGTGGGACCATGTGGGGCACGTTTGGTGGTTACGTGCACCCTGTCACCTAAATTGGAAGTTATTTTTTTGTTATTTTTATGATTGGTCTTTTTAAGAGTGTATTTTCTCCTCTCTCTTGCTAATAGTTGTATTTCCCCCCAAAAATATAGATAATCTAGAGCAACTTCTCTCTTCATTCATTGTTCCTTTTGGTCCTCGTTTACCCCCAATCTGGTCGCAAATCTAGAGCACCAAATGTAACCAGGAACATAAATAAATTCAGTAAAGAGAGAAGATATAGATAAATTAGCTAATATAGGATATATAGTACGGTACTTAAGGAGGTTCGACAATTAGGCTACTTAGCAGTAGCAGCGGACAAGTTTAACACAGACAAGACAAAAGAAGTTGGTTTATAGTAGTAGTAGCAGCACAAGATCAGTGGCCCCTCATAGCCTCCACCTCCTCCCTCTAGCGCCTCATCCACTTCTTGCTGCCTAGTCCCTTGACCTTGGGCGCCTTGGGATTGATTGGGGGCATGCGACCCTCCTTGATGGCCACCTTCTCAAGGTTGCGGAGGTGAAGACCGAGCGCCTCGTGCTTGGCTATGAAGCAATGGACATTCACGGACGCACCATAGGTCCTCATGTCCTCGGCATGCTTCACAAGGGAGTTGAAGTCGGTGGTGCAGAGCCTCCTGGTGGTGCAGAAGGGGCACCTATAGACGTCGCCAGCAAAGAAGTTGTCGTACTTGCCGGACTTTAGCCTCCTCAGCACATGACGAGTCTTGGTGTCCATGGACTCGTTGTCACTATGGACGTCGCTGCTATCCTCCTGTTGGAAAAAATAGTAGAGTGCAATAAGGACATGATTGAGGTACCTTGATTATCGGGATTGATTATTTGCATAAATTAACAAATTGAGATCCCCTGATTATTCCCCAAATCGCAAACCAAACCAAATGCTGATTCCAACTACGAACGGGGGGGGGGGGGGAGGGGGGGTTCAAATACGAACATGGGGATTCATCGAAATATGAACAGGGGGATTCATCGAAATATGAGATCTAACACAAGAGGATTAGCTACTATAAAAATACGAACAACCGAACCCTAATTACATTCGATCTAGCATCCAACGATGGGAATGGGGGAAGAACAAGGGAAGGGGAGAAAACCCTAGTTACCTCAGACCATGGGTCGGCGATGCTGGTGTCGTAGGGGTTCTCTGGCCTTATGTCGCCAGCAAAGAATTTCTTGTACTTGTCGGACTTCAGCCTCCTCAGCACATGACGAGTCTTGGTGTCCATGGACTCCTCGTCGCTGCGGACGTCACTGCTATCCTCCCGTTGGAAAAAATAGTAGAGTACAATAAGGACATGATTGAGGTAGCATGATTATCGGGATTGATTATTTGCATAAATTAACAAATTGAGATCCCCTGATTATTCCCCAAATCTCAAACCAAATCGAATACTGATCCCAACTACGAACAAGGGGGTTCATATATGAACTGGGGGATTCATCGAAATATGAACACAGGGATTCATCAAAATACAAGATCTAACACAAGAGGATTAGCTACTGTAAAAATACGAACAGCCGAACCCTAATAATATTCGATCTAGCATCCAACGATGGGAATGGGGGAAGAACAAGGGATGGGGAGAAAACCCTGGTTACCTCCGACCATGGGTCGGCGATGCTGGTGTCGTAGGGGTTCTCCGGCCTTATGTACTCAACCTCCTCATAGCGGGATCTTCCTAAGACCGGCGGGTGCCTCCTCGCCAGTGGCTACGGTCGAAGAGGGGATGGGGGTCTGGACGGGGACGGTGACTGCCTTTGATGCCTCGACGGGGGCCTCCTCACCGGCAGCCTTGGAGGCGCCAATGGACATTGCGCCATTCTTCTCCATCGCCAGCGTGGTTGGGGTTTTCTTGGTGGTTTGCAGAAAGTGATGGGACAATAGAGATGGTTGAGTAAGCGAGTCAGTGATGAGTGAGAGTGAGGAGGCCTTTATAAAGGAGAAGGGAAGCGACATTTCGTTGCACCACTTTGCACCACATAACTGCGTATGCTACTGCACCGTGCACGACCACACGTGTCCGCTACCGCCCCGTGCACCGCACATACGTACCGTGAGTCATGTTTTTCCCTCGTGTCTAACCCTGGCGACTTAGTTGTGCTCGGTTTTGCCCTCAAGTGTAATACTGATAGTTTGGTTGTACTCAGTTTTGCCCTCTAGTACTAACACTGCCATGTGCAATTGACATGGGTATACCCTATAGGTACTCGAGCTTGGTATATACGGCCTGGATACGTAGAGGCCCACGGTGTCGCCAAGGCCCAAATAAAGAACTCGAGTAACCTATGGACTCTCGATTGCTTGAAGACAAGAAGAAGCTAAAGATAGAAAGTTCAAAGGGGAAAACCCTAACATGTAACCGACTCGACCTGCTACCCGAGACCTAGCCTATCTATATAAAGGCTAGGAGGGGGCGGCGAGAAGGACACACACAACCCTAGTTTCCACAACCCTCGCCAGAGTACATCTGCGCACCATGGTAATCCTCGATTCCTTTGATAATTCCACGAGCAGACAAGCAGGAATAGGGACCTCTACGAGGCCTAAACCTGGGTAAATCTTCGAGTCCCCTGTGTGCTTGTTTGCTAGCCGATAGATGTCTCCAGCGCTCCCTCCTTCACCAAAACCCAAGTCCATAACAATGGGCATTGATGAGTTAGACCCTCGTCAATTGGTGCCGTCTATGGGAATTGGGAGTGCTGATGTCGCGGCTTCTTCGGCCCCATCAACCGTGATCTACAACTCCGCAACAACGAAGATTCGCCAGCTCTTCAGCGTGTTCGACTTCACCGTCCACACGCCAGCCACTCGCCCGGCTTTCGAGTCCGTGGGCGACGGAATCAGCCTGGCGATCGAGAGCTTCTGCTTTCAAGTTGGTCAGATGGGCACGCTTTGCATGCCTGACCAGCCGACGGTGCCGTCGATTTCCCCAGCATCGTGGTTCCCTCCATCGATCAGCACCCTCAGTGAGCTCAATGCCCCAACAATAGTCGAGAACACAGTCAGCGACAGCAGTCGCGACTCCGATCTGAGCGATCTGGCAACTGAAGATGAAGCCTATGGCTCCGGATCTCAGAGTTGCGGGAGCAGCAGCTTCCCTAATCACTTCATGTGCGCCGTCATCAATGCGGGCGACACCTCCGCCAATCGCGACAACACGGGCAACTGCGGCAACGAAACCGACCGCCAAATGGCGGCAACGGTGGCAATGGTGGCAATCACACCCCTGTCAATAATGGAGGGGCAGTCGAGCTCCCAACCATAACAAACGAGCAAACCGGTGAACACGTCGTGATCAAGCTCAACGAGCAGGAGTGGGCTCGCTGCCGCGAGGCCTTACGAGGCAACCCTCTACCCTTTGAATCTCCACAAGAACTGCTAATGGGCTACCATTGGCTCCTGAAGGAAGAATTCAAGCGCCAAGTGCAAACAATCGCACAACTCGAAGCGCGCAAAAAGGCGACAGACGAGTTGAGCCTTTGACGTGCTGGGCTCTCCTCCCACGGAGGATCCTCCTCGAAAGGCAACGAGTACCTCGCAAACAAGAGGCGATCTCGGATGGCCCATCTCACCAAGCAAGAACGCATAGAAGCTGCAAAAGGTCCTCAACTTCATCTCTATGACAGTCGACACACGGGGAAACGTGGTCCCGAACACGCCGCAAGCCACGGTGACAGCAGCCACCATGTACCTCCTCAACAACCAGCCGCCAGCTGGAGATCCCCGAGCCACCATGCACGGATCCACGATCGCGGGCTTGGGACTAATCGAGGCTGCCCTCGACAAGGAACCAACACCAGAGCCGAAAAAGGGCAAAGCGCTAGCAAAGCGCTACTCCTCGCCCTCATCCAGCGACGACGGTCATGACCTGTCTCGGTGCCACCGCTCATGGTGACACGACCATGACTATGATGCATGCAATGACCTCACGCAGCGCAAGATCGAAAAATCAAGGGCGCGACGTGCTCGGTCGACTGACTCGGAAGAGGAAGATGTGGAGCTCTGTGGCGCCAGGTGCTTTAGCAGGTCCATCAGGCAAAATCGAATGCCCAAGGGGTTTAAACTCCTGTCAGAGAACTCGAAGTTTGACGGCCTACAGGACCTGAAGATCTGGCTGGAGGACCACATCTCCTCCGTCAGACTCCACGGCGGCAGTCGAAGCACGGCCATGCAATGCTTACAGCTACAGCTGCAAGGCGCCGCCCGAGCATGGCTCAACAACCTCCCACGTGGATCCATTCGCAGTTGGCATGAGCTGGTTTACAGCTTCGTGCGCAACTTCAAGGGCACATACAAGCGGCCTGCATCAATCGAAGAGCTGAGATGCTGCCAGCAAAGATCGGGCGAATCGCTACGCTCCTACATCCAAAGGTGGTCCATCATCAAGAACTCCGCAGAGAACATCTCGGAGGATCGCGTGATTGCCGCATTCAACGGTGGCGTCCGCCGCCTAGAACTCAGGGAGGAGCTGGGCCGCTCAAAGCCCAAGACCATCGACCACCTGATAGAAATCACGAATCAGTGGGCTGATGGAGAAGATTCGGTGGAGAATCACGTACACTCCAACGAGGACGCAGAACTCGAGCGTAGACGCCATCGCCGAGGCAAACGTCGCATGAGCATCTACGATGACCGCAACGACGCCAACATGGTCGCAGCTGGCTACGCCGATAGACGCGACGATAACCGCAACAGCGGATACCGTAGCGGCGGATACCGCGACTCCGGGAAAACCACGCATGTATGGCAACGCCGCAATCGTGATGAGGCACTCGCGACATCCATTGAAGACAAACTGTCTGGGCCATGTACAGTGCACTTGTACATCGACAAGAATGATGGAAAGAAGAAGTCTAGCCACCTCCTCAAGGACTGCCGCGAGTTCCTCAAGCTAGACGAGGGACTAGCTCGGATGAACCATAGCGCAGTCGAAAGGGGCTACGGGGCTGCCCCAGGCGCCGTAGCACACGGAGCTCCGCCACCGCCACCCGGGCTACCCCCGAATGTAGCTGCACCGGACCAGCACCACGGAGGCAAACCATACCCACGGGCCATGGGTACCATGATGATCCAAAAAGGGCGCCCCTCTAATCGGGTGCAGAAGGCCATCACTCGCCAAGTCAACTTGGCCACAAACTCGCCACCATCCACCACTGAGTACCTCAGCGGAAGAGAGTCCTGCATCACCTTCGACAAGAGCGACCATCCACCCAAAGTACCTTGCCCAGGCCATTGTCCCCTCGTACTCGAGGCGCAAATCGGAGGCTTCGACATGATCCGCGTCTTCATGGACGGCGGAAGCGGTATCAACCTTACATTCGCGAGTACCTTGCGAGCAATGATGATTCCTCTAACTTGCTTAGAAGCCTCGAACACAACGTTCCACGGCATCGTCCTAGGAAAGGGCGTGTATCCCCTTGGCAAAATTAACCTCGATGTCATCTTCGGCATGCCGAAAAACTTTCGGCGCTAGCACATCGACTTCGAGGTCGTCGACTGGCCCTCGTAGTACCACTGCATCCTCGGACGTGGCGCGTTCGCTAGGTTCATGCGCCTACCTGCAGATGAAAAGGCCAGGTCCCAATGGTGTCATCACAGTCAAAGGGAGCTTCGAGAGATCTGACAGTTGCGACATGGAATTCAACAGAATATCCCAGTCCTTCGGCATGCAGGAAGAACTCACGAGACTAAAGGATTCAACAAACAACAGTCTGCCTCCCCTAAGCAGGCCAAGCTCACCTGACTTGTCCTTCGACTCATCGGTGCACACGAAGAAAGTCCAGGTCCACCCATCGGACCCCACCAAGACGGCCCTCATCGCCAAAAACTTGAGTCCTGCATAGGAACTCGCGCTCGTCGAATTCCTCCGAGAGCACTGGGAAATTTTCGCCTGGTGTCCAGCGGACATGCCAAGAGTTCCCAGGGAATTCACCGAGCATGCACTCAATGTCAACCCAGACGCAAGGCCAGCCAAGCAAACAATCCGGCGATTATCTGAGCCAAGAGAAAAAGCAGTCGAAATGGAGATCAACAGACTCCTCGACGCCAAATTCATACGCGAGATCAAGAAAAGCACCTGGCTCGCCAACACGGAGCCAGTACCAAAAAAAGACACGGATATCCTGCGGATGTGTGTGGACTTCACCTCTCTAAATAAGCACCGTCCAAAGGATCACTTCCCGCTACCGCGAATCTACCAGATCATCGACTCCACCGCGGGATGCGAGCGCCTCTACTTCCTCGATGCCTACTCATACTATAATCAGATTCGAATGAAGGAGGAGGATCAAGAAAAAACCGCATTTACAACGCCCTTCGGTGTGTTCTGCTACACACAATGCCTTTCGGGCTAAAAAACGCAGGAGCCACCTACCAGCGGTGCATGCAGGCTTGCCTCAAGGACCAACTTGATCGCAACATCCAAGTCTATGTCGACGACATAGTAATCAAGACCAAGGAGGAAGCCTCCCTAATCGCTGATTTACGCGAAACCTTCGCCAACCTCGACCCCTACCGGATCAAGCTCAATCCGGACAAATGCGCCTTTAGCGTACCATCTGGGCAACTACTCGGGTATCTCATCTCCGCGAGAGGAATCGAGGCAAACCCGAAGAAAATAAAAGCCATATTAGCCATGGAGAAGCCAAAAAACATAAGGGGCGTCCAATAGCTGCTGGGCGAATCGCGGCCCTCAGTCGATTCGTCAGTCGGATGGGTGAAAAGGCAATGCCCTTCTACCAACTCCTTCGCAAAGCTGAAAAGTTCAAGTGGACCAACGAAGCGTAGGAAGCATTCGAAGACCTCAAGCGCCCGCTATCCACTTCGCCAGTATTGGTGACCCCACGAGAAAGGGAACCGCTGTTGCTGTATATCTCCACCACCAACCAAGTGGTCAGCACAATACTTGTGGTCGAACGAGCCGAGGAAAACAAGGTCCACGGGGTACAGTGCCTGGTCTACTACCTCAGCGAGGTCCTCACGCCAACAAAACAGCGGTACCCGCACTACCAGAAGCCGGCGTACGGCGTCTTCATGACCGCCCGGCGGCTGCGCCACTACTTCCAGGAACACCCAATCGTGGTGGTCAACGATGCCCCGCTGGGGCATATCCTCAATAACCCCGACGCCACGGGACGAGTCGCGCTTTGGGGAATCGAATTGTCTCCACGAGACATTACATACGGAAAGCGCGACGCAATCAAGTCGCAAGTTCTCCCTAACATCCTCGTGCACTGGATGGAGAACCAGCTCCCCGACAAACCAAATATGTCCTACCTCTGGACAATGCACTTCGACGGGTCCAAGCAGAAGGACGGAGCAGGTGCAGGTGTCATACTGGCATCGCCCCAAGGGGACAAGCTGAAGTACATCATGCGAATGCAGTTCACCGCCTCCAACAACAAAGCCGAATACGAGGCCCTGCTACACGGGATGAGGATGGAAAAAGCCTGTGGCGCCAAAAGGCTCATTATATACGGCGACTCCAAGTTGGCCGTCAACCAAACAATGCATGAGTGCGACGCACTGAAAGACAACATGATCATCTACCGTGACCTCTACGACACACTCGAAGGGGACTTCGACGGCAGCGAGCTGCGACACGTAGGCCACGAATACAATGAAGAGGCGGACACACTCGCCAACATAGGCTCTACCTGCGCCCCCATACCACCTGGGGTATTTCTCGAGCACATCTACGAATGCTCCATCAAGCCAAAGGCAGTAGAGAAGAAAACAAGTGCATCAACGGACTCCGGGGCTACACCACCCAATGAGCCCATGGCGCTCGACGACCTGGAGCTAGATACAGGACTCGAAGGACCAATGAGCGCCATGATGATCGAATCATCCTGGACCCAGCCATACATCACGTACCTCCTCAGCAAAAGGCTACCGGACGATCCGACTAATGCACGACACATCACGCGATGATCCAAGGCATTCGCTGTTATCAACGACGAACTATACAAGCGCATCATCACATGAGTACTCTAGCGATGCATCTCCACAGCCGATGGAAGAGCTGTTCTCCTCGACATCCATGAGGGAACCTGCGGACACCACGCTGACAGTCGCGCCCTCGTGGCCAAAGCTCTACGAGCTAGGTTCTACTGGCCTACGGCCATGCGCGATGCCAAGGACATCGTCTAGAAATGCAACGCATGCCAGCGCTTCGCGGACAAGCTGCACGCACCTGGCGCAGAGCTTTGGCCAATACCATTGGCCTGGCCCTTCGCGCAATGGGGACTCGACATGGTCGGCAAACTCCCCAAGTCCTCGCGAGGAGGCTACGTCTACCTCCTGGTCGCATTCGACAAGTTCACCAAGTGGATAGAGGCCATGCTAGTGATCAATCAATCAGGGCACATCGCAGACAATCGAACGAACTTCACATCCAAGGAGTTCCAAGAGTTCTGCGAGAATCTAGGGATCAATATCAGCTACGCCTCGGTAGCGCATCCGCAGACCAACGGTCAGGTCGAAAAGGCGAACGGGCTCATTTGCGGTGGCATCAAGAAGCGACTCCTCCGGCCACTCGAACAAGCCGCGGGTTGCTGGCCAAATGAACTACAATCAGTACTCTGGAGCCTACGCACAACTCCAAATAGTGCTACAGGCTACACCCCGTTCTTCATGGTGCACGGGGCTGAAGCGGTGCTACCCGCTGAGGTACGATACAAAGCGCCCCGCGTGGTCGCTTACAGTGAGCAGGAGTCAACCCTGGCACTCGAAGACTCCGTCGACCTCCTTGACGAGGCAAGGGAAATCGCCGCGGAAAGATCAACGATCTACCAGCAGAACCTGCGCAACTACCTCAGTAGGAGGCTATGCCCTAGATCCTTCGTCGAAGGCGACCTGGTCCTGCGACTGAAGCAGCAAGGACACCTCAAGCTCGAGTACCCCTGGGAGGGACCATACGTTATTAAAGAAGTAATCCCAGGTGGCGCCTATCGCCTTCAAGATTTAGAGACAGGAGTCGCATACTCCAACCCCTGGAACGTCGCGTAGTTGCGACGCTTCTACCCTTAGTCATTTTTACTTTTACATTGCAAATAAGGCTACTCAGCCAAGGCTACTTAGCCACACATTGTACTTCATACCGTCCCATGAATAAATAAAGCTAAGTGCCCTGAAACTCTATGTTCTCCTTTATTTTTGTGCAACTTATCCACTCGGGAGCTACGCCACCCTATACACATCTGTTCTACGAACTAAAACGCGATATCCTGAGTAGCTGGCACATCAATCGAAACCCTTGACACACATCAACCCAGTTGCAACGCACCTGACAGGTTGACAAGGGACTGAGACAAGCGCATGGCCAGGCTAACGAAAAGGAGTCGCATAGTGCAACGCACTCAAAAAATATATACGCTAACAAGCTCTTTATACGTCATCAATAATCAATTATGCACATCATTACATACAAACTTTACAACACTGGTACACTTATGTGCACGATACAAATTAAACTACTATTGCAACAAGAGAACGTTGGTTTGGTCCTCGAAGAAGCCAACGATCTCCTCCGCTGGGTGATCCACCGCCTGAAAGTGAGGCACCATATTCCAAGAAGAGCCCGCTGGTGGCGCAGGTGGACCAGCCGCAATTGCCGCAACGTCTACATCAGGCCTATGCAGTCGCACTACCGCCAAAGCGGCCTTGGCACTAGCCACCAACTGCTGCCTTACACACTCGCGAACCACAACTAGGTCTTGGAACTTGGCAAGGAGGGCCATCAGGCTCGATGGAGCAACATCCAGCGGAAACATCGTCCGATAAATGTTCTTGAAGCATGACTGCGACTTCTTCAGAAAGTGCATCACTCGCGACGCAAGATCCTGCAGGGTCGCCAGCGTGATCGCACGATCATGGTCCACCCAGAAGTACCCATTCTCCTGAAGTTGCTCTTGGGTAAGATCATGCATGCGAATGGCAACCCTATGTTTCTCATCCTACGGATGGCGAGCGCTGACAACTATACAAAACAACAATGGAAGTGTGAGGATAACGCACCATTGCGAGTGACTATAAGGAAAAGATTAGAGTAAGAAAACTAACACTTAAATTGGTCGCCCAGCTGCGTCATCTCCCCCAACAGATACTGTTCTCGGGCAGCGGCCTTCTCTGCCTTTGACTTCCATACATCCGCGTTACCGCGGAGCACGGGGAATTCACGCTCCAACCGCTTCACGCGATCATGCAGTCGCGAGGGCAGAGACAGCTCATCCACCCTCGAGCACGGCGGTGCCAAAGTATCATCAAGGGGCGGCGAATCCTGAGGTTCCCTCAAAGGATCACTTGATGTGCCCTACCACAAACCAAGCAAGAAGTAAGAAGACCAAATTGATACACAGACAAAAGATTCGAGTGTATTCAAGGACCAACAAAAGTATCAGCAGATACACTCGCCAAAAGGCATGTTCTTGGGAAAAGACATAAACTAATCAACTATTACAAAGCTACTGAGGAGCAACTAGCTTCTTCGACATAGAGGGATTCGGGGGCCTCATCGAGTCTGTGGCGGTATCAGATGCCACTGACTTTCTGCCGACCCCTGATGCCGCAGCCTTTGCCGCCATCTTGGCTCGCTGTAGCTCCTCAGAATACTTCGCAACTGTGTTAATCAGCTGCGGCCCATACTTGCCACAGGTAGTCGCGAAGGGAGCAAAGATTACCTGCTGGCCGTCCGCGCTAATGGGCATCGCCTTTGAGACCGCTGTAGGATCAACTTTGACTCCGTGGGCCTGCACCATAGTGAGTGACACTAACACGCCAGCCGCACGGAGAGAGTTCTTGAAGTTTGTAGGGACACCACCGGCGAAGGACTCCACCAGCTCATCTACGTTCTTGATCAGCTCTGCCTTAGGCATCAGCTCTTCCCGGAGGCGAGTGAGCACGCCCTTGGCCTTGGAGAGCATATCTTGCACGACGGCACTGTGGTCCTCGACTGCTGAAAGAGCACCCGCCAAAGCATCGTCACGACGAAGGGCCTGAGGGTCAAAGCTCAAATCACCAACATCTGTACATAAACCCACACACGGGCACAAAATTTAGCGCCAACGACAAGTTTAAACAGAGAACGATAATAACTTCTCCCTAGCTGTGATGGAGGCACGCAAATCCTCTTCACGCTTTTGTGCCTCGTCACGCGCTGCGATTGCCTCATCGCGGCTCTTCATAGCCGTGGTGAGTGTCTTTTCCATAGCGGCGGCGTCGCGAAGAAGGGCATGATGTTCAGCTGCAAAACAACGCAAAAGGGATTGACTATCAGTCGACTACATGACAACGATGCAGAAGTATGAGAAGTAAAAAGCACTTACTTTCCAACACGCGATAGCGTGTATCCAACATTGCATGCTGGCGACCCATCGCTAGCACCTGCTCCGCCAGGTGAACGGCTTCCTTCACAAGGAGCTATTGCAAAGAAGAAAACAACAAAGATCAGCAGATGCCATAGGCAAAATCGACTGTAGCACAAGAAGATGAGATATTACACTCACATGATCCTCCAGTGACTCCGAAGTCGACTGGTGTGCCGTCATCCGGGCAACCATCCGATGCTCCCCATCGTGTGGAGAGCTTGATGAATTGTGCCCGGAGTGCGCCGCCAATGGAGGAGAAGGAGCACGCTCAACCTCTTTCTTGGCTCCGGAGGTCGTGACTCCAGATTCTTTCAAAAATTGGACATCTCTAGAGGATGACGACGCCTGCTGACTGCAATATCAAATCAACATCAAGAAAGGCAACTGCAAATAAGAGCCAAAAAAGGAGGATTCAAATACTTACCAATCAAATTTATCAAAGTCAAATATTGGTTCCCCCGACTCTGACGAGGACTCCTTTGGCAGTCGCATCTTCTTGTGAGAAGAGGGCACCACGGACTCACAGGAATGGCAGGGATCGGCGACTCCGCACCAACGCCTGCACCTTCTGGAGTCGAAGGAGACGAGGCATCGGAATCCTCGCTACGCGAGCACTTGCGAGTATCTAGACTACCTTCCTCCTCCACATCTGATGGGACGGTCGACTCCGACTCGTCCACTTCCAAGGCTTCGCGAGGGATAACCCCCTCAGGAAGAGGGGGCATACAGGGTGACACCGTGCAATCCTGCATACAGATCACAATTTAGCACAAAGTGAAGAAACATCAAAGAAGCAATCAACAAACTAAGCTACTGCGTAGCACAACTATACCTCAGGAGGAGGATTAGCAGCATCGAACGGAGGAACAACTGCTTCACTGGGGAGCACATCCTTGACGGTGTACTTGGTGACCAGTAAAACCCTCTTATCAACCTCACTCGCGGACATGCCATCGGCAGACACGCGAGTGACATCGTCAGCACCAGCCCACTTAAACATGGGGTGGACTCTGGCCTGCAGGGGCTGGACGCGACGGCACAACCATGTGCGAATGAGGGCATAGCCTCCCTCCTCTTTTCCCATGCGACTCTCGAGGTCGCAGACGCGCTCGTACAGCACATCTGTCTCCGCGGATTCGCCAGGCATGATCACATTCTTCCAGGAGCGCCTTCTCCTGCACGGCATCGCGGGGTCGAAGGGCGCAAGGCCGAAGTGGTCTCTGTCGGCCTTATAGTCGCGAACGTAGAACCACTTGTCCCTCCACCCTTGGACGGACATCATCAGCTTGATGTCGAAGTATGTGGCAGATGGATCGACGTGGATTTCGTGGCCACCCACATCGTAGACTACGGATCCAGATGCCGATTGGCGTTTCAATTTGAAGAGGCGCTTGAAGAGGCCGAAATGCGGCTCGATTTCGAGCCAGCACTCGCAGAGGGTGATGTAGCAAGCTACGTGGAGGATGGAATTGGGAGACAGCTGATGGAGCTGGAGCTCGTAAAAACAAAGAAGGCCCCTGAAGAAAGGATGCAGGGGGAAAGAGAGGCCGCGAATGATGAACGCTAGGAACATCACCCAAAAACCGGCAGGAGGAGAGGGGATTACCTCGCCGCCAGGGACGCGTGCGTCAGCGACTGTGGAGGACAAAACTCCGTCTTGGCGAAGGATACGAAGCTCTGAGGACTTGATCACCGAGGGACGCCACGCGCCATTCGTGACGCGAGTGCCCGTGCCCTTCTTCTTCTCGCCGGCGGCGGTGCTGTCACCCGCATCGGCGGAGCCGCCCTTCTTCTTCATCGTAGCAGTGGCAGCAGCGGAATCGGCCGCAGCACATCCTTTCTTCTTCCCCATTGTGCGGCGGCGATGCGACCGGAGGAAGTAGCTGGGAAACGTGTGGAGCTGGTCTAGCACCGTAGAGGGAAAAGAGTGCAAAGAAAGCAGAGGAGCAGCGGCAATGGCGATGAAGGCAAAGGATGAATGAAAGTAGATGTGAATTTTACCGTCGCAGCGTCACTACTTAACCCCTGGAAGATGCAATCCAACGGCTCAGAAAAACCCTACTAGACGAGTGGCACTCATCGCGCTCGACACATGGAGGAGCCGAAGCGCGAAGCGTCCCCCCACTACTCCCATTACGCGTGGAAATCGAGGAGGCACAGTTAAAATAAAGATTACGCACGCCCGGTCAAATCAGAGTCAGGAAATGGGACCCAACGCTCGTCACGTCCCGTCAAAATCGCTCACGCGAGCAACTAAGGTCATGAAATCGTCAGCATTGACGTCATCAAAACTACGCAGCAGAAGACTTCGACTACTTTAGTCCTTGCTCGAGTCTTCGACTCCACCAAGCACTCGGGGGCTACTCCCATAGGGAGCGCTGGTCGCGCACCCTATGATTTTTTTTCTTCTTTTTACAGGAACATGGACAATCCAAGAAAACCCAATCACTCGAAACACGGTTCGACTATGGACATGGGTTACTCCCATAGGGAGCGCCGGAAACAAATTCGACTAAAACAAGCAAACAAAAGATGACAGCAGTCGCAAAAGTTCTTTAGTTCCTGCCTGAGTCTTCGACTCAACCAGGCACTCGGGGGCTACTCCCATAGGGAGCGCTGGTCGCGCACCCTATTATTATTTGTACAAAGTACTGTGTGTTGATAACATCCACACTCTAAGCTTATGGCGACACCGCCTCATAATTTTTCCCTACAAAGAGACTGCGTCTCCTTGGTCACCCGAATCGTCTCCGCGATGCTAAAATTTAGATGCCGCGCTTACTGCGTGAAGATAAGACCTGAATAAGGCCTGGCAACGCATTAACTACGCACTACTAGAAATATATCCGTACCTACAGGTACGATGAACATGCCTTGACGGACGCGTCGAGTGTTCACACCAATATACTGGAATTCGACTCCTGTAAGACCTCCGCGGCTTGAGTCGAATTACACCAGCACTTTTCCGAATTCGAGTCCGGGGACTCTAGTTCGAGTAGATGGCGTTGTTTTACCCTAAGGTAGTTAACTGATACTGGTACATCGGTTAAATCATGCACGCACATCAACAATCCCTATGACATAAACAAAGCAGTCGAAAAACATACTCAGTCATGCACTCGAAAGGCTTCATAAAGTCTCCAATCGAATCTGCGATTCCACTGGACACACGGGGGCTACTGACATGGGTATACCCTATAGGTACTCGAGCTTGGTATATACGGCCTGGATACGTAGAGGCCCACGGTGTCGCCAAGGCCCAAATGAAGAACTCGAGTAACCTACGGACTCTCGATTGCTTGAAGAACAAGAAGAAGCTAAAGATAGAAAGTTCAAAGGGGAAAACCCTAACATGTAACTGATTCGACCTGCTACCCGAGACCTAGCCTATCTATATAAAGGCTAGGAGGGGGCGGCAAGAAGGACACACACAACCCTTGTTTCCACAACCCTCGCTAGATTACATTTGCACACCATTGTAATCCTCGATTCCTTTGATAATTCCACGAGCAGACAAGCAGGAATAGGGACCTCTATGAGGCCTGAACCTGGGTAAATCTTCAATTCCCCTGTGTGCTTGTTTGCTAGCCGATAGATGTCTCCAGTGCTCCCTCCTTATCCAAAACCCAAGTCCATAACAATGGGCATTGATGAGTTAGACCCTCGTCAGCAATATATTCAGTTTTACCCTCCGGTGGCTGGTCAACAGAGAGTCAGTCAATGGGTTTTAGCTAGCTAATTAAGTCATTTTATGCACAAAAAATTCAAAAAGATCAAAACATAGTGGCATCTACCCATCGAGTCTTATTATGTGACCTACCACCATAAGAAATGTATATAAATCATGTTTTAACCTAAATCACCACTTCTAATCACCTACTATCTATGAAGGTTCATGGATTTCTACTCAAGCCTCTTCCCAAAACATCCCTCCCCAAAACATGGTTTGTCTGAATGATGCAATAATTGTCAAACTGGTGTATATTTGAATTACAAATAGTTTGATGTATGCCAAGATGTATTTTATTGTATAAAATACACATTTTCCATTTTTTAAATCTCTTTCTATTTTCTATTTGAATCCCTGTGCCAGTCTTGCCCTTGGTCTTTAAATTCTACTCAGTTTTTCCCTTGGTTCTTAAGTTCTACTCAGTTTTCCCCTCTCTTAGTCGCAATCTTTCTCACATGTGCTCATATTGGCTGCTACACTCTGATTGGTTGAGATAGTTGTCACGTGGATCGTGCCCACCAACCATTGATCCTCTATGATCTAGAAGACATGATAACCCCTATATCTGTCAGGGGCACCTCTCCATCCATGCAAAATAACGAGTTTGCCACCGGTACTTTAAATCCATAAAAATATGAATTTGATCATAATTTAAAGGGAAAGTATTCAAAGGTGTATAATTTGTGCATTACATTTCACTCTATGATAATGATATTCTCTCAAGAATTTCTTAGCACAACATTATCACGTATTAAGTGCGATTTCAAAGAGTTCAAAGGTGTATAATTTCTGTATATATGCAAGTTTATGCATTAAATTCTACTCTATGATAATGGGAGAGAAAATGAAAATCTCTCAAACTTTTGTTAGCACATCATTATGATGTATTAAGTGCCATTGCAAGTGTCCAAATGTATAGTTTTCGTATATGCAAGTGTATGCATTAAATTCCACTCTATGAAAATTATAATCTCTCAAGATTTTCTTAGCACAACATTATAACATATTAAGTGCAATTTCAGAGAGGTAAAATGTGTATATTTCCATATACGCAAGTTTATGCATTACATTCCACTCTATCAAAATGGGAGAGAAAATGATAATCTCTCAAAATTTTGTTAGCATGTCATTATCACGTATTAAGTGCCATTGCGGAGTGTTCAAAGGTTTATAATTTTTGTATACGCTAGTTTATGCATTATATTTCACTCCATGGAAATATATTTTATCAGGATTTTATTAGCACAACATTATCATGTCCTAAGTGCGATTTCAAAGAGTTCAAAGGTGTATAATTTTCGTATAATTTTTGTATATGCATCACATTTCACTATATGAAAATGAAGCTAGACAAAGGGCCGCCCTCACTAGAGAGGAAGAAGAAAGGGGAGGCAATGACATGGGCATGGGCGCAGGGCTAGCTCGCGGTCCCATCTTGCAATGCCAACCTAGGTAAGCTGTGGGTCCGGCACTCACGTGGATAAGCTGTGGGTCCGATGCTGATTTGGATAAGTGGAGAGAGGTGTCCACTATGGGAACCGACTGAACGCGGCCCACTTGTCAGCATGTAACGGCAAGGGTCCACTACGGGACCCGACATAATGCGGCCCTACTTGTCAGCACGTAATAGCGAGGGTCCACTATGGGACCCTACTGAACGCGGCCCCACTCGTTAGTACGTAACGGTAAGACTGACGGACATCGAGTTTCCAGACCGTGTGAGAGTTTCATACAAGGAGATGGGCAAAAGTGAGAAAAAGCTAAGCGGCTGGGGAAAACTGAGTACAACTAACGAACTGAGGGTACGGAAATAGAAATCCATATAGATAAATAGATGCATTTGCATAAACACAAGATCAAATAAACAACATATATACAATTTTATGCCTAAGCATCCATACAAATCCAATATACCCGTAGTACCTCCACTTCCAAAGCAACACTTACATACATCCAACAACCTTCTAAATCACAAAATAAAGAATATTACATTTCCCAATCATCACTTACAAGCTAACAAATGAATATTACAAGTATGGATGAGTATTACAAATATTGATCAAATAATAACTTGAATATAAAACAAACTCACAAAGAATAATTACATGACAAGTGAATACAAGAACAAATAAATCCTAATATATATTGAACAACCATATCTTATCATATCCATCTCCATCTCATCTTCTTTTTCCTATCTTCTTCTTTCCTTGTTCTCACCTGCAAGCAAACAATTAGATAACTTAGTATGGGAATTCGAATAATATCTTCAGGAAACAACTAGGAAACTAACCAAATCATATCTTCTCCAAGTGGACAATCTAAACCAATAGAACTACTTAAAACACTAACTAACTAACAACCCACTAAATAAAATTATAAATCCCCAAGAACTATTATAAGAGCCCCAAATTCTAAAAAATTCAAGTTCCAAAACCAAACAAATGGTTGATCATCAAACCTATATAGAAACCATTTGACCAAAGGAAAATATAAAATGCCAAGTACTACTACCATAACCTAAATTTCCATCTTATTCAAGTGGAATTCTAAACCTATAGAACTATTCAAGGACACACTACTAACTAATCCACCATAGAAATCATCTCAAGCTTTGTTCTTGAGAAACTTGAAATCTACAAAAATTTGAAAGACTACTAAATCAAGATCGAATCCAATCCAACAATAGCATAAGAACTAGTAGTAAACTTCATCCAATTAGAATCTAAAAGGGAGGAAGAAAAAATTTAATAAAATTAAACGTAGTGCTTATTCGCACTGGCCAAATTGTGCATCAGGACAATAACATAAAACAAAATACTACTTGACTAATTGCAAGTTAAGCTAGCAAACAAAATGTGCTACTTGTTACATTCAAATATACACTAAAGTTAGAAAAGCATGGACTTGACCACCTAAAGTGGCCATGACACCTCCACATAGGATAACCTACAAGGACGGTCGCATGCTTTTCCAAGCATCTTACTCACCTAAATGCATGGACATGGTGTCAACACCACATGCATCCTAGAGCACTATATAAATAGCTGGGCACCCTTGACCCCATAGCTCATAACTCACTAGTCTAGCTTAGACCAAAAACTCACACTTGAGAGTTAGAGAGATCTAAGAGAGAGAGAGAGAGAGAGAGAGAGAGAGAGAGAGAGAGAGAGAGAGCGAGAGAGAGAGGAGGAAGAACAACTTTAACTAGAGGAATAAGAAGCACTACTCTACAAAGGTTTAGTATATATCCCTAGGAATAGAAGTATAATAGCAGTAGCTAATTGACTAGGAATAGAATTAGAAATAGTAGTAGAAAGAGAGGAGAGTGGGGGAATTAGTAGGATAATAGATATAATTCCTTTTTAGAGAAAATAGATATAACTCCGTTGGAAACTAATGTTGTCCTAAAACACACATTTAAGAACATCTACACACTATCTATCTATCTAAAATGATTTCCTAGATCAGGTACCAGATCGTTTTTTTGAAACGAGAAAAAGAGCTTTTTCCTTATATTGATATACAAGGAGCAAACAAGGGTTTGGCCTAAGCCATCGAAAGAAAAAAGGGATAGAAATCCCAAAGAAAAACTCAGATAACAAGCTCTACTAGGTTCTTTGCACCGGCTAAAGTCCATTCCTTTCCTTCCTCCCTGATCTTATGCAGGACGAGCAAAGGCAAGGAGGATTTGTTATTGAAGACTCTCGTGTTTCTTTCCTTCTAGATCTCCCAAGTGATGAGCATAATGTTCGTCTGAAGACCTTTGGGGAGAAGAGGTGGGAGTCATGGTGATGGCATGCCAGTATTCCAACACCTTCGGCCTCCCCGACCCAAGGCAAAGGACCACGTCCAGGTAGGAAAGCCAACACTCCGTAGCCGACCAGATCCTTCTAGAGAAGAGAAACTCAAAGAGGATATATGACGCACTGTCTCGGAGGCACACCTACACAGCTGGCAAGAGGGCCGGTGTGGCCATCCGTGTTTCGTGTGCTAATCAGCGGTCCAGAGACAATTTTGAACGGCAAGCCAAGCGTAGAAGTGAAATTTGGGGGGATCCCAAACTTTCCAAACAATTTGCTCAAAAGGGCAAGGCAAAGCAGTAAGGAACTGTGCCTTGTAGGCGGAGCTAGCCGAGTAGCAACCATTAGGAGACATGGTCCATATGATGGAGTCCGTAGTGCTGGGGGATAGATGTACCTCTGAAAGAAGATTCCATAGGCGGATGTGTTGCTCCATGTGATCGACCGTAAAAGATCCCACATTAATGTCGGCGACCTAGTTCAGTCCCTCAAGCGCATCTCAAACCATTCGATTCTTTCTTCTTGAGGCTTTAAAGATCTGGGGGCAAGGTTTTTTGGGGGAGAACCATCAAGCCAGGAAAAAAACCAGAAGTAGGCCTTAGAACCATCCCCAATGGTGACCCGAGAAGCATCGTTAGGAGTTTCCGAGCCAACCCAGGGCTTTTCTGGTGTCGTCCACTTATACCACAACCAGCGAAGTCTAAGCATGCGAGAGAACTTTTCCATGTCCAAGACCCCAAGGCCACCAATCTCTTTAGGATGACAAACCTTCTGCTAGTTGACCTTGCATTTTACCCCACTAACCACTTCCTTACAAGCCCATAGCATTCCTCGACTGATCTTGGTGAAGGCCTTGAGAATTCCTTTGTCTACCTTTAAAGTTGTTAGCAAGAAGATATCATGGAGGAGAGAACTTCCTTCACTAGAGCGATACAACCTGCCCGATTCAGAAATCTTCCTTTCTAGGGGTTTAGCTGCGCCACAGCCTTATCGATGTAAGGTTCCATATCCGCCCTTCTTAGCCTGCCAAGCGAAAGGGGTAGGCCAAGGTACTTGAGGGGAAAATTAATAGTAGTAGCCGGGAAGTCCGTCAGAGATGAAGCGATGTCGTGGTGGTGTCACGGCAGATGCCATGGATAGGCTAAAGGTGGGGACTATATGCACCAGAGGAATCCAGGGAGGGATAGTGAGGTGATTCCACACACAGAAGTTTTATATATGTTCCACTTCCAAGATTTACAAGTGCTCCTAGAGCTGTATTGAGGAGAGGAGGAAGAAGGAACTCTCTTACTCTCACCACCGGCTAACCCGTACAATTCTCAACCCATAGGCCCTAGCCACACCTATTCCTGCATACAAGTTAAATTCTTCTATCCGACTTACAGCTTAAGTCGGTCGGGGCTCATTTAGGTGGACATCCCCTGGTCCAGGTTACTCTGAGATTCGGCATGCCTTGAGGTGACCCGGCCAGCATCCGCTTTGGCCTTGCCGACCCTTGGCTAATTCGGCCTTTATACCCCGGCGTGACCCTACCCGGGGGTATCCCCCCAACATTAGTCCCCGAAGCTGGTGCGGTCTTAGTTGCCTTGGCCGCTAAGGCCACATCAGGTTCAATTTCACTGAGCCTTGGGTGTTACTCCCGAGTTACCTCCTTATCTCGGATTGTGTGGATTTACATTCCCTTGGCACATCCCAAGTTTTCACTTGCTGGCCGGGTTACCACCTTATCTCGGATTCGATGGATTTACTTTCCCTTGGCACATTCCAAGTTTCCACTTGCTGTTCGGGTTACCATGTTCTCGTCCGGGTCATTCTTCCTTCTCTCGTACGCTTCCCCACGTGGAAGCTAATCATTAGGTTGCCTCATTTTAAGGGCCAGCCACAGTAACCGCCGCAGTAATTGTCAGTTATCACTACGCGTGGGTCACGTCATGCCTGCCTCCTCGTTAACTGCATCAATGCGTCGCATCATGGGATCAGCTACACCTTGTGGCCTTCCGTGTGGCTCACTGCTGATTGGTCGATCCGGGCCATACATGGCCACACCGTGTGGCGTATCCGCAAAACACGATCCCACTTCCCCCTCGTGGGAGTGGTTAAATAGGGGAGGGGCGCACCCCTTAGGTCTTTTCCCCCTTCCGCGCCCCTCTGCCTCTAGTTCTTCTTCTTCGTCTTCTCCCGCGACAGCGCCGCCGCCACCGCTTCTAAGTAGCAGCGCCGCCGCCGCACTGCTTCCACACGTCTCTGCGTCGCTGCCACCGCTGCGCGCCTCCTCCGCCATGGGTCGCTGTCAGTCAAGGCCGTTGCCCCCCACCGCCACTAGCGTTCAGTGAGGGCAGCGAACTTGAGATGACAGAGGAGGAGCTCGCCGTCGCCGAGTAGGAGATGGAGGAAGACGCCACCGCGACGAACCGTGGTGCGTGGGCCAGGTCCTGGGTCTGCCAGGACGACCTGGACTGGTTCTACCGCACCAGACGCATCCCCGCTGGTGTCACCGCGCGCCTCGCCTCCGCCAAACTCGCCCCCTCACCCAATCCGGGTGAGTATGTGGTGTTCTTGTCACACTTCTAGTGGGGGTTCGGTTTGCCGGTCAGTGATTTCTTCCATGATTGGTTAAGCACTTACGAACTCCAGCCGCACCACCTTCCTACCAACGCAATCACCTCTCTTTCTGCTTTCGCCTCCACGATCGAAGGCTATGCCGGATTATGGCCCACGAAGGAGCTATGGATCCGGTTCTTCGGCCTTCGTCGTAACGTAATTCCGAACATTCAACTTGATCTGGAGGACAAGCAGCTCACGCAATTCGGGGCTGCGTCCATCTCTCCCTGGAGGCTATCCATCTTCCCCCGAGTCACCGGGCTGAACTCCTGCAAGGGATGGGCCCGGACTTTCTTTTATGTTCGGAACGAGGGAACTGAAGACTTGATCGGGCTGCTCCCCTATGCTCCGGGTCCTCCTAACCCGGAGTTGTGGGACGTTGTCCCCAAGAAGTCCACGGCCTTGGCCAACCAGGTCAATAAAAGGTTCGCGGAGCTGAAGAAGCTCGGATTGCGCAACAAGGACGCCATGATCATGTTCGTCCGCAACCGGATCTCCCCCCTCTAGAAGCGCACTCACAAGGTGTGTCACATGAGCTGGGGCCATGACCCCAACCGGACCTCGTCCTTCGAGTTGAGCAACACGGAGATCTATCGCCGGGTCAAGGCCCTCTTCACCACCCACAAGGACTTCTCCTCTGAGTGGACGTGGGGAATTGAGCACTTTTGCCGTGATAGGCTTCCCCCCATGGTAAGGTTTGTGGCGCAAACTTTCTCCGAATTAAGTCATATGTCGTTCACTGCTGTATTTTTAACTCTGTTGTCTGTTCTTTTCCTCAGCTATTCCTTCCGCAAACCCCCGAAGATGGCACCGATCCCACTCTTAAGTGGGCGCCTGACTAGGAGACCTCGGACGAGGAAGAGCCAGATCAGGAGATGTTCCTCCCAATGTCCGAGCTACGAAGTGACCCACCGGTAAACTCTCTTCCATTAGAGATTGGTCTGATGATGAGGATGACTCGGATGTCGAGGTGATGGAAGCTGTTAACGCTGTCCCCCTTTCTTATGCTTTTCCGACATCAGCTAACCCCGGTGGGCAGATCCACGAGGACCCTCCCCTCGCCGTGGGTGACCCTGATCCGGTAGCGCCGAAGAAGAAGCGGAGAGCTGCATGAAGTTCTTCCTCCGGACCTTCTCAGCCCGCCAAAAAGCGAAAGAAGTCCGGAGACAAAACCGCCTCCAAGCCAGCAGCCAAGGCGCCAGCACGAAGGGCTCGGAAGCCCAAGGAGCCCCTGACCTCGGATGCGTAAACCTCTTTTCCCTCTGCAACTTACTCTTCCTTTTATTGTTGTAGTTTCTCATCCGACATTGTTTGATTCGGCAGGGCCGCGGTGGATGTCCCCTAGAGTGGATCTAGCATTGCTTCGCCGCTCCGACTCAGCCCCTCTCCCCCTCGTGGCGACGGGTCACGCCTGCTGAGCCCTATTCCAGAGGGTTCTGCGGCTGCTCCGGGTTTTACTCCACCTCGTCAAGAGGGGGGTAACGTTGGAGCGGGGGAGACTGGCCCAGCCAAGGCAGCGGCATCCACAACTTCGGCTTCGCCGCAACCAGCAACTACTGAGACTACCTCAGCACCAGCACCAACTCTAGCACCAGCACCAGCACCAACTCTAGCACCAGCACCAACTCCGGCACCTACACCAACTCCAGCAGCAAGAGCACCAGCGCCAAGCTGCTCCGGCTTGTCCGGGACTTCTCAGTCTCAGCGAGAAAGTACCCAAACAACTTCTAAAGGGAAATCCGCTGCAACTTCTTCCTCCTCCCAGCATCCCAAGGGCAAAAAGGCCCCTGACGCCACCAGGACAGCGTTCGTCGAGGCTGGACAACGCACTCTCACATCCATGCTTCCCAAGAAGCCTCTAGCACCAAAGGACGCCCCTGCCGAGCCAGCTGATGCGCAACAACTTGTTCTGCACACCAGCCCGGCCCTAGCCCTGGTTGAGAGGAAGGAGGCGCATGCGAAAGGCTTGGTGGCGCCCATATGCCCACCGGCGAGCGATACCCTCCGAGCCTGATTGAATTCGTCATGAATTGGAACAAGGCGGAGTTCGTTCACGACGACGATCTTCTGGAGAAGTTCGGCCCCGCTGAATTCTCTGCTCAAATGAACACATCCGCTAAGGCAATCAACCTCGCGGGTCGGATGATGGAGGTATGTTACTTGTTTTCCTTAGCCAGTTGTAGATATTAGTAATATAACCATTAGTCCCCGAGCCTCCGGGGGAGTAACTTGTTACTCAGCCGGATGCTCCTTAGAAAACTAACGTAGCTCCTTGAGAACTTCGAATCTGCACATTCCTAGATCCGGGTTAAGTTCTACTTGGCCCGGATCTTGTACACTTCGAATATGCACACACCTAGAGCCGGGTTAAGTTCCACTTGGCCCGGAGCTTGTACACTTGGAATATGCAGACACCTAGAGCCAGGTTAAGTTCCACTTGGCCCGGATCTTGTACACTTCGAATATGCAGACACCTAGAGCCGGGTTAAGTTCCACTTGGCCTGGATCTTGTACACTTCGAATATGCACACACCTAGAGCCGGGTTAAGTTCCACTTGGCCCGGATTTTGTACACTTCGAATATGCACACACCTAGAGCCGGGTTCAGTTCCACTTGGCCCAGATCTTGTACACTTCGAATATGCACACACCTAGAGCCGGGTTAAGTTCCACTTGGCCCGGATCTTGTACACTTCGAATATGCACACACCTAGAGCCGGGTTAAGTTCCACTTGGCCTGGATTTTGTACATTTCGAATATGCACACACCTAGAGCCGGGTTAAATTCCACTTGGCCTGGATTTTGTACACTTTGAATATGCACACATCTAGAGCCGGGTTAAGTTCCACTTGGCTCGGATTTTGTACACTTCGAATATGCACAAGGCTAAGATATATCTTTGTACTCTTTGCAGGTGACCACCAACCGCCGGAGCGCTGAGTTTCAGCGCCTCCTGGATACTCATAAGATGCTGCGCGCGAAGCAAACTGCGCTTCTCGCAGAATACGAGAAAAGGGGTAAATTTCTTCCTTGGCATTTCTCTGTTTTTCTTCATCCTCTTCTGCCGAACTAACCCATCATTCGTTTTCCGTAGTTGGGGTGGAGGCTGAGAACAAGCTTATGAGGAAGAATCTAGATTAGATCAAGGGTAAGTTACTTTTGTCCGATCCTGCTACGCTTTCCATCTTCTTTCCTCCTTGGCTTGGCAAACATTCATACCTTGGCTCTGCCGGGTCAATACACTATTTCAGCATCTCTTGAAGATAGTGTGCCCGTGCCTGATATGATGCTGCATTTTCTCGAACAAGCAGGACATCATCAAGCCGAGCTCAAAAAGAAAGACGATGAGCTCGCCCTCCTCCGGACCAAGGATGATGAGATCGCCAGGCTCAAGGCCGAGATGGAGAAAATGAAAGCACAGCACCAGTCCGAGCTCCAAAAGGTTGGCCAGGATTACACTGAAGAGCGCGAGCGCCTCAATCTCCAGATCACCAAGGACCAGGATCTACTCAAGGAAGCCAACACTAAGCTTAATTCGGCGAATGCTGAGCTTGTGCTGCTTCGCAAAAGACGTGATGACTGCACCAAGGAGTTGACTCGGATCCTCAGCCATATATCATGTAAGCTCCTTTCCCTTATCCGACATATTTCTCCGGGTTACTTCACATGTCTTTTATTTGCCTGCTTCTCTTGTCTCGTTTTCAGGAAAATTTCCTGAGGGCACTGCCATTACAAGCGCCACTGTTGCTGATTTCCGCCGAGACAGGGGTACTCCCGTTGCTCCTGACGGTGAAGAAATTCCCTATGACCTGGAGGACCTGTTGGTCAGCCTGTCATCTCGCGTGGAACTCCTCAAGAACTATGGCAAGGATATCCTTGACGTTGCAGTCTGAATCTTCAACACGTTCTGGCCTAAATAAGACACTCCGGAGACAACCGCAATTCTTGTTGAAAAGCTGATGGAAATCGAGACCCAGCTTGACCTTTGGAGAGAGTCCGCTGGACGCGCTTCAACTGATATCGTTCTTCACTACGTACTCACGTGGTACGAGAAGATCGATCTGAACCTCCTAGCGCGCATGCGCACCAGATCCCCATGGACCAATGACCCGGAGTGGGTAGCTCGGCGCTAGGCTTGCGCCCATAGCCTCATCGAATATGCTCCCATTCATGAATGGACAAAGGGACCGAGCTTCCTGGAAGCCGCTGGTGATGAAGATGTTGAGAACATTGAAGATGGCTCGGACGAGTATGAAGAGGACGATGCCTCGGATATCGAAGACGGCGAAGATGACATCGAACTTCCTCCTCCTGCTGCCCCTTGAGTGAAAACACCTTAAAATTTATCAGATCCCCGGTATGCCGGGTGGAGTTGTATCTAGTACACATGTGATATTTTGCTACTAAGTTTCTTATGCCGGATTAACTTGGGCATAGTCCCCGAGTTTCACTTTCTTGTTCATTCAATCTTTTGGCTCGGTTCGTGTCTACCTTGATTCGGTTTTATGACTTACGAATCCGAGCTTCAAAAATTGTTTTAACAATACTTGGAAACTTTAGGCTTAGCTCAAAATAACTCAGCATAATAGTTTGAAAGTAAATACAAGGTTAGTCCGGAAAACAAACGTTGGCTCGATTAAGTTCTTTTCCTTAGTCGTTTTTCATGTGTTAGGCAATTCCAAACTTGTTCTCTTGCTGCCATGAAGCCAATTATTGTTGGACAGCAGCAAGTCGAAGAGTTGGGTTTTTGCTGCCCACACACTACTAATCCGAGTTAAGTGGAACAACTTACTCCAGCTGACATATAAATAATAAAAGATAAGAAATATTATTAAGGAAGCCCCCGAGTTACTGCTCGAGGCGCCAACACTTCATTGATAAGCTCATTGCCGACAGACATACCGACATATGAGAAGACTCGGATACATACACTTCTTCGCTAAGTGTAGAAAGGACGAAGCAGAGCTACATTCCATGGATGCTTAGATTCCTCGCCGGACCTGTCCGGCTTGTTCTTTTCCTGTGGCTTTGCATCTATAAGAGAATAAGAACCGTTGTGCAACGCTTTGCTCACAATGAATGCCCCTTCCCATGGGGGGATAACTTATGCATGCCAGCAGTACGTTGTACCGACCGGAGCACCAAATCGCCTTCCAGAAAAACTCGGGGGCTTACTTTCCGGCTATGATAGCGTCGGAGATTTTGCTGATATATGGCGGATCTGGACAATGCCAGTTCTCTCGCTTCTTCCAGCAGATCAACATCATTTTTCTGGGCTTCTTGCACTTCGGCTTCTGTGTATTGGGTGACCCTAGGCGAATCATGCTCTACGTCGGCTGGTAATACAGCTTCTGCCCCATATACCAGAAAAAATGGCGTATAGCCTGTTGATCGATTCGGAGTTGTTCTTAAACTCCACAGTACCGCTGGTAGTTCTTCTATCTAGCACCCCGCTGATCTTTGCAGCGGCTCAATGAGCCAGGGTTTTATCCCAGATAATACTAATCCGTTGGATCTTTCCACTTGTCCGTTTGATGCGGGGTGGGCTACCGAAGCGACGTCTAGCCGGATCTTCTTATCCCGACAGAAACACGCAAATGCTCCTTCCGCAAAATTTGTGCCATTATCGGTTATGATACTGTGAGGATAACCATATCTCAAGATGATGTCTTTGAGAAATGTTACGGCCGTAGCTCCATCACACTTTCTTATAGGCTTCAGTTCAATCCACTTCGTAAATTTGTCCACCATGACCAAAATGTGAGTCATATTTCCTCTTGCTGGTTTAAACAGGCCAACCATATCCAAGCACCATACGACAAATGGCCATGTTATTGGTATGGTCTTGAGCTCCGACATTGGCATATGTGTCTTGGTAGCATACCTCTGACAATCATTGCATTTTGTCACTAGATCTTCTGCTTGTTCTAAGGCACTTGGCCAGTAGAATCCATGTCGTAAGGCTTTTGCCACCAAGGCTCGGGACAAGGCATGATGCCCGCACTCCCCTTGATGTATATCTCGGAGGATGTCAAGCCCTTCTTCCGGGTCAACTCATCGCGGGAGGACATTGGTCACACTTCTTTTGTATAGCTCGGAATTGATGATCGTGTATGCCTTAGCTCTCCTCTGAGTTTGCCTGGATAGCACCTCCTCCGTGGGAAAAGTTCCATCTTTCAGGAATTGAAATATAGGTAGTGCCCAAGCTGGTATCGCTCGCACAGGGAACATATCCTCATCAATTTCCATTTGATCCACCGGCATAACTTCAACCGGATCACGCTGAGCAGTCCCTGGGTCTTGCGAAGCAGTCCCCAAGTTTGCTGAGGCAGTCCCCGGGTTTCGCGCACCACCTCCCATGTCAATGTCCATGGGCACAACTCCGAATTCTGTATCTTCCGGGACATAAATTGAGTCAGTTTCTAGGGACAACCTGATAGATGGTTTTCTGAGGTGCTCTAATGGTACACCTGGTGGAATTGCTTGTCGGGTTGACCTGAGCTTCGACAACATGTCGGCAGCCTCATTTTCCACCCGGGGTACATGGTGAAATTCGCATCCCTCAAAGTAACCAGATATCTTCTGCACATGAAATCTGTATAGTGCCATGTTTGGATCAAGGGCGTCCCACAGACCCGACACTTGCTGTACTACCAAATCCGAGTCGCCAAAGCACAGGATCCGACGTATCCCAATCTCTTTTGCCACTTTGAGCCCATGCACAAGTGCTTCATATTCAGCGACATTGTTTGATGCCGCAAAATGGATCTGTAGCACATATTTCAGCTGGTCCTTCTTTGGCGAGGTAAGTACAACTCCGGCACCTAGGCCAGTTTTTGTTTTTGACCCGTCAAAGTGCATCCTCCAATAGTTCGGATCTGGCAGGGGTGGTTCATACTGCACCTCGACCCAGTCTACGAAAAAGTCCGCCACAGCTTGTGACTTGATTGCTTCTCTTCTGTCATATTGTGGTGCGTAGGGAGCTAGCTCAATTGCCCATTTTGCGATCCTACCACTCGCATCCTTGTTACTCATTATCTCGGATATGGAAGCTTCACATATTACCCTGATGGAATGCTCCTCAAAGTAATGCTTCAACTTCTTGGCTGCCATATAGACACCATATGCCACCTTTTGATAGTGTGGGTAGTTCTGCTTTGAGGCAGATAATACCTCGCTCAGGTAATACACTAGCCTTTGCACCGACTTACCTTCTTCGTCGCGTTCTACCACTATGACTGCACTTACAACTCGGTTGGTTGTGGCTATATAGAGCAACATTGGCTCCTTTGATAGTGGAGAGGGTAACACTGGCGCAGTGGCTAACATCTTCTTCAAGTGGGCAAAGGCTTCATTGGCCTGCGGCGTCCAAACAAACTTATCCGACTTTTTCATGAGTTGGTAGAGAGGCAATGCCTTTTCTCCCAACCGACATACAAACCGACTTAACGATGCCAGGCAACCAGTGAACTTCTGGACATCGTTAAGACACTTCGGCAGTTCCATTCGTTCGATGGCCCGGATTTTAGTTGGATTAACTTCAATACCTCGGCTAGAGACAAGAAATCCAAGTAACTTTCTAGACGGGACATCGAAGGTAAATTTTTCCGGGTTAAGCTTCATCCGAAACCTTCTTAGGTTCGCGAATGTCTGTCTGATATCGTTAAGGAGCGTCTTGCTTTCCTTGGTCTTGATAACCACATCATCCACATACACCTGTACATTTTGACCAATTTGGTCATGCAAACATTTTTGCATACATCTTTGGTATGTTGCCCCTGCATTACGTAAACCAAAAGGCATGGTGCGATAGCAATAAGCCCCATACGGGGTGATAAATGCAGTCTTTATTTGATCATCCGGATTTAGAGGTATCTGGTGGAAACCAGAATATGCATCAATGAATGACAACAATTCACATCCAGCAGTTGAGTCTATGACCTAATCTATCCTTGGCAGTGGAAATGGATCTTTTGGACACACCTTGTCCAGGTTCGTCTTTGTTCTTCTCGACGAGCACCGGATTAGATAGCCAATCTAGGTAAAGAACTTCCATGATAAATCCTGCAGCTAGCAACCGAGCTATCTCATCTCCAATGACCTTTCTCCTATCCTTGGCGAAGCGGCAGAGAGGTTGCTTCACCGGCCTTGCTCCGGGTCTCACGTTTAAAGAGTGCTCGACCAACTCCCTCGGAACACCTTGCAAGTCCTGTGTGGACCAAGCAAAAATATCCCGATTCTCACGGAGGAAGTTGACGAGCTCGCTTTCCTATTTGTCACTTAACCCGGCACCAATTGTTATGGTGCGCTCTGGGAACATATCATCAACAGGAACCTTCTTGGTATCTTTTGTGGCTTGGAACGAGACACTTCCATGCGGGTTACTCAGCGCCGGCATATACTGCTGCGCGGACTGAGCCAATGCCGCCACCTCTTGGATTTTCCTTTTCTCTTGCGCAATCACGAGTGACTCGGCTAGGTTAGACCCGGCCGACGCACACTCAATGGAACGTCGGAAATCCCCAGCAATGGTAATCACTCCGTTTGGCCTGGGCAACTTCATCTTCAGGTAACTAATCTGACAACTTGCCATGAACTTGTTCTGTGCTGGCCTTCTGAGTAACGCGTGATACGCACTTTCCAAGTTCACCACTTAGAACTCCAAATTTTCAGTTCGGCAGTTATCTCTCGTTTCGAACAGTATGTCAACCCGGACCTTGCCTATGGGCTCACAAGAAATGTCGGGCACAATACCATGGAAAGTTGTCCTTGTAGCCTGGAGCATGTTCTCCGAGATACCTAACTTGTGCAGTGTATCCGCATACATGATGTTAATGCTACTTCCATTGTCAATCAGTACCTTGGAGAACCTCACATTAATGTTTGGCCCAATGAATGTCGGATCCAGCACTAACGCATACGAGCCAAGACTTGGCATAAGCTTGGGATGATCATTGATACTCTAGGTAATTTCCTGATCCGACCAAGGCATATACCTCGTCACTGCGGGCATTACTGCATTCACCTCCATATGTCGGCGCTGCAAGCTCTTTCTATCTGTTTCCTCAGTGGTGAACACACAGTAACTCTGATGATGCTCTCTATACTCATTCCTCCCCTTATTTCCGGGGTACCTCTGATCCGGTTGAAGCTGGTTTTCCACTTGATGCACTGCATCCCTTCTCTCATGGTTATCATACCTCGGCGGAGGGGGAGGCAACATTAGCTGTTGCGTGTTTGCTCCGGAGAGCAACTGCTGCCGGAGGTTGATCATTCCGGGGTGCTTGAGCATTCCCCGAACCACCTTGTTATATTTTGCGCATCCACTCACACTGCCTTGTTGTATGACCTGCTGGGTTATTCGGATTTGGCGTGTGAAATTTACACGGCTGATCCAACATCGACTCATAAGTATACCTCGGACGGTCCTTCTATTCTTACCACTATTTCTTTTGCTCTAGCGTCCAAGTTTTCTTGCCAACATTTCTCGGAGTCCATTGCCCTCCAGTTTTCTGACGTTGTTTCCTCCCTACTCCGGGCTGATCTTGATTCACGGCTGCAACTTGCTGTGAACTGTACGAGTGATCCAGTCTATCATCTCTTCTTTTACCTCTGTAGTCATTCCTCCGGGATGATCCGGCTCCATCTCTCTGGTAGTACTCATCATTTGACTCGTTCGACACGAGCCTAGGTTGAGTCGAATCACCCAGAGCATACGAATCAGCGATCCAGATCATCTCTGCCAATGTAGTTGGCATTTTCCTTTGCAACTTTTGCCATAGCTCGCTCGCATATCTGCACCCTTGCGCAAACCATGCTTTGGCCTGTGATTCTATCATGCCCTCACATGAGTTTCTCACGGTACACCACCGGGTTAATAATTCTCTGTCCGTCTTGTTTGGTCTCTGCTTACACATAGCTAGGGTCTCTGGCCTATTTGGCCTGTGATACGTACTCGAAAAGTTGCTGATAAACATTTCTTCAAAATCTATCCAGCAGTTAATACTTCTGGGTGGAAAATTGTTCAACCATACCCTCGCTGGCCCCTCCAACATCTGGGGTATATATCTCACCGCCCATCTCAAGTTGCCCATAGCAATTTTCACAACTGTAGCGTAGTTTATCAACCAATCCTCCGGCTTTGTACTGCCATCATACATCTTTGTGCCTCTAGGTAACAGGAAGTTAGGCACCGGTGGCTCCTTCATGATCCGGGGCCCAAAACACGCAGGACCCGGAGGACCTTGACATTCAATCTATTCCGACCTATACAATCGGTCTAGTTTTAACCTGGCATCATCCGGCATTAGATCCCTGCTTCCCAATCTTGACCCTATCACATGATAGTCTGGCCTTGGGTATCCTGCATTCACCATTTCCGAATCTCCATCGTTATACCGGTCTTGTTCTCGTGGAGCACGTCTCTGTTTCTCGGCTGACACTTTGCTCTTGCCTTGGTATATTCCGCTGCTGCGGTTGTCCTGCCGAGTTACGCTGTCTGGCATTGCCATTTACAGCGTTTCCTTGACCGGCATTGCCTTGGTCGAGATTACCTCGGCCAGCTTCACCTCGGCTCACACTCCGTCGATCATCATTTCTCCGTACTTCCTTTCCTTTCCCTGCCCTTGTCGGGTCATACGGGACGATCTGTTTATTTCTCCTGGCCGAGGTTACTACCTCCTCTCTCCTAGGACCACCATGAGGAGACGATGCGGCTCCTGCGGATTTCTCCGGGTTACCTACCCCTGAATGAATGATCTTAGAGGCCCTAGCTCTCTCCGGGTTAGCCCTGAGCAGTTCCTCATTTTTCCTGTTCATGATCCCAACCAACTCATTGACCCTATCTTGCTGCCTCTGACGGGCTTCACCCGTCAGACCCTCTAGCTCGGATGCAGCTGCATCCGCTGCTCTAAGGTTCTTTGCCGGGGTACTATACCTCGGCAGCCCCACGGACAAGCAGTTTTCTGACTCCTCAATCCTAGTATCACCCTCTTTGTTCATTTCACTCATGAGATTTCTCCCCTTTACTTTTACAGCATCAACTTTGTTTGCCTTTGCGTACTCACGCAGCGTCATGTTCAACGACTGCTGAGCCGCAGCTATCTTTTTCGCACCCTCTAGAATTGTTTGCCTAGTTTCCTCTAGCTCGGCCTGTGCCTGAGCCGGATCCACTACTGCTGCTACAGGGTTTGCCAAGCTATCCATCGCTTCCCGCAACACATTCTCCGGCCTCTCTAGCGCAGGACCTCTACCTTTTCTTGGTGCTTTGGGTGTTACCTCCGGATCTGGCGCCGGATCCTTGCTTGCGCCAGCGCCAGGCGCAGTCATCATCACCTCAACACGGTCCGGCGAGCGATTGATGCGCGCCCCATGAACCACGCTAAGGGGCGGCTCGCCCGCCTCGACGATGTGTCGCGGATGAACGCATGATACATCCACAACAACGTAGACCTTGTGCGTGCCGAGCTTGACGAAGAGGCCGTTGCGCGGAAGAGGACACGTGACGAAGCAGCCAGCATTGTCGCTGACGAAATCCATCGCTCCAAAGTGCTGGACGAGCCCGGAGACGATGCGTTCGCCGGTGCCGATGAGGTTTCCCGTCCGGATCTTCATCCCTGCTAGTGCCGCTAGCCCCACGGTGGGCGTCAACTGTCGTGGTGGTGTCACGGCAGATGCCATGGATAGGCTAAAGGTGGGGACTATACGCACTGGAGGAATCTAGGGAGGGATAGTGAGGTGATTCCACACACAGAAGTTTTATATATGTTCCATTTCCAAGATTTACAAGTGCTCCTAGAGCTGTATTGGGGAGAGGAGGAAGAAGGAACTCTCTTACTCTCAACATCGGCTAACCCGTACAATGCTCAACCCGTAGAACCTAAAAACCATCAACCAACCCCTTCTACAGAGGCCCTAGCCCTCCTTATATAGGGGTAGCTAGGTCTCCACTTAGGGCATACCTGGAGGCATATTCCAGGGAATATGCCTCCTCCCAAAATAGTAAGCTGACCGAGTTGCTTTTCCCCGCGTCACACAAGCAGAGGCTACGTGTGCCTCTGCGGCGCCTTTGTCAGCCGACATCGGCGTCGTCACCTCTGTCGGCCACGCCTCGGTGGTCCTGCCTCTGTCCGGTTTGGTCATGCAGTGCGTACCGAGGCTACTTTTGACCAGCGAGATTCCTTCCTTCTCCTAGAAGCTAGATATGACCCGGATCATAGTTGACCCGACCACACCCTTTCCTGCATACAAGTTAAATTCTTCTATCTGACTTACAGCTTAAGTCGGTCGGGGCTCATTTAGGTGGACATCCCAAGGTCCGGGTTACTCCGAGATTCAGCATGCCTTGAGGTGACCCGGCCAGCATCCGCTTTGGCCTTGCCAACCCTTGGCTAATTCGGCCTTTATACCCCGGCGTGACCCTACCCGGGGGTATCCCCCCAACAAGCGAGGATGTTAGAGCATCGAATAGGAGCTTGATACACTGCAAATGTATCTATAATTTTTTATGTTCCATGCTTGGTTTTATCTACTTTCTTGTGTTTTGTTCCAACTTTGGAGTACTTTTCATATCATTTCTTGGACTAACCTATTAACAAGATGCCACAGTGCCAGTTGCCTATTTTTTGCTATTTTTGGTTCCAGGAAGTCAGAAAATGAATATTCTCGGAATTGGATGGGACAAAATCCAAAGTCGATATTTTCCCGGAAGATTCACGGAGCCAGAAGGAGAGCCGGAGAGGGGCCACAGGGTGGCCACACCACCCCATGGCGCGGGTCCACCTAGGCCGTGCCAGGGCATGGTGTGGGCCTCCTGGCTGGCCACTGACCTTGCCTCCTTCGCCTATAAGAGCCTCCCGATACCAAAACCCTAAAGAGTCAATCAGAAATCCACGAAAAGTTCTGTAGCGCCGCCACCACCGAAGGGGAGATTCGGGGGATAGAAAGTCTTTGTTAAGGCACCCTGCCAGGACGGGGAAGTGCCCCAGGAGCCATCTCCATCAATCTCCACCGCCATGTCCATCACCATTGCTGATTCCCATGATGAGGAGGGAGTAGTTCTTCCTCGAGGCTAAGGGTTCTACCGGTAGCTATGTGTTCATCTCTCTCTCTATGCATGATCTTGTTGTGGTCATGAGCTTTTAATCTATAGATCTACCTTGCTCCTCAAGTGCTTTATTAGATCTCTCCTCTCCCCATGTGTGTGAAAGTGACAGCGTGCTCACCATGGTGGCACTTAGGCTAGAGATTACAAATACTTGTTATGAGTTATATTTGGAGTTGGATGTTTCTATGAAATTGTGGTGTTTGTTGGACTAATCTAGTACTCAAGGTGACAGTGTGGGGTTTTCTAGATGGGAAAGGCTTACTTTGAGGTGTGTTGTTATAGCCCTACCATCGATTAGAGTGTCCAACCGGAGAGTAGTTAAGAGTAGTATCATAAAGATAAGATATTTATATGAAGGGTTCACTAGTGAAAGTATGATCCCTAGGCCTTGTTTCTAAGCATTGATACACCATTTGCATTTAGATCTGTTACATGTTTCCTTGCTTCCATCTTTATTTCAGTTTGCCTTTAGTCTTTTCCACGCCATCAAGCTATTTTCTAGCACCATTGTCTTATATCCATACCACTTGTATTTCACTATCTCTTCGCCGAACTAGTGCACCTATACACCTGACAAGTGTATTGGGTGTGTTGGGGACACAAGAGACTTATTGTATCTTGATTGCAAGGTTGCTTGAGAGGGGATACCTTTGACCACTACCTCCCTGAGTTCGATAAACCTTGGGTGATCCACTTAAGGGAAAACTTGCTGCTGTTCTACAAACCTCTGCACCAGGAGGCCCAACAAGTGTCTACAAGAATAGAAGTGCGTAGACATCAAGCTATTTTCTGGCGCCGTTGCCGGGAAGGTAAGGTAAAAGGTATTCACACCGGAGGATTAAAGAAGACGAACCTCCCACGGCAAACGCCTATTTTCTGGCGCCATTGCCGGGGAGGTAAGATAAAAGGTACTCACATCCTCCGAGGTGAGTGCTCGAAGTTATTTCCTTTAGATTCTGCAATTTTGTCTTTTTGTTTCTTGTTTTCACTAGTTAGGCTTAATGGAAAACAACAACAAAATTAGAGAGCTTTATAGTATTTATCTTGAGTTAGGACATGAAGTGTTTGAAGAGAAAATTAAAAAACCTATGGAACTTGATTTGCATGCTAATAGCAATGTTGTTAGTATGAATTCTTTGGACACCATTATTGCTAATGCTATGAAAAATTCTAAGCTTGGGGAAGCTAGTTTTTATGAAAATGATCTTTTTAGTTCCCCAGCATTGGAAGATAGCTAGTCTATTGCTTATGATGATACCAAACCTCCAATATATGATGATTACAATGATGAATATGATACTTTCAGTCCACCTACTATTGAGGAGAAAATTAATTATGATTATAATATGCCTCCTATATTTGATGATTATGGTGATGAGAATAATAATGATAGCTATTTTGTTGAATTTACTCCCACTACAATTAATAAAAATGACTATGTTTATGTGGGGAGTACTAATTCTTTTATGCATGTGGCTCATGATAAGAATGTTTTATGTGATAGTTATATTGTTAATGTTATTCATGATGCTACTAAAAGTTATTATGAGAGAGGGAAACATGGTTTTATGCATCTCAATAATATTAAGTTTCCCCTCTTTATGTTAAAAGTCTTGAAGTTGCACTTTTTTTGCTTTCCTATGCTTGTTGCTTTGTGCTTTCATGACTTGTTTCTTTACAAGATTTCTATGCATAGGAAGTGGGTTAGACTTAAATGTGCTTTGAATTTGCTTCTTGATGCTCTCTTTTACTTCAATTCATATTTCCTATGTGAGCTTCTTCTCAAACTATCATGCCTAACTTAAAGGCGTGAAAGAAAAGTACTTATTGGGAGATAACCCAAAAGTTTTAGATGAGTCTTGGAAGTTATTACTTTAGTAATAACCGTTCCTTATCCTTTTTATTTGCTTTTTGTGCCAAAGTAACATCTAATGAGAGAGAAGTAATGATTGGGAAAGTTGCTGTCCCGAAACAGATCTGTGTGCTTCACCGTAAACATTCGTGTAAAATCTCTGTACGTCTTTTTGAGGCGTGAATTTTTGTGCTTATGCCCCAGGTTGTTATCTAAATTTCGTTAGTTCAACACTTTTTGATTTGAGCAACAGAAGGTCTTCTAAAAAATTCGTCTTTATCTGCTGGTTTGTTTTGACAGATTTCTTCCATTTTCTGCATTTCCTTCTTGTTGGTTCCTTTTTGAGTTCTTTTGGGGAATTGAGCTTTTTGAGGGAAGTACTACAGTAGCTAGTGTTCTAATGGAAGTTTATTTGGTGTTAGAACTGAACCTTAAGACTTAATATCTTGAGTGCACTAATGTTGCTAATAAAGATTGTGTGAAGTTTTGTATGAAGGAAAATTTCAGGTGTATGGAAGGAATGAGTAATGAGATGAAGGATAGACTAAAGCTCAAGCTTGGGGATGCCACGCATGTCACCCCAAGAAATATCCAAGAAGTATAAGTGCAAAAGCTTGGGGATGCCCAAGGCATCCCCTTCTTCATCAATAAAAATCCCAGGTTTCTTCCAAACGCTTCATTTTTATTGTTTCATGCATAGTTGTGTTGTTCTTGGAGCGCCTTCTTCTTCGTTTTGGTTTTGGTTTTTGTTTGCTTTGGTTTTCTTAGTTTTCTGAATAAATTTGTTGGACCCCCTTTTTCATACATTGGTTTGCAAATAGTTTGGTTTGGTTTGGAAAAGAGTAGGAAAGTTCATGCTTATGTGGTAAAAATAGCTCGTTTTTGACTGTGGCCTATGCTTTGTCATGCCATGCTTGATATTGTTTTGGATTTATGCTTAGTATTCTTTGCTGTAGCATTACTTGTTATAAACAATTGAGATTTATTAATGTGCCTTGGATGAATCATGCGTTGTTTTAGCATATTAAATCATAGTATAGTGGTATTCTCCTTTGATGCTTTATTTGGGTTGACTTGGCGCATGCTCACACCATGTTATGACTATCTCAAGTCACCATAGCCTTTATTATCCTTTAGTTTTCAACTTGTAGTATCACTTTATGTTTTGATCAATGATGTTTTTGCTCTCTGCATGATTATGGCCATTATTGCTCTCTTAGTTTGTCTCTCCCAGTCTTTTGCTAGCCTCCACAACCAAGTATGAGTTCCACTCATGCATCCAACTCCCTAAACCAAGTTATTCCAAAGAGTCCACCATACCTACCTACTAGCTTATTCTATTCCAAGTATATTCATGCTTTTGTTTACCTTCCAAATTAAACTTGTCATGAGAAAACTAGTGATTAAAGCTCTCATGAACTTGATGGCACACTTTACTTCTTGCATCTAATAAACTTGAACCATTGGGTCCTTCTTTGTTGTGTATATGCTTGCGCTTTATAAGTTGAAATTAGTAGAACCATGTTTCATGGGGAACGCTTTCAACATTGCACTTGTACTTTATACCTCGTTGATATCATGTTCTTTTGCTTACGGATCCCGACGGTGTGAAATAAAAGTGGAACTTGTAAGATCATGGAGTTTGTATGTGTGTTAGAGAAACGCCTGGGCCGCTAGCCTAAGCCATGCCTAATCATGGTGGAAACTTGTAGCATCACCATAATGAGCACTCTATGAAGCATCCTCAATAAAAACCTATGCAAATAGCAAATAAAAAGATCGCTGAGATGCTCATTGTCTGCTTGCAATTTCATTTTGATTATGGGAAAGCTCTCGTATCTTGTGCAAGGGGTACCCCGTTGGCGGTTCTTAATGATACACATGTACTTACAATGACAAGAGCTTACTCGTGACTGAAGTTGAGTAGCATGAGGATCGGTCTTCGTAAGTAAGGGGCATGAGATTTCGGTTTATAACTTGTCAAGCATATTCTCTTAGTTGTGTCACTTTAACCTTAATCACCTTCAAGATGCTTATGATAGGGGTAATGAGAGCTGAAAGCTATAAGTACCATAATTTTTGGAAGCTCTTTATGAAACTTGAATCCCTACTTCCTTCTATGAAGGCCTTTCTTTTACTTTTTTTGTTGAGTCTCCACCTTCTACCTTTATGCACCTACTTTGAGAGCATAGTGGCCATTCTTAGTTCTATGTGCATTGTCCCAACCATTGTCCCAAGACTAGTTGATTGATGCATACCTTGATATTGCTTGTTCTAAACTATTTGTATCTAGTCACTCTTATGGACTTTGAAGGTGTCCTATGCATTCATATTTCCTACTCTATGAGGGACAAGCTACTATTATGCTATGTTTTCTTTATGTGAAACAAACAAACGTCTTGCAAAGCATTGTTATTCATGAATCTTTTGTTTGTATCCTTTCATGTTACAACATAGTTGCTATGTCTTATTGTTAGAACTTTATCTTTCATTTTATGATTGAAGTACTATGATCCCAACTATCAATGTTTTACAAATACTTTGATCAAGTTTATGATGGTGCATGTCACCTCAAAAATTATTCTTTCTTTTTTACCACTTACCTACTCGAGGACGAGCAGGAGTTAAGCTTGGGGATGTTGATACATTGCAAAAGTATCTATAATTTTTGATGTTCCACGCTTGGTTTTATCTACTTTCTTGTGTTTTGTTCCATCTTTGGAGTACTTTTCATATGATTTCTTGGACTAACCTATTAACAAGATGCCACAGTGCCAGTTGCCTGTTTTCTACTGTTTTTGGTTCCAGGAAGTCAGAAAATGAATATTCTCGGAATTGGACGGGACAAAAGCCAAAAGTCGATATTTTCCCGGAAGATTCACGGAGCTAGAAGGAGAGCCGGAGAGGGGCCACAGGGTGGCCACACCATCCCATGGTGCGGGTCCACCTAGGCCGCGCCAGGGCATGGTGTGGGCCCCCTGGCTGGCCACCGACCTTGCCTCCTTTGCATATAAGAGCCTCCCGATACCAAAACCCTAAAGAGTCAATCAGGAATCCACGAAAAGTTCTGCAGCGCCGTCGCCACCGAAGGGGAGATTCGGGGGACAGAAAGCCTCGGTTTCGGCACCCTGCCGGGATGGGGAAGTGCCCCCGGAGCCATCTCCATCAATGTCCACCGCCATCTCCATCACCATTGCAGATTCCCATGATGAGGAGGGAGTAGTTCTTCCTCGAGGCTAAGGGTTCTACCGGTAGCTATGTGTTCATCTCTTTCTCTATGCATGATCTTGTTGTGGTCATGAGCTTGTAATCTATAGATCTACCTTGCTCCTCAAGTGCTTTATTAGATCTCTGCTCTCCCCATGGGTGTGAAAGTGACAGCGTGCTCACCATGGTGGCACTTAGGCTAGAGATTACAAATACTTGTTATGAGTTATATTTATAGTTGGATGTTTCTATGAAATTGTGGTGTTTGTTGGACTCATCTAGTACTCAAGGTGATAGTGTGGGGTTTTCTAGATGGGAAAGGCTTACTTTGAGGTGTGTTGTTATAGCCCTACCATCGATTAGAGTGTCCAACCGGAGAGTAGTTAAGAGTAGTATCATAAAGATAAGATATTTATATGAGAGTGTTCACTAGTGAAAGTATGATCCCTAGGCCTTGTTTCTAAGCATTGATACACCGTTTGCAGTTAGATCTGTTACATGTTTGCTTGCTTCCATCTTTATTTCAGTTTGCCTTTAGTCTTTTCCACGCCATCAAGCTATTTTCTAGCACCATTGTCTTATATACATACCACTTGTATTTCACTATCTCTTCGCCGAACTAGTGCACCTATACACCTGACAAGTGTATTGGGTGTGTTGGGGACACAAGAGACTTCTTGTATCTTGATTGCAGGGTTGCTTGAGAGGGGATACCTTTGACCACTTCCTCCCTGAGTTCGATAAACCTTGGGTGATCCAGTTAAGGGAAAACTTGCTGTTGTTCTAGAAACCTCTGCACTTGGAGGCCCAACAAGTGTCTACAAGAATGGAAGTGCGTAGACATCAGAGCTATAGAGCTTTTTTTCACATTTGTCACCAGGCCAGAAACCTCCCCGAAAATCCGGAGGATACTGGCCAAGGCTGAAACATCGTGCTTCGTGGGAGTGAAAAAAATGGCAGCGTCATCCGTGTAAATGGAGACCCGGAGTCCTTGCAAACCACCAGGCATTTCGTGCAGCAACCCGGAGGCAGTAACCTTCTCCAGGATACCCTGAAGGGGGTTGATGGCGATGTCGAAAAGGAGTAGTGAAAGGGATCTCCCTATCTGAGACCACGACTATGAGAGATGTCTTTTCCTAGGACCCCGTTAAGGATGACACTATCCACTTACCAAAAAATTAGTTCACATATGATCTACTTGATCTAAAAATTATCCCATCCCACCAGATGATCTTGTGATCATCTAGAACACTTAAGAACCGATCAGTATCACCAAGAACACCCTAATCACACTCATGAGAATAGTCAAGAATTAAATTACAGCAAACAATCATCTAAGAACAACAATAATGCAATCAGGAATTAAATCATTCCTAATGTATATATGTGACTCTACACCATCAAACACTTCACATCTTGCTTGTTATTCAAGTGTATCTCTACTCTTGTGAAAATCCTTTTAAACCCTGAACATTCCTTTGACACCATAATACCCAAATCCTATATCACCAAGTGAAATCAACCAACATCTATTCCTTTCAACAAACCATATCCTTTTGTTTCCCTGAGTGTTATTCGAGTAGTTTATACTCATTATACTAAAATTCGATAGACACCATAAGAGTAGCCTAATGGGAAGGGAAACTATAGTTACTTAACTTCCATATCATGTATATTGATAAGTTTTAAACATTAGTCCTTACCGAACCGATGATGCTATTATTAGATCTAGATCTTATGACGGTAGAAGAAGATGATTGCATAACCTACAATCAGAAGGCAAGTTCATCCTTGCAAAAACCCTGTGAGACCAAGATTACAAACCATTTGCAAGTGTAGTCTTGCATGTTCTTTGAATTATTTTACAAAAAATGTTTCAAAAACTATATCACCTATATTAAAAGCAAAATACTATTTTATGAATGAAATAAAATTAGGAATGGTGAACGGTGGAAGCATGTTTGAAATACATGGAATGTAAGCCATGTTGTGGAGGTTCCATTGTATTGGGAAGTTAGGACTTAAAAAACCAATGTTGTTAGTGATTAAAAAGCACCATATAAAGCGTGATAACCACAGATCCTAAAATGGGATGGGAAGTCACTATACCTTGTTCCTTTCGTTTATCCTCGTATATAAAGTCAGGCTGAGAACCGGAGAGGTGATCAACGGTTGGGATCCCGTGTTGTCCCTTTCATGTGCTTTAGGATAATGACTGGGTATATTAGAAGGGAGGGAAACTGGGCATAAGTGTCTGGACTGAAACCCATTACAAAGGGTGGGCAGTGGGGTTGTGGAGAGGCTAGTGATTAGCTAGTCTTTATAGTGGGCCTCAAATCATGGAATTTTTAACGGGAAAATCGCCCGGATGTGCAACAAGGCTAAAGGCGTTTATGGGTAAAGTAACACATGTCTCGAGGGTGTATAAAAAGTGTCATAATACTCCTTGTACTGAGAAGAACTAAAAAATATATGTGGAAAGGTACTCCATGAAGTTCTCTACGACCAGGGAAGACTGAATGGCATATAATTATGTAAACTAAAACTTACCTTTTCTAAAAATATGATTTCGAAAACCTGCACTATCCTAGGATGTGTGATCCACAGCTATCCATCAAACAACCATATAGTTAGAAGTTTATGAGTATGCTCGTCCTCAATCTATCCTCCTTATCCCTAGATTAGGTTACAAATTCAATGACAGAACTACAAACGTGGTACTAGAAGACTTACGAGGCATCTACATGAAGTCGGAGTTAGCTCAATGATGACTGCAAGTGCACATATCAATTGTATCTAGTTTCGAAATAAGAGTATCTAACCCATAGAGAGCTATTTGGTTAAGCTCTTTATGCCCCTCATCACAATCTAACAAAGGATACTTGTAAATCTCAACTAAAGCATGTTTTAAAAGGGTTGTGTTTATGTGAAGAAAAGTAAAGAATGTAATAAAGAAAACGAGTAATGAGTGCGTTGGGATTGGTGTTGGAACTCAATAAGGATAAAATGTTCTTGAGAATGTAGGATACGCCGCTACCATATGAGAATACTTATAATTAGGATAACCTATATATTTCAGCATGATATGTGTGGAGAGAGTTCCATAATAAGATGTTCACCAACAAGTCTCACGAGCAAGCCACTTTTATGAGTCATGTGGTGAGGTCACCTCTAAATAACCACTGCGATGCCTGTGAGCAAGTCACTTCTACACACCACCACAATTGAGGGTTTCCCCATGGATACCGTTATAATATTAGTGAATCTCTCTTTTATCCCCCTTTGTCCATGTAGGTTATAAGACGATGCTTGTAGTCACAAGGTAGCACTGAACATACTCCCATATACATCCAAAGGGTAGTTCCCCCTCTTTAGTCCCAAAGGAAAATGTTATGTGGTCGACTTCACATACCATCTAGAGTGAGATATATAACACAATATCATTGATCAAGTAAAGATCAAAGACCAAAGTTATGGATCATCTTTATTTCATTTCATAATAATGCTAGGGTTTCTCCATCTCCCCAGGAATAGAGGGAACTACTCACAGATGGAAGCAATCAACAACATCATCATATTCATATGGATTGACTGAAAGTGCAAAGGAAATATCATGCGTAAACCCACAATTGTATTTGGAATTACAATAAGGTCAAAATGGATGAGAGAGGGGGTAATGGTGATGATGGAGATACAACGGTTGATGATGAGGGGGATGATGTGTGTTCCTCCGATGATCCGTGTAGTAGCAAGGATTTTACCTTCTCCAAGTTCCTCCTCCCGATCCCTTCCCGGTGAGGTGTTTCATGGCTAGAGGTGTCTATGTATATCGGATCTCAAATCCTTCTTTGCATGGTGAGAGCTTTTGACGAGGCGGACATCCTGGCAAGCAGTATGGGCGGGCAGTACGAGCAAGCTCCGCACATACTATAGGTTGTTAAGTTTGTAGTAGCTTCTCCTCACATCCTCTCTTCTCCCAAACACATGGAAAATCATTTAAATGAAATTTATCACTTAGAAATATCATATTATTACATAACATGATAGTCCCAATTGATATATTCACAAAAGACTTAATAATTCGGGATCCTGTTGAAACTATGGTAAAAGGTGCACGTGGGCGCCGTAAAAAACCAAAATTCTAACTCTACCTATGCAAAACATAGGATAAAAATGCTTTTAAAATGGAATCATCAACTTTACCAAGCTAGACTCTTGCTCATCCCCGATCAAGGTAGTGATTTATGTACAAGGTCATCATGTTCGTGAGGAACGAGTCGTTAAAATAAATGAGGCAATTGAAGCATAATTACAATATCAGATATAGAACTTCATCATGAGTTGTATCACACTCTCGCACATCACATGACTTATAGGATTCCACACCTTTTGTATTAATAATTTATATGAAGTTGGAGATTTAGCAGATCATAAAATCATCTAGTTTATCTAGATAAGCACTTGATTGAGTAGGGAAATGTTTAGGATCATTGCTTGAGTATATTTTTCAACTTGCGCCTTTCTTTTTGATTCATTAATAACATTATTTTCCTTTTGTTTTATCAACAAAATTGTATCTTGTTAATACCCTTTATGGCTCTTATTGATTTTAAACCAAGGATTAGAACATGCTTTCAAAATTTCTTATCCTAACTTATCAATACTTTATTGGTGTGGAAGACCCTAAAATCATAATAGTGGTACAAGTATCGCAAAACTCATCCTAATTCATACATATAATATAATAATCATAAACCAAAATTACTTCAAATATCATAAAGTCTAAAAACTCATTCGATATAACTCTTTCCTTGACCAAGGAAGTTGATCATGTAACTAATGAAACTTTGGAATTAACAATCTATCATGCATGCAAGAAGGTAAACATGCTAAAATAGGAAGAGAGATTAGGTGCTAAAGATCTCCCCAAGCTTGGAATCGAGCCAGGTGGGATAAAATAATCCCTCATGATTATTTGATATCGTGATGTTCTCTATGTTAGAGGCATGGTGTTGGATACGACATTACAGAGCTTCCTATTCGTCTCCTCCAGAGCTGATATATGGTGAAGGGGCTTCTGCAGGTTAGTGTACATGGAGTTCATTGCATCCTTAACCTTACCAAGTATCTCATTGAGTTCCTTCTTGCCCTCCAAATCTAGGAGGCGTTTGCACATGACTTCCCGATGGATGAGCTCTTCCTTGTAGTATTTCTCTATCTTGTTGAGGCGCTGCTCGTTCTCTGAGAGTGGAGGCCAAATGGTATATTGACGAGGTTGAGACCCTAATCATCTTGTGGCTTCACATTCATGCGGGCGTTCATGGTGACCTTCTTTCTCGTGGACGTGTGAGCTGTGGTTTCAAGTTCCTTCATCAACCTGATTAGATATTTATTACGCTTGGACGAACAGTAATTGGTGGCAATGAACTTGAGAGACTCCATGCGTCCCTTCCCGTGTGGCTTATTTGCATCCTCCTCATCTTCAGGCCTCACCATAGCAAGGTAGACGGGGTTCTTCCAACCTCTAGATGCTTGATCCATGAAGGTCTCGAATTCTTCATCGTCATAGATGACGGAGACACCTTTATTCTTTGGGCTAAGGCCTTGTGCTTCGCAGTCATCGGCTTCAATGGAGGAAGTCTGGAAACTATCCCATGAAGGAGCCATGAGACCTAAAAGATTGATGTTGCCTAGAACTGGGTAGCGCATCGAGGAGATTGGATCTGTTTATATAAGAGGAAGAAAGACCTTTGGGAAGGCTGATGAAGGGTTAATAGCAGAGAAAAACTCATGGCAGAAGTAAAAGGTTTGGCCAAGAAAATAATCCCAACAAAATAGGAAAAAAAGGATAAAAGGGGAATAAATCAATTCTGTAATGACCAACGGTATGGGCACCGCCCCTACATCATGCTTGTACCCCACGTCCTTCCAAAAAATCCAACCTCCCGAAGTCGGTAAAAATATTTCCAAGTAATCGACATGGGTTGGATGTCTCTGTATGGTCCACCCGTACTAGAATATACTGACCTTTCTTAGGCGATAATATTTTTGTTACAAAACGAGACGAAAACGAGACGAACAAAACAGAGGGTTTAACGACCAGGTGTACGTGCAGAGCCGCCTGTATGGTCTAGTCATATCAATGCTCACAAACGAACACGAACTCACGAAGGGGTTACTTCAAGCTTAACGACCTTCGGTATGGGAAGACAGTATCCACCCGTACCAGTCTCAGAAAACTAGCAGTAACCTCAGAAAACACAAGGAACACAAAAACAAAAATTAAAATAGCAAAATGATTACGAAAAATTAGAGAAGAGCAAGGTTGGGATTACCTTACTTACGTGGTGGTTGTGAAGTTTGCTTTGAGGCCTTTCCTCACTTCAACTTTTGGATTATTTTCTTCTATCCTTTGAATATGGTTGGTCACAAGAAATTGCTAAAACCATTGGAAAGAGAAACATAAAACTTTATTTTGGGACGAATACTACATGGGGGTATGCATATTGATGACACTCATTCTTGTAGTCTCATTTCTTCGATAATTATTGGTCTGTTAGCCTGTTCCTCTTTTCTTTGCAAGATCTGCAAATCAAACTCTTGCAAAAATAAAGTCTAGCAGATCATTCTTGGCTTAATGTCAGTTCTTTCTGGAATTTCCTTTAAGCTATTACGATCTGTATGCCCTCTAACTTGTCAGTAAATTACATAAGATCTAAATTTATCAGATGAGAAAATAACACCAAAGATTTCCTTCTCTGCCATCGGGTAGTTCTTTTGAGCACCGTTTAAGGTGAAACTAGCATGATGAATGATATTAAGTTCATCGCCATCATGCTAACAAAGAACATCTCCCACAGCTTCATGACTGGCATCAAAAATAAATCAAAAGGCTTTTCTAGTCTGGTGTCTTGATAATAGGAGCATCAAGAAGGGCTTGCTTTAATATAGTGAAAGTAGTAAGATAAATTTCATCAAAATTAAAAGTAGCATTTTTTGTAAAAGTTTAGTTAGCAGTCTTGCAACCATGGAGAAGTTCTTAATAAACCTTCTATAAAACCATGCATGAACTAAAAAACTTCTTATACCTTTAACAGCTCGAGGAGATGGTAGCCTCTCTATTGCTTCTATGCCCTTAGATGAGATCTTGTGACCAAGTACTATACCTTCCCGAACATGAAGTGGCACTTCTCCCAATTCAAAACCAGGTTAGTGTCTTCACATCTCTGCAAAACCTTATGGAAATTATGGAGAGAATGGTTAAATGAAGTCCCATAGAGAGAGAAGTCATCCCTGAATACTTACATAATATTTTCAACATAATCAACAAATATAGCAATCATCCATCTTTGAAACATAGCAGGTGCATTACAAAGGCCAAAAGGAATACAATGACAGGCATATAAACCAAAAGTACATGTGAATGTAGTTGGCCATCTAGATGGACATCTATTTGACAAAAACATGAACATGCTTCCTTTTCAAAAATGAGAGTGCACAAAAAGTCTCTCTAAAGTTTGATCTACAAATAACAATGGGTAGTGATCCTTTCGAGTTTCCTTATTAAGTTTTCTAAAATCAATGCACATCCTATGACCAATGATAGTTCAAGTAGGGACTAACTCATTGTGTTCATTCGAGACTATAGTGAACCCACCATTCTTTGGAACACAATGAACATGACTTACCCAATAACTTTCTTCCACATGAGAAATGGTACCTGCATCTAAGAGCCCGATTACCTCCTTTCCACCTCTTCTTTCATTTGAGGTTTTAATATTCTTTGAAAATCCGCAACCGGCTAGGCTCCCTCTTCCATAAATATTCTATGAGTGGCTATCGAGGGACTAATCCCTTTCAAATCATCCATAGAATAACCAAGAGCTTTACGGGGCATCCTCAAAACTGTGCTCCCCCAGATTAATCCTCTGAGAATCCCTGTTATGCATACACCACGATCCCATGATCAGTTTGTCATGGCAGATAACTGACAGGTTTCAAAGTAAACATCCATTACTTAAGAGAATACATGGAATACCTTAATTGCCATCATGTCTACATCAATCGTCATCAGTGAAACTTCAACAAGCGTAGAGCCTGAGCCATGAGTTAACCTACATGCAAATGACTGGGAGAACATCCTAGCCCGCAAAGTTGTCAGCGTTATCTTCATCTTCACCTTACTTGTCGAATCTGACCATGCTAATAGCCAGGGACAATGTAGTGAGTACTTTGAATGTACTCTCAGACCACCTTTAGAGAATAATAATAACTAGAGGATATGCAATATGGATGTGGTAGTAGGAGGGAGCCAAGAGAGGTTGTTTTCTCAAATTATTTCTCTTGTAGATATAACATCCACATAAATTTGTTGAAAAACTTTTGTAAAACATTTTGGAAATCTTTTTGAAAAGTTTTGGAAAACACTAAAATTGGGTCACCCATCGTTTCTTCCTTCCGGTCATCCCATGACCAGCTCCTTTCCTTCCTTTCCGACCATCCCATGGTGAAAGCATTTCCAAAGCCTTTGCTTTTTCGAAGTCCTTTTTGAAATCAAAACCAGCACCGCTCTACAACAACCTTCCCAACCGTCCATGATCGTGGACATGACTATTCGAATAGATTTACACTCGGCAGAGGTTGTACACTTTACCCATACCATCTAGGGACCCTGCCCTGATCCCGCATGGATCGTGGGTCGAGTAACCACTCCAGGCTCTCTGCATGCCACTCTAGCATAGGCCCTACCCTATGAGTTGTTCCCATAAACACCAGGACATCAGGATCCACGGACCAACCAGAGCGCCCCACTCAATATTGGAGTGTGCACTTTCAATGAGAGGCTCATAGTATCGCCCGACTGCTCACATGGGCGGTCCTACTTCCTCTAGGTGACTGTGTAACACTTGACCCTTTTTGTAAAGGAAGCCCGAAATTAGAGGGAGATGATCCCTTATAAGTAGTTGCGAGAATTCCCATACCAGAGTAGCAAACTTCCAGTCCATCCATGTCCCATTCCAGAGTAATGTGGTTGCACAGGTTAATTGTTCTAGCAAAACTGCGAAGAAATTGGTGCATTTTGTAAACCTTTTCCTCCATCTTTCCTTCAACATTTTGTAAAACAAAACCCTTTTCCTTTCTCAAACCTCTCTTGGTAGGTAAAACATCACCAAGGTTTTACCATAAAACATTTTTGTAAAACTTTTACGAGGTCTTCCCATCCTATAGTTTTGCTTCGGTGAAAGCAGATTATCCAAAGGGGTATGGTGTTATACACCATCTACCATACTAGGGACAAGCAGGTGTCATTGTCGACATAATCAGATTGGGGGTCCCTCGCATTGCACCATAGCGCATGGGCCAGGACCCACTGGTCAGCGACCCAGTAGATGTGTGGCCTGGCCGGCAAGGGTGTCGCAAGGATGTGAGCACCAAGTGCTCCAAGCAGGTATGGCCATGGAATTATGAGCCTATGGAGACCGATTGTCGGTTGTGATGTTGGTGCCTATGGATGGTACGAACTCTACAAGACAAGCCTTGATCAGCCAGCCAGGCATAGACAAGAAGGAAAAGAGAACATCACATGCGAGGTGATCCGATCCCTCCTTCAGGGGGATGCCCCGGAAGGAGGGTAAGTATGCGGTTGGGGGACAGCAAGGCCGAGAAGCGGCCTCGACTAAGCCCTAGAAGGACCATGGAACTCTTCTCCTAGGCCAGGCGTGGCCCGGGAACCAGAGTCAATTGAGCTTGGCAAGGAATGTCAGGCCCATCCTTGGGAACTAGCAGCACACCAGCACTGACAGACATCATCAAGGCAATGCAGCCCGCTGCAGTGCGCCATCGACAGGAGTAATAACTCGGAGCCTAAGCTATCACTCAGCCATCGAGTGCATCTGTGCACTGACCTGGCCATCCATTGGCCACAGGCGCTGCCCACCTGCCTGAAGACCATGTGACACACTGCGATTGAGCTCAGCAACGCCCCGGAAGGTGCTCCACACCGGCCCTTGTAGTGACCCCCTGGGGTATAAAGGAGGCACTTGGCCGAAGCTTGGGGAGTCTAGAGTCCAAGAGGCTGGACAACTTAGAGAGAGAAAGAAAGAAAGATGAAGCCCGGGGAGTGTAGAAGCTAGAGAGCTTGTGGCTCCCCGGCACCGTAGAGATTATCTTGGTGTACCTTGATCCACCCCAGATAATAATGCAACAAAGCAGGACGTAGGGTTGTTAGCCGAAGGGTGGCTCGAACCTGGGTAAAAAATGTCACGTAGGGTTGTTAGCCGAAGGGTGGCTCGAACCTGGGTAAAAAATGTCTATGTGTGCTCTGTGTGTTGTGTGCTCGAATCAGCAGGTTCCTTCATCGACGTTAAGGCTGAAACGCCTTCGTGGCCACTACCGAACAAATAGGGGTCGTCCAACATCCCTGATGTCAACGTAGGCGAGACGCGGCATCTGGCGTGCTAGGTAGGAGGGCACTCATGTTTTCAGCTTCGGGAATCAGCCTCATCATCAACAGCTTCATAATCTTTGTCGTCATCACCATCATCGCCATCAAGTTCCGTTTCGTCTTCGTGTTCAACATCGGCATCGACCGTGCCATCGCCAGCCATGGCGCCCAAGAGAGGTGCTGCCGCCAGGACCGGCCCTGCCATGTTAGACTCACCCACTGCATGGACTTGATCCCACACCCTTCCCACGATTGGGGGCTTCGATGCCGAGACTCATGCATCGCGCATGACTACCGCCGCAGGTGCCGACCCGCATCCAGGGCCAAGCACAACTGTACCACCGCCACCACCATCGTAACCGCACACCGCGGTTGAGGAAGGAGAGCATGCTAGCGGAGGTGCCACTGCGCAAGTGGTACCACCACCAGGCAACACAGGAGGCGTCACACTCGAAGATCCCTTCGTCGGCGATGCAGGAGGCGCCGCCAGTGGAGTGTCTCTATCCGGTGGCATAGGAGACACCGCCGGAGGAGGCCATCTGCCAGGAGGAATCGCACTGGGCATGGCCGGAGGAGCTAATGCCGAGACAGAGCATCAAGCGCTAACCCAGCATGTAGCAGCTCGCGTCGGGACTCGCCTCACCGTACAAAGTACTAGTCGCCAAACCCAGTCCCACTGCTCTGGGAACCGAACTTTGGGGGAAGAAGTCGCTACTGCCCGTGCCATAGCCTGGCACCCACCAGCTCCTGGGACGATAGAGTACAAGACGTGGAGTGACGACCTCGACGTGCAGCTAGAGTTTGTTAGGCTGCATTACGAGTCCGCCCACGCTCGTTCCTAGTCCAACCTGGGACCGAGGCGTGTGGTGAAGTGCGCTCCTGCCACCGTTGTAGGGCCCATGCAAAACCCTGCCCTGAGGCCGTGATACCAGAATGCTGCCCCCGGGCTGGGGGTTGCTAGACCCTGCGACGGTGGAAGGAGAACCGACTACCATGCCACATGCCACTAGGGGGCTGGCGCCCCAAGACCTATGGAAAAAGACCACATATCTGTGGTGTCACCTGCTGACCCCATGCATAGGCAAGCCAAAGGACGCCGAGGCGATTCCGCCGTGGCAAACAAGGCGCTAGTTCGAGATTACATGCTGCAGCTGCGTCAACAGTCTATGGGTGCGGCCGTCCCTAACCCGCGGGGCGCAACTGAGGCATGGAGAATGGCTTTGGGATACGGAAGCGGCTACCTCTCTGTCTCTCCTGCCTTACGGCATGTGGCGTGGCCACCAAAGTTCTATCCTATTGTCCCGATCAAGTTCGAAGGCAACACCAACCCGAAGGAGTTTCTGGCTATCTACTCCACCGCAATGGTGGTTGTGGGTGCTGATGAGAAGGTCATGGCCAACTGGTTTCCAATGGCCCTGAAGGGCACGGCCTTGTCCAGGCTCATGCATTTACCCAAGGATTCCATTCGTTCCTAGGCCGAGTTGTGTACTCACTTTTTACTACGTTCCGGGGAGCCTTCAAGCGCCCGAGAACACTCATTCAGCTCCACAAAGTGTCCAGGGGAGTGGTGAGCTGCTATGGGACTTCATGCGGTGATTTTCACAGATCGCACACACTATCATGGAGGAGGAGGACGCCACCATTATTGGCACATTCACCATGAATGTGCATGACAACAAGATGCGCAAAGAGCTTAACATGCATCCCATTAAGAGCATCCACGAGTTGTGGGATTTGGCTGACCTAGCTCATTGGTAGAGCAAGGATGCCTCGCGCCCGAAGACATTGCCCGGGAAGCCACATGAGTGGCAGACCCAGGAAGCACTCCTGCAGAGAAGAGTGTCTCGCGTAAGCAAGTCCTTCGACAGGCTTTGGCTGTGGAGCCTAGTGCTCCCGGCAGGGCTGAAAAGAAGACCAAATGGGAGGAAGAAGTGGTGGCAACCAAGCCCGCCACATGTGGTGCCCTGTGCATGAGTTCGACGATCATGATGCTCAGAACCGCCACTCCATCCTTGGTTATGTCGAGGTACGAAAGAGGCGCATCGCTAAGCAGGGGGCTAATGATACCTTCGGGAACTATTACTGCTACAACAAGGCCGACCATCATGCAATGGACTGCCCGGTCCAACCTGGCCTAGGTGCCCCTGATGTTCGCAAGAGCACAGATCGTTTGTAGCTTGTTTTGAAGTTCAGATATCAATCCCACAAGGAGCCCAAAGGTAAGTGTTTATTGATGAAGTTTTCTGTCACACCCGAAGTTGTGACAGGTCTTCGAGTGAATTGACTACAAGTGTTGAAATAAGAATGGGATTTTGATTAAATGCGATAGATTTAAATAGAACTAAAATATAATCTTCAGAAATATAATGCATAAAAGTAAAGAACGATTTTATTTGTTTGTTGTTTCCTGTAGATGGCGAAAGAAGGCCCGTGGAGATTCAGTTCATGGTGATAGTGAATGTGCCTGGTGGACGAGTGGGAAATGTAACAATTATAATCTTATAGATATATGTGTAGGCGAGCAACCTCATAATTAGTCGGAACTCCTCTTGGTAGATTTCATCCCAACTTTAATAATCCTACTAGCCTGCTACCAAAACCATATTCAGACAATAGACGATTAAGACCCTTCAGGTCGCTTAGCGATTAAGCTCCTTGGATCAGACTAATGCAATAAGCACAATGGTTACTCATTATCCTCGAGTCAGCTAGCTTTCCATTGATATCCCCGTGTCACCCGAGGGTCACCGGTCCACTACCGTACATGATCTCATCTATGTAGAACAAGGTATCATGTTGTCTGGGCCCTTAATTGGACAACAAGCATTAAGCATCCCACTGATAGTCAAGCATACATAATATAGTAATTAGAATCCATCACAAACTAATGGAAAATATATGAAGGCACATCACATCTCACCAATCCCCTACATCTCCCACGCCCAAGGGAATTACTCACACATGAGAGAAGAACATATCATCAATATAATCAAATAAAGGGAATTCGTCTTGGTATTACCATGGAGATCCACAATAAGAATAGAAAAATATCCAACACAATTCAAGATGGGAAGAAACAATCTCAAACACTAGTCTTGCAAGGTGGAGATCCTTCTCTCTCTCAAGTACAAGTAGTGGCTATGGGGGTGTATTGACTAGGAGGTCGAAGATCGTGGAGCGAGATGAAGCATGTCTTCTCCTTCTTCTCCGGATCTCTTCTTTCTCCCTTCTAGATGGTGTGGCGACTGCTCTGTTGTGTTTTCGTCCTTGGTCCCTTCATGGATGTTGTTCCTTTTAACAAGACAGAGGCGATAGCAACTATATGGCCAGGAAATTTATTCCCGCTGTATAGTTGGTCGTTAAACCTTCTCTGAGCTCCCCTCGCATGCTTCCAAAGTGGGACTTGCTTGTTTTCTCCATAATATTGTATTTCTCTAGTTAAATCCTTCTGTTGACGTTCCGAACCTGAAACACACATTAAAATTCAAGTTTTCTTTGCTACCAAAGTATTTGCGTTAGGTATAGCCAGAAAATGATCAAATCCAGGATAAAACCATCAATAAAAGCCATAAAAAATGTGTCGAATCTCACAGCTATCAACTCCCCCAAGCAGAGATGTTGCTCGCCCTCGAGTGACAAGGAAATAAGGAAGAATATCAGAGATTCGAGACTGAAAATAAAGGAACTCACAAGTTTGAATTGGTGTCAAATTCTTTTCTTCACAATTCCCGCAATCTCAAATATGATCATACAAGTATTCACAAGATTGCACTGAGTCCACTTCCTAACCACGTATATGTTTCTAGCAAATAAATCATATGCCCAAGCAAGTGTCGAAAGTTTAGCTAGGAAGGTGAGACAAATTCTTTTGGCGCCTCTGTTTGTTGAGAGATGAAAACTTTTTGGTATTGATCATTTAACCAATTAAGAGTACTCAAGTTGGCACCAAAAAATTTAATTTAAGAACAACTCATTTATTCCCATGTCAAAATTTCAAGACTCTCAAAGCACCTTTTTTCTTTCTTTTGTCTTTCAAAAACTTCAGCTCTTTCATAGAGAAATAATGCCACTATTTTTAACATGTTAATTGGGGTTGTGTTGTGCACTCGTGGCCATGCCAATAATGATGTTGAGTAATAATGGGCCAGAGGAGTACTATAACTTCACTTGGAATATGAAACCATGAGGAGACTAATTTTTTTACACGTCATAGCATTGCTACTACAGACGTTTACATAACTCAATAGCCAAAATCAAGTGGTTTCGCACATTTAGATCATTCATTGGCTAGCGGAGTTAATAGTTCTGCATGGAGCACAACAGAGTTGTAATGACACGCGTAAAGCAATATCTTACGGTAATTATTAGCAAAATTAGTGGCCTAATTTCTACTACTTTAAAGCATCCATTTAATCAAACAATTTAAATTAAGGGTACTATCGAGTCTATTTATATTAAGCACAATTGGGATGGAGTAGTTCTAAAATCAAATTCATTGAGCTAAGCATGGACTCAAGTCATCTTTCAGATGCCTTTCCTTGCTGTAAAAATGTACGATGTATTTTAACCAAGTTCATTGCTCATTTTTTCAAAGCTAAAAAGGAGACACAAGCAAAGGAATATAATTTGTTGGATAACAAGCTAAGTGGGGAGAGACTCCAGTGCAAGAAAGTAAATAATTGTAGGATCAATTTAAGGTTGCGGAGAGTGTGATGAAAGGAATGTGATACCTCCTCTTTCTTGCTTCATTCTTGTATTTGAGTCGAACCTCTCCTGTATTTCCATATTGCCAAATCACCTGAAATTAAGCAATCTCCGAGTGAAACAAAGAAACAAACTTGTAAATAAAATTACAACTAATTTTTGTGTTTTTGGTTTAGGAATGCAAAACTGAAAATAAACATGCAATTTCTAAAGAAATAAATCAAAAGAAGAAATAAAAATATGAATGCAAAGTTTGAAGGTTTTCAAACCTCCCCCAAGCTTAGGCTATTGCCAGGCTCAGTTGTTGCCGTCATTTGGCGGCTGTGGCAGGTACTGCTGGTAGAAGTCGGGGAAGTGGGTCATGAAGTGACTGAAGTTGTGAGTCAAAGTGTTCACATCTTCATTCACATCCTGAAGAGTGTGGTCGATCTCCCCAACATACTGGTTGAGCTGCTGGAACTCTTGATAGGGGACATAGCCATACCCCTACTGTGGCTGGTTGGGGCATGGTTCCCAGGCTCCTCCTGGCTGCTACTACTATCCTTCCCAAGCAAGGTTGTGCCCCTGCTCTCCCTCTTGCTCTTGGTCCTGCTCCTGCTAATCCTGCTGCCATTCATCTTCCTCTTCTTCCTCGGGCTGGTGCTCGGCCAAGATCTCTGTCACTTGGTACTTGGTGAGGATCCAAGTGTCCTTCCCACAATCAAGAAGGCTTGGGGGCATGGCATCTGAACCTGATCAATATGTGTGTCATCAAGATAACTAAATTGATATGCTCGGAGCCTCCGGTTAGCATGGTAAACACTAAGGAAGCCACAAACAGTCAAATATTTGACGTCCATAAGTTTGGAGCCGTCAATAGGTTCCATAACAGGTAGTGCAATGTTTAATGCATAGGCAAGGTGGGTTACCAATCCACCAATGCGAATATCACCTTTGGTCTTGTTGCTTTCGTGGCGAAAGTGCTGGATGAGTAGAGCTGCATGACTGGGGCTTTGTGTTGCGTTGGGGAAGAGAGCCTTAGTGATTATTGCCATGTTCGCATTGGCCATGGAACCAGTATCACCCCTTCCCAACATTGTGTTGGCATGGAACAAAGAAAAGTAGCGAATGGTTGGGTTCTGAATGGTGGACATCTTCTTCTAATAGAAGTGACTTCCACCATTAACAGAAATAACCTCCAAAGTCTCTCCACTTGTGACGCTATAGAGGTTAGTAATATTGGGCTCCCCAGTATGAGGGAAGCTGAAAGCATTGCAAAATTTCTAGAAACTCACTTCATAGTGTGTACGGTTCATGGTGAAGCTTATCATACACATGTTACCTTTCTCCCTGTGGTCGTCGTAGAAGGAGGCAAGGAAATCATGGGTGAGCTCGGCGTATATGTGGTGGGTTGCAAAGCCAAGTACCGCCAACCCCGACCTGCTGCACATGAGGTCAAAGTCCGTCTTCAACCCGGCCGCGGTGAGAAAGTTGTGGTCGGCCCAACGTGTGGGCAACACCCTCCTTGATGCGACAATGTCCATCTTGGAGGTGCACGGGGCTCGGGCCCCCGAACTTGAGCCCTCTTCCCGTTGGCGCTTGCTCGAACGAAAGAGGCTACCGATTTTATTCATCGTGATGCACTGAAAAATTTCACCATAAAACCTTAGGCATATAGTTTCTATATGATATATGAACGATTCTACGTGGAAAAATTCAATCCTAATGTGAGAAATTAATAGGGAAAACTAAATAATCTTGAGTTCATCCACTAGAACAATGTGAGAGTTTCAACCATGGAAATCTGAAAATAAAGCATGGATAGGGAGAGAAACATACCGATCTGTTGATTCCCCCACTCAAACGAATGAAATCCGCAAAGAATCAAGAGTTCTAGGTGGATTTTGAGAGCTTTGGAGAGAGAATATGAGAGAAATAATTAGGAAAGGAGGAAGACCTAGACACCTGATGCGATTTTGTGGTCGCACCGAACTATACGGCCGGAACTATACGGCCGGGTGATGGTGCTCCGCCCGTATAGTTGCACTGGTGCCGCCAACTAGGGTTTCTTTATACAGGAAAACAACTATACGGGAGCAACTATATGGCTGGTGAAATTGATCCCGCCGTATAGTTGGTCGTTAAACCGCCTGTCTCTCGAGATAAATTTCTAAAACTGGCATCGATATCTATACGGCCAGAATTTTTATTCCCGCCATATAGTTGGTCGTTAAACCCACAGTCCTTTTGGCATAAAATTCTACGAAGGCATCGATATCTATACGGCCGGAACTATACGATCGGAATTTTTATTCCTGCCGTATAGTTGGTCGTTAAACTGTCTGTGCCTTCAATGAAAATATATTGATGGCAAAGATAACTATACGACCGGAACTATATGACCGGATTTTTTATTCGCGCCGTATAGTTGGTCGTTAAACCATCAGTAATCATCAAAAAAATTCTATTTTTTCGAGGATACCTTCTTATCCCATAACTTTGCGAAATACCAGGTTTTTAACAGAGTAAAAACTATCGACCAACATTAGCATATTAAAAGAAAAATTTTAGCTTCTGTAAATAGAAAACTCAAACTTTTATTCTTATTACTATTCTCTACTCATTCAATTGACATTTCTACTACTTTCTGACAGCTGCATCTTCACGAGCGCGCTTCCACAAGAATGTCTATGAAAAAGTGGTGGGAATACGATGAACTTTTATTCTCTAATCTACTAAATTGACGAAAATGGGTTGACTCCCATTAAGCATTTAATAAGAATGGTTGAATCATTCAACCTCTTCTTTCTTCTGGAATTCTTACCTTTGGTTGCCCCTTATCGATGGCACTTACCACATGAACTCGTTTAGTCAGTGGAACATATCTTTCTCCTGCTTCTAGCTTCTTTGGAAAATACCGGATGATTTCAGCATCATAAACATTGAAGATAATATTCCCTTCTACGCAATCTACTGATGCTCCTGCAGTACTGAGGAAGGGTCTTCCAAGTATTATAGATAATCTTTCATCTTCTGGCATTTCAATAATGATAAAATCAGTGGGAATAACATGCTCATCTATCCTAAGTAAGACATCCTCAATCATACAAACAGGTTGTTCAGTGGACTTGTCAGCCATTTGTAAAGTGATAGTAGTAGGAGAATATACCCCTAATCCTAACCTTTTATAGAGGGAGTATGGCATTACACTAACCCCTGCTCCTAGATCACATAAGGCATTATGAATATCTATTTTACCTATTGAGCATGAAATAGTTGGGATTCCAGGATCTCCGGACTTAGACAACAACTTCCTGTCAGCAGGATAGGTAGTTACCATGGCAACAATTTCAGTTATTTCTTTCTTTCTACTAAGAATATCATGAAGGAATTTACCATAAGTAGGAACTTTGATTGCATCCACAAATGGGATTTCTAGACGAAGGTCACTAAGTGCCTTTGAAAAGAGTTATAAATTACCTCATCCGGTGCTTTCTTTTTTCGATCTGGATAAGGAAGCTTTTTGTCACCTGACTTACTCTTGTATTTTACCTTTTTCGGGGGGTTAGGCTCTTTCGTTGCTTTCTTTTGTGGATGCTTATTGCTTTTCTTCTTTTCTACCACAACAACTTCATCTTCTTTACTTGTTTCTTTATCTTCTCTTGGATCAACCGTTTCTGCATCAGAGTCATAATGATCATCCTGTGCATCATTGTGGTCCTCCTTGGTTTGCTCTTGTGTCTTAGTCTCATCTTGAGGATCCACCAATGTATCGTGTTCTTGACATGCTTCAAGCAAGTCTTTTTTCCTTACGCTCTTTTTTAGCTTCATATTCCGGTGGTCCTAAGGGTCCTGTAACAACTCCACCCCTTCTTGTGACAACATTAGTAGGAACAGAAATATCTTTATCATCATGAAGAAAAATTTGATAACCAGATGCTATTTGTTCGCACTGGGTTTCAATCATACTAAGATACTTATGAAATAGTTTTATTTCTTGGCCAATCTCATCATAATTTTCTATGAGTTCTGCCAAAATCTTTTTGTGTTTTTGGAAATGCTTATGCAAGTTATTATGAGATTTTACTTGTCGATTTTTTAATTCTTGAAAAACTTTTATAGTTTCATCTTCTTCAGTTAAGACTTGTAACAAATCCTCTTTGTTTTCCTTAGCAAGTTCAGAAGGTATATCTTTTTCTTTCATAGTTTTACGCACCTCAGGCATAAGATCAGGAGTTATCCGAAGTATCCCTTTTTCCGACTTAGTGCCAAAATCAGGATTATATAAAGAATCATTCTTAGCCCTAGTAGACATTAATTCCAAACATTCCTTAATATTTAAAGTATTTATGGATCATCCCGCTGAGAAGTTAAGCAATTCCTTACATTGAGTGTTGAGACCATCGTAAAATAAATGGCAGATTGTTAGTTTAGAATAGCCATGATTAGGAATACTATTGATCATTCCAAAGAATCTTTCCCAGGCTTGTGTGTAGTTTTCTCCCACGTTCTGACTAAAGTTGCCTATGTTCTTTCTTATTTCAGTTACCTTTTTAAAAGGAAGAAACATGTTTATGAATTTGGTAATGCAGTTGTCCCAACATTTAATGTAATGGCGAGGGAGAGAATATAACCAGTCTAGAGCTTTACCTTTAAGAGACCATCGAAATAATTTAAGACGAGAGATGTCTCTTGTCAAACCTTTTGGTCCAAGCGATGTTATCACATCGTGAAACTCTCTAATATGTCTTCCTGGGTCTTCATCTTCCCTTCTACTGAAAGCTTTCTCCTGGAAAATTTTAATAATTCCACCATCAAATCGATATTCTCTAACTCCGGGATTAGGGAACTCTATTGGTTGTTTAAGAAGTTCAGAACTTGGAGCATTGTATTCACTGAGAGTTTTCTCAGGTTTCAGAGGAGTTGTCCTGTAAATAGATATGATTTCCATAATATCACTTAGTTTTTCAACTTCAACTTTATTTGATCTTAAATGTTTTTCAATAATTTCTTCACGCCTTTGAGCAGGCACGTGCTCTATATAATCCGGCAGGTAGGTGCTACCAGAGCGTGTAGACCCTTTGTCTCCTAGCGAGAACATTTTGTAGTAGCAACATCTGAAATGTCAAAAGACAAACACTTAGCGCTTAGCTCCTCGGCAACAGCGCCAGAAAATAGCTTGATGTCTGTAAGGTCATAGATTGTTTGTAGATAGTTTTGAAGTTCAGATACCAATCCCAACAAGGAGCCCAAAGGTAAGTGTTTATTGATGAAGTCTCTGGCACACCCAAGGTTGTCATAGGTCTTCGATTGAATTGGCTGCAAGTTTTGAAATAAGAATGGGATTTTGATTAAATGCGATAAATTTAAATAGAACTAAAATATAAGCTTCAGAAATATAATGCATAAAAGTAAAGAACGATTTTGCTTGTTTGTTGTTTACTGCAGATGGAGAAAGAAGGCGTGGGGAGATTCAGTTCATGGTGATAGTGAATGTGCCAGGTGGATGAGTGGTAAATGTAACTATTACAATCTTATAGATATATGTGTAGGCGAGCAACCCATAATTAGCCGGAACTCCTCTTGGTAGATGATGTCTACGCACTTCGATTCTTGTAGATAGTTTTTGAGCCTCCAAGTGCAGAGGTTTGTAGAACAGCAACAAGTTTTCCCTTAAGTGGATTACCCAAGGTTTATCGAACTCAGGGAGGAAGTGGTCAAAGGTATCCCCTCTCAAGCAATCCTGCAATCAAGATACAAGAAGTCTCTTGTGTCCCCAACACACCGAATACACTTTTCAGGTGTATAGGTGCACTAGTTCGGCGAAGAGATAGTGAAATACAAGTGGTATGGATATAAGACAACAGTACTAGAAAATAGCTTGATGGGAGAAAAATACTAAAGGAAAAAAGATGGAAGCAAGCAAACATGTAATAGATCTAATAGAAAAGAGTGTTTCAGTGATTAGACAACAAGGCCTAGGGATCATACTTTCACTAGTGAACACTCTCATATAGATATCTTCTCTTTATGATACTACTCTGAAATACTCTCCGGTTGGACACTCTAATCCATGGTAGGGCTATAACAGCACACCTCAAAGTTCATCTTTCCCATCTTGATAACCCCACACTGTCACCTTGAGTACTAGATGAGTCCAACAAACACCACAATTTCATAAAAACATCCAACTCCAAATATAAATCATAACAAGTATTTGTAATATCTAGCCTAAGTGCCACCATGGTGTGCACACTGTCAACTTCACACACATGGGGAGAGCAGAGATCTATTAAAGCACTTGAGTAGCAAGGTAGATCTATAGATTACAAGCTCATGATTTCAATAAGATCATGCATAGAGAGAGAGATGAACACATAGCTACCGGTAGAACCCTTAGCCTCGAGTGAGAAATACTCCCTCCTCATCATGGGAATCAGCAATGGTGATGGAGATGGTGGTGGAGATCGATGGAGATGGCTCCGGGGGCACTTCCTCGTCCCGGTAGGGTGCCAGAACAGAGACTTTCTGTTCCCCGAATCTCCCCTTCGGTGGCGGCGGTGCTGCAGAACTTTTCCATGCTGGAGGCTTGACGATTTAGGGTTTCTGTATCGGGAGGAATATATAGGCGAAGGGGCGAGGTCGGCCAGCCAGGGGGCCCACACCATGCCCTGGCGCGGCCTGGGGGTACTCGCGCCTAGGGGTGGTTTGTCCACCCTGTGGCCCCCTTCGTCTCTCCTTCTGGCTCCGTGAATCTTATGAGAAAACAACGACTTTGGCTTTTGTCTGGTCCAATTTCGAGAATATTCATTTCCTGACTTTCTGGAACCAAAAACGGCAGAAAACAGGCAATTGGTACTGTGGCATCTTGTTAATAGGTTATTCCAAGAACGTGTGTAGAAAGTACTCCAAAGTGTGGACAAAACATAAGAAAGTAGATATAAACCAAGCATGGAACATCAAAAATTATAGATACATTTGCAACGTATCAACATCCCCAAGCTTAACTCCTTCTCGTCCTCGAGTAGGTAAGTGATAAAAAAGAAAGAATAATTTTTGAGCATGCACCATCTAAACATGATCAAAGTATTTGTAGAACATTCAAAGCTAGGATCATAGTACTTCAATCATAACATGAAAGATAAAGTTCTAACAATAAGGCATAGCAACTATGTTGCAACCTGAAAAGGCACAAACAAAATATTCATGAATAACAATGCTTTGCAATACGTTTGTTTGTTTCACATAAAGAAAACATAGCATAGTGGCATTCAGCTTGTCCCTCATAGAGTAGCAAACATAAATGCATAGGACACCTTCAAAGTTCATAAGAGTGACTAGATACAAATAGTTTAAAACGAGCAATATCAAACATATGCATCAATCAACAAATCTTGGGACAATGCACATAGAACTAAGAATGGCCACTATGCTCTCAAAGTAGGTGCATAAAGATAGAAGGTGGAGACTCAACATAAAAGTAAAAGAAAGGCCTTCATAGAAGGAAGTAGGGATTCAAGTCTCATAAAGAGCTTCCAAAATTTATGGTACTTAATAGCTTTCAGCTCTCATTGCCCCTATCATAAGCATCTTGAAGTGATTAAGGTTAAAGTGAACAAACTATGGTGTATATGCTTGACGAAGTATAAGTTGGAAATCTCATGTCCCTTGAATAGAACGTGTGTATCATAGAGGGCCGAGGGCCGCTCCTCATGCTACTCAAGTTTAGTCAACGGTAAGTTCTTGTCATCGTAAGTACATGTGTATCATAGAGAACCGCCAATGGGGTACCCCTTGTCCGATGATACGGAAGAATCCCCATATCAAAATGACAAGGCAAGCAGACAACGAGCATCTCAGCACTTCTTACTTACCATGGGAAAATGGTGCTTTTTTCTCTCTTTCCTCTTTTCTCATATCTCTTTTTTTCTTTTCTTTTTCACTTTTTCTCAATCTCTATCTGACTCTTTTTTATAAGAAAAATGCTTCAGAGACAGCTCATTATGGTTACGCTGCAGGTTTCCACCATGACATCATGGATTAGACCAGCGGCCCGGGCGTTTATCTAACACATATACATAACTCCATGAACTTACAAGCTCCCCTTTCATCTCACACCGACGACATCCATTGACAAAAGAGCATGATATCAACTAGGTACAAAGTACAAGTGCAATGTTGAAAGCGTTCCCCATGACAACATGGTGGCAGCATGGTTCTGCTAATCCCCAACAAATAAGTGCAAGCATATACAACATAGACGACACGATGGTTCAAGTTTATTAAGGGCAAGAAAAGTAAAGTGTGCCATCAAGTTCGTGAGAGCTTTAATCACTAGTTTTCTCATAACAAGTTTAATTTGGAAGGTAGATAAAAACATGAATATACTTGGAATAGCATATGCTAGTAGGTAGGTATGGTGGACTCTTTGGAATAACTTGGTTTAAGGAATTGGATGCATGAGTGGAACTCATACTTGGTTACGGAGGCTAGCAAAAGACTGGGAGCGACAAAATAAGAGAGAAATAATGGCCATAATCATGCAAAGCGAAAAAACATCATTAATTAAAGCATAAAGTGATATTACAAGTTGAAAACTAAAGGATCATAAAGGCTATGGTGAATTGGGATAGTCATAACATGGTGTGTGCATGTGCCAAGTCAACCCAATTAAAACATCAAAGGAGAATACCACAATACTATGCTTTAATATGCTAAAACAACGCATGATTCTTCCAGGGCACATTAAGCAATCTCAATTGTTTATAACATGTCATGCTATAGCAAAAATCACTAAGCTTAAAGCCAAAACAATATCAAGCATGACATGACAAAGCATAGGCCATAGTCGAAAACAAGCTCTTTTTACCACTTAAGCATGAACTTTCCTACTCTTTTCCAATCCAATCGACTTATTTGAAACAACTCACAAAGATAATAGTAAATAAAGATCAGTGAGATTGTCTCACAAATACACAAAGAAGAACTAAAAAGTTCTAAGCTGAAATCACAAGAAAACTAAGGCTAAACACAGTGCTAGCAAAAGAGAACACTCACAAAACAATAAGAATGAAAACTAGAGTGTTCTAAACAGTGAAAGCAGAGTCTCTCTCTCCAAAAGAAGTGTTGGGATCCAACCAACTTATTCAGAAAACTAAGAAAACCAAGCAAACAAAAAACCAAAACGAAAACAAAAAAGAAGACGCTCCAAGAACAACACAACAGTGCATGAAACAATAAAAACGAAGTGTCTAGAAAGACCTGAGATTTTTATTGATGAAGAAGGGGATAACTTGGGCATCCCCAAGCTTTGACGCTTGTACTTCTTGGATATTTCCTGGGGTGACACGCGTGGCATCCCCAAGCTTGAGCTTTAGTCCATTCTTTATCTCATTACTCATACCTTCCATACACCTGAAATTTTTCCTTCATACAAAACTTCACACAATCTTTATTAGCAACATTAGTGCACTCAAGATAATAAGTCTTTAGGTTCAGTTTCAACACCAATAAAACTTCCATTAAAACACAAGCTACTGTAGCACTTCCCTCAAAAATTTCAATTCCCCAAAAGAACTAAAAAAGGAACCAACAAGAAGCAAATTCAAATAATGGCAGAAAACTGTCAAAACAGACCAGCAGGTAAAGAAGAATTTTTTCGAAGACCTTCTGTTGCTCAAATCGAAAAGTGTTGAACTAACAAAAGTTATATAACAACCTGGGGCAGAAACACAAAACTTCACGCCTCAAAAAGACGTACAGTAATTTTACACGAATTTTTACGGTGAAGCACATAAATCTGTTTCGGGACAGCAACCTTCCCAATCACTACTTCTCTCTCATTAGAGGTTACTCTTGGCACAAAAAGCAAATAAAAAGGATAAGGAGCGGTTATTACTGAAGTAATAACTTTCAAGACTCATCTAAAACTTTTGAATTATCTCCCAATAAGTACTTTTCTTTAACGCCTTTAAGTTAGGCTTGATAGTTTGAGAAGATGCTCACATAAAAATATGAATTGAAGTAAAAGAGAGCATCAAGAAGAAAATTCAAAACACATTTAAGTCTAACCCACTTCCTATGCATAGGAATATTGTAAAGAAAAAGTCATGAAAGCACAAAGCAACAAGCATAGGAAAGCAAAACAAGTGCAACTTCAAAAATTTCAACATAAAGCGGGGAAACTTAATATTGTTGTGATACATAAAACCATGTTTCCCTCTCCATAATAACTTTCAGTAGAATCATGAATAAAATTAACAATATAACTATCACATACAACATTCTTATCATGAGCCACATGCATAAAACAATTATTACTCTCCCTATAAGAATAGTCATTCTTATTAATTGTAGTGGGAGCAAATTGAACAAAATAGTTATCATTATTATTCTCATAACCATAATCATCAAATATATGAGGCATATTGTAATCATAATTAATTTTCTCCTCAATAGTAGGTGGACTGAAAATATCATAGTCATCATTGTAATCATCATATATTGGAGGTTTGGTATAATCATAAGCAATAGGATAGCTATCTTCCAAAGCTGGGGAACTAAAAAGATTATTTTCATAAAAACTAACTTCCCCAAGCTTAGACTTTTCCATAACATTAGCAATAATGGTGTCCAAAGATTCATACTAACAACATTTCTATTAGCATGCAAATAAAGTTCCATAGGTTTTTTAATTTCCTCTTCAAACACTTCATGTCCTAACTCCAGATAAATACTATAAAGCTCTCTAATTTTTTTGTTGTTTTCCATTAAGCCTAACTAGTGAAAATAAAAACAAGAAATAAAAAGATAAAATTGCAGAATCTAAAGGAAATAACTTCGAGCACTCACACCGGAGGATGTGAGTACCTTTTACCTAACCTCCCCAGCAACGGCGCCAGAAAATAGCTTGATGTCTACGCACTTCTATTCTTGTAGAAAGTTGTTGGGCCTCCAAGTGAAGAGGTTTGCAGAACAACAACAAGTTTTCCCTTAAGTGGATTACCCACGGTTTATCGAACTCAGGGAGGAAGTGGTCAAAGGTATCCCCTCTCAAGCAACCCTACAATCAAGATACAAGAAGTCTCTTGTGTCCCCAACACACCCAATACACTTGTCAGGTGTATAGGTGCACTAGTTCGGCGAAGAGATAGTGAAATACAAGTGGTATGGATATAAGACAACGGTGCTAGAAAACAGCTTGATGGGAGAAAAAGACTAAAGGCAAAAAGATGGAAGCAAGCAAACATGTAATATATCTAATAGAAAACGGTGTTTCAGTGCTTAGAAACAAGGCCTAGGGATACTTTCGAACACTATCATATAGATATCTTATCTTTATGATACTACTCTGAACTACTCTCTGGTTGGACACTCTAATCCATGGTAGGGCTATAACAACACACCTCAAAGTTCATCTTTCCCATCTAGATAACCCCACACTGTCACCTTGAGCACTAGATGAGTCCAACAAACACCACAATTTCATAAAGACATCCAACTCCAAATACAACTCACAAAAAGTATTTGTAATATCTAGCCTAAGTGCCACCATGGTGTGCACACGATCAACTTCACACACATGGGCAGAGCAGAGATCTATTAAAGCACTTGAGTAGCAAGGTAGATCTATAGATTACAAGGTCATGATCTCAATAAGATCATGCATAGAGAGAGAGATGAACACATAGCTACTGGTACAACCCTTAGCCTCGAGAGAGAACTACTCCCTCCTCATCATGTGAATCAGCAATGGTGATGGAGATGGTGGTGGAGATCGATGGAGATGGCTCCGGGGGCACTTCCCCGTCCCGTCAGGGTGCCGGAATTGAGACATTTTGTTCCCCGAATCTCCCCTTCGGTGGCGGCGGTGCTGCGGAACTTTTCGTGGCTGGAGGCTTGACGATTTAGGGTTTCTGTATCGGGAGGAATATATAGGAGAAGGGGCAAGTCTGGTCTCCAGCCAGGTGTCCCACACCATGCCCTAGCACGGCCTGGGGACCCGCGCCTAGGGGTGGTTTGGCCACCCTGTGGCCCCCCTTCGTCTCTCCTTCTGGCTCCGTGAATCTTCCGGGAAAATAACGACTTTGGCTTTTGTCCGGTCCAATTCTGAGAATATTCATTTTCTGACTTTCTGGAACCAAAAATAGCAGATAATAGGCAACTAACACTGTGGCATCTTGTTAATAGGTTAGTCCAAGAAAGTGTGTAGAAAGTACTCCAAAGTGTGGAAAAAACATAAGAAAGTAGATATAAACCAAGCATGGAACATCAACAATTATAGATATGTTTGCAACGTATCAGTAGATTTCATCCCAACTTCAATAATCCTACTAGCCTGCTACCAAAACCATGGTCAGACACTAGACGATTAAGACCCTTCAGGTCGCTTAGCAATTAAGCTCATTGGATCGGACTAATGAAATAAGCAAAGTGGTTACTCGTTATCCTCGAGTCAACTAGCTTTCCATTGATATCCCCGTGACACCCGAGGGTCACTGGTCCACTAGCGTACAAGATCTCATCTATTTAGGACAAGGTATGATGTTGTCTGGGCCCTTAATTGGACAACAAGCATTAAGCATCCTACATATAGTCAAGAACACATAATATAGTAATTACAATCAATCACAAACTAGTGGAAAATATATGAAGGCACATCACATCTCACCAATCCCCTACATCTCCCACGCTCAAGGGAATTACTCACACATGAGAGAAGAATAGATCATCAATATAATATAATAAAGGGAATTCGTCTTGGTATTATTGTGGAGATCCACAATAAGAATATAAAAATATCTAACACAATTCAAGATGGGAAGAAACAATCTCAAACCCTAGTCTTGCAAGGTGGAGATCCCTCTCTCTCTAAAGTACAAGTAGTGGCTATGGGGGTGTATTGACTAGGAGGTCGAAGATCATGGAGCGAGATGAAAAACGTCTTCTCCTTCCTCTCTGGATCTCTTCTTTCTCCCTTCTGGATGGTATGGCGGCTGCTCTGTTGTGTTTTCATAATCGGTCCCTTCATGGAAGTTGTTCCTTTTGACAAGATAGAGGAGGCGGCAACTATACAGCAGGAACTATACGGCTGGAAAGTTTATTCCCACCGTATAGTTGGTCGTTAAACTGTCTATGGGCTCCCTCGCATGTTTCCAAAGTGGGACTTGCTTGTTTTCTCCAGAATATTGTGTTTCTCTAGTTAAATCCTTCTGTTAACGTTCAGAACCTCAAACACACATTAAAATCCAAGTTTTCTTTGCTACAGAAGTATTAGTGTTAGGTAAAGCCAGAAAACGATCAAATCCGGGAGAAAACCATCAATAAAATCCATCAAAAATTTGTCGAATCTCACAGCTATCAGCCCCCGCTCGAGGTCGCTGGGGCAACATGGGTGCTGCACAAGGAGGGGATGAAGGCGTTGGAGACAGAGCAAGAGCGAGGCATGGAGGGGGTAGCAGCAACGCAGCCCCTCAACCGCACGGCAATGGCCTAGCCTAGTCGTTAACCAAGGCTGTGACGACGATTGGTGCGGACAGTACCAACAAGTACAGGACTTCGCGTGCGCACACGGAGGAGCCTACACCATGACTTCCACCTGTAGCTGCACATCAAATGGGATAAAAGATAATAATTGGCATAGTCATGTATAATGTTTGAATGGAGATAATTTGTTGTGGGCAACACATCCTAACATTCTAGAGCCCCTATGATGTAGTGGGCATAGAAATAGTCTTTAATTCCAACCGAGAGCACACCAAAGCCACGAGTTACAAACGATTATTAAGTGTAAACACATATCAAAGCTTTAAGTGGTCCCAAATGGGGCGCTAAGCGAAGACCGTACTACCCTTTCTGTCACTGAGGTTCCTATGAGATCGCCGCTAGCCAAGTATCCCACCTCAAACCTTTATCAATCTATGGGATCTTGGATACCTACAAGTCCATAGATCGAGACAAGAGACGGAGAAACAAAAGATACAAATCACAATTCCAAACAAAATACAATTCTCCCATGATCTAGATGCACATAATTGATGCGAGGTTTCTCCCCAAACCGCAGCCCGTGAGGACTACTCACTCATAATAAATAGACCGGAGATAGAAAACACCATACAAATACTTAGATTGAGATAAAATATTCTTATAATGGTCGCCAAATCACAAGGAGATCTAAAGTACAAAGTAATGGCTATGGCTAGTGGATGGCTGAATGGTGGAAGTGATGAACAATGGTGTGGATCTCCTTCGTTGGTGTTATGATACAATCTGTGAATGGCGGCTCTCTGGCTGGCGGCTAGAGCCTCAAAATATATAGGCGTCTTCACGAAAGTTGTAGGGTTTGACGAGACGAAGCCGTCGCCACCTGATACAAGCAGGCGATACAGGCGGACCACGCCCGTACCAGTGGTTGTTAAGCTTGCTGACGCCCTGGAACGACTCCCCAATTACTTGCCCGTGTGTAATTCCTCAAAATCTTTCATTATGACTCCTTATTTTGCATTAAAAGCCGTGATTTCCTGCGTAACATAAATCAAAGAGAGGATTTGCGTATCTTTGCAATTATTAGTCATTAGTGGCAATATTTTTGGAAATTGCTTGACCAAAAACAACGTTAAAACGCGTTGGAAGATGGCAAAAACGGGAGCCATCAACTTCCCCAAAGTTCAAACCTTGATCGTCCTCGAGCAAGAAGAACCAGAAGAACTATAAGGAATTCAGCGTTTAAACTTGAAACAACAAGAATAAGAGTTCACTTACAGTTGGTAGTCGTATGTGCTCAACACTTCATTCATTTGCGAAGCTTATCAAAGTTAGAGAGATGACAAGAATACTATACAAGCTTCGGTAAGTCAAGATAATCAAAGTAAAGTTTAATATAAGTATAAGTAACTAGAAGTGTTGCAATCAGTCCAATTCCTCTAATTAACTCTCAACTCGCCAAGGAACACTAGGATGTTTAAATAGCTTAATTGAGTAAGAGAGTTTCATGTCCCAAATAGTATAACAATGAAGTGTCTTAATTACACCCACATCAATAAATCAAGTCTGTCAGAAACACTTCTAATCCAATCATTTTTTTTCAAGAAAAACTCGTAAAGTAGTAATGAGACCATGCCAAGGACTTGTTAGGTAGATCCTCATAGATATCTTTTTACTTTCTTTCATTTTTCGAGGATCGTTCATTGTTTCTTTTACAAGTGGTTGCACAACCTTTGAGAGTACCGATACTTTTGTCCATATATTGACATGGATGCCACTCATGTCATCAACTCATAGTCGAAATTCGGGGTTATACCATAGATCGTCCAAAAGCTAGAGGAGTTGTTGGAATCCCAAAGGTGCGCATTAGAGACATAGAACAAAGTTGTCTCACTTAGTTCTCTCCTTTTTGAGCTAGTACCATGGTTTGACCCACAAGGTTAGCTTTGGCATGCATCACAATTACCACTAGACTTTATTTCAATCAAACAACTCGTTTCATGAATGTCGTCAAGACTATGAAAATATCTATGGGGTTAAGTATCATCAAGGGTATACTCTCAAGAATATCGTTCATCAAACAAGTCATAAATTTCAGACTTTTTATTATTGTACTTGTTTGGCATTATTATTTCCAAGGCATGACACGGTTAACTAAAATAACAAGAGCAAGAGGTTCAACAACTAATCATCATACCAATAAAAAGCCTAAATATAACCATATTAAATTACTTCCCACTACCATGACATCTTAGCAAATCAACAAACTAAGATAAACAACTCAAACTTCATAAGTGGGAGACATAGGACATAGCTCTCCTAAGTGACTTCATGACCCTCTTCCTTGTAGGGATGTGTTCCTTCAAAACTCAAACACGATTACTCTCGAAATGATATTAAAGCGAAGAGGCAAAGTATGAATCCACATTTATGAAAAAAGGAAAAAAAATCTTTTTGTATTTTTGAGGATAGGTATTAAAGAATAGAAAAGAACTTGCGACCAAGCAAGGGTTTAAGAAAAGTAAAACAAACAAAAACAAAAATAAACTAAAACGAAATCAAATTAAAAAGCAAAAAGCAAAGTGTTGGAACAAGCCAACACGAGTGTTTCAAACCTCCCAATGAGCTGGAGTACAACCTTGTTATTACACAATTAAATTTTCCAGGGGAACACATCCCCAAGGTCAGGCTTTTACAAGCCCTTTTGTTCCTCATTGTGGTGGCGGTGGATAATCTCCCACGTTCCATTGGTTACTCCAATCATGGAATTGGGTGGAGAGTCTTGCAGTGGCATATCGAAGGTTGATGGAGAGGTTGTTCATGGTTTGAATATTTCCTTCGAGTGCGTAGATGTCTTCATAGGTGGTGTAGTAGTTTGGTGGCTGCACATCTTGTTTGGCTCCTCCTTGTTCTACTTCTGCATCTTCTCCTCCTCCCACGAGTATTTCTTGTTGGGGTAGATTAGCTCCAACATGCGCGTCATAACACGAACATCCATCCTCGAGAATAAACCGTTAGGCAAAGGAGCCGGGATCAAGTGATCCGCTCTAGGTATATTGAAGAAATATCTACCATGATATTTAGAAATCATACCATATGCTCTTAGAGTAGAAATACCGAGATGATTACTTCCAGTCAATAGTTGGATGTTACCTAGGTTGATGCAAAGTGCGCGTGTAAGAACGGTCACAACTCCTCCTCCACATATGGGTCCTCGACATTGAAGAGCCTGATACTTAAGGTAAAACACAAGAAGAGCGCCCAAATTTGGCATTAAGTTACAATTAATAAGAGCAGCTTTTACGAGGATCAACATGTCCTTCTCATTAACTCTAGTAAACTCACCACGTGTCTGCATTGTGTTAGCAATCACATAATAAATATCGAATAGTAGGATGATCAATTTTGTTCCCCTTGGGTGTGTTTCCACGAATTTTCATCAAATTAAAATATTGTGAAGGGGAAGGATCTAAAACAAAGGTAGTTGTGTGTACATCAGTGGTGTTGATGGAAAACCCAAAGCATTGAGCCCATTGAGTGAGTGTTAAAGTATACTCATAGTTCATAAGGCAGAATTTGATTCGATCAACTCCGGGCCTTTGTTCCTCAGAACAACCATAAGGATCCACAATGTGCGTCAAGGGTGCGGAAGAACTCAAGCATCAAGCAGCGATACGTCGCAACATCCTGAAAGACAAAATTGTACAAACCAACATTGTTGTAAAGTAAATCAAAATTACCACGAATACCAAGTTGGTTCAGGATATAAGGACACACCCACTTGGTGGACTTGATTTCTCGAACCTTGAGACGGTCAAAACGGCTCAGTTGGAACTCCTCGGTGAACTCGATATCAAGTGACTCGGCGGTTAACATATCAACGGGTGGTGCGGACGATTCTGCAGGCATCTCACGTGTACGACTCCTCGTGTTCATATAATAAATAAAAACAAGAGAAAGTAATAAAGATTTCTAATATTTTTTTGATCCAATAAAAAAATAGCCTAAGTGATTCTCTTACAGTAACTACAAAAGAAACTACTCTAAGAACAATGGTAAGCATACTCAATATCAAGGTTGAATCAAGAACAACACCTATGTCTAGATTGACAATGATAAATGATTGAGTGAAGCTTTTGCACAAATAAGTTTGGGATCGGAGGAGAATCATACCTTAGATCAAATGAGTGCGAAGAATCGAAGAAAGCTGAAGATCCAATGGAGGTGGTTTGGAGTTTGGAGGAAGAAGAAAGAGAAAAATGATTTGGGGATTTTTAGTTTACCTCCCCGGGTGCTTATGGCCGCCGCGTATATGGTACGACTTGGCGGTACGACCGGAGCCCGCTCGTATCGGGTGACCTACCTTGGGGGGGACGACAACTCCCAGGCAGCCCACTCGGTACGTGCGCTTGGTACGGTCGCGTGTGCCCGTACTTCTGGTTGTTATCGTTGCCGTGAATTTTCTTGAAATCTGATATTATATTGAGGGTAGGGTACATGCGCGCGATACGAGCACGTCCGGCCATACCAGTGGTCGTTATCGACATTGTTCCTTCAGCAAACATCGAACTTTTTTTTATCTCCCTTTGGCTCGATGTGGTACGGGCGCACAGTACGGTCCACTCTGACCATACCAGTGGTCATTAAGCACACTGTGAACTACAAAACTCAAGGAATTTGATTAGTAGCTCTGTGTGCCTTTGCACATCTTATCAAAGGACTAGATAACAACAAAATACTAAGTAATGATCCAACAATACTTCTTAGGCCATGTGGTTGTAAAATAAAATATAGAGGATAACCTTATTTCTTCTCCTCTCTCCATAGGTCTCCTTGAACACTCTTTATTAAGAACAAAAACAAAACTAACACAATACTAATACAATAGAAAATATAAAGAAAGGATTTTATTTCACATTGGTTGCCTCCCATGAAGCCCTTCTAGTTAAGGTCAATTAGCTTGACCTTGATGGCAATCACTTAGGTTTGTGAAGCTGAACACCCACTCCAAAGTAGTTGGAATTCAAAGTAATTAGACCGTCATTATCATTAGGCTTCGCCTTCTTCTTCCTAGGGAAGTGGACTACAAAAGGGTCTCTAGATGGTTGCCCTATTCTCACATTGCCTTCATGTAAATTAATCAAGGATTTAATAGATCTTAGGAATGGCCTACCTAGAATTATAGGTGCTATGGGATCTTCAGGCATGTCCACAATAACAAGATCAATAAGATCATGACTACCTTTAATTTCAACAACTATATTTTCTTTTATCCCAACAACTTGTTTATAAGTTGAATCCATTAGATGGAGTATCACAGTTGTAACAAAATGTCCCCAAGTTTAATTTATCGAATAAGCTTTTGGAAATTGTTGAGACGCTCGCACCAAAATCACTAAGTGAAAATATCTCATTAACTCCCAACTTAACACTAATAGTGGGCTCAGATATATCATCTAGCTTAGCTAGAAGCTACCAGCTAGACTTTTATACTCCATCTCTAAATCGCGAACCTTAGATTCTACTAGTTGTATAAATTGTTGGTACATAGCATCATTACCTTGTTCTATACCTGGATTATTAATGGTGATCATCTTCAATAGATCTTACATGGTATATTCCGATGTTGGCGTGTTGCTATAATCCAGCTCTTCAAGTTTTTCTTAATTGGTTACCACCCTCATCATATTGAGGACTTCTACCGGATTTGGATCAGGTTTTCTAGCAAAACTTCCTAGTATAGAGCTTGGCTCTCGGCTACCTTACCCAGCTAAGCCTCCACGGTGTTTTTCCTTTCCTGTAGAGCATGCACATCATTTCTAATTGCAATGACCTGGTTAGATAATCTTCCTATACTAATTTCATGGTTCTCTGTGATCTTAATAAGCATATTATTTTGCTTGGTTTGAGCTTGTATAAATGTTCTAACGGTTTTCTCAAACGGGAGATTGCCATGATTCACTCCATTAGTATTATCATAATTATTATAAGGAGCCCTTGCAGGGTTAGCATGATGGTTTTGAACACTGGAAGCATAATTATTTTTCCATGTAGGATTAAAAGGCGTACGAGCTATAAAATTAACATCACTAACATCGGTAGTGATCGCATTAACTTGGGTATCTTCGTTACCCTTTACTAAGCTAAGCAACTCATCTACCTTAGATGTAAGCTCTTCTTTGTTTACCTCTGTAACTGAACTTACTCTCTTCGAGGTTCTTTCCACATGCCATTGGGCATGGTTATTTTGCATATCATCAAGTTATTTCTTTGCAACACTCATTTTATTTCCCATGATCATTCCTCCTACTGCAGTATCTAGCATAGACTTAGACATTGGGTTAAGGCCATTATAAAACAAATGTAATATAAGCCACTCTTCCATCCCATGAGTAGGACAGTTCATTACAGCTTCTTTCATCCTTTTCCCACACAAGCACTAGTGGCTCACGATCTTCTTCTCTAAAGCTTGTAATGTTGGATCTTAGCTGCATAGTCCTAGCTGGGGGACAAAATTTAGTCATAAACAAATTAGTACATTCCTCCCAAGATTTAATAGTGCCCTTTGGTAGAGCTAGCAACCAATCCTTAGCCTTTCCTCTAAGATAGAAAGGAAACAATCTTAGCTTAACAACATTTGGATCAAGATCCTTAATATGCATCATGTCGCAAATTTCAGTAAAAGTATTTAAGTGCAATCTCGAATATTCGGCGGATGAACCTCCAAATTGGTTTTGTTGAACCAAACTTGAAACGTTAGGTTTTATCTCATATGTTTCCGCGTCAACTGTGGGTTGAGTGATGGGTGCATGAATAAAATCATCAGTGGGAGTAGCATACTCCCCTAATCTCTTTTGAGCCATGGCTCTTATCTTTTTGGTAATTTTTAAGTAATGAAAACAACTAAAAAGTAACTAGTTTTTTTGGGTTTTCAAATAGATAACAAGAAAGTAAACCAATAACAATAATTAAACCACAACTAATAATAAAACTAAAAACAAGGTCTCTAATTGTAACAACCTCGGACCCTACGCTCTAAGTTCAAGCCTGGAGGAACCAAAAGTGGTTAAAGAAGTACAACGGGGGCCTAGGGCCACCCACGTGTAGGCCCGTCGGCCGCCCTAACCACTTCCAAGAACATCGGGGCAAGAACGAGCGGCGTAGGCAACAGGCAAAGAGATTAAATACATACACAAGTGAGTATGTATGCAAGCTACCTTACAACAGTTCTCAGAGCCATACCATCTAAAAGAAATGGAAATATTGCAACGCCATTTGGCAAGATCCAAATATCCTAGATAGTTATAATAGTGTATGATAGCTCCTCATACATCAATCAACAGAGTATCAAGCGGAAGCGGGAAACAAGATCCGAGTACGCATAAGAAGCAAATCGGCATAAGATGCCACATAAATAAGCACATCCCGCCCACAGATCTCACGGATCCCCAACCCCGAAATCTCTACACCGAGTGATCGTTGCCAACATCATCTGTCTCCTCCACCTAGTATCCATCTTGCGAATACACCTGTTCATCTGAATCAAACAATTTATCGTGTGAGACCCTAGGGGTACTCAGCAAGTCTTTATGCCTCTAAACGGGACATAATCTGGGGTGACGCAATTGCAGCAAAAGATAATAACTAACAAGTCTATAGATACTCACTAACCATCCACCTAACCAATGATAGACGGATGTCCGTTAATTAGAAACAACAGTTATAACAGTATAAAGTAACAGATCCAGCCTCCTTCTCGCTTACCAACGAGAAAGCGGACGAACAACCCATCCGTTATCAGTTTTATTAATCATTCCATGAATATTGCACTATTTACTAGTCAGATATTTAGTCAAATTAAAACGGTACTTTAGTTATACTTGTCTATGATCGAGAAACTGTGCTCCAAGTCGTCCATAACCGCGGACACGGCTTTCAGAAAGATTTACCCTACAGGGGTGCACAAATAGCAACACACACTCGATCAACCTCGGAAAAACCAACTCAAAACCCAACAAGGCATTCACGACAAAGCGATCACAGGATTCATGAAATATTTCAGGGGGCCACCCTACTAAGCTACCCGCAACGAAGTTGGCTGGCTCCGGAACAGACCCAGGGTTTGTGACGACGGTTGTAAACGACTGGGAACCCGAAAGTGTGACTGGGCTTGTCGATACCGCGAAAACGTGGCACGATCCAAAACAGTACAGGTGCTCCACGCACAATCTTAAATAAAACAGTAAAGCATGGCATAGGTACAGGATAGTAATAAAGCCCCAAACTACTTGTGGCCCCTAGAAATAGAAATGAATCAAGCCCTGGCTCAGGGGGGTCCATAAGGCCTCCCGGATGTGGATAGTGCGAATAGTCAAGGAACAGGAATCAAGTACTCGGGGTCCTACGGGACACAAGTGGGCATAAAAACCAAATGACAGATATTGCCCACCGGTGCCTCTTTCATTAGTTATCCCATACTACTCAGGTTAAGTTGTTTAGGTACCTCGTTATCCATCAGACTCTCACAAACCCTACACATGTTGTGCTACAACTCGCATGGCTCAAACAACTCCTGTAGTAATGGCTCATGGGATGGAGGAATAAGCTCGGTGGGGTTTAAAGTAAACGCTATGCAGTACTTGGGATTCAATTTAATGCATTCGCGACTCAATGATGCAAGAATAAGATAGAGGCAATAGGTACTATATGTATGCAAGCATGTGGTAGTGCTTGCCTGGCAGCTCAGTTGAAGCGAGAGGTGGATCTGGGTAGTACTCCTGGGATTCCTGATAATTCCCCTGCTCGGCGTCTATTCGAAGAGAAGAACCAAACAAACAAGGGCCAACATAAATAAAGTGCACAAGCATATGAATAAAATGCGACAAGCAAACAAGCATGCCATGATGAATGATGCACAATTTACAAGGCAATAATGTAGCATGGCAAGGGTGAGGTGTGGGGACAAGAGTAACTCATTTTATTAATTATTTGGTCAAGTTTTATTACCATAAACAGTTCTGATTTTTAATAATGATATGATGCATGCTTCAACTCATAATAGGGAATGCATATACAGAACGGGCTCGTCGCGCTGATCGATTTAGACATATTATTTGTCAAATTTGGAGTTATAGAATTAAAGTTATTAATTATTTAAGAAAAGGTATTTTTATTGTAATTAAACATTTTCGAAAATTTAAATTAGCCAAACATTAAATTGGATGGCAGATTTGAAATCCTCACATTTTTCTGATTCAAAAACATATATCATTTGTATTAATTGGATTTATTAATAAAAACTTTTTAATTTCTGGACTTAAAATCATATAAAACATTTCTGAAATCATTTTGTTAAAATAGGAAAAGAACAGATACTTTTTGTACTTAGGAGGGGCTAGCCACAGCCGCCGACAAGTGGGGCCGGCGCTGACTCAGCCGCGGTGGGTCGCAGCGGTCTGCGAGGGGCTTTTCTCACCGAGGATCCAGCCAGCCGCGGTGGATGACAAGCGGACGCGCGCCTGTGCGGACCCACACGCGGGCGCGCGAACAGGGCGTGGCCACGTGGGGAATCCGGGGGAGTTCGGGTGGGAAAACCTCAAAGCCTGGGTATCGCTTCGTAAAAGAAACACTAGGGCTTACTAGTGGGGCTAGGAGGACTGCGGGTGGAGGCGGGAAAAACTACAGGGGCTTCTCTACAAAAGCTTGAGCATTTGACTGAAATTGAAAACGGCGACAGCGCGCGAGCAGCAACTCCAGCCATCTTCCAGTGACGAAAGCGGGCGAACGGGGGCACGAAATGCGACGGTGCCAAAACCAAAGATGAAGAGGAAAGCACCCTCTACAAGAATCGTACAAACAACTCTGCCTAAGGAGGGCTGAAACGGCGGGAAACTGAGTGGGAACAGAGGGGGACCAAGCGGAGGCGGTGACACGAGCGACCAGGCCTTGCGGTGACTACGCGCACGCAGGATGTTAGACGGATGGCGGCGGCGCTACGAGGCACTAGAGGGGAGAGGAGCAAGTCCGGCGAGTAGGGGGCTCACCAGAGGGCGCTCATGCGGAAGAAGCTTGCTCGAGAGGAGTACAGCGGCAGTGTAGTGCGCGCTCCAGGAGCTTCGGTGCTTGTAGATCATGTTGTTGCCCGGCTTCTCCAGCACTCTCCTGGCACATGCTTCGGTACAGGGTGACGTAGAGGAAGCCAGGGAAGGTGCTGGTACTCCTGGTTCCTCCTGGTAGGCGCTGGTCGACGGGGGGAAGGCGATGTCGTGTCTAGGGTTTTGGTGCCATGTGAGCTGTCTTGGGGAGGAAGAAGAGGGAGATCAGAGATGGGGCTGCAGATCTCGATCCAGATATCTGCAGGATGTGGAAGAGGGTGGATGGCAGGTGGGAGAAGGTCACATGGGGTGGGGTGGTAGCTTTTCCAAAAAGGTGAGAGGGAGGCTCGGGTATGGCATGAGAGAGGGTGATCAGCTGCTGTCTACTCTGTTCTCTCTCTTTGTTTCAAAGCTTAAAGAGGCAAGAGAGGGACCAGGGGAGAGGCCCAAGTCGCTCGTGGGGTTCTGATCAAAGGACAGAGGGGCGGGTCGATGTGGAGTTTTTGCCAAGAGAAGAAAGGATGGGAGAGAGAGAGACTCGCATATAGGCACACATGCATGTGTAGGTGTTGCCCACGGTAGGTAGGTGTGTGTGGTGCTTGGGTTTAGCTAGGAGATGATTGTGGAAAGCAAAATAAAAACAAAAGGTTCAAAAGTTTTGTTCAAACAAGATACTTGGATTAGCTTCCAAAGAAGATAAACAAAGCAAGGAGGAAACACAACTCCAATGTAGAAGGAGGTGGGTAGAAAGATTGCACTAGAGGATTATTTGAAAAGATGCCAAAATATATGAATTTAATTCATACAAGCTTCTTCTCACATATACCAAAGAAAAATCAAATAAAAGGGATAGGAGTGGCTTTGCATGGGCCATGCATGTGGTATATATATGCCACCACTAGTAGTGAAAACACTAGAATTCCCAATGGTCATGTTTAACCATGCATGCATTCAAGATATTTGAAATAAACCCATACAAAGGAAAAGTTTGCTTGACCAATATGAATTAATTAGCATATGCACATGGATGAAGTCATATGACCAATATAGTGTGTATTTTCCCACTAGATTATTCATGGCCAAAATACATCCTCATACATGGGCATATATTGATAGATCCATATGGAAGCTAGAGCAAGTGAAACTAACCACATGCATGCAAAGGTGGCCATGTGGCTCTCCACATATGAACAATGTGAAAACAACATGAGGAATATATGGAAGTATGTGGAATTAGAAGTGGATCCATCCCCACCCACATGAGCTAGAGGTAAACCCAAATAAAATGCAAAACTCACATATAGTTGGATGGTGGAATTATGGGGTGGTGACAAAGAAAGGTGGTGGAGTTAAATAAAAGATATGCCCCCAACTCAACTTGGGCATCAAGCATTTATCAAGAACCAAATACAATTTATTAAGAACCAAATACAATTGATAAATGCATATGAGACAAGATCCAAAAGAAAAGGGTTTTATATGATGCTCAAATGCAAGGTGGCATGATGACATGAGCATGATATAATTATGATGCAACAATTATATGTAGGAAGTAGCATATATTTAGACTAGGTTAGTAGCATTGCAATTGTTAGACAATTGGGATGCTACAACTCTCCCCCACTAAACAAGAATCTCGCCCCGAGATTCCTAGGAAAAAGAAAACAACACAAGGAGAGGTGGGTGTTCGGAACGACGGTGACCCTCACGTTCCCAAGTTGATGAACAACGGAATGGTGCGACCACTACACCTTGCAAAACTTGCTAGACTTGTTGCGAGTCTTGCGTTTTGCTTGAGAAACAACGGGTTAGAAGAGTTGAAGGATTGTCGTGAGACAAGAAGGATAGGATGAACATAGCCGCGGTTTTCTCGAGAAACATGATAAAAGAATAGAACCACTTGTGAAATAGATAGAAAGGACGATGTATTAGGGAGAAAGAAATGACACACCATTAAGATTAAAGATTTACAGATACAAGAGAAGATACAAGAGAAGATAAATCTTTGTCTCGCCGGAAGAAAAGAGCTACTTTGGAGAAGTTATCAACCACTATGAAAATAGCATTGTTTCTTCCCTCGGATTTGAGAATTGAAGTCTAGAACAATATTGCCTTCAAACAATAGAGTTCCTCGACATCACGGAAAAAATTTGAGTTAGAAGTTGTTGGATTAGATTCTTCTTGCATCGGTAAGAACCAAGGATCACGCAATTGAGATGCGCGGATATAACTTCTAGACAAGGAGGTGATGCTAGATTATGGTGGGATCTCGAGAAGAAAAGAATATAGTGGATCTGGAGTTTATTGTAGAAATACTTGTTGCTTTCTTTAACCTTGAGGCTAACGCAATAGATTTGCGGCTGATGGCATCAACCATAATTAGCTGTACCAAGAGAAAAGGATTGACAAAAGGAAGTCAGATATATTTTCCACCCTTCTTGATTGACGATGTGGTGCTCCGGTAGAATGAAGAGTAACTGAGAAGATAACAACATTTGCTCCACCAGATGATTTAAGAATTTTCTCCATCTAGAATAGACATACCACCAACAAGAGATTATTGATTACTTTCTTCGAGAGAGCACTCCGGAAAACAAGGACTGAAGTACAATTATCGAGGGATAAAGGCCACTTCTACATCCGTGGAATGAGTCAAATCGCATTAGTTCCCCAATTCAATGTACAAGAGCGAATGATAAGAGTAGTGGTATGGTAGCTACTCCATCCCGCACTCAAAGCATTACTCCGCACATGAATAGGAAAACCATGCAATCCAACTACCAAAACAGACTGAAGATTTTGACAAGCAGAAATCATAAGGCTCCATAAGAAAACAAAGATTTGATGCAAACGATTCGCCAGATCCAAGATAGATAAGGATGATGATGTTGTTGTCATGTCGGAAGTACCAAGCCAACAGAAAGATATGAAGGAAGATTATGGAGAACAACTGCAAGATTCAACAGATAAAGAAAAAGATAGCACCAACTTGGACAGAAGGATTTCAAAAGATCTGAAAAGTCTTCGCGGCCTTCGGTGGATTGAGGATAGAAGATGGAACGAGAGGGTTTCAAAAGATTACTTGACGAGACAGAGGTGAAAAGAACTCCATGTTCTTCTTGAAATGATTGAGAGAGATTTAGCAGTCTTGAGGAAATCTTCAGCGGAACGATGAAGACAACTCGCCAACAAGGAAAGTCTCCGGGTTTGATTGAAGGTGGAGGATGGAATTGACAATGGACTCGCTGATTCCAGAATTGAAGCAATGTATTTAGCAGAAAGACGTGGTTGAGATAGGTGACTTCAAGAAGTCAGAATTCTCACTTTGAGACTTTGGACACAGGCAGTGCTCATGAAGCTTGAGAGAAAAAGACACAGATGATCTTCCATGTTCTTCCATTGATATAGAATAAGAAAGCATATCATGACGATATACCACCATGGATTAACAAGATATTCTGAGAATATCAAGTTCAAGAGGCGGGAGAAACAGACAAATGCTCGAAATACTTTCTGAGCTCAACGTTCTTTGAAAGATCAACATTAAGAGCAAGGATTCGTGTTGAAGAAGATGCACTGGAAGAATAGATTATCTGGTCCTTTGGAAGAGAACAAGAAATGCCACCTAATTCACATTGTCGATCGGATCACCGGTTACAAAGATAAAGAGATCTTGGATAAAGGAACGATGATAGCTCATACCTTAAGAAAAGCTATTAGAGACGAAAAGATGCAATTCCCTCGTATCAAAGAGAATTTTGCGGATATGGAGTTGAAAAAGATGTGAAGCAAGATAAACAGATGATAGACCACCGTAGTGCCTTGCGAAAACTCCGGATTGCCAAAGATACTTGAATATGCATAGATATGATCACGGTGTAACTCAAAATCACAGGAGATAACCGCCACCATTTGGAGGATAGTGTTGATAGCATTTTCCATATTCCACTCATGATAAGTGTCATATAGCTATGCCGAGAACCAAATTACAATCACAAGCATCGGATCGACACACGTTGTGTATTTAGCCCAAAAGAATTGAAGAAAAAGTAAAACTCCAAGATCAAGCGCCGGTGACAAAAGAATGAGTTAGCATGAACATGCCGATAGATAATGTTTCACACATGACTAGAGAGGAGTGTGGAAACACAGATGCGTGAAAGAAAAAATTTCCGCATTTTTTGGCATTAAAATGCCAATAGATGCACAAAACTACTTAATAGATAGAGATTAGCAACTCCTCATTTTGTGAAAGCATGCTGGAAGGAAGAACACCATTAACAAGATTGCCCCGGTTAACAAGGAGTCGGATAGATCATGCCGGTTTACAAAAGCTTGTCTGTCTAGAATGTACCAATAGTTGATAACCAAAGGTAGATTGTGACAACAAGGTTGGATACAATAGGTAGCCAAGGAATTACACACACACACTTTCTATGGTACTACGGAACCCAGAACACGTGAATCCTAGTTTGAATTTTTAGAAGAGGATTGGAAATGTTACACTTCCTTACCAGAAAAGGGTGGGTGGGTGGGTAAGAAGTAAAATGGAAGCAGTCCTACTCTCGCGTTTTTGTTTTTCCCTAGAATACATAACTACCAAAATATTTGCTAGACTGACAATGACCATTTGGCTGAGACCCTGAAGGGCGGGATGGCTCTGATACCAATTATAACAACCTCGGACCCTACGCTCTAAGTTCAAGCCTAGAGGAACCAAAAGTGGTTAAAGAAGTACAACCGGGGCCCAGGGTCACCCACGTGTAGGCCCGTCGGTCGCCCTAACCACTTCCAAGAACATCGGGGCAAGAACGAGCAGCGTAAGCAACAGGCGAAGAGATCAAATACATACACAAGTGAGTATGTATGCAAGCTACCTTACAATAGTTCTCAGAGCCATACCATCTAAAAGAAATGGAAATATTGCAACGCCATACGGCAAGATCCAAATATCCTAGATAGTTATAATAGTGTAGGATACCTCCTCATACATCAATCAACAGAGTATCAAGCGGAAGCGGGAAACAAGATCCGAGTACGGATAAGAAGCAAATCGGCATAAGATGCCACATAAATAAGCACATCCCGCCCACAGATCTCCCGAATCCCCATCCCCGGAATCTCTACACCGAGTGATCGTTGCCAACATCATCTGTCTCCTCCACCCAGTATGCATCTTGCGAATACACCTGTTCATTTGAATCAAACAATTTATCGTGTGAGACCCTAGGGGTACTCAGCTAGTCTTTATGCCTCTAAAGGGGACATAACCTGGGGTGACGCAATTGCAGCAAAAGATAATAACTAAGAAGTCTATAGATACTCGCTAACCATCCGCCTAACCAATGATAGACGGATGTCCGTTAATTAGAAACAACAGTTATAACAGTATAAAGTAACAGATCCATCCTCCTTCTCGCTTACCAACGAGAAAGCGGACGAACAACCCATCCGTTAGCAGTTTTATTAATCATTCCATGAATATTGCACTATTTACTAGTCAGATATTTAGTCAAATTAAAACGGTACTTTAGTTATACTTGTCTATGATCAAGAAACTGGGCTCCAAGTCGTCCATAACCGCGGACACGGCTTTCAGAAAGATTTACCCTACAGGGGTGCACAAATAGCAACACACACTCGATCAACCTCGGAAAAACCAACTCAAAACCCAACGAGGCATTCACGACAAAGCGATCACAGGATTCATGAAATATTTCAGGGGCCCACCCCACTAAGCTACCCGCAACGAAGTTGGCCGGCACCGGAACGGACCCAGGGATTTTGACGACGGCTGTAAACGACTGGGAACCCAAAAGTGTGACTGGGCTTGTCGATACCGCGAAAACGTGGCACGATCCAAAACAGTACAAGTGCTCCACGCACAATCTTAAATAAAACAGTAAAGCATGGCATAGGTACAGGATAGTAATAAAGCCCCAAACTACTTGTGGCCCCAAGAAATAGAAATGAATCAAGCTCTGGCTCAGGGGGGTCCATAAGGCCTCCCGGATGTGGATAGTGCGAATAGTCAAGGAACATGAATCAAGTACTCAGGGTCCTATGGGACACAAGTGGGCATAAAAACCAAATGACAGATATTACCCACCGGTGCCTCTTTCATTCGTTATCCCATACTACTCAGGTTAAGTTGTTTAGGTACCTCGTTATCCATCAGACTCTCACAAACCCTACACATGCTATGCTACGACTCGCATGGCTCAAACAACTCATGTAGTAATGGCTCATGGGATGGAGGAACAAGCTTGGTGGGGTTTAAAGTAAAGGCTATGCAGTACTTGCGATTCAATTTAATGCATTCGCGACTCAATGATGCAAGAATAAGATAGAGGCAATATGTACTATATGTATGCAAGCATGTGGTAGTGCTTGCCTGGAAGCTCAGTTGAAGCGAGAGGTGGATCTGGGTAGTACTCCTGGGATTCCTGATAATTCCCCTGCTCGGCGTCTATTCGAAGAGAAGAACCAAACAAACAAGGGCCAACATAAATAAAGTGCACAAGCATATGAATAAAATGCGACAAGCAAACAAGCATGCCATGATGAATGATGCACAATTTACATGGCAATAATGTAGCGTGGCAAGGGTGAGGTGTGGGTACAAGAGTAACTCATTTTATTAATTATTTGGTCAAGTTTTATTACCATAAACAGTTCTGATTTTTAATAATGATATGATCCATGCTTCAAATCATAACAGGGAATGCATAAACAGAACGGGCTCGTCGTGCTGATTGATTTAGACATATTATTTGTCAAATTTGGAGTGATAGAATTAAAGTAATTAATTATTTAAGAAAAGGTATTTTTATTGTAATTAAACATTTTCGAAAATTTAAATTAGCCAAACATTAAATTGGATGGCAGATTTGAAATCCTCACATTTTTCTGATTCAAAAACATATATCATTTGTATTAATTGGATTTATTAATAAAAAGTTATTAATTTCTGGATTTAAAATCATATAAAACATTTCTGAAATCATTTTGTTAAAACAGGAAAAGAACATATACTTTTTGTACTCAGGAGGGACTAGCCACAGCCGCCGACAAGTGGGGTCGGCGCTGACTCAGCCGCGGTGGGTCGCAGCGGTCTGCGCGGGGCTTTTCTCACCGAGGATCCAGCCAGCCGCAGTGGATGACAAGCGGGACCCATGCCTGTGCGGACCCACACGCGGCCGCGCGAACAGGGCGCGGCCACGTGGGGAATCCGAGGGAGTTCGGGTGGGAAAACCTCAAAGCCCGGGTATCGTTTCGTAAAAGAAACACTAGGGCTGACTGGTAGGGCTAGGAGGACCGTGGGTGGAGGCGGGAAAAATTACAGGGGCTTCTCTACAAAAGCTTGAGCGTTTGATTGAAACTGAAAACAGCGACAGCGCGCGAGCGACAACTCCGGCCATCTTCCGGTGACGAAAGCGGGCGAACAGGGGCACGAAAGGCGACGGTGCAAAAACCAAAGATGAAGAGGAAAGCACCCTCTACAAGATTCGTACGGACAACTCTGCCTAAGGAGGGCTGAAACGGCGGGAAACTGAGCGGGAATAGAGGGGGACCAAGTGGCGGCCATGCTGCGAGCGACCAGGCCTGGCGGTGACTGCGCGGACGCAGGCTGTTCGACGGATGGCGGCGGCGCTACGAGGCACCAGAGGGGAGACGAGCAAGTCCGGCGAGTAGGGGGGCTCACCAGAGGGCACTCATGTGGAAGAAGCTTGCTGGAGAGGAGTACAGCGGTAGTGGAGTGCGTGCTCCAGGAGCTTCGGTGCTTGCAGATCATGTCATTGCCCGGCTTCTCCAGTACTCTTCTAGCACATGCTTTGGTTCAGGGTGATGTAGAGGAAGCCATGGAAGGTGCTGGTACTCCTGGTTCCTCCTGGTAGGCGCTGGTCGACGGGGGGAAGGCGATGTCGTGTCTAGGATTTTGGTGCCATGGGAGCTGTCTTGGGGAGGAAGAAGAGGGAGAGGGGAGATGGGGCTGCAGATCTCGATCTAGATATCTGCAGGATGTGGAAGAGGGTGGATGGCAGGTGGGAGAAGGTCACATGGGGTGGGGTGGTAGCTTTTCCAAAAAGGTGAGAGGGAGGCTCGGGTATGGCATGAGAGAGGGTGATGGGCTGCTGTCTACTCTCTTCTCTCTCTTTGTTTCAAAGCTTAAAGAGGCAAGAGAGGGACCAGGGGAGAGGCCCAAGTCGCTGGTGGGGTTCTGATCAAAGGAGAGACGGGCGGGTCGATGTGGAGTTTTTGCCAAGAGAAAAAAGGATGGGAGAGAGAGAGACTCACATATATGCACACATGCATGTGTAGGTGTTGCCCACGGTAGGTAGGTGTGTGTGGTGCTTGGGTTTAGCTAGGAGATGCTTGTGGAAAGCAAAATAAAAACAAAAGGTTCAAAAGTTTTGTTTCAAACAAGATACTTGGATTAGCTTCCAAAGAAGATAAACAAAGCAAGGAGGAAACACAACTCCAATGTAGAAGGAGGTGGGTAGAAAGATTGCACTAGAGGATTATTTGAAAAGATGCCAAAATATATGAATTTAATTCATACAAGCTTCTTCTCACATATACCAAAGAAAAATCAAATAAAAGGGATAGGAGTGGCTTTGCATGGGCCATGCATGTGGTATATATATGCCACCACTAGTAGTGAAAACACTAGAATTCCCAATGGTCATGTTTAACCATGCATGCATTCAAGATATTTGAAATAAACCCATACAAAGGAGAAGTTTGCTTGACCAATATGAATTAATTAGCATATGCACATGGATGAAGTCATATGACCAATATAGTGTGCATTTTCCCACTAGATTATTCATGGCCAAAATACATCCTCATACATGGGCATATATTGATAGATCCATATGGAAGCTAGAGCAAGTGAAACTAACCACATGCATGCAAAGGTGGCCATGTGGCTCTCCACATATCAACAATGTGAAAACAACATGAGGCATATATGGAAGCATGTGGAATTAGAAGTGGATCCATCCCCACCCACATGAGCTAGAGGTAAACCCAAATAAAATGCAAAACTCACATATAGTTGGATGGTGGAATTATGGGGTGGTGACAAAGAAAGGTGGTGGAGTTAAATAAAAGATATGCCCCCAACTCAACTTGGGAATCAAGCATTTATCAAGAACCGAATACAATTTATTAAGAACCAAATACAATTGATAAATGCATATGAGACAAGATCCAAAAGAAAAGGGTTTTATATGATGCTCAAATGCAAGGTGGCATGATGACATGAGCATGATATAATTATGATGCAACAATTATATGTAGGAAGTAGCATATATGTAGACTAGGTTAGTAGCATTGCAATTGTTAGACAATTGGGATGCTACACTAATGACCTCACAAGGATAGCAAAATTGCTTCCCCGACAACGACGCCAGAAAAAGGGTTGATACCTTTGATCTGTATTCACGGATGTAGTATAATAGCTTTTTCCCTAGAATACCTAGGTTTAATTGAACCTCAGAAAGCACTACTAAAAGGGAATAGAAAAGGACACATCTACAAGACTTTGTTTGTTTGTTTTACCTTAGGTGACTAGACCAATCTAGTTTACTTTATAATGGGTTTGAATTAATGGATGCAGATAGGCCAGGGTTGAAAATCCACCTAAAGTTGCACATCAAATGGGATAAAAGATAATAATAAGCATAGTCATGTATAATGTTTGAATGGAGATAATCTCTTGTGGGAAACACATCCTAATATTCTGGAGCCCCCGTGAGTGATGCAGCGGGCATAGAAATAGACTTTTAATCCAACAGAGAGCACACCGAAGCCATGGGCTACAAATGATTATTAAGTGTAAAACGTAGATTGAAGCTTTAAGTGGTCATGTTGTTGTTTATCCCGAATGGGGTGCTAAGAAAAGACTGTACTACCCATTCGGTCACTGAGATTTTGGGTACCTACAAGTCCACAAATCGAGACAAGAGACGAAGAAACAAAAGATACAAATCACAATTCCAAACAAAATACAATTCTCCCATGATCTAGATGAACATAATCGCTACGAGGTTTCTCCCCAACCCACAGCCCGTGAGGACTACTCACTCATAACAAATAGATCAGAGATATATAAAACATCATACAAATACTTAGATTGAAATCAAATATTCTTACAATGATCACCAAATCACAAGGATATATAAAGTACAAAGCAATGGTTATGGCTAGTGGATGGATGGATGGGGAAGTGATGAATAATGGATGAGCAATGGTGTGGATCTCCTTTGGTGGTGTTTTGATGCAATCTGAGAATGGTGGCTCTCTGGCCGACGGCTGGAGCCTCAAAATATATAGGCATCTTCACGAAAGTTGTAGGGGTTAACAAGACGAAGCCATCGCCACCTGGTACGGGCAGGTGGTACGGGCGGACCGTGCCTGTACGAGTGGTTGTTAAGCTTGCTGACGCCCTAGAATGACTCCCCAATTACTTGGACGTGTGTACTTCCTAAAATCCTTCATTATTACTACTTATTTCGCATGAAAACCCCTGATTTCCTGCACAACATAAATCAAAGATAGGATTTGCATATCTTTGCAATTATTAGTCATTAGTGACAATAGTTGAGAGTTTCTTTGGCAATTGCTTGACCAAAAACAACTTCTAAACGCAATGGAAGATGACAAAAATCGGAGCCATCAGGGACTTTAAGCATTTATCCCATGAACTATGCGCCGTGCAGCCTAGCCCGAAGGTGCAACGGCCACTTCGGTGGTCTCATGTGCCGATTACTTTTGATGCGGGATATCTCCCGGACCGCATCACCTGGTGGTATCCCACATCATAAAGAACGTCAGGGTTACCAAGATGCTAGTGGATGGAGGGGCTGGACTCAACATCCTCTCGGCAAGGCTGCTGGATAAGCTCCATATCACTAAGGATCAATTAGCCCCTACAGGGTCTTTTCTGGGCATAAGCCCGGGAGCTATCCAGCCATGGGGGAAGACCGACCTGCCGGTCACATTCGGCACCCAAGACAACTACCGCATTGAGAACATAATCTTTTATGTGCGGACATTACCCTGCCGTATAATGGAATAATAGGGCACCCTGCCTTGGCAAAGTTCATGGTGGTCTCCCACCATGCCTACAACTTTCTCAAGCTTCCCTCCTTGTGGGGGACCTTGACCATCAAAGGTGATATCAGGGACATCGTGTTCTGCTTTGAACAACTGTTCAAACTAGCAGCCACCGCTTCTCCTATGACTCACACTTACCCTTTGTATGACTCAGACCAACCTTTCACCCTGATTCCTAGCTCACCCTAGAAAAGGCTGTGACCCTTTTCGGAACTTAGTTCCGAAGACTATTCTGGTACTGGTGGCTCTCCGAGTAAGCTAAAAACTTCCCGCATCCACCCTACCAACTAAAAATCCTGGGAGCGTGTGTGGTGCTCAAATTAAACCTTAAAAGCTCGGGTGGAGTGGAGGTTCCCCCGGCAAATAAAAGCCTGGGAGCGTGCGTGGTGCTCCCAAATACCTTAAAAGCCTGGGTGGAGTGGAGGTTCCCCCGGCAAATGAAAGCCCAGGAGTGTGCGTGGTGCTCCCGGCAACCTTAAAAGCCCAGGTGTGAGTGGAGGTTCCCCCGACAAATGAAAGCCTAGGAGCATGCGTTGTGCTCCCAGCAAACCTTAAAGCCCAGGAGTGTGTCGTGGTCGTGGCACGGCAGATGCCACAGATAGGCTAAAGATGGGGCCAATGAGTGCTAGGGGAATCCAGGGAGGGAGAACCCGGTGATTCCACACACAAATGTTCTTGTATTTTCTCTATCAATGGTGTTTACAAGTCCTCTTCAAGCTCTTGGTAAGAAGGAGACTAAGTCTCTTACTCCCTACAAACTAGCTCTAGAGTTCTACCTTAAATAGAGAAAATGACCGATCCCCCTCTATGGAGGCCCCGGTGCTCCTTATATAGTGGAGCCCGGGTTACAATATTTGGGCACACGTGGCAGCATATTCGGAGAATATGCTCCTCGCCTAAAGCTAGATGCTTCTTTATTCTCTTTAAAGGCTCGTCGGGGCTTTGGACGTAACCCACAATGTAATCTTTGTCTTTAAGCGTCACCAGACACGGGCTACGTCATCCGACATTGCCCGCGTCACCTTGATCGCCCCTGACCCGTTGGTCCTCTTCTTTACTTTGCTTTGCTCATGCTACGGCTAATAAAGCCACCTTTTGACCAGCGGGGGATTCCTTCTCTTAGAAGCCATAAGATAGTCCGGCTAGCATGTGGCTAATCCGGCTATCAAGTTACCTGCAAAACAGATAGACAAACATGGCCGGCATATATTTTATGCCGGTCGGACTACAGTCAAGGAGATGCTCCACAGGTCGGGTCACTCCGTGGTTCGGCCTGCCTTGAGGTGACCCGGTCAGCACTTTGCTTTGACCGCGCCGTACCCCGGCTAACTCGGCCTTTATACCCCGGTGTTACCCTACCCGGGGGTATCCCCCCAACATTAGTCCCCGAAGCTAGTGCAGTCTTAGCAACTTTTGGTTGTTAAGGCCACAATAGGTTCCCATAACTGGACCTCTGCCTCTTTGGCCGAGTTTATCCAGTAACCTGGGGCTTCTCCTCTAGGGATCCCTTGGGTCATCCTGAGTTATTCCTCGCTGGCCGGGTTTTTTCCCGTTTATCCAGGTTACCATTCCTTCCCTTGTATGCTTCCCCACATCCTACGTGGAGGGTAATCATCATTTTGCCTCATTTTAAGGGCTACGTGCATTTAATGCGCCGGTTACTATCGCAATGTCAGGAATAACTGTTGCGCACGTCCCGTCACTACGGCGCCTCGTTAACTGTAACATTACATCGCGTCATGGGATCCTTTGCCCCCATGGTCCTTGCTGTGGCCACGCTCTGATTGGCTGATTCGGCCGCGTACACGCCCGTTGCGCGGTTAAGTAGAGGGCCCGGGGCAACCTCTAGGGAAGTTCCCCATTTTCTCTATGCTTCCCAGCCTCTTTTCTCTCTCACTGTAGCCTTGCCGCTAGTTTCTTGTTGCACCAACACCGTCGTGATCGCGCACAGGAAGCATCTTGCGCCTGCGTCACCGTTTCCGCTCAAGATCTTCATCACGGGGCCTTGCGCTTCCCGTTTCCCGTCCTCTGGTTATCTCTACTCTGATTTCTCTCTCGAGGATCTTGAGTCCACCATGACTGAGGAGGAGGCAACCGTGGTTGCGCAGCAGGAGGAAGAAGCAGAGGGCCACGAGCGCGGCTGTTGGCACGGCGCGTTTGTCTACAAGGATGACTTGGACTGGCTCTGTGCCACATGCCGCATCCCCGCCGGCATCACCTGTCGCCTCGCCTCCGGCAAGATTTCTCCTTCCCCCAATCCTAGGGAATATGTCATTTTTCTTTCTCATTTTCAGTGTGGCTTCGGCCTTCCTACCCAGATTTAGTTTTCGATTTCATTTCTACCTACAAACTGCAACCGCATCATCTCCCCGCCAATGCTATCACTTCTTTTCCTCCTTTGCCTCTGGCATTGAGGGATACATTGGCCTCTGACCAACCAAGGAACTTTGGATCAAATTCTTCGGTCTCTGGAGGAACGTGGTTCCAGATCAGGAGCTTGCTCCGGAGGATAAGCACCTGACCCAATGCGGCGCTGCCTCCATATCGCCCTGCAAAAACTCTGCGTTCCCTCGGGTCACTAGACTTGAGTCCTGCAAAGGCTGGGCCCAGACTTTCTTCTACGTCTGGAACACCACCGATGAGGACTTGATCCGAGTCCTCCCCTTCAAGCTTTTCCCTCCAGATACCTCGCTTTGGGAGAGCATTCCCAAGCGACCCATGACCCTAGCGAATCAGGTGGAGCGCCGGATCAAGGAGCTGCTCAAGGAGAAGCTCCGGGGGGAGGACATCATGATTACTTTTGTCCCCCTTCAGAAGCGAGCCCATAAGATCTGTTACATGAGCGGCCCCCTCGACCCCCACCGGACTTCATCTTTTGAGCTTGATAACTCAACGGCTTACCGCCGGGTTAAGGCCATTCTCATGGGGAGAAGGAGTTCACCGAAGATTGGGAATGGGGGCTTGAGCCCTTCACCCGGGACAACCCTCCTACAAAGGTAAATTTATTTCTTACTGTTTTCCGGATCTTCTCGGTATGTCGGTTTACTTTCATAACTTGGCAATTGTTGTCTTGTTATCAGCGATTCCTCCAGCAGCCACTGGAGGATGGCGAGGTGCTAGTGAGCAAGTGGTTACCGGACCGCACCGAGGAGGATGAGGAGGAGCCTGATCCGGAGACCTTTCTGCCTACCCCGGACGTCATCAAACGCAGCGCTGGTAAGGCCTCTTCTCTAAGGCATTGGCCAGATGACGATGACTCGTATGTTGAGGTCCTGGAGGTACTTGATCCGGTTCCCATCTCTTACGCGCATCTGGTTATGTCCAAATCTTCAACTAACTCGGACAGTCAGGTCCACGAGGTTCCTCCCCTCGCCACTGGTGGTCTAGCCCCTATTTATTCCCAGAAGCGCATGGCTGCCTCGGCCGCAGCTTCGGAGTTGCCGCCGCCCAAGAAGAGGCAGAAGAAGTCCGGGGTGAAAGCCTCGACTAAGCCGGCCGCCAAGAGCACGGTCGAGAGGGTGCCCAAACCACGGGCTCCCCCAACCTCAGATGAGTAAGTATTTTGCATTTGCCCTTCAAGTTTCCTTTTTGTGTTTTCTCTTGTCTCTTACTGGTTCTCTCTCTTTTTGACATGGTTCTTTTCTGCTTCTCAGAGCGCCTAGTGTCATTCCCCAGAGCAGCTTGGGCATAGCATCTCCAATCCGGAGAAACTCTTCTCCCCACCCCCCCGCGATGACGACACTCGCCCACTCAGCCCTATCCAAGAGGGCTCCACGACTGCGCCTGAGCAGAGCCCACCTTGTCATGAGGAGGGCAATGTCGGCACGGGGGGTAGTGGGGCAGCTTCGGATACAACCATGCCTAATCTCCCCAGTTCTTCTTCGGCCTCAGTGCCAAGTTAAGAGGTGCCAGCTTCATCGGCACCGCCCCCAACAAGTTCTTCTTCTACCCCAGTGTTTCTAGCACCAGTAGCACCAACAGCAGCAACATCAACAACATCACCAGCACCGACACCAGCAGCAACAGCACCAGCAGCGGCACCAGCGCCAGTAGAAGCACCAGCACTAGCACCAGTACCAGCAGTAGCCAAAGCCTCAACAGCCTCCACCAAGCCTCCCAAGAGGAAGGCCCCGTCAGCTCCCTCCGGGTCAACTCCCTCAGTCGCAGACATCTTCCATCTAGCTCCTCAGGCTTCATCCGGCAAGCTCAAGAAGGCTGCCGGGTCAGCTAAAGGGGTCTCGTTTGGGTCACACGCTGCCGGATCAGAGGGTACTAGATAGCTGGTTCTGCATACCAGCCCCGCTGCAGCTCAATCCGCTAGGTGAGAGGCCCACGTTAAAGGCCTTGTGGCGAACTACTCTCCTAGTAGTGAAAGTTACAGTCCACTACTCCTTGAGTATGTGAATAACTGGAACAATGTAGAATTCATTGACCCACAAGATGATCTGCCGGAGAAGTTCGGCCCAGCCGAGTTCAGCGCACAAATGAACTCCGCTACCAAGGCTATCTCTTTAGCTGGCCGAATGATGGAGGTAATTCTTTTCCTTTACTATTAGTAATTTTTATAGCTGAGCATTTGTAGATATAGCCCCTAGCCCTGAGCCTCTGACGGAATAACTTGTTATTCGGTCGGATGCTCCTTAGAGCATTTGGTTCCTGTTCGTAGTAACTTTTAATTTTAACGAAGTTAGAGCCGGGTTAAGTTCCACTTGGCCCAGATCTTGTGGACTTCGAATATCCACAAACCTAGAGCCGGGTTAAGTTCCCTTGGCCCGGATCTTGTACACTTCGAATATCCACACACCTAGAGCCGTGTTAAGTTCCTTTGGCCCGGATCTTGTGTACTTCGAATATCCACACACCTAGAGACGGGTTAAGTTCCACTTGAACCGGATCTTGTAGACTTCGAATATCCACACACCTAGAGCCGGGTTAAGTTCCACTTGGCCCGGATCTCGTAGACTTCAAATATCCACACACCTAGAGCCGGGTTAAGTTCCACTTGGCCCGGATCTTGTAGACTTCGAATATCCACACACCTAGAGCCGGGTTAAGTTTCACTTGGCCCAGATCTTGTAGACTTCGAATATCCACACACCTAGAGCCGGGTTAAGTTCCACTTGGCCCGGATCTTGTAGACTTCAAATATCCACACACCTAGAGCTGGGTTAAGTTCCACTTGGCCCGGATCTTGTAGACTTCGAATATCCACACACCTAGAGCCGGGTTAAGTTTCACTTGGCCCAGATCTTGTAGACTTCGAATATCCACACACCTAGAGCCGGGTTAAGTTCCACTTGGCCCGGATCTTGTAGACTTCAAATATCCACACACCTAGAGCTGGGTTAAGTTCCACTTGGCCCGGATCTTGTAGACTTCGAATATCCACACACCTAGAGCCGGGTTAAGTTTCACTTGCCCAGATCTTGTAGACTTCAAATATCCACACACCTAGAGCCGGGTTAAGTTCCACTTGGCCCGGATCTTGTAGACTTCGAATATTTCTTTATCTTACTTTTGATCTTGACATCGCATTGCTTGTTTGAGATTACCACTAACCGCCGACCTGCTGAGTTCCAACGTCTGCTGGACTCCTATAAGGACCTTCGTGCGAGTTATGGCAAACACCTAGAAGATTACCAGAAGAAGGGTAATGTTCCTTATTTAGACCTTTTCTTCTTCCATTTTCGTACATTCGAGTTGTCTGTGATCCGTATTAATTTGTTATCCGAATGACGCAGCCGAGGTTGAAGCTGAGAATATCATTATGCGGAAGAATCTGGCTGAAATCAAAGGTAATTTTATCCCCTTCACACGATCACTGTACTTTTCTTCCTTTATCCGGTGTACACTTATACTTTGAATCCTCCGGATCATTACATTGCTATAGTTTCTCTTGAAGACAGCATTACTATGCCTGAAATGATGACCCATTTCCTCAAACAAGCAGGGAAGCATGAGGCTGAGCTGAAGAAAAAGGATGAAGAGATAGCTCGGTTGCAGCTCCAGGACTCAGAAATTACTCGGCTGAATGCCAAAATCCGGAGGCTCAAAGACCTCCACAAGACTGAGCTGGAGAAGGCAGACCAGGAGTTTGCCGAGGAAAAAGAGCGTCTGACGACTCAAATTTCCAAGGACAAGCATCTATTAGAGGAAGCCGACGTAAAACTTACATCGGTAAACTCCGAATACAAGAAACTCCAGGCCAACAATGCCAATGTCGATGCCGAGCTCTAGCGCCTCCTTTTCCAGATTTCCCGCGAGTTTCTTTGTCCTTGCTTAATTTTCCTTCCTCTGGGTTTGGTGTTTTTGCTCACTATCTCCTCTGTGTTCTTAGACAAATTTCCAGAAAGTGACAATCTTGCTAGCACTGCCGTAACTCGGTCCCGCGATCAATGTGGCGTTCCTACGGGTCCTAGATCCGGGACTGTCCCTTATTCAACAGAGGATCTTCTTGTTAGCATTGCTATGCGCCTGGAACTGGTAAAGAACTATTCCAAAAGGTGACAATCATGCCAGCTGCGACGTGGATGTTCAGCTCCCTATGGCCCACTGAGACCATTCCAAAAATAAGTTCGGCTTTCATAGCCAAAATAATGGAGTGCAATACGCAGTTGCATCTGTGGCGCGAATCTGCCACACGGGCTGGGGCTGCCATTGGTTTGCAGTTTGTCCTTTCGTGGTATGAAGGAATTGATCTGGGGTTGCTTACTCGCATGCGCACTGGTTCTAAGTGGTGCGGGTATCCAGATTGGATCGCATGCCGCAAAGCCTGTGCCAACAAGCTTATTCAATACTCCTTCTGCCATGCTTGGGACGAAGGGCCGGGTTATCTCAACATCTTTGATGATGAAGCTGCTTCTGGAGATGAAGAAAATGAAGAGGAAGTGAGTGAGGGTGAGGCCTCCGAGCTTGGCGACGAGGCCGAAGACCCGGAGGATGGCGAGGTCGTCCCTACTTCCTTTGCCACTTTGAGACCATGTACTAATGCTTCGTACTCCGCCACATTATTCGAGGCACTAAAGTGGATTTGAAGGACATATTTCAGTTGATCCTTCTTGGGCGAGGTAAGCACTACTCCGCGCCCAATCCATCTTTCAGTTTCGATCCATCGAAGTGCATTCACCAATAATTGGAGTCCGGCAGAGGTGGCTCGTATTGCATTTCCGCCCAGTCCGCGAAGAAATCTGCCACAACTTGTGACTTTATTGCATCTCTTTTGTCAAATTGTGGCGCATATGAGTCTAGTTCAATTTCCCACTTTGCTATCCTGCCACTTGCATCTTTGTTACTCATAATCTCTGATATGGGTGCCTCACATATTACTTTGATGGGGTGTTCCTCAAAATAGTGTTTCAGTTTCTTGGCCGACATATATACGCCATACGCCATCTTTTGATAGTGAGGGTAGTTCTGTTTTGAAGCTAACAATACTTCACTCAGATAATACACCGGCCTTTGCACCGACTTTCCTTCTTCCTCACGCTCCACCACGATTACTGCACTTACGACTCGGTTGGTCGCGGCTACGTAGAGCAACATGGGCTCCTTGGGTAGTGGTGCTGCTAGGATCGGCGCAGTAGATAACATCTTTTTAAAGCAAGGTCCACCGGTGGCGCCCATGTGAATTTGTCTGCCTTTTTCATTAATTGGTAGAGGGGCAAGGCCTTCTCTCCCAACCAACATACAAACCGACTTAACGATGCCAGGCAACCAGTGAACTTCTGCACATCGTTAAGGCATTTTGGTAGTTCCATTCTCTCTATGGCCTGGATTTTCGTCCGGTTAGATTCAATACCTCTACTAGATACCAAAAAACCGAGTAACTTTCTAGTGGGCATGCCAAAGGTGCACTTCTCCGGGTTTAGCTTTATTCGGAACCTTCTTAAGTTTGCGAATGTTTGCCGGATATCATCAAGGAGCATATTTCTTTCCCTGGTCTTTATCACTACATCATCCACATAAACTTGCACGTTCCGACCCATTTGGTCATTTAAGCATTTTTGCACGCATCGTTGGTACATTGCTCCTGCATTACGTAATCCAAATGGCATAGTGCGATAGCAATAAGCCCCGTAGAGGGTAATAAACACAGTCTTTATTTGATCATCCGGATTCAGGGGTATCTGGTGGAAACCAGAATACACATCAATGAATGACAGTAGCTCACATCCGGCTGTTGAGTCTATGACTTGATCTATTATAGGGAGTGGAAATGGATCTTTGGGACATGCCTTGTTCAAGTTCATGTAATCAATGCACATGCGCCATACCACTGCCACGTTCAGATCATCCTTCTTCTTTTCCACAAGCACCGGATTAGAGAGCCCATCCGGATAGAGTACTTCCATGATAAATCCGGCCGCTAGGAGCCTAGCTATTTCATCCCCAATGACTTTCCTTCTGTCATCTGCGAAACGTTGGAGAGGTGCTTTACCGGCTTAGCCCCGGGCCTTACGTTCAATGAGTGCTCAGCCAACTCCCTTGGTACACCTTGCAGATCCTGAGTGGACCAAGCGAAGATATCCTGATTCTCATGGAGGAAGTTGACGAGCTTGCTTTCCTATTTGATGCTTAACCTGGAACAAATGGTTACGGTGCGCTCTGGGAACTAATCATTGATTGGCACTATCTTTGTGTCCTTGGTTGCTTGGAACGACACGCTTCCATGTGGGTTGGTCAGAGCCAGCATATGCTGTTGCGCGGATTGACCCAATGCCGCTACTTCCAGTATCTTCCTTTTTTCCTGAGCTATCACGAGTGATTCGGCTAAGTTAGATCTGGTGGACGCGCACTCGATCGAACGCCGGAAGTCCCCTGATACAGATCACGCCCCTTGGCCCAGGCAGCTTCATCTTAAGGTAGCTGATGTGAGTAGTTGCCATTAACTTGTTCAGCATTGGCCTGCCGAGCAACGCGTGATAAGCGCTCTCTAGATTCACCACTTCGAACTCCAAATTTTCAATCCGGCAATTATCTCTCATGCCGAATAACACGTTAACGCGGACCTTACCAATTGGCTCACAAGAAATACCCGGTACAATGCCATGAAAAGTGGTCCTCGTTGCTTGCAACATGTTCTCTGTTATTCCCAACTTGTGCATGGTATCCTTGTACATAATGTTGATACTACTGCCATTGTCAATCAGTACCTTGGAAAATCTCACATTGAGATTCGGCCCGATGAACGTTGGATCCAGGACCAGTGCATAGGTCCCAGGGCTAGGCATGATCTTTGGGTGATCCTTGATACTCCACATGATTTCTTGATCTGCCCAGGGCATGTATCTCACTACTATCGGCATTACTACGTTTATCTCCATATGCCGGCACTGCAAGCTTTTCCGGTAATTTTCTTCCGTGGTAAACACATAGTAGCTTTGATCATGCTCCCTGTACTCGTTTCATCCCTCATTCTCGTGGTAACCTTGACCTTGTTGCTGGTTATTACCTACTTGATGTACTGCATCCCTTCTTTCCTGATTCTCGTACCTCGGCGGAGGCGGTGGCAACATCAGTTGCTTTCCATTCCCCCTATTGGTAATGGTTGTCATGGTGCCTCATTCCTAGGTGCCTCGTTCCGAGGTGCCTGAGCATTCCTCGAACTGCCCTACTCTAACTTTCTCATCCACTCACATTGCCGAGTTGTATGGTTTGCTGGACTATTCGGACTTGGTGTATGGAACTTGCAAAGTTGATCCAACATGGACTCGAACGTATACCTCGGTCTATCCTTTCGCTCTTGCCATTGATTTTTCTGCTCTGGGGTCGAAGGCTTTGTCCTTTCGTTTCTCTATTGCCAGTGTTGTCCTCTAGTTTTTTGGCATTGGCTGGCACCGACATTTGGCTAATCCCGGTCTACCGCTGCCACCTGTTGTGAGTTATATCAGTAATCCGGGAGTTCATCCCTTCTCTTTCCTCAGAAATCATTCCTCCTTGATGATCTGGAGCCATCTCGGTTGTAATATTCCTTGTTTGCCTCACTCGACATTAGCCAGGGTTGCGATGGATCTCCGAAGGCATATGAATCCGTGATCCGGATCGTCTCAGCCAAAGTGGTTGGCATATCTCGCCGCAGCCTCTACCATAGCATACTTCCATATCCGCATCCCTGAGCGAACCACGCAATAGCTTGTGATTCAATTACTCCCTCACACGAGTTACATACGTTGCACCACCGAGTCAGGAAATCTCAGTCTGGCTCATTCGGTCTTTGTCGGCATAGCGCCAGAGTCTGTGGCCTATTGGGCCTCTTGTAAGTGCTTGAGAAGTTGCTAACAAACAACTCCTCAAAGTCCAGCCAACAGTTGACACTTCCTGCCGGCAAATTATTTAGCCAAACTCTCGCTGGTCCTTCCAACATCTGTGGCACATACCTTACTGCCCATCTCAAATTTCCTGTTGCGATCTTGACCCTTGTGGCGTAATCGATTAGCCAATCTTCTGGCCCTGTACTACCATCATAGGTTCTGGTTGCTCTGGCCAGCTGAAAGTTCGGCACTGGTGGCTCCTTCATGATCCGGTGCCCAAAGCATGCCGGACCGGTGGACCTTGTACCTTAATTAGCTCCGACCTATAAATTCTATCTAGTTTCAGCCTCTCATCATCTGGCTGCAAGTTCCTGCTTCCCAACCTTGACCCAATTATGTGGTGATCCGGTCTGGGGTATCCGTCGTTGATCATAGCCAAATAACCATCATTGTATCTTTCCTGATCCGGACAAGCATTTTGTTGTTGTGCTGCTTGTCCTGCACTTCCCTCTTGCCGAGGTGCACACTGTTGCTGCTGCCGAGGTATATTTTGCCATGTTCCCATGGGATCGTGTTGTCCGGCATTGCCGTTGGCAGTGTTTCTCTGACCGACATTGCCTTGGTCACGGTTACCTCGCCCGGCCACACCTCGGCTGGTACTGTCCCGATCTTCATCAACTTGCACTGCTTTACCTTTCCCGGCCCTTGCAGGATCGTATGGAACCATCTGTTTGTCTCTTCCTCCGGAGTTTACTACTTCTTCTCTCCTGGTATTGTGACCCGGAGATGACGCGGTTCCTCTGGATCCTGCCAGGTTATTCCTAGCCGAATGTACCAAATGTGACGCTCCTAGTGGCGCCGGGTTTGCCTTGTTTATTTCTTCATTTTGCTAGAAAGCAACTCTCAGCAAGTGATTCACCCTCTCTTGTTGCCTTTGCTAGGTCTCTCTGGTTAAACCTTCTAACTCGGACGCGGCCGCATTTGTTGCCCTGAGGTTCTTTGCCAGGGTACTGTACCTATCCAAACCTCATGTTACTATCGTGGCTGTCTGACCCGGCCTAGGCTCATATTCCTTATCAATCTTGGCAATCAGGTTCCTACGCGGATTTTCGCTCCACCTATGCAGTTTGCCTTAGCATATTCTCTTAGAGTAATATTCAAAGACTGATGCAGTTCTGCTACATTCTTTGCCCCAGCAAACATTTTCTGCCTAGTTTCCTCTAACTCAGCTTGTGCCTGAGCCGGATCTACCACAGGTGCTATTGGCATTGCTAGGCTATCTATTGCTTGCTGGAGCACATTCTCTAGCCTTTCTAGCAAAGGAAACCTAGACCTGGTCTGCTTTGGCGTGACCTCCGGCTTTGGTGCCGGACCCTTGCTTGGTTCCGCGTCTGACCCGATCATCAGGACCTCAACGCTGCTGGTGGGACGAGTGATACACACTCCACGAGCTCCGCTGAGAGGTGGTTCACCTCCCTCGACGATGTGCCACGGATGAACGCAGGACTCGTCCACGCCGACGTAGATCTTGTGCGTGCCAAGATTGATGAAGACGCCGTTGCACGGATGGGGGGTGCCTATCGAACCTCCCTGCATTGTCACTGATGTAGTCCAGCGCTCCAATGTGTTGAACCAAGCCGGAGACGACACGCTCACCGGTGCTGGAGAAGCTTCCTGTCTAGATTTTCACCCCTGCTAGCACCGCTAGCCCCACGGTGGGCGCCAACTATCATGGTGGTGGCACGGCAGATGCCATGGATAGGCTAAAGATGGGGCCAATGAGTGCTAGGGGAATCCAGGGAGGGAGAACGTGGTGATTCCACACACAGATGTTCTTGTATTTTCTCTATCAATGGTGTTTACAAGTCCTCTTCAAGCTCTTGGTAAGAAGGAGACTAAGTCTCTTACTCCCTACAAACTAGCTCTAGAGTTCTACCTTAAATAGAGAAAATGACCGATCCCCCTCTATGGAGGCCCCGGTGCTCCTCATATAGTGGAGCCCGGGTTACAATATTTGGGCACACGTGGCAGCATATTCGGAGAATATGCTCCTCGCCTAAAGCTAGATGCTTCTTTATTCTCTTTAAAGGCTCGTCGGGGCTTTGGACGTAACCCAGAATGTAATCTTTGTCTTTAAGCGTCACCAGACACGGGCTACGTCATCCGACATTGCCCGCGTCACCTTGATCGCCCCTGACCCGTTGGTCCTCTTCTTTACTTTGCTTTGCTCATGCTACGGCTAATAAAGCCAGCTTTTGACCAGCGGGGGATTCCTTCTCTTAGAAGCCATAAGATAGTCTGGCTAGCATGTGGCTAATCCGGCTATCAAGTTACTTGCAAAACAGATAGACAAACATGGCCAGCATATATTTTATGCCGGCCGGACTATAGTCAAGGAGATGCTCCATGGGCCGGGTACCTCCGTGGTTCGGCCTGCCTTGAGGTGACCCGGTCAGCACTTGCTTTGACCGTGCCGTACCCCGGCTAACTCGGCCTTTATACCCCGGCGTTACCCTACCCGGGGGTATCCCCCCAACAGAGTGAGTGTAGTACTCCCGACAAATGCGATGAATACTAGCGTATATGGCCTAGCCCGCCTATGTGTAAACTGCTTCGAACCCGGGGGCTTCCCCCGTTTTGGAATAAAATTCCTGTTGCTCTTGTTCTTCTGCCAGTTTTCATTTGCCGAGCCTTTTTGAGATTTTGCATTCCTTTGGATTTTCTTGGGGTCGGATGTGAGTAACGAGATTGTCAGGCCAGTAAACCTCGTACTCTCATGATCTACTCTGAGGTATGAGCGTTGTGCTCTAGGAATTGCTGACGAGCACTAAATCGCGAAGACACACATCCCACGTCAGGTCCCTGAGTTGGCAACATCGTGCGCCTTGATCAGGCACATGACACCTTATTTTAGACCTGAGGCATGGGTAAGATGCCATAAGGTGTGTTCATCGTGTTTTAGAATGTGAACTGGTTGGATAAGCAAGAAGAGGCTGGGGAAAGGTCTCAGCGAGAGTGGAAGGCCCGCCACCGGATAGTAGGGTTCACACAGTTTCCAGGGGTGACTGGCCCCTTAAGCAAGGCGTGAATCGAACACAAGGTTGGCACTAAGGAACATGAGCAATGCGCCCGAGGAGATAAACAATGCCCCTATGGGCCCTAAAGAGGCATATAGGCGGCAATGGACGGACAGATCAAGGGTAACCTCAAGCACGATACGGTAGGAAAAAGAGCAAAGAACACAAAGGCAAAGGTAAATTTGTTGATAATGGACAATTGGCATTACATTTGGGAAACATACAATGTAGCAACTGGCTTAGGGTGTAAAGGAGAGAGCTAAAGATCAACGACGCTAGGGAGGAGTCCGCACACCCTCCTCCACCTCGCATACGAGTGCGTCACTCGGCCCCTGCCATGGTAGTGAAACTTCAGGGCGTCACCAACCTTCAGCTCATAGTGGTACATGAAGTCCGGCCACCCGTCTCTCAAGTACAGGCTGCCGGCGCCATCCACCCACCTCTGCAAGTCCCATATGTGCTAGTCGCCACTAGCCTCATGCACCCGGAGCTCGCACGATGGGTGCTCTCTGAGATCCTCGGCGAACAAGTCTGGCAGGTGCAGCCACCACTTGAAGTTCACAGAGAGGAAGACGAGGAACTCAAAGCCAATGAGGCCCGCCATTTCGTCATCACTTTCCCCATGATGGAGCGGCTGGGGAGGGGAGTACCCGTCTGGCTCCTGCCATCCATAGCCACCCAGACGAGCAGGGCCGCCTTCGCACCTTGGAGAAGAAGAATGACGACTGGGAGGGCCTCCCCGTCCGCTGTCACCTTCCCGGCGGCCATGACTAGGCGGGGCCTCAGCGTGTGGTTGCGGGATATCCGCGCTAGTGGCGGAGGAGACGCAGTGGCCTTGGTGCCTGTGAATGCGTCTCGGCTTCTCCGGCGAGGCCGGGGCCATCTCCCTTAGAGAAGGAGGATCATTGTCATCGGAGCTTCTAGACGCCATCACCAACGAGTAGGGAGTTGGAAGGGAAAGGCCGTGGGGGAAGTGGAGAGTAAGCCACAACCCCACATGTTACCTCCCTTATTATTACCCATGTGGAGGGGGAACAGTTGCTGCCCAACTCACCAGCTCACATGAGGGCAACAATCGCGCCCCACCAAAGTTATTTTGTAGGAATAAAATCAGGCATAGTCAATGCAGGCTGCCGCGGAAGCCAAGGCGTGGCTCGGCAGTCCCACAGCCACTTGAGTGCGCAGGCACGCGCACATCAACTCTGCACGGTGTAAAGCGTGGCGTCCAGTCGTTTTGCACTTCCCGCGACGTGGACTTGGCCCACGCGCTATTGGAGGGCGAAGCCCGGCAACGACCTCTTCGTTGAACCACGACCAACATTGCAAGTTTCCACCCCTTGCCCAGGGGCTTATTTCGGCATAATAGATCGGGTTCCCTCGTATTGCGTCATAGCACGTGGGCCAGGACCCACCGGTCAGCGAAATAGTAGAGGCATGGCCTGGCTGGCAAGGGCGTCACAAGGATGCGAGCACCGAGTGCTCCAAGAAGGTATGGCCTTGGCATGATGAGGCTATAGAGACTAACTATCAGGTATGGTGTAGGTGCCTATGGGTGAGACAATCGCTACAAGCCTCGATCAGCCAGTCGAGCGTGGATAGGAAGGAAAAGACAATGACACGCGCGAGGCAGTTCGATCCCTCCTTTCAGGGGCTACCCGAAAGGAGGGTAAGGATGCAGTTGGGGGCAGCGAGGCCGAGAAGCAGCCTCGACTGAGCCCCGAAAGGACCATGGAATGCTTCTCTTGGGCTAGGCGCGGCCTCGGAACCGGAGTCAACTGAGCCTGAGAAGGCGTGTCAGGCCCAACCTTGGGAACTAGCGACATGCCAGTACCGATGTACACCATCATGGCGCTGCTTCCCGCTGCAGTGTGCCACCGATAGGAGTGAGAGCTCGGAGCCTGAGCTGTCACTCAGCCATCGAGTGCATCTGTGCAGCGCCCCTGGCCATCCATTGGCCATAGGCGCTACCCAATTGACTTAAGACCGCGTGGCACGCCGCGATTGAGCCCGGGAACGCCCCGGACATTGCTCCATGCTGACCCTTGTAGTGATCCCTTGGGGTATAAAAGGAGGCAATTGGCCGGAGGTTGGGGAGTCCAGAGTCCAAGAGGCTGGACAACTTAGAGAGAGGAAAGAAAGAAAGAGTAATCCCGGGGAGTGTAGAAGCTAGAGAGAAGGCGGCTCCCCGACACCGTAGAGATCATCTTCACGTACCTCGATCCACCCAAGATAACCCACCAAAGCAGGACATAGGGTTGTTAGCCGTAGGGTGTCCGAACATGGGTAAAAAATGTTTGCATGTGTTGAGTGCTTGAATCAGCATGTTCCTTCATCGACGTTGATGCTAGAACGCCTTCGTGCCCACTACCGAACAAATAGGGGGTGTGCAACATCCCCGATGTCAGTGTAGGAGAGGCGCGACAGTCGTCAAGGGGTTTGTACTTAGTAGTAAAAAAGTGTAATGGTTTGGAGAAGCCAAGCCACTACCAGGTATAGATCATCATATAATAAAACAATGTAGTTTTCATAAAATAGTAGGTAAAACATGCATAAGTAAAACAGTAGGACAAGTCTTATGAGCAAGAAGGTGGTTTGCCCGAGACCAAAATTTTGGAAATATGTCCCTAGACTTCTTATAATACCATGATAACCAATAATAACCATCTTCATCCGGTCTCTGATATAACAGCAACTATCGTCGTCGAGGGTAGCACATGCAAGCAAACAAGGGCACAATCAACACAAGGCATACAAGCACCAATACAATACAACAAAAAACATGCAACGAATTACTCACTTCAGTAGGTTTTGGTGGTTTGAGTTTATAGCAATTGGAATGACTTTATTTGCATTTGGGGACTCCTTTATCAATCAATTGTCAAATACAACTTAATAAGGGTTTTTGAACTAAGGCTTGAGTATGTATGATATCAATGTACAAGGATAATATCAACAGATAGGTATTGAAATATCAAGGCCAACAAAAGTGGTTTCATGATTTTATCAATTTTCCTTAATTAGTTATGATTATTTTAGTCGAAACAACCCTAGTTTAGGTGAAAAAATCACCAGAAAATATCTGTAGATCAAATAAATTTGTTCTCCTAGGTTATTGTATATCATTCAGTTTTTGATTTTGGAGAGTTGGAATAACTTCAAAGTAATTACTAGAATGCCCTTGGGAAAATCCCAAAGTCAGTTCCATACTTAATTTGTCTTTTAACCAGATTTATTATACATGTCTAAATGGTATGGGACAAAGGATAGTGGATAGGTATTACAAATACCTTCCAGTAGAAAATTGAGTCACTATTTTTGGAGTTGTATAACCACGGATGTGATTTATCTAGTGAAACAATCCTAGACAGAAGGGTTTAAATCATGAAAAATCTTCAAAAGCTCAATAATTCTTGAACTCTTGAGTTTTGATAGATCTTGATGTACCTCATCACTGGGAGTTGGAATCAACTCAAAATGAGTTTTAGAACTTCCTACATAAATAGCTAAACTCTGAATAGAGGTGTTTTTATTGTTTTCATTACTGTATATCCATATATTCAATTTGCATGCTTCCAAAGCCTAATGAAGTGTTATGGGACTACCTTTCAGTAGGTATTTTATTTACTTCAGTTGGAGTTGTGCATATCTAGATAATATTTATTTATTGGAATTGCCTTGTTTTGCTAGATGAATTTCCAGAAAATAATAAAATTTATTATGGGCAAGTAAATGGCTCTGCGTGTTGTACAAAACATGTAGGAACAATTAGAAATTTATACCTAGCATAAACATAGTTTTCCATTTTATTTTGGTTTTATTTCTAGAAACCAATTTCTCAGATCTAGGAATCATTTTTACTGGAGATAGATAAAAAGAGAAGGAATCTGGCGGGTGGGATGATTTCTTGCAGCATCGGTCCAACCCAGCATCAACGCCGTGCGTGGGAGAGGGTTTCAACCCCGCGGGGCATGGTTCGCTGGTCAGTGAGAGGCGAAATTAAAGGGGTAAGGGGAGATGAGGACCGTGCGATTAGGAGGCGATCGACGACCTATGTCTGTCATCCTTCTTGCAACAACGTTGACGTGTGGAAACCCTAGCTATAGAGGGCTAGGGCAGGAGAGCTTACTAGGGGCACCAGGAGGCGTTGGCGAGGGCCCGAGGTGACGTGGTGCTTCAGGCTGCGAAGAAAGAGGGGCGACATTAACCCTTTTGATGATAGGAGGAGCATCACGAGAGGGCGCCTGCATGCACGGGTTGGATCTTGACGGTGGCAGAGCTTGCAGTGACCCTAGGGAAAGAGAGAGACAAGTTTAGAATGGGCTTGAAGAGTAGACCAGGCTAGAACAAGAACAAGGGGGAAAGATGTGGCGTAGCCTTAGCATTGTCGAGTTCCTCTTTGCAACCCTAGGAGGAAAGTGCTTCTCCTCCATGGTGAGGGAGAACCCGAGAGCTAGATCTGGGGCTCGGGTAGTGGTAGCTGGCGGTATGGGAGAGGAAAGGAGGTGAAATGATGGGCTGGTATGGGCTCTTCCCTCTTACACCAAGGGGGTATGGGTCCATGGTGGTACAGGACTATGGAGAAGCTTTGGAGGGGTGCTTGCTAGGGATTGGGCCTCATGGGCAGTGGAGAGGGTGAGGTGGCATCTTGGTCAAGCTTGAGGCAGAGAGGGAGAGTGGTGTTGTTGTTGCTTTTGATTTGTCCAAGTCTTGGCAAGGATATTGTTTTATCTCTTCCTCTCTTCCTTCCAAGCATAAGAAGACAAGAGGAAAGGCTGAGCTAGGGTGGTATGCTACAGTATGTGGTGACTAGAGACGGTGTCGTTGTGCTGGGGGAGAAGTGTGTGGCAAGATGTGGTGAGAGTTGATGGAGGTTGGAAGGTATTTGGTAGTGATTTTGTGTTATGATAAAATCTACCTTAGTTGAAGATCATGGGTTACTTCTTGATTTTTTTTATCTTGACCATGTGGAGTAAGAGTGCTAGGAGATGGGTAAGCTCAAGATACATGTCCTAGTTTTATTTGACAATTTTCTGAATATTTTGGATCATTTTAATATCCAATTTTCAAGAAGTGTTGAATATGTTTTATGGATTGTATTTAAGATTTTTGAGTGGTAAAAGGTGATATTTTGGTTTTAGAATGTCCCAAATATGAATTCACACTTTGGAGAATTTTCCTAAGATTTATTGTGGCATAAAAGTATTTTAAAAATTTATTATTCCATTTCTGCCATTCAAGGAAAAGGGTAGAAATAAATAATATACCTTTTCAAAAACATTTATTTTTTAAGTGGGAGGATATGGTATGATCTATAGGTCTCAAAGGAGACCAAATTTGGAGATGTTATTTCGAGAAAAACCAACTTGCCTTTATGGAGAGAGTTTTGGGGTTTTTGTCAAATAAAAGAATTAATTAGTTTTTGGGTCAAGTAATTTTGGAAATCCTTTGATAAATTTCTATATCCAAGGTATATGATGTAATCATTAGGTATCAATCATTTACAACCTTGTATTTTAAAAATTGAACTTGATTTCCGTGGAAATAATGAAATGGGGGTAGAAGGTTGATCTTAGGGGATAATATTTTTAGGCAACCAAAACTTGGTTGGATTAAGGAGCTCAAAGCTCCCCTTGGGTCATGGGCTATATGGATGGATAGAATAAGTGATGTAGATCACCATGGTACAGAGGTTTGAGGTTGATCATGATTAAGCTCTCTAAGAATTGATGCCAAACTTTGAATAAAATAAGGGTGCCAAAACAGATTATCAATTAGCCTACAAAACCATGTGGGTTTAGGAAGCACAAAAATCCAATTAAAACAAGTGAAGTAGGGATGGATAGACCTTCTTGAGCAGAGTAAAACCATGCCAAGAGTTGGTTAAAATAAGATAATATGAATATATGAGCTTCTACCAAAGTAGGCATGTTGATAGGATTTGCAAAAAAGATTATTTTCTTGCCTAAAAACTATCAAGAAAAAGTGGGTTAGAGGATGATCTAGCCAAGGGAAAGAGTGGGTCTTCGTAGTCCTTAAGATGCTCTATAAGTTGGTTCAAGTGCATTTTCAAAAATGCACAAGGGCTGAGAAGGAGGGATTCTCAAATATGTGATGTTGAGAACAGTTTTCAGACTTATCATTTTTAGCATATTTACGGTTTTTTACAAGAATGTAAGAGAGGATGGTTTGGAGATGAGGAAATGTTCCAAATCATCATAAAGTGGAGGATGATGAAGTGTAGATTTAGTAGGATAGATCCATGCTTGATATTGGTCATTATTGACTTGAAGCTTCTAGAAGGGGTTAATCCTAAGTTGATATGGTTAAGGGTTTATATTGTCACCTTAGTGACTAGAGCTCAGATCAAACTTTGGGAACTTGCTTAGGATTTGTAATATTATCTTTTCTTGATCCTAGAGGATAAGCTCCTAGGGTAGTTCATAGTAGGTCCTAAGGAAACAAGTCAAAAGCAGATCAAGGCAATTCATCAAATAGAAAATCAAGGAAATTCATCATAATCAAGCAAATCAACTAGTATTAGGGTTTACCACAAAGCCTAGATTGAGGTAAGGATTGGTATTTTGAAAAGTTTGAGTTTTGAAGAAGGTAGGGTCCTTGGTTCTTCTACCAAGAATAGAAATTAAAAGCTTTATAAAAGGTTTTGGAAAACCTAGGGGTAAGAGTAGTTGAAAGTTTTTTCTTGAAAGCATAGGTATATTATACCATATAGATCTCCATAGTTTTGTAAATGGAAGCTAAAAGAATAGTTACTTTTGCAAAGGCATCTTGGCTCAAGTTTTGAAATGCCAGAACATTTGAGAATATGGAAAATAAGCCAAGATAGATTTGTGAAATAGCTTTTGTCAATGGAGGGTGAGGTAAGGAGTATACCATATTCTACACATTCAGATGCATCAACACAAATAACAAGCATGCACCCACTGCATCACTAAACAAGAAAAATTTTATGTTCCCCCTGATTTTTGAATTCTGGACAACTTATTAGGGTTGCTGAAATTGGGATGTTATAAAAACTATCATTAAATTTTCCTCTTTCTTCTCTACAATATTAGAACTTATAATAATAGGATATTTGTTAATACTATCAATAAACCTATATTTAAATTCTTTAGTAAGAGGTTTGAGAGTAAGAGGGGGAAGCTCCTCATCTCCTTTTCTCTCTGGTGTCTCGCAAAATTGATTCCTTTCAGGATCAATTATAGGGACTTAGTTAAGATATTCATCAATTTCCATGTTCTCTATATCTTTAGAAAGTTTATAATTTTCAACCGAGCTTATTTCTAACTTTTCATTAGGATTTTCATAAAACACGGTGGTAAGGTTATCAATGTTACCTTCCTCTTCTTTTTATTGTTCATGTTCGTCAATCTCCACATAAATTGGCTGTGTACGAATTTAGAAAAATGGAAATTAATTTTATCTTTTCCAAACTTTAGAGACATATCCCTTTTGCAGTCAATGTTTGCTCCTGCGTTATTCAGAAAAGTTCTTCCAAAACTAATTGGACAACAAATATCAGTAGGCATATCAACAAGTACAAAATCAATAGGGTACTTGTAAGGTCCAACACAAATTGGAACATCTCTAATTATCCCCATAGGGATTATAAGTGTTTTATCTGCTAGCATAATTGTCATATCAGTTTCTTCTAATTCAGCTAGTTCGAGTTCATCCTCAATTTCTAAGTAAAATATATAAGGCATGAAGTTAACAACTGTCCCAATATCACAAAGACCATAGTAAGAAGATTCACCAAAGGTGCATGGAAGGATTGGTTTACCAACATCTTTATATTTGACCTTACCTTCAAAAAATTGAGAGGCTTCGGTGTCTAGTTCCACTATATCACAATGCACATACATAGTCAATATATCTTCCTTAGTTACCTCACCCATATCCTAAATGATCCCTTGAACAATTTCTTCTATGTTTGCCTCTTATTTTATCTTTTTGAGGATCATCCTCTCTTCTTTTAGTTGTTCTTCAAGTTGTTGGGTTACCAGGTGTTCTCTCACCGTCCCTGGGAAACGAAGTGGTTCAGCATATAGTGCCCTTTCGCTTGATGGATCTATAGGGACCACAATTTCCATTTCAACAGCTTCAACTTGCTTAGGTGGCAGAGTATATTGAAGTTATTCTTTCTTTGGAGCTTCAATGTGTTCTATAAAAGGCCGAAGCATTGGCAAGATAATATCATCATATAGTTGAAGTTCATTAGTAGTTTCGTTAACCTTACCGGATTCCCTATAAGAAACAATCCCCATGTTTCTCTATTATGAAGAATTGTATATAAAAGTTCCCAAGATTTAGTTATAGTTAGTTCTCTAAATGAATCTCCGGAATTTGAGTCAAGTTCATACTTTATTTGTTGGTTAAGCCCCCATAGAAAATTTGTAAAACATACCATTCAGGTAAACTGTTGTGGAGATATCTATTAAGAATAAATTTATACCTTTTGAAAGCTCTTATCAAATCTTATCCTAGGCGATTCTTCAAGTTTGTGACCTCCCATCTTTCCTCAGCAATCTTAACTTTGGGGAAGAACCGAAATAATAATTCTCCTTCAAGCTTTTCCCATGTACCAATTTTTTCTGCAGGGCAAATTCTATACCATGCTAGATCAGTGTGGTTAGAGATTGGATAACCAATTTATGTTTTAATTCATCATCAGAATAGCCTTTCTATTTAAGTGTCCAACATAACCCGATAAAATTCATTAAATGGGCATAAGGATCCTCATCGTGATCATCTCCAGCAAAAAAATTCTCGTGAATAATAGCTATGAAACGAGGGTTAACCTCATATTCTTGTTCCCTTCCCCACGGGAATTCCTTGACGAATCCTCCATTGAACCTCCCGAGGTATTTAGTTGCATCAAGATGATTCATCAGCCCGGGTACAATCATGGTGTTCACCAGAAACTAGTAAAAAACTTTAGTAAAACAATTAATAAAATTAGCAACTAAGAACAAAGACCAAAAATGTTAGCTCCCCGACAACAGTGCTAGAAAATAGCTTGATGACTACAAGTGCACAGATCAATTTTATCTTGTTTCGAAATAAGATTATTGAACTCACAAAGATCTATTTGGTTAAGGTATTTATGCCGCTCGTGACTATACACCAAAGGATACTTGTAGGCTTCATTTGATCTCAACTAAACGTTGTTTAAAAAGGGTTGTGTTTGTGTAAAGGAAAGTAAAGAATGCTATAAAATAAATGAGTAATGAGTGTGTTGGGATTAGTGTTGGAACTCGGTAAGGCTAAAATGTTCTCGAGGATGTAGGATACACCGCTAGCATATGATAATTACTTATAATTAGGATAGCATATATCTTTCATCATGATTTGTGTGGAGAGAGTTCCATAATAAGATGTTCACCAACAAGTCTCGCGAGCAAGTCACTTCTACAAGTCATGTGGTGAGGTGACCTCTAAACAACCACTACGATGCCTACGAGCAAGTCACTTCAACATACCACCACAATTAAGGGGTTCCCCATGGATATCGTTATAAGCTTAGTGAATCTCTCTTTTATGCCCCTTTGACTGTGTAGGTTATAAGCGATGCTTTTAGTCACAAGGTAGCACATGGGATACTCCTATATATGTCCTAATGGTAGTTCCCTCTCTTTAATCCCGAAGGAATATGTTATGTGGTCAAATTCACATACCATTTAGAGAGATCTAGCACAATATCATAGATCAAGTAAAGATCAAAGACCGAAGGTATAGATCATCTCTATTTAATTTCGCAATAATTCTAGGGTTTCTCCATCTCCCCAGGAACAGAGGGAACTACTTACACGGGGAAGCAATCAACAACATCATCATATTCATATGGATGGACTGAAAGTGCAAAGGTAAAATCAAGTGCAAACCCAAAACTGTATTTGGAATTACAACAAGATATAAATGGATGAGAGAGGGGGAATGGTGATGATGGAGATGCAGCGGTTGATGATGAGGGGAATGATGTGTTGTCCTCTGGTCATCCGTGTAGCAGCAAGGATGTGCACTTCTCCAAGTTCCTCCTCCAGATCCCTTCCTAGTGTGGTGTTTCGTGGTTGGAGGTGGATGTGTATATCAGATCTCAAATCCATGTTCGTGTGGTGAGAGTATTTGATGAGCCAAACGTCCTAGCAGGCAATACGGGTAAGCTCCGCCTGTATTGTAAGTCGTTAAGCTTGCAGTAGCTTCTCCTCGCATCCTCTCTTCTCCCAAGTGCGTGATAACTCATTTAAATGACATTTATCACTTAGCAATATCATATTATTACATAACATTATAGTCCCAATTGATATATGCACAAAAGACTTAAAAGTTTGGGATCCTATTGAAACAAGGGTAAAACGTGCACGCGAGCACCATAAAATACCAAAACCCTAACTGTACTTATGCAAAAACATAACATAATAATGCTTCAAAAATGGACTCATCAATCAACAAAGTCAACGGAACTAGATACTCAAAAGAGTGATGGATGAGAGCAAGTTCAACTTAGATGGGGTCCAATTCCCTTGGATAGTAACCATACCTTACAAGGTGTTGATATAGCAAATAGATAGCCTTTGGTTAATGAGATAGGACTATATGTAGATCTAGTGTTGGCCCAGACTACAAGCTGCTTCTTCTGGATCTTGGTTTGGACAGGAACTTAACTAGCGGAGTACACAATCACCAAACATTACTTAACTAGTCTGATTACAATTCTAAGACACACATTTGATGATCTATTATCATCTCAAGCATCACAAGTTTAATTTAATAGTTTCACTCTTTTTAATTTAGAAAAGTAATTTCTACTTAATGAAAAATTAACTAAGATTTAATATTCACCACTTAAAATATGGGATCATGTGGACACATGTCCTCACCACATATTCTAACATGTGAGAATGTGATTTAAGGGTTGGTTCATAATTACTTTGGTTTAAGTTCATTATTTAATGATTTAAAGTGACTAGAAATGCCTATATAGCATTATTTTGGTACTAGTCCAAAGTCACTGTATGTAAATGTTAATATTATTACATATTTAGGTAGATATGATGAAATGTGATTTTAGAGCGTTGGAATCAACTCAAAACCTATCTTTGTTGATTTTATAAAAATGTTGCAAGGTGCAAATGCTTCTGTTTTGTTATTTTTACTAGGAGAGATCTATAACTTTAATTGGATTAAATCCAATGGGCTTTGATAGATATTTTCAATACCGTTCAGGCAATATTAGTGTCATGCAATTTGGATTTGTAAATCTCTCGGAATTGATTTTCAAACTCAGAGATAGAACTAAGTTTAAACTAAAAAGGAAAATCCTAATTCAAACTAACTGGGTCGCGCGGGAAACTCTAATGGGCCGGCCCAGTGTCACTCCGCGGCGCGGGGCTCAACTGATAGGGGGTCCACAAGTCAGCGGCTCATAATGCGCGAAGCAGGACGGGGCGATGTGGGCCGTTAGATTAGAATAAGGATCAACGGCTGTGGCTTGTCGTCGACGATGGACCTGTCGCCGGCGAGCTCGAACCCTAGCGGCTCGGTGGGGGTGCATAGGGGGCGTACCAGGGCTCCAGCAACGACGGCGAGGCGGGAAAACGAACTAGTGGTCAACGACGAGCTCAGGGACGGTCGAGGCAGCTCCGGGGGTGGTCGCAATCAGCGGCGCCCCTTCCTCCTCTACTGCGGGCTACTACGGCCAAATTCCGGTGAGCAAGTGCTCGCGCTGCTCCGGCTAGAGGTGGGGAATGGTCAGTGAGGTGAGGGGAGTGGAGTGGTGTGCTTCAAACGGCTGGGCGTGCCCTCCTTTTATAGGCTCGACGGCGAGGCCGAGAGGGATGGGCAGGCGATGGTGGCGACATGGCTATGGGCGGCTAGCGGCATGGCTAAGGGTGGCGATCGACAAGCGGTCTCCTGGCAGTGCTCTAGGAAGTGAATGCGGGCGTAGGAGCGGTGGTATGTGGTCGGGGGCAGCTGGCGCTCTGAGCGGCAGACGCGGTGGTGTCCACGGCGAGCGGTGGTTGTGCTGCTTTGGGCAGCGAATGGGCATGTCCATCATGTTCCCTGGATCGTGGTGGAGCGGTGGGTGCGGGCTGTGGTCGAGCGGCGGCTTGTGCACGCGTGCCGGGTCCGGCGCTCTGGCACGTGCTCGACATGGCGCGATGGCACTGGGAGCGGGCACTCCTCGGTGGTCCACTGCTGCGCTTGGCTCAGGGAGGGGACAGAGGGTGGCGGTGAGGTCCTGGCTACCTCCTAGACATGGCGAGAGAGAGGGAGGTGGTCTGCTGGGGCGAGTGCAGGGTCGGCCGGCGAGCTAGTGCTCGGGGTGGCTCGGCACTATGGCTAGGGACAAGATGGTGAGGTGCTAATGGCCTGGCTAGATCAAGAGGGGACAAGGGGATTAAAAGGAGATCAAATGGGGGCAAAACCCTGTTCAAAAGAGTGAGCTAGGATTAGGGTGTAAATCATGCATGCCAAGTGTTCAATGAAATGGCCGCATGAGATAAACTTTGGAATTTTGAAAAGATTTTTGGTGGGTTTGCTAGGCATAAGCTTGAGACTCTGTGGGTGCTTGGGTTTTGAAAATTGATCTTGTTTGAGTGGTTTTTGAAATAGGGTGATCTTGAGACATACACTAGATTCAATTTTAAACTGTCATTTAAAATTAGCATTTGAATGTTTTTAGCAGATCACAAAGTGGGCCTTGGTACCTCATTATGTGTAATATCAAGGGGTCTAAAGATCCACACATGTTTCTGTTAAGTTTTGAGTACTAGGAATAGCCAATGTAGGCATGATAGTTAATTTGGCCAAAATGACCATTTACTTCAATTATTCATTTTGAGTTGTTCTTCTTTGGGAAAAGTTTGGGAACGATTTAGATGATGTTTATTTCACCTAAGAAACATTTTACAAGCAAGGAATCACAGAACCATGGCAATTCAAATCAATTCCTAAATTAAATGCACATACACATGAATGCTTTCATTTTTAATTTGGAAAAGTTTTTGTTAACCCTAAATTTGATGATTTGGATCTTGATAAACTTGGACTGAAGTTTTTGGGATGTTACAACTTGTTTGCTTAGGAAGTAGGATGAGATACCCTAGGAGCTCACTCTCTAAGATTAAAAGAAAGTAATTTTATAAACCCTCAGAGAATTCCCCAAGCTTACCTTTTCATCTGGGCACTAAAGTGACCATCTAATCTCTTAACTAGATCACCTTTGAATTCATTCCTTCTAGAAGCTTTCAAGTCTATAAAGACCAATATCAAGCATGGATCCTTCCTACTATATCTACACTCAAACATCATCCAATTGACGATGCTTTGGTACCTTGAAAACCACTCAAAAACATCTCCTCTTATATTCTAGTCAAAAACCCTCAAAATGCCAAAAATGGCCAAGTCTGGAAAACTGTTAACAATATCTCATCTTTGGGTCTCCATCATTCCTAACCCAAGTGCATTTTTGGAAATTCAATCGAAACATCTTGTAGACCATATTAAGGACTACCAAGGCACACTCTTTTCCTTGGCTAGATCATCTCTTAACCCACTTGTTCTTGATATTTTTGCAGGCAAGAAAATAACACTTCCTGCAAATCTTATCAACTAGCCTACTTTGGAAGAAGCTCACATCTCCATGATATCTTCTTTTGACCAAATCTTTGCATGGTTGTAATCTACTCATGAAGGTTTATCAATCCTTACTTTCACTTGTTTCAATTGGATCCGTGTGCTTCCAAAACCCACAAGATTTTGAAGGCTATTTAATAACCTGCTTTGGTACCCTTATTTTATTCAAAGTTTGGAATCAATCCACGGAGATCTCAATGATGATAAACCTCAAACCTCTGTACGCTGGTGATATACATCACTTGGTCTATCCATCCATATATCCTTTGACCCATGGTGAGCTCTGAGCTCCAAGATACAACCAAGTTTTGCTGGAATAAAAATAACCTTGCCCAAGATCCTTTATATCTTGTTTTCTTCCAAATCAAGTTGAATTTCCAAAACACAAGGTTGCAAATGGTAGATACAACATGTGGAAATCATCTAACTTGGATATAAAAGTTTATCAAATATTATCCACAATTCTTTTGGCCTAGAAACAATTAAATCCCTTTAATTAACAAAAACCTCAAAACTCCTACAAAGGCAAGTTTGTTTTTCTCCAAACTACTTTGCCAACTCAAGGCATATTTGATGCCTAAATATCATATTCTATATTCCCACCTCAAAAATAAATATTTTTGATATGCTTTATTAAATCTTTTTGCCCTCTTTCTTAAATGGCAGAAACAAGAAATAATTGCTTAAAAATACTTTTCATTCTCACTAAATTCCAGGAAAATTCCCCAAGGTGTGTTTTGGTATCTAGTACCATCTCATTCCAAAAACCATCCTTGTAGAATTCAAAAAATTTAAATAAAATCCTAAAAACCATTTCTATAGTATTTGAATATTTGATATAAAGTACACCAATAATCATCTGAAAAATCCCAAAATATTCTTGGAGGTGTACCCTAACCTCAACTAGCTACCAGTACCATTTCCCATCTAGACATGATAAAATTCAAGTATTTACTTGATGATCAACCATATGGACCAGAATGGAAATAAATCAACATCATGATCGAAACTCCACTCAAACCCCATCCAACCTTGTATAGTACATCTCCATAGCACCACCCCTTCCTCTGGTCGTGATCAACACTGTAGCACTGCATTCCTACCCCCTTAGCCTTGTCCTAAAGCTCTTGGAGCAAGTAAAAGAGAGAAGCCTACACGCATTTTAAAAACCCATGGAGACTAAAGGCAGTAGCATCTACACTCAACCCCACTGCCCTCCTACACCCTCACACGAGCTCCCACCGCCCCATTCGACCAACCAGAAGGCCTGCCCTTTCCTCCCCTTGCCCTAGTGGACTTAGTCCATCTTGGACCTCCCCCACTCGAGATAAAACGGCCAGAGGCCACCCCAGCCCCCATTCCTCTGCTCATTTTCCCCACTCCCTCTCACTTACATCCTCACAACACCACCTCTCCCAGCCTGCCTTGTCTGGCTTGAGAGAGAGAGAAGGAAGAGAGCTTCTCAGCCATGGAAGAAAATGGAGCACAGCTCCTTCTCCCCTGCTTCCCTCCACTTGCATGTGGCCTCCCCACACTCCTCTCCCCCTGATCTACCATCCCCTAGCTATAGAGATCCTCCCAGCCACTGTCCCATCTGGGAGAAAAATAGCTCTCTCTCTCTCTCGGTTTTCTTCAAGAAATCGACTTGGTGGTCTCCCTCCTGCTCTTCTACTCTTTGTATTGGCATTTTTAGCATCCTGAGCCAGCACTAACAACCCCGACCCTCCTCTACTACATGCAGGATCCCTAGAAGAGGATCCGATGAGATACCGAGTGAGCACCGCCGTCGTCTTCGCGCGAGGCCCCTGCTAAGGTCGCACCTAACTTTTCCGCACATTCCCAAGGTTGTCGCCAACTACTGTGTCGCCCTAGGCCCTCCCCAGGTCCCCTCTAAGCCCTCAGGTGAGCTACTACACTGCCAGTGCTGCCCCTAGGGTTTCGTCCCTGTCTCTCGGTGGAGAGGAGGAATACGGTTTCTATGCCGTCGATTCCCACCTAATCCGACGGCCAGTGAAGCCCCATACCCCTTCGATGCCCCACTAAGGCTGACGCTGGGCCCTGCTAGGCCGGGTTTCAAACTCGGCTCACGTGGAGTGCTCCTCCTAGATGGGCCCAATCCTCCCCCTACAGCCCGTTTTCACTTCAGATCTAGCCCAAGGCCACTCTTTCTTTTTATTATTTAGCCAGGTCTGTAAAATGGATGTTTGGTTTAAATACACAATAACATGGAAAATGACTCCAAACCACTAGATATAAAATTCTACATGTCCCCTATGGTTTTCCAAAATAGGCAGACCCAGCCTTTTTCCCAAAATAAGTTTTATTATTTTATGATAATTAACCAACTAAATAGTATCTTCTGTCCGAAATAAATTCCCTAGTAACTTTTATATTTCCAAATTGGACAAAACAAAGTTCCTATGGTAGGTATCAAATGTACCCATCTCATGGCATTGGTATCAGCCCAAGTGAAGCTCTAATATTCCTTTAATAAAAATAACAAAACCCACCCAAGTTTGTCTTTACAAATTTCCCTAGGCAGATCTAGAGCACCTTTTGGGTTGATTCAAACTCTTAGTTGTGTGGTACCAAAATATCTATCAGAACCCAGGATACCTTAATTTTATGATCCTCTGTTGAATTTTAATTAATTAAATACTTCTATATGTGGTTTTATCAGTAGATAAATCATTTAAGAAGCTTAGCAACTCCAAAATTAGTTTTTCTAATTTCTACTGGAAGGTATTTGCAATACCTATCCATTGACCTTTACCTCATATGAATTGGACTTGTATAACAAATCTATTTAAAAAGACAAATTGACTACAAAGCTGATTTTGGGAATTTCCCAAGGGCATTCTGTTAATTATTTTGAGATGAATCAAACTCTAAAAAAGCTTAAACACCAAAGTCTACCAAAATCTCTAAGGAAAAATTTATTTGAGCTCTAGATCTTTTCTGGTGATTTATTCACCTAAACTAGAGGTTATTTCACTAGAAAAATGATAACTAAATATAGAAAATTCATGAAATCATGGAACCAGTTTTGTTGGCCTTATTATTCCAATACCAATATGTAGATATCATGTATGCCCATTTATATCATATAGACCCAAGTCTTGGTTCAAAACCTCCTTCATTAGGTGCTATTTGAGAATTTAAACAAAGGAAAATCCACAAAAGCAATTAAAGTGTATCCAGATGCTATGATCTCAACCTATCAAGACCTACTGAAGTGATTAATGTGTTTTATGTCTATTGCTATATGGTATTGGTGATTAGATGTGTTGTGTTGATTGTTCCCTTTGTTTGCTTGCATGTGATCCATAACGACGATAATTGCGATTACCTCGAAGATCAGAAGAAGATGGTTATTATGGTTTTCTAAGAAGAAGTCCAGGGACATATATTGCCAGATTGCTAATCCCAGGAAAGCCACCTTCTTGCTCATAAGCCTTGTCCTACTATTTTACTTATGCATGTTTTACCTACTTTTTATGAAACTGCATTGTTTTATACTATGATGATCTGTATTTGGTAGTGGCTTGGCTCCTCCAAACCATTACACTTTTTTACTATTAAGTACAACCCACTTGATGAAACTACTTGACCCTTGTATGCTAGATGGTATATAACATCATACCCCTTTGGAGACCCCGTTTTAGCCGAAGCAAAACTAGAGGATGGGAAGACCTAGAAAAAGTTTTACAAAATGTTTATGGCAAAACCTTGCTGAGGTTTGACCTACCAAGAGAAGTTTGAGAAAAGAAAAAGGGTTTTTGTTTTACAAAATGCTGAAAGATGGAGGAAAACGCATCCGGTTCTTTGCAGTTTTGCTAGAACAATTAACCCGTGTAACCACATTACTCTAGAATGGGACATGGCTGGACTGAAAGTTTGCTACTATGGTGTGGGAATTCTCACAACTTCTTATAAGGGATCATTGCCCTTGAATTATGGGCTTCCTTTACAAAAAGGGTCAACTGTTAGACAGTCACCTGGAGGAATGCAAGATCACCCATGTGAGTGACCAGGTGATACTATGAGCCTCTCACTGAAACTGCCCACTCTAGAGGAGTCAGAATGCACTCCGATTGGTCCTTGGCCCCGATATCCCGGTGTTGAGATGAACAATTCACAGGGTAAGGCCTATGCCAGGGTGGCATTCGAAGAGTCCTGATCGATTACTCGACCCACGATCAGTGAGGATCTCGGTAGGGTACCCGGGTGGTGTGGGTAAAGTGTACAACCTATGTAGAGTGTAAATCTATTTGAATAGCCATGTCCACGGTCATGGACAGTTGGGAAGGTTGTTGTAGAGCGATGCTGGTTTTGATTTCAAAAAGGACTTCAGAAAAGCAAAGGCTTTGGAAATGTTGTGACCATGGGATGTTCGGAAAGGAAGGAAGGAAGTTGGTCATGTGATGACCGAAAGGAGGAACAAATGGGTAACCCAAAAGGTTTCCAAAATGTTTTACAAAAGTTTTCACCAAAGATGTGTAGATGCTATATCTACAAGAGAAACTATTTGAGAAAAGAGCTTCTCTTGGAGCCCTCCTACTACCACAGCTATATTGCATATCCACTTATTGTTATTATCCTAAGGTGGTTTGCGAGTACATTCAAAGTACTCACTGTCATTGTCCCTGGCTTTTAACTTGGCCAGATATCGAGAATAAGGTGAAGTTGACGACTATGCAAGTTAGGACGTTCTCCTAGTCAGTTGCCTGTAGGTTAAGGCATGGCTCGGGCTCTACACTTGATGAAGTTCCGTTGATGATTATTGATGTAGCCATAATGGCATGTAAGGTATACCATGTATCTGCTTAAGTAATGGATGTTTACTTTGATACTTGTCGGTTATGTTCCACGACTAACTGATCATGGGATCGTGTTGTATGCATAACAGGGATTCTCGGAGGATTAATCCGGGGGCCCAACATGATGTTTCCTGAATTTGTAGATAGATTCAGTAAATAGGCACTAGAGGATCAATACACAGAGGAAATGGCCCATGGTGCCAGATTTGATGACACTGATGACGAAGAGAACAAGGAGAACAATGACAGTCTAGTTTTAGCTGAGGACGATGGTGAGGACTTGTCAGTAATTGCCTGGGATAGGAACGATCCTAATATTTCAGAAGGCATTGTATTTGAAACAATGTGGGACTGTCGCAATTCCCTTACTACATATTGCATCAGACCAATAATGATTATGATGTTATTAAGAGTGAGCCAGCAAGGTTCACAATGAAGTTCCCATACAAGAGGTGTAGGTGGAGGATGCATGCATCCACTATGCTCAGGAGCAGTTTGGTTTAGGTATTACAACCGGTCATGTATTTTAGATCATTGTGTAGAGTTTGTTAACTGTACCTGAAATTTTCATTATGTTTCAGATAAAAAGTAACCAGTTCAAACATTCTTGTCCACCTCAAGGGGGACAACCAAAGGACAAAACAAAACTAGCAAAGACTAGGTGGTTGGCAGATGCAATCATGGATCGGATGAGAGCGAACCCATCACTTTGTGCAACAACACTCATAAAAGAAGTTTCTGAAAAGTTTAATATTATAGTACCTTACATGAGGATGTTCTATGCAATGGAAATGGCTCTTGATAGGATCAATGGTCCATGGAATGAAAGTTTTCAGTTGCTTTACAGCTTCAAAGCTGAAGTGGAGATGGCTAGTCCAGGTAGTGTTGTACAGATAAACAGGCATAAAGTTCAGTAAAAATAAGAGGAAAGACAAAGGAGAAGGAGTGCTTTAAAAGGTCTTTTGTTTGTTTGAAAGCTTGCTAGCAAGGGTTTCTAGATGGTGGCAGGCCTTATTTTGCCGTGGATGCAACAACTCTTCATGGCAGATTTAAAGGACAGCTAGTAGCTGCTACTGCAGTTGCTGGCCACAATTGGATGTTCCCTATTGCTTTTGGAGTTTTGGAGATTGAGACAGAGGAAAGTTGGAATTGGTTTCTGGAAAATTTGTGTGACCTTATAGGTCATCCACTAGGACTTACTATCCACATGGATGCTTGCAAAGGTTTGGAGAAAGCTGTAGAAGTAGTATTCCCCGGAGTGGAGCATAGGGAATGTATGCGACACTTAGTGCAAAATTTTACAAAGAAATTCAAAGGTAAAGTTTATACTGACAACCTATGGCTAGCTTCATACACATGCAGTTTGAGGAAGCATCTATATCATTTGGAAGTGTTGTATAAACAAAAACTTGTGGTGAAGGAGTATTTGGATGCACTCATGGAATGGTGTTGTCAAGAAGCCGATTCAATGAAATTTGCAAGGTAGACTATGTAACAAGTAACCTTGAAGAGAGTTTCAATGCAAAGGTCAAGTCATTGAAATGGCTTATGCTATGGCAAATATTTGATAAGATTCGGCAGATGATCAAGATAAAGGTCGATTTGCGTCAAAGAATTGCATCAACAGTATATGTAGGCCATGTCATCCTCCCATATTTGATTAAGGCTTTACATGCCATGGCAAATAAATTGAAGATGAAATGCATTACAAGAGGAATGGATGCTGAGGTAACATACACTAACAGTAAAGATAGTCAATGGAGGTATCTAGTGAGTTTGGTTGATAGGACATGCCATTGCAGGCAATGGCATCTCCGTGGGAAACCCTGCATACATGCATTGTTTTTCATGGGTGTTCTAGCAGGCGAAGAGGGTGAAGTTGATCAGTATGTGTCAGAGTATTTCTCCGTTGCCAAATTTAGGGAAGCATATGCTTAGAATGTTCTAGCCTTGTTTGGAAAAGACCAATGGATGGAATTGGATACAGGCTTCAAGCTATACCCTCCAGTTTTTACTAGACTAGCAGGTAGGCCAAGGAAGAATAGGATGAGAGCTAGTGCAGAGGGTGGTGCACCACCTCAACGACGTAAGTGCAAACATTCTGGGATCCTAGGGCACATTGCTAGGCTTTGTAAAAATGTAGTGGACCCAACTTATGTAATGGATGATCAGGCGGAACAGTAAATGCAAATGAGAATGAAGTATTTGAAAGAGACAAGAATGAAGCAATGGATACATTGCAGATTGAACCAATGGATCGAGAGGAGATCGACCCAAATGTAGATGGGATTGAACAAAATGCAGGGGAGATAGAACCAATGGATCTAGAGGATATTGAACCAAATGTAGGGGAGATTGAACCAATGGATCAAGATGAGAATAATGCAATTTATTCATTGGAAGCAGAGTTCAAAAGTAAAGGAATTACACAAGAGGATATTGAAGAAATGATGCCAATGCATTTTGAATCATATGAACCAATGGATCGAAACGTGATTAAACCAATTGTACGACAGACTTAAGCACTTGATTCATTGGATGCAGAGAAAAAGAACAAACAAAAGAAGCTGATGGTGGACTTCGTGAATATTGTAGCTAGGATAACCCGGAGCAAGGTGGTGAACCCAGCAAAAAACACTAGGAGCAAGAAAAAAATGAATTTGAATTATTAATTAGAATTTGTATGATGAATTTGAACTACTGTCAATATTTGTATTGAATTCGAACTAGTATGACGCTCCCAAGTTTGAATGTTGGATAATCCCATAATGTATGTGTTATTGCAATTTTCTATGGTCATCAACCTACTTGCTTAGCACTACTCAGTTTTAACCTTGACATGTGGTCAACACATGGGGTTTAGCTAGTTCATGGCTTAAACAATTAGCAAACATTGACCAATTGATCCAAAATTTGGCACACTTGTGTATCTTGGATTGATTTACCATATGAAATTGGAAATTTTGGATTTACCTATAATAAGCCACATTTTTATTTTTCTAAGTGATTAAATTAAAAAAATGGTTTTAGGGTTAGTTTAATTAAAAAAAATGTCAAAACATAGTCCAACCTTCGCATGGAATCTTGTTATGTTACCTACAACCTAGCATGAATAATAAAGGAAAAGGAAATAAAGAGAAATGGACTTATACCCTAAACCACTTCTTAAACCCTTCTTGAAATGAGCTACTAGCTATGAAGATGCATGGCTTTCTACTCAATCAACCTCCAAACTAACCCATCCCAATACATACTTTGTCTAAATGAGGCCAAATTTGGAACACTTGTATATCTTTGAGTTGCAAACAATATAATGTCGACCAAGATGGATTATTTTGTTCAAATAAGACATTTTCCATTTGTTATGCCAAAAGCTTGAATTTCCTTTAGTCATTTTTTTATCTGAGTGACCTTATTTTCCTTAGCTCTACTCAGGTTTTCCCTCCCGCTAAAGTTTTCCTCAGTTTTCCCCTCCCGCTAAAGTTTTCCTCACTTTTCCCCTCCCGCTAAAGATTTCCTCACTTTTCCCCTCTCTCATGTATCAGTTTGGCTGCGCTCTGATTGGTCGAGATGTATGTCACACAGATCTTGGCCAACCACCGTTGGATATATCATGATCCGACAGGCTAGAGGTCTCTCTCTCCCAATGGGCGCACCTAACCTTGTACGGCGAGGAGAGCCCGACAGGCTGGATGTCTCTCCCTCCCTTTCCATGTAGCATGTATACCATCCGCATCAACTAGCGCTCAATTACTGTCCAAAAAAAACTAGCGCTCAGTTTGGCTACACTCTGATTGGTCGAGATGTATGTCACACGAATCTTGTCCAACCACCATTGGATACATCATGATCTGACGGGCTGGAGGTCTCTCTCTCCCTTTGGGCTACGGAGAGGAGAGCCCGGCGGGATATAGGTCTCTCCCTCCCTTTCCCTGTCGCACGTATTCCAGCCGCATCTTCCTCCGCTCCTATCAACATACGACATTGCGGCAGTCTGAATGGCGTGTCGTGGCGCGGATCTAAGCGTGGCAGTCTGAATCCTGTGCGGAGGAGCGGATCTAGGCATGGCGGTCTTAACAGTGTGCGGCGGCACGAACCTAAGCATGGCGGTCGGAACGGCGTGCGGCAGCACAGACCTACGCGTGGGGATCGGAACGGCTTGCGGCGGTGCGACACTAGAACTACATGCGGCGGTGAGGATCTAACCATCTGAAATATCTGTCTCTATTTGTCTCACTTCCGTTCACATCCTCAGATCCATTGGTGATGAAAGACACTGATGGAAGCCATCATCCGCAGCATCAGTGCGACGATGGTGGTGCCAATAGTGGTCATTTATGCAAAGACGATTGAAGCCATCATCCGCAACATCATTGCGATGGCGCAGCTCAAGCCCTCATGAACTGAAGCTCTGGGAGGCCAGCCGCGGCTGCGGCTGGCACGTCGAGGTGCACTTCGACGGTGAAGGCCGGATGTACCTCGTGGCCAGATGGGAGTACTTTGCATGTACTTCTTGGAGTACACATACGGAGGGGAGGGCGGCTAGCTCACCGTCCACTTAAAATTTAGACAAATTCCAGTCAACTAACTTAAATTTGAATAAATTTGATATGTATTTGAGCCGTGAGACCGGTTGATATACTCTAAAGCTGATTCATAAGTAGTAGTACTTGCTCTGACAATCTCTGGTGCTCTTGTATAAATTTGATTGAAATATGTATGATTTGAATCAAATTTAATATGTATTTTAGCTGTGAGGATGGTGGATATGCTCTAAAGCTGATTCATAAGTAGTAGTCCCTCCAACTCAAATTAGTTAATTTAGATTTGTCTAGATTCGATTGGATCAAGACATGAATTAGTATTAGATTCATCTGTATCTTGACGAATTTGAGTCAACTAACTTGGAACGGGGAATGGATGTTGCCGCCAACGCTGCAAGTCTACATGGCAGCCATGATGGCACTATGGCAGCGACATAACGGTCAGAACTGATAGGTCCCCAACTTGACCCTCTAGGCATTGGGCACGCCAACTATGGGCAACCAGATCCAATGGCAAGAAATTCAGGCCCGACAATGCATTATCTCGACCACTTTGGGACCGCCAGAGCCAATGTCAAGCAACTCGAACCCTGCAATACATTCTCTCAAAAACTTTGGGACCACAAAGTGACTAAATTAGCAGGAACTCACAACCATCCATTGAATAACAATTCTACTCTCTAAATTAGCTATCTATTTAACTAATCATTACACGTGCCACCCTTCACCACAACCGCATACTGTAACTGCTAGGACACGGATGACAACTACTAAAACTGCTAACATGAATCTACTATTCTCCTCCCCCTTCACTTGAAGTTCATGTTTTAGATTTTCTACCACTTGATCAGATACGGCAAGATTAGACTCAAGCGACAACTTCTATTTGCGAGTAAGCTATGAATTCTTCCACGATAGTATGCTTCATCTCGAATATCAATGGGTTTTTACAGGCCAATTCATCACCTAACTTCGCAACCATCTCCTCCAAATCCATCCTCTGGCGAGACCACTTGGTTGATTTATCTTGGTATGCAATGTACCATGGATCATCGGTCTGCATAGCACACTATAAAAATCCCAAAGCAAACCCAATTGAAATCAGTCCGACAGGCCATGCCACCACTTCAAATTCAACGGTAGTACAAAGAGAAGGAGCTACATGCACTTCCAACGTGGTAGGAGAAGGAGAATGTGGCCACGACATGATCGATTCCCTACCCTAGATGGTGTACCCGCTACGACCAGACATTGAGGACTAATTTGCACCTACAATATCGAGGAAATTACGAGAACCGAATAGAATAGGGTGGGCGGAGAGGAGCAAAGGTCTTACCAAGCACTATTAGCAATTTCTGCGACTGTTCGTCGAGATATGGCAGCGAAACCAAATCCCGGTCATCGTGGGCGGCGGACCTGCCTACGGTCGGTACTGCCTCAACGTACAATGTGTGCGGACGAAACAAGTGTTGGATCCGTGGTTGAGGTGTAGCGCGGCAGTCCTTCCCATACCGCCATAGGGCGGATCCGGCGACGCAACGACGTGCCAACGATGGCTGCTCTGTCCGCTGGTGGGAATGGAGTTGCTCGGGGCTAGGGGCTGGGAGAGAGAGGATGAGAGAGAGAGAGCTGACGTGTCATAGACGACACCACTTGTCAATATTTTCATATTTGCCAATTTTGCATATCTGCCAAACTTTTTCTTTGAAATTTTCATATTTGCTACATGATCGCTGCGGTGACCCAACATACCACTGCATGTGTAGCACACTATATTCGTTGATATGATATTCATAGAACACCATTCCATAAATATCACATCCCTCGGAGTGGTACAACAGAAACATTATGGGTCCATATGACAAACATACACACTTCACTATTACAAACCAATAGTTCTCAAACTTCAAGCATTATGAAATTACAAACCAAACTTAAGTAGTTTCAGCGGAAGATATAAAATCCAAACTCATACTTTGAATTGAGCTCAACAACTTATTCTATATAGTTCCTGCTGCTCAGATCAATTGGTTTACTAATAACTAAGGCAACTACTCTGACTCGTTGCACTCCACTCCATAGCGTATCTCGTAGTGCACCCCTTCAACTCCTCTAGACAGGTCTAGTTCTTCGTAGAAGACATCCTCTTGTCCATCAGATACGTACATCGAAGTGTCTTCTGGATTCTCAGAGTCTAAGCAGGGGTTCTAAGGAAAGAGTGAGTAAAAGCGTTACCCGGCAAGTTCATTATATGCAAGGTGGGAAGTTTGATGCTCTATCTACCACCTCGGATGATATGTCCTTGGTATGATGCAATTTTCGTAAACATATTTTCAAAGATTGATTTTATTATCAAAAACTAGGCCCATCAGCCTTCACAGGTTGACCAGAACTTCATGGAGTTCCTTTCCTGTCACGTTCGTAGCTCCTTCCCGGAACAGGGAGTAACATGTCATAATTCTTACACTCTGCAGAGGTGCGTTGCTTTACCCATGGAGACCAACTCCTTTTTGCACAACCGGGCGTACTTTCCCATCCACAATTCTATGATGTGGGGCCGAGTAGGTGATCCAAGCCAATCACTGCCCTCTCCGCGGCCCCATATGTCTGCACGATCCTCCAGGACTGACTACACCTTCGTTAAGCCTCCAACTAGGGCAAGCTATAACCCTGGTGAGTTCCTGAAGATTCTATGAAATGGTGATGCCCCTGGCAAGCTCCCTACCAAAATCATGGGGCCTAAGGGTGCCCACCCATATGTTGGATCCATACCAGGAATCCCAACGTCACGATAAGGTCATATTGCCTCCATATGAAAGGAAGAACATACAGCTGCCTTCTCTGTCTCATTCCAAATCTCATGGTTAACACGTATTATATGGTGCTAGAATCACTGATATCATGGGTTGTTAAGCCTATGTGACTTATGCAATTGGAACCCTAAGTTCCATTTCTGATCTTTATCATCACTTAGGATGATAACTACATCTTATTTATTAGAGAAGATAACATTTTCTTTCTCCGGATCATAGATGATAACACACAATTTGCAATATCTTTGATAAAGACTCTTCAAAGGACATGAGCAAGTGATGAACTTGCCTTGTGACTGCAAGGTAGTGAAGTCGGATGCTTCCACCTGACCTTGAGCTCCGTTTTCTACAAAGAACCATTATTGCCCGGTAAGGACAATATTGAAAGAAGCAATATGTAATGCATAGTAATGTCATGCAATGATTTATTATCTACTTCCTTGTGTGTTTTACACTCTTAGTAAAAAAATTACTATTTTCTTTGATTAATAAAAAGAGAAGTATCATTAAAAACATGAACTTACTTATTTCTTTCTCTTTTAAATATTTACTAAAAATCCTTTAAGGAAATAAGACTTAATTTGTATCACACTGAATTTACTTTTCAAAAATAAAAAGTAATATTTTTCTATAATAGTATATTCATTTAGGATCTTAAAAGTGAATATATTCAATTTTAAGTGTTTCATATATTTTTATAAAATTCAACAATAATTGGCATCATATTAATAATAGCCCTAAATTTTAGTTGCAAAAAATTCTATTGTTTATTTTTACTCAATAAAGAATATTTTTGTGAGTTCATAGATATATTATTTATATTTTTAAGATTTTTATTTTATTTCTTAGAACCATTTAATTTCTAGCGGTATTTTGGTCATTTGTCAATTTAATTAGATGTTTCCCTTTTTAAAATGGACACAACCCATTGGGCTGGCTCAGCCCTGACTTGGCCCATTTGGGTTGGTCCAAACCCCACTGCCATGAGCGGTCCAGTACCACTCGACTCCTCACTTCTCTCTCATGCCCCTCCTGTCTCGCTTCCGCGGAGCCGCCGCGCTGCTGATGGGGTCGCCGCTCGATTCCGGCCATCCTGGCCTACCCCGGCCGCACCATGGTATGTGACGAGGTAGCTGACGCTGCTCCACCATCTGGTCATGCTCGATTCGTCTGCAAGCCCTTCTCCCGTCTAGGCTGACTCCACCCCAAACCCTAGGGTTTGGGGTTGTCGGTAATGTGGAGCTCCGCCGTGGCGCTGTGCTGGGCTCCAGGCAATTCTGTGGTGCCTCCGCTGCTGCTTGTTTGACACTGGCCACCGTGCCACGGCTTGGCGCGGGTTGCAGCACCCTCAGGTGCTCCCTGTGCCACCGTGTGTGCTCGCTGTTGACCCTGCTTCCTCTTCTATCTACAGCGAGGACCACTGGTGAGTTTCATTTCTCTCCCTCTCTGAATCTCTGACTTACCTTGCTACTCTCTGGGTGCTGGCTCTGTATGAACCCTAACTACATCTGTTCACTACACTAGGGTTCATCCCTCTGTGTTAGGGTTCATCCCTTGATGCCATGTTTATCTAAGGCAGTATCCTACTGGATCTAGTTGTGTATACCCCACTGTTATATTGTGATGTTCATTATTGACAGTTGTTTATGTCAGTAGTCTATTAACTGAACTTTACCTTCTACCCTGTATGATAGCTATGATCTGATTGAAATTAGCTCTCTGGTTCTTGTTGATATACTTTGGTAGAAAGAATTGTAGTTGGATATTTAATCCAATTACCCTCTAATACTTGCCTATTAGAAGATGCAAATCTATAAGCTATGATTCCTAATTTTCATGTTTAGGAAAATGATTAGATTTCTATTGCAGTATTGGATTGTAACATCCCAAATTTTATAATTTCAGATGTTACTAGTAAGCATGCATCATATCATTGCATCATGGCATCACCTATCGAAAAATTTGCATCAGGCAATTCTCAAACCCCATAGTCACTTACAGACAGAAGGAGGGTAAAACCTTTTTTAACCACCAAAACCTTTGCAAAAGTGTTATTTTATAATCCTATCCTAACCCTCTTCTTTTTACAAAATTTTAGAGACCAATTTCGTCTAAGTTGGAGTTCGTATGCAAAAGATATAAAGGAAATACCAAAATCGAAAAAGAAAAAAAAACGAAATGGGCCGCCGGCCAGCCCACCTCAGCCGACCGAACCAGCCATTGTACGGGATCGATCCCACCTCCGCTTTAAAAAGCGTGCGAAAATCTGTTTTCTAAACCTATCTCTATTCAAACACTTATAACTTTTTATCTACAACTCCGAATTGACTTCCGTTTGTTTCTACTTGTTCCCTACTCCAAGATTTATCTTCCCATCATCATAAAAGCCTAAGTAATCCATCGGAGCCATAGCTATAACACTTCTCCTTCCCGAAATCCCGAATCTACACCCCACCGAATCGTATTTCGCTTCTAAACCCATCTAAACTTCGTCGGCTGCCTTTGGCTTCAACACGAAAGTTGTAGATCTCGTCGAAATCTTTCAATTCCGACAAACCTCACCTCTTTTCATCCACCACAGCCAGAGAATTTCGCAACGCAATATTTCAGATCTGATGGCGTAATTCCAAGATCTACTCGCGCTCGTTTCTTGGAATCCAAATCCCTTTGGTGAAAAGGTAGATCTAATCATCCTCCACAACTTTCATGTTCAAAGTTTTTCGTTTTGACCTACGGTTTTATCTCTCTAACACAGATCTACTTCTAGTCCTTTGTTAGGCAAAATCGGGTCTATTTTGAGCCAACTTCTCTTCTAGCCACCGGATCTCATCCCGACGGTCGAGATTCAATCGTCCCGATCAGTTGCCTCGTCACCGCCACGTCGTCGTCAGGTCAGCATCTAGTCCCAGTCAACCTGTCCAGTCAGCGGAATATTCTCTGGAATATTCCGTTCGAATTTAAAATTGCAGATTATAGCTGTAATCTTGTAAAATTCATAGAAATTAGATTATTAGTCCAAAAATTGCATATAATATACCGTTGGATTCATATTTTCGAGTAGGACAGAGATCTACAATAATATTACTATTTTTCCACGGCAATCTTGCAGTAGAGTTAAAAGTTTAGATTAGAGTATTTTAATTCTAGAAAATTATCCGTAACTCCGTTTTAGTTGATTCTTATTGCTTTGGCCTTGTTTTGACAATACCTTCTGTAGAAAATTATCATATCTTGCTTAGGGTGTTTAGATCTGTTTCGAGATAGATTAGAGCTGTAGATCTAGTTTCAAGCCTGGTTAATTAAGGTTTTATCCAAAATACCTTCTGTAAAATCTGTGGGAAATCGATTCTAATGACATCCCCAACTCAACAACATCCCTGATTAAGACCCTTGGCCGAAATCAAACCCACCCTTGCATATTACCATGTTGCATGCATGCATATTTGACTTCATGACTTGTTTTGTGCAAATTGTGATTGGATCCTTGTTTGCTTCGTTAGATTGCTCGGAGTGCGCTGAGGAGTATTGTTGTGTAGATTTATGCTCGGATCAAGGCAAGTTACACCACTTGTTCATGTTATGTCCCAGTTTTTGACTATGCATGTTTTACTCTTCAAAATCTTGTAGTATGCATGTGTAGGTTTTTAGTAGCTTTCTTATTACTATTTTTGCAAGTGCGGTTTTGTAGTATGCCATGAGTAGCTTTATACTGAGGATTTTCCGTCCTAATAGGTTCCCCCTGTTTTGCTAAGTATTGCTTGCTATGCTATATATATATCAAATACCCTTGGGAGGGTTCGAAAGACTCAAGAATTTTCTAAGTATGATAGCTCTCTCGAGCGAACTTTCTTCTCCGAAACCCCTTCAAAATAAAACTAAGTTTTCTTCTGGGCGGAATGGTTGTCGGGACAACGAGTGAGATTTTGGTGGAGGACGGCCGCCCAGGAATCAAAGAAGTCTGCCATGTTTCAGAATTCAGAAGCTTCCCGTGCAACCACAATACATATGGGCTCTGTCTTGGCTTAGTACTTAGTGGGAAACCTCACCGGGGTACCAACATTTGGAGGTTCTTGGCACGGTTGGATCCAGCTGGTAGAGGGGCTACTAAGGGAAGGCTTCGCCATGGTCTTGTCTGTAAAAGGACTTGATCGTGGATTGTGGGGAAAGTGCACAACCTCTCGGGAGTATTGCAATCTGATCGATCAGCCGAGTTCACGGAAAAGAACATTTTGAGCATCTGAAGGATGGAGCCTCTGAAAGATCTTCCTCTCTCTTTTCAAACAAAAGTTTTTCAAACCCTATGGCGTGCGTAATATCGCTAATAGGTGGGAATTTGGGAACTTGGTGTGTCATATCCAAGTAACTTGATGCGTAATATCCAAGTGCCACCTGGTGTGTAATATCCAAGTGCTAGGCTGATTGGACACTTGGTGAGTAATATCCACGTGTTCCATTCGACCTTATACTTTTATCAAAGTTTACAAAGTAGGGAAAACTTTCTTCCTCTTTTCTCATTACCTTGATAAAATTGGCTTTATGCAAATAAACCCCAAAGCCTACTCTAGCCTTGCATGTAGAGTTAGTCTTGTTCCTTCCTTGGTGTAATATGCCAATACATTCAAAGTATTGACCCAACTTGTTGGCTGCACGTCTTATGTGCAGAATCCGAAGATTGAAAGGTGCGTAGGGATCGCGGGTCTTCACGCAGCTAGCCTGAGGCGTTGATGGACTCAAGTTTTATTTAGTTTCCGCTGTTTTATTTGAGCTAGCTATAAGCTATGCAAGTTGTAATAATTATACTCTGGATTATTCGTGTAATAATGACTTGTGTTTTACATGATATTCATCGACTGTGAAGTGCTAGCTATTGATCTAGGGACTAGCATGTTAATCAGAGGGACTTAGGATCTTTACCGATCCGAGGTCGCAACATGGATTATGGAAGCCTTGGTAGAAACCACTTGGTTAAGATAAGCTCTTGTGATACCCTCAATGGAGTGGCACACAGACTTCATCTCAGAACTGAGCTGCTTTTTATTCATGTTCTATTGTACCTGAGAGTTGTAGATCCTTCTATTGAATAGCTTATCCTATGATGCTGGTCTGAGGCAAAACCATAGAAAAGTAGCCATATTTACCTGCTGCTTTACTTCTTTGATGATCTGTGATGGATAGGCTGTTCTAAGAAGATTAAGGTTTCAAGATATGTCATTTCTGTGGTGCAACCATCCATAGGATGTGCCTAGAAATGTTTATCCAAAGATGCTTGTGTATATAGTTATAAAACTAGATATTCATCTCTAAGATCAGTGATGCAAAAGCTGAGATCTTGGTAGTAGCTGGTAAAGATTTATCATTTGCCCTTTTATCTTTCTTCTAGGATGGATGTACACCTCACTTGGGTGTTTTTCTGATAAGATCAAATAAACAACACATGCTCCATTGACTCTATGATGACTTGATCATGTGGTGGTGTTATTTGTACTCACCAAATTACTTGATGGTTGATGAGGTTGTGGTGTTGCTTGCTAGCTTGCTCTAGCTCTACACGTCCTAGTGCTGCTCCTGTGATTTTGTGCTTGACCTTGATATCCACCTACTCCACCCCCTCCTTATGTTACCATCTTGTGAAGAACTGGTGGTTGATTTGGGTAATCTGGTGGAGTATTTGGCTATGGTTTCAGCAATCTCAATAGGCTCTAAGTGTGTGCTTGAGAAAGAGAAGTGAGTTCCTGTACTTTGCTTCGACTGGTGCTCTGTGTGAGTGCTTGTACTGCTGCTGTTGGCTTGACAATACACTCCATGCAGTTAGTTGACTAAGTTGTGTGTCTGTGTGAGCTGTGCATGTGGATCAGCTCAAGTAACTTAGCTTTTACTATTACCTGTTTACTTGTTGATAGTCTGGTGAAACTTACTTCTATCCACTTGGCTTCTACTGTAGTCTCTGACTATTTACTGAAAGAACAGATACTTCACCATTGGTGAAACTTGCCCCTTTATTTACTCAATGATGTAATATGAACAGTGCATTTTACTGTTCACCACTGAGAGTAAAACTATCTAACTAACCCCTTATTTTCCTTCTAGTTGTTTATCTTATTTGCAGGAACAAGATTTGGACATACAAGATTTAGTATAGGAGTAGATAGGTAGTATAGGTTTTAATTGTAACCCTCTTTGTATTCTTTTTGTAAAAGATCTTGTAAAGATATTATTACAAGTTAATAAAGTTTAATTTCTATTCTTTGTAACCTTATACTTTTGATGTATTTATCATCAGTTGTAACCTTATTATGAAATAAAGAAATAAGAATTTATTTCATATTTAATTTTCCTTGCCTTTAATCCTTATTGTTGATTACTATCTCTATACTATAATCAAAAAAGGTTAATAAGGTTTTCTTTTGGAAAACCCTTCAATATTAATAACTTCTAATATTCAAATATTTTCAAATGGATTTGAATTTCAAATTTGAATTCAAAGTAATTTCCCCAAAATCTTAATACTTCCTAAAGCTCATGTCAAAATTCATAGAAAGAGCTATTCCTACCTCCAGTTAGCGAAAGAAACTCTAATCCCTTTAGTGTTTTGTTTGGCGAAACATTTACCCTGATTTTACATATGCATGCATGCACAAACTTAATTCCTATTTCTACCCTTCTTTGGATCCTAATGCTCGGATGTTACAGACTCCCCCCTTAAATTAAATTTTGTCTTGAAGTTTGTGGATGGGTACGTGAATAATTCTGGATATGCTTCCCTCAAGTCATCTTCTTTCTCCCAGTTGGCTTCTCGCTCTGGGTGATGTTCCCATTGTACCTTGCAATATTTGATTGCCATGTTTCTCAACCTTTTCCAGTTTTCCTCTATAATCTTACAGGGTTTCTCGACATAAGTCAAATCTGCTTGTAAGTCAATCTATTGATGTGTGATAGCATCATCAGGAATTTTAAGACATTTCCTAAGTGGTGAAACATCGAACACATTGTGACCCTGAGCTACCCTCTTTGGTAACTCCAGAGCATAAGATATTGTTCTGTTGTGACTTAATATCTTGAATGGTCCAATGTACCTTGGACTTAATTTACCTTTGACTCTGAACCTCTACACTCCCTTCATTGGACTTACTTTGAGATACACCATATGTCCTACTTCTGGATGCCATGATCTACGACTTTGATTAGCATAACTCTTTTGTCGAGTTTGAGCTACCTTCAACCGATCTCTAATGATATTGATGATATCTTGTCTTTCCTTGATATAATCCGGTGCAAATTCTTTGCTACTACCATGTTCATACCAGCATATAGGTGATCTACACCTTCTTCCATATAGTACTTGATAAGGTGTTGCCTTCAGACTACTTTGATAGCTGTTGTTGTAAGAAAATTCTGCCAATGGTAGATGATCTTCCCACGAACCTCCAAAATCTAATGCACAAGCTCTAAGCATGTCTTCTAAGATTTGGTTGGTCCTTTTTGTCTGACCTCCAGTTTCTGGATGATAAGCTGTACTAAAATCCAATTTTGAACCAAGTGCTGCATGTAATTGTTTCCAAAATGCTGATGTAAACACATGTCCTCTATCAGACACAATTTTCTTGGGTACCCCATTCTTACTCACAATCTCTTTGACATAAATTTCCACTAATTTCTCAGCATTATCTTTTTGGTTCACTAGAATAAAATGTGCACTTTTTGTGAGTCTGTCCACAATCACCCAAATCATATCCTTTCGCTTCGGTGTCATGGGTAGTCCTATGATAAAATCCATATCAATTTCTTCCCACTTCCATTATGGGATTTCCAAAGGCTGTAATGGTCCTGCTGGACTTTGATGTTCTGCCTTAACCCTTTAGCAAGTATGGCATTCCGATACATATTTTGCAATATCTCTTTTCATATTATTCCACCAGAACAACACTTTTAAATCCATGTACATCTTTGTACTACCCGGATGTATGGAATATGGTGTTTCATGGGCTTCTCAAAGTATCACTTCTCAAATCTCTGTCACATCTGGTACACAAAGAAGGTTTTGAAACCATAAAGATCCATAATCTCCTAGGTGAAAACTGAGGTTTGACCTTGAGAGATTCTTTGAACTTCTTCAGTAATGAAAGGATCTTCACCTTGATGTCTATAAATTTTATGTTGAAGATCACTACTCTATTCTTCAATTACTCGCATGTTAGCTAATCCTCCAAGAACTGTTGTTCTTATAAATTGTATTTCCATTCTTTCCAAATCCAGCTATAGTTCTTTTGGTAGTTCTCTATTCAAAGGTTGTATATCTTTGCTTTTCCGACTTAAAGCATCTGCCACAACATTTGCTTTTCCAGGAGTATAATTGATTGTTAGATCATAATCTTTAATCAATTCCAGCCACCGTTTCTGCCTCATATTCAATTCCTTTTGAGTGAAGAAATATTTGAGACTTGTGTGGTCAGTATATAACTCACATCTTGCCCCATAGAGAAAATGTCTCCATCCTTTTAAGGCAAACACTACTGCTGCTAATTCTAAATCATGGGTTGGATAGTTCACTTCATGTGGTTTCAATTGCCTAGATCCATAAGAAATTACCTTACGGTCTTGCATAAGCACACAACCTAATCCTTCCTTGGATGCATCACAATATACTGTGTAATCTTTTCCTGGTTCTAGAATTGCTAGTATTGGTGTTGTGGTTAATCTGATTTTCAACTCCTGAAAACTTGCTTCGCACTTCTCATCCCATATGAAAGGTTTATTCTTTCTTAATAATTTGGTCATTGGTCCAGCTATATTGGAAAAACCTTCTATGAATCTTCGATAGTAACTAGCCATGCCTAAGAAACCTCGGATTTGCTTCACATTGGTTGGTGCCTTCCAATCCAGTACTAATTGGACTTTGGACAGATTTACAGCAATTCCATCCTTACTGATCACATGACCAAGAAACTCTACTTCGTCCAACAAAAATTCACACTTACTGAACTTAGCATAAAGCTTATGTTCTCTTAAGATTTGTAATTCTACTCTCAAATGTTCTGCATGCTCTTCTGTATCTTTGGAGTATATCAGAATATCATCAATGAATACTATGACAAACTTGTCCAAGTAAGGCATGAAGATTTTGTTCATCAAATTCATGAATATTGCGGGTGCATTAGTCAGACCAAAAGGTATGACTAAATATTCATGATGTCCATACCTTGATACAAATGTTGTTTTAGGAACATCTTCAGGTTTAATTTTTATCTGATGGCATCCTGATCTTAGATCAATCTTGGAGAATACTCCAGCTCCCTTGACTTGGTCAAATAGATCTTGTATCCTTGGTAATGGATACTTGTTCGTGATAGTGACATTGTTGAGATTTCTATAATCCCGACACATTCTCCGTCCACCATCTCGTTTATCCACAAAAATCACCGGAGTTCCCCACAGAGATACACTTTCCTGTATGAATCCTTTTCGGGATAGTTCATCAATTTGCCCCTTAAGCTCTTTTAATTCCTTTGGCCCCATATTATATGGTGCTTGAGCTATTGGTGTTGTACCAGGTATCAGGTCAATAGTGAACTCTATTTCCCGATCAGGTGGCATTCCTGGTAACTCTGCTGGAAAAACATCTTGAAACTCCTTCACCACCGGAATATCTTCTAATTTGACCTCGTTCATTGAGTTCAACTGCAGATCTACCATGATATGTTTGTGTTTATCCGCCTGATAGACTATCCTTCCTCCACTTGGAGACTTGATTGAAACGGTTTTCTCTTCACAATTGATCTGAGCTCCATAGTCTGTCATCCAATCCATTCCCAGCACTACTACTATTCCTTTTAATGGGATCACATAAAGATCTGCATAATAGGTTTGACCACAGATTGAGATGACTTGGTTTAGTTTAATATTTCTAACTACCACGATCCCTCTGGCGGTAACTACGGTCATAGGTTTTTCTAACGATGCCCTTCTAATCCCGAATTTATCACAAAACTCTTCAGATATGAAAGAAGTAGTTGCACCAGTATCAAATAAAACTTTTCCGGGATTTGTGAGAATATTGAGCGTACCTATCACCGCCTGATTTGAGTTATCCACCTCCTCCTAGGTTGCGCAATTCAGCTTTCCTGTAGGTCTACCTCTCTTGCCATTGTTATTTTTGGCATAGCTTCCCCCTCGGTTAGGTTGTCCACCACTTCCTACACTTGCTTGTCCTCCACCTTTTGTGGGCCAACCACCAGGTGGTTTTTTTGGGCAATCAGGCTTAATATGACCCTTTTGTCCACATCCAAAACAAATTATCACTGGTTTCTGACAATCCATGCTGATATGTCCTGGAAGTTTGCAATTATGACATATGACATTCCGTCTAGGATTGAATTGTCCTCCAGTGTTATTGCTACTCCTATTGTTGTTGTTGTAGGGTCTATTCCTAGGTTGAAACTCCAGATTAATTTTGGGTTTACTTGCCTGGATCCTCTTCGTCTCCTTCTTTGCTCTCTTCCTATGGTCATCTTGGAAATTTTTGTATTCATCTTCAAAGGTTATAGCTGCATCAAGCAACTATTCAAAAGTTTGAGTGTTGGCAAGCCTCAACTGCATTTTCACAAATGGATTTAGTCCACGCATGAACCTCTTCTTCCTTCTCGCCTCCGTGCTAACTTCTTCGGCAGCATAACAAGATAAATCACTAAACTCCCAAATATACTCCATGACACTAGAGTATCCTTGTTGTAGTTCATCAAACTCCCTACGCTTCAACTCTATGATACTCTCCAGAACATGGTATTCACGGAATCTTTGTTTGAACTCCTCCCAATTGTACTCTCTTCCTAGAGGTTGCATAGCTAGCTGACTCTCCCACCATGACACTATAGGTCCGGTCAATAAATGCGTTGCATACCTCAACTTTTCTTCCTCATTGCATCCTACAGTTCTCAACTTTCTTTCGGTATCTGTTAACCAGTCCTCTGCATCCATTGGTTCAGGAGCGGATGCGAAAGGTAAAGGCCTGGTATCTTGGAAATCCGAAAGACTAACACCACGTCCTTGAGGTGCCCTCTGTTGTCCCACTCGGTCTATCAAACCCTCCATGAATTTGTTCTTAGACTCTTGCATCATTTGCATGTACTGCATAAAGTTCTGCTCCATCAACGGCCTCATTGGTGGTGGTAAATCCGCTTGCATTCTGGCGTCTTCATCCGTCTTTTCTTTGGCTTCGCGCTCCATGCACTGCTGCTCAGTCTAGTTTTCTACACCCGTTTCCATACCCCCTAGTCCTGTAACATAAACATAATACTCATAATTACATCATGCATATGTGTTCTGAGCTCAACTTCATGCACAGAACTAGTCAGACAATGGAAAACAAGATCCAAATAAGAACCAAATATGCATTACACACATATTCTACATTACAAACAATATAATTTATACAACGTGATTACAAGCCCTTACCAATTAAGCATTACAAGCTCATGTGGTACCATCCCACTTATTTATTTACATTAAGTCCTACGACTCTAACTCTCGTATCCTATAGAGATACTACTAGTCAAAGTCACACTCCCCAGAAGTTGCGTCGTTCATCGTACATACCCGGAGTGCAACCGTGCTGACGTGAAGTACGACGCACCATCTGTGGAATGACTTGCCTCTTCAACGGACGATATTCAGTATCAGAAGTCTCCCGACTTGACACATCATTCAGCTGAAGTGCATCCATACCTTCCAATTCATCTGAAGTATCTACCGAATCATTCTCATCACTTTCTGCTTCATCCATCTCTTGCATCCTGATTCTAGAGGAATCAACAGAATATTCCCCTTCCGGTGCCCCCCAAGTACTCTGCTGGAAACGAAATTCCTCAGCTATGATTGGATAGTGCACATTATCTAGAGTAGGATAATTTTCTAGTGACTCGAACACCCTTTCTTCAGGATCTTCCTCCTCGGACTCTACATCTTCCACATGGACATCTCTTCCATCAACGAATAAGATCTTACGCCCATGCGACTAGTCTGCCCGATATCTCCAACTGAATCTTCCACAGGAATAGGATTCCTGGTAGATCCATCCATTGATCCGTACCTTCATCCTTCAGAATTCCCAATAGGCAATTCCGAGTCCTCAGTTCCCCAAGAACTCTGTGGTACTGGATGACTAGTGCCCTCTTCAGGATATCTAATGGGTTCTGGTATCAATGAGTAAGGATATGGTGTAAAAGATGCTGGATCTATAGGTATATCCTTGAAAACTATGTTAACCCTATCCACTGCTTCATTCTCCAGTTTAGATGCTAACTTGTCCCTTCTTTCAGGATTCATTAAATCTTCTAACATATCAACCTGATCTTCTACGATAACCTGATGTGTCTTATACAAAGACCCGACCATCAGTCGATACAGATCCATAAACTTAGAAGCTAGTTTTGGATGCTTCCTTACTAAAGTAAGATGATCCGGTTCCGGTTCCTCGTCTATAGAGTCATGCGGAATCACAGAATATGTGCTTCTAGCTAACTCTTCTGCCTTGTGCTCCCGAATATTGTCTATCGCCTCCACAATAGCAACATGATATGCTGCTAGGTGACTTCTACCTCCCCCCATAGGTAAATTGTGATATAAACCAAGCCTCTTTGGTAGTTGGATGCTAACACGATATTTGGCTAACATTCGCCTATCATGGTAGGTAATTGTATTGACTGGGATATTAGTTGTGCAACCAAAAACCCTCAGAAGTTCTCGAAGCTGTTCAGTTAAAGCCCCCTGATAATCATTGAGAGTCTCTTCTTTCCTTGCCAAAGTCTGTTTTGGAAACTTTGGTGCCATTTCCACTGTATAGAAATAAATATAATTAGTATCCATTAATTATAATGATGCATCATAATAAAGAATTACCACACTAAAAAATATAACAAAATATTCCCAATTGAATATTCATCATATAATTTAGAGAACTCTTTACCGTTGCTCCTAGACTCCTACAGTTATTTCCCTTTACTAGTTTCCAACCTAAGGTCAAAGCAATTGCTCTGATACCAGCTGCGGTGACCCAGCATACCACTGCATGTGTAGTACACTATAGTCGTTGATATGACATTCACAGAACATCATTCCGTCAATATCACATCCCTTAGAGTGGTACAACAGAAACATTACGGGTCCATATTACAAAATACACACTTCATTATTACAAACCAATAGTTCTCAAACTTCAAGCATTATGAAATTACAAACCAAACTTAAGTAGTTTCAGCGAAAGATATAAAATCCAAACTCATACTTTGAATTGAGCTCAACAACTTATTCTATATAGTTCCTACTGCTCGGCTCAATTGGTTTACTAATAACTAAGGAAACTACTCTCACTCGTTGCCATCCACTCCATAGTGTATCTTGTAGTCCACCCCTTCAACTCCTCTGGACAGGTCTAGTTCTTCGTAGAAGACATCCTCTTGTCCATCAGCTACGTACATCGAAGTGTCTTCTGGATTCTCAGAGTCTAAGAAGGGGTTCAAAGGAAAGAGTGAGTAACAGCGTTACCCAGCAAGTTCATTATATGCAAGGTGGGAAGTTTGATGCTCTATCTACCACCTCGGACGATACGTCTTGGTACGATGCAAATTTCGTAAACATTTCTTCAAAGATTAATTTTATTATCAAAAACTACGCCCATCAGCCTTCATAGGTTGACCAAAACTTCATGGAGTTCCTTTCCTGCCACGTGCGTAGCTCCTTCTCGGAACATGGAGTAACATGTCACAATTCTTACACTCTGTAGAGGTGCATTGCTTTACCCATGAGAGACCAACTCCTTGTTGCACAACCGGGCATACTTTCTCGTCCACAATTCCATGATGTGGGGCCTAGTAGATGATCCAAGCCAATCACTGCCCTCTTCGTGACCCCATATGTCTGCACAATCCTCCGAGGCTTACTACACCTCCGTTAAGCCTCCAACTAGGGCAAGCTATAACCCTGGTGTGTTCCCATAGACCCTATGAAATGGTGATGCCCCTGGCAAGCTCCCTAAAAGGCCCGACTATACCTCCGACAGCCACTCATAAATAATCTAGACACCAAAATCGTGGGGCCTAAGGTTGCCCACCCATATGTTGGATGCATACCAGGAATCCCAACGTCACAATGAGGTCATCTTGCCTCCGTATGAAAGAAAGAAGATACAGTTGACTTCTCTGTCCCATTCCAAATCTCATGGTTAACGCGTATTATACGGCGCTAGAATCACTGATGTCATGGGTTGTTAAGCCTATGTGACTTATGCAATTGGAACCCTGAGTTCCATTACTGATCTTTATCATCACTTAGGATGATAACTACATCTTATTTATTAGAGAAGATATCATTTTCTTTCTCCAAATCATAGATGATAACACACAATTTGCAATATCTTTGATAAAGACTCTTCAAAGGACATGGGCAAGTGATGAACTTGCCTTGTGACTGCAAGGTAGTGAAGTCGGATGTTTCCACCTGACCTTGAGCTCAGGTTTCTACAAAGAACCATTATTGCCCGTTAAGGACAATATTTAAAGAAGCAATATGTAATGCATAGTAATGTCATGCAATGATTTATTATCTTCTTCCTTGCGTGTTTTACCCTCTTAGTAAAAAGTTTACTATTTTCTTTGATTAATAAAAAGAAAAGTATTATTAAAAACATGAACTTACTTATTTCTTTCTCTTTTAAATATTTACTAAAATTCCTTTAAGGAAATAAGACTTAATTTTTATCACACTGAATTTACTTTTCAAAAATACAAACTAATATTTTTCTATATTAGTATATTCATTTAGGATCTTGAAAGTGAATTTTATTCAATTTTAAGTGTTTCATATATTTTTATAAAATTTAACAGTAATTGGCATCCTATTTATAATAGCCCTAAATTTTAGTTGCCAAAAATTCTATTGTTTATTTTTACTCAATAAAGAATATTTTTTAGAGTTCATAGATATATTATTTGTATTTTTAAGATTTTTATTTTATTTGTTAGAACCATTTAATTTCTAGGGGTATTTTGGTCATTTGTGAATTTAATTAGATGTTTCCCTTTTTAAAATGGACCTAGCCCATTGGCTTGGCTCAGCCCTGACTTGGCCCATTTGGGTTGGTCCAACCCCACTGCCACAAGCGGTCTAGGACCACTCGATTCCTCACTTCTCTCTCTCGTGCCCCTCCTGTCTCGCTCCCGCGGAGCCGCCGCGCTACTGATGCGGTCGCCGCCCGATTCCGGCCATCCTAGCCTACCCCAGCTGCCGCCATGGTATGTGACGAGGTAGCTGACGCCGCTCCACCAACTGGTCCTTCTCGATTCGTCTGCAAGCCCTTCTCCCGTCTAGGCTGACTCCACCCTGAACCCTAGGGTTTGGGGTTGTCGGCGATGTGGAGCTCCGCCGCTGTGGTGGCGTTGTGTTGGGCTCCAGGTGGTTCTGTGGTGCCTCCGCTGCTGCCTGTGTGATAGTGGCCACTGTGCCACGGCTTGGCGCGGGTTGCAGCGCCCTCGGGTGCTCCCCGTGCCGCCGTGTGTGCTCGTCGTTGACCCTACTTCCTCTTCTATGTATAGCGAGGACCACAGGTGAGTTTCACTTCTCTCCCTCTGTGAATCTCTGACTTACCTTGCTACTATCTGAGTGATGGCTCTGTATGAACCCTAATTACATATGTTCACTACACTAGGGTTCAAGCCTCTGTGTTAGGGTTCATCCCTTGATGCCATGTTTATCTAAGGTAGTATCCTGCTGGATCTAGTTGTGTATTCCCCACTATTATACTGTGATGTTCATTATTGACAGTTGTTTATGTCAGTAGTCTGTTAATTGAACTTTACCTTCTACCCTGTATGATAGCTATGATCTGATTGAGATTAGATCTCTAGTTCTTGTTGATATACTTTGGTAGAAATAATGGTAGTTGGATATTTAATCCAATTACCCTTTGATACTTGCCCATTACAAGATGCAGATCTATAAGCTATGATTCCTAATTGTCGTGTTTAGGAAAATGATTAGATTTCTGTTGCAGTATTGGATTATGGAATCCTTGGCAGAAACAACTTGGTTAAGATAAGCTCGTGTGATACCCTCAATGGAGTGGCACACAGACTTCATCTCAGAACTAAGCTGTTTTTTATTCATGTTCTATTGTACCTGAGAGTTGTAGATCCTTCTATTGAATATCTTAGCCTATGATGTTGGTCTGAGGCAAAACCACAGAAAAGTAGCCATATTTACCTGCTGCTTTAGTTCTTTGATGATCTGGGATGGATAGGCTGTTATAAGAAGATTAAGGTTTCAAGATATGTCATTTCTGTGGTGCTACCATCCATAGGATGTGCCCAGAAATGTTTATCCAAAGATGCTTGTGGATGTACACCTCACTTGGGTGTTTTCTGAGAAGATCAAATAAACAACACATGCTCCATTGACTCTATGATCACTTGATCATGTGGTGGTGTTATTTGTACTCACCAAATTACTTGATGGCTGATGACGTTCTGGTGTTGTTTACTGGCTTGCTCTAGATGTGCGCTTCCTGGTGCTGCTCCTGTGATTTTGTGCTTGACCTTGCTATCCACCTGCTCCACCCCTCCTTATGTTACCATCTTGTGAAGAACTGGTGGTTTATTTGGGTAATCTGGTTGAGTATTTGGCTATGGTTTCGGCAAGGTCAATAGGCTCTGGGTGTGTGCTTGAGAAGGAGAAGTGAGTTCATGTACTTTGCTTCGACTGGTGCTCTGTGTGAGTGCTTGTACTACTGTTGTTGGCTTGACAGCACACTCTATGCAGTTATAGTTGACTAAGCTATGTGTCTATATGAGTTGTGCATGTGGATCAGCTCAAGTTACTTGGCTTTTACTATTACCTGTTTACTTGTTGATAGCCTAGTGAAACTTACTTCTATCCACTTGGCTTCTACTATAGTCTCTGATTATTTATTGAAAGAATAGATACTTCACCATTGGTGAAACTTGCCCCTTTATTTACTCAATGATGTAATATGAACAGTGCATTTCACTATTCACCACTAAGAGTAAAACTATCCAACTAACCCCTTATTTTCCTTCTAGTTGTTTATCTTATTTGCAAGAACAAGATTTGGACATACAAGATTTAGTATAGGAGTAGATAGGTAGTATAGGTTTTAATTGTAACCTTCTTTGTATTCTTTTTGTAAAAGATCTTGTAAAGATATTATTACAAGTTAATAAAGTTTAATTTCTGTTCTTTGTAACCTTATACTTTTGATGTATTTATCATCAGTTGTAACCTTATTATGAAATAAAGAAATAAGAATTTATTTCTTATTTAATTTTCCTTGCCTTTAATCCTTATTGTTGATTACTATTTCTATACTATAATCAAACAATGTTAATAAGGTTTTCTTTTGGAAAACCCTTCAATATTAATAACTTCTAATATTCAAATATTTTCAAATGGATTTGAATTTCGAATTTGAATTCAAAGTAATTTCCCCAAAATATTAATACTGCCTAAAGGTCATGTCAAAATTCATAGCAATCACTAAGCTAGAGCTATTCCTACCTCCAGTTAGCGAAAGAAACTTTGATCCCTTTAGTGTTTTGTTTGGCGAAAAATTTACCCTGATTTTACAGATGCATGCATGCACAAACTTAATTCCTATTTCTACCCCTCGTTGGATCCTAATGTTGGGATGTTACAATCACCACATGTCAGTGGCACATAAAGTGGCAAATATACAAGTTGCAAAGTAAAGCATGGCAAATATGCAAATACCTCTCCAGCCCCACCGATCATTTGGTATGATGGCCCCATAGAATGGCCCCACATAGCGGCCCCATCGTTCATTGGCTTCGAGGACCCCATAGAATGGCCCAGTTTGTCATTGGCTCCACCGGCCTCACAATCAGGAAATATGGGGCCCACAAGTCAATGAGAGATGGATGGATGGTCTGCCGTGTATCTTGGCCCCACCCGTCAGCATGTAACGGTAGAGGCGACGTAACGTAATGCTCAATGCATGACCCACCCCAACACGGTCCCACCAGTCAGCATGTAACGGTCAAGCCTTTGCCCTGATGGCATCCCCCGTCCGAGGTCCTGTGAGGGTTTCAGAATAGAGGGAGGGGAAAAGTTAGGAAAAACTAAGTGGCTGGGGAAAACTGAGTACAACTAACGAATCGAGGGCACGAAAATAGAAATCCCTTGTGCTTGATGGATTTGCAGGCAAGAAAATAATCTTTTCTACAAATCTTATCAACATGCCTACTTTAGCAGAAGATCACATATCCATGTCATCTGATAGAACAGAGTTCCTTCAAAACCATGTGGGGTTTAGAAGCACGACGTTCCAATGGCAATAAGGGACGTATGGACGGATGGAAATTCATGAGTTGGAAATAATCTTGCAAGATCCAACTAACACTACTAGGAAAACGATTATAGGTAGATTTTAATTCTGTGGTGTATATATGAAAAATACTCCACTAAAATTAATTCTGTGGCGCATGTAGCAAATGCTCCACAAAATTACTGCAATTCTATGGCGCATATAGATATATGCGCCACAAAAAGTGAGAATTCTGTGGTGCATATAGCCATATGCGCCACAGAATTCCTGTGGGCCCATGTGGGCCTGGCCCCAGCACATGGGCATGCCAAAATTCTGTGGCGCTTATGGATATATGCGCCATAGAATGTCAAAATTCTGTGGCGCATATAGCATATGCGCCATAGAATTCTCACTTTCTATGGCGCATGTAGCTATATGCGTCACAGAATTTTGACATTCTGTGGAGCATTTTCCATATGTGCCACAGAATGTGCAAAACAGATCTGCAAAAGATGGCAGCCACCCTTTCCCTTCTTCCCACCACCTCCAACTAGCTCGTCCCCCTCCTCACTCCCACTCTATTTTGCTCATACTCACCTCCATTGTTGATAGCTAGACCTACTTTGGTTCATGTACTTGTGAGGGGAAGCTACTCCTACTTGTAAAGGTAGTAAACCACTCATATTTTCCTCCTCCACACATCCCAACTCTTGCTACACTATGCATATGGGGTTGGTGTAGATTTGGTCTGTAGATGATTCAATTATGATATCAGGACTTTCTATGATAGTTTTTGGTTGTATTTTCACACGTGTCAGTTGTCTATTGTAGATGTCTATTGTAGAGATTAAATTCCTGAGGAGTGATGTCGTTATGTGAACAAGTGTGAAGCTAGTTTGGAGAAACAGTGGGCGATCTGGTATCAACAATGCCACAACGGAAGCTTCAACATCAAGCTCAAGTGCATGCCTCGAAGCTGGTTCCAATTTCCGTTCAAATTTCAAGGTTTGGCGCTCCGCTACGTTTTATTTTCGGTCAACATGCATGGTTTACGGGAGGGGTCGCTTAAAACTAGATAGTGCGACATACGCATGCGTGGTATCACATAATTAATTCGGTCGGTTCCTTGCCGCGATTTGTGAAAAAAAAAGAGGCGCCTACCAGAAGGTGCGAGGATTAGTTAGTTACTGTAAAACTAGCACTTAATCACGCACGCATGGTATCCCCAGTTAAATTCATATTTTGTATATCAAAAACTCAAGGTATACATTGTCATCCAACTCAGCTAAGTCATCTCCAGTTAAACTTTTGACCAAGATTTGGACCGTTCAGGCCCTATACTGATCCAAAGGCCCAAAACCAACTTCACCTCCCTCCCGAAAGCACACAACACACGCGCACGCGCCTCGATCCCCCTTCTACCCTCCTCTTGCGGTTCCCCTTGATCCAGCGACGCCGGATCGCTGCCATGCCTCCCGCCGCCGGCAGGGACGTCACGCTGGTTCCCCTCCGATTCCCCTCCTGCTGGTGACCGGGGAGCACCCCACAGATGAAGGACGCGTGGCAGGATCTACGCTAGCCGACCGATAATATGGCGACGGTGAAGGTCAGCGACGTCCGCGGCCGGTGGGAGGGGCGTGTGCTGGAGGAGATCGCCCCGGTGTGGGCTTTGCCGCAGGGAGGCGCGTAGGACAAGCGGGTGGCCGACTCCGCGGGCTGCTGCTGCTGCTGCTGTCGGCAGTCTATATTGATCTGCCGCGGGCGTCGTCCCGCGACCACCTCCTCGAGCTGCTGTCGGTGGCCACGGCCCCGAGCTGCTGTTGCCGGACACCGCTCCATCTCTCTGCCGCCGGCCACTTCCGCAACCTACTGCTCCCGGTGAGCTCCCTCTTCCCTTCCTGCATATGTTCTGGAAGAAACTCATATCTTTTTTTCCTCACGAGTTGAATCTACAGGGAGTAGATTGAGCCATATGCGCCTATATATGCAGTAGATGTAAATCCGCTGGCACTAAATCAAAACTTGTTGTGCTTGTTGTGTGCATAGTGAGGTCCCAACTTGTATATCTTCAGGTTATTATGCATGCATGTGTCCTGCTCAATCTGAATGTTGTGCGTACAATTAGAGGAAATGGATGCGATCCATTCTTTTCTGACTCTGCCTAGTATGCCTAGTAGATGCTTATTTGCACAGTAGGGACGATCTGTTCTGCCTGTCAGTATACAAGTGGAGGACAAGTTCAGTTGTGCATTTGATTTTGTTATGCCCCTTAGTGTCTCGCTAGTGTGCAAGGTGCGAGGAAAAGTTTGTTTTGATTACATAAGCACTTTTTGTGTTACTTGTTTTGAAGTAAGAGTCCTAAGAAAAAAAATAGATAAGAGCGTGTCTGGGCTTGTGTTACTTGTTCATAAGGAAGAGTTCCAAGAAAAAGAAAATAACTAGTGAATGAAGAGCATGTCCGGGCTTCAATGGGCACATCTACCTGTTAGCAAAGTACGTCCTGATAGATGAGTCTGGTAGTCATATACTATATTCAGGATAGCTACCTGACAATACATCCTGAAAGAAAATCGGGAAGAGTTAAGCACCATTGGCTTCTGATATTAAATTAAATAACATATTTTTTGTAGAGTTTGTTGGTATGTTCTCTCATTGAATCTTCTCTATTCTAGTAATGGCTGAAACTTGCAGTACCTTATAGAAGTATTTAATCTTGACTATGGAACAAACCTCAGTGATATTGTACTTGCTCTGTAGACTACCATGCTAATTTTGAGTTAATACTCCATTAGTGATACAGTACTTGGTCTATGCACATACAGTAGTTTTCTTACATTATGCACATACAGTTCTTTAATACTGCTCGGATTATATTCCTTCAAAGATTATTCAATTTAATGTTGCCTGCTTTTATTGCAAAAAAGATTATTCATGGATTACTGTGTACTTGCTCACTGAAATTGAACTTGAACTTGCATTTTAAACCTGTTTCACTGTAGTAGTAGTAGTACAAACTTGTTTCACAGTAGGAGTAGTACAAATAGTTTCAGCAGAAATTGACTGTTTTAGTTTTGTGCTTAATTATTCATGCTACTCTAGTGTTGTTTCTACTTGTATAATTTTTTTACTGTTTCTACTTGGTTAACCTGATGTCTTTTTGGTGCTCTTTGTTCAGGTATGGGTCTGCTGCTGCTTCTGTGATATGCTGCTTAATGATTCACGTACATACTTGTTGATCAGGATCCGCGTGGAAGCAGCCGGCCACGGGACCTCCTCATCCCCCAAAGAGTCAGCGCTTACATCTTTGCCATGCTCGTGGTCTCCTACGTCACAGAGCTGTCCTATCTCTTCTCCCACGCCGTCGTCGCAGGCCCCGGCGTTTCAAGTGGCCTTTCCCGTTTCTTCCTCTCGCAGTCGTAGGACTTAACTATGAAAATACAACCAACATATATATTTGCATGATGTACTAATATGCCTTGTCAATAGAGATGCCGACGTACGTTGTGTACAAGGGTCGGGTTCTAGGTGTCTACGAGGAGTGGGTGGACTGCCACCAACAAGTGGACAAGTTCAGCGGCAACAACTACAAGGGATACGCGACTAGAGAGGAGGCAGTGGCCAAGTGGAGGAGACACGTGTGGAAGAAGAACCGGACGAAGATCTTGGTGCTGCTCCTCCTCATCGGCATCGCGGTTACGGTGTACTACATTCTGTCCTAAGGTAGGCGGTGACAAAATCGCGCGGTTGTAAGTTATGTGAGTGAGATGAACACTTGTGAAATATACTTGTACACTTATTCGGTTCTAAGTGATGTGATTGATGAACACTTGTGAACATTCGTGCTTGTTGATGTATTATATGTGAACTAGAACATTTGTACTGCTGTGTGCAGCTTTTCTGTGAATTTCTGTTAATTTTTGTGTATTTCCTGTAATATACCTGTTATATACCTATATTTGTACCAGATTCTGAAAATTTCGAAATTCTGAAAAAAATAAATTATGTGGAGCATATGGCTATATGTAGCTATATGCGCCACAGAATCTGGGATAGAATTCTGTGGTGCATATGCATATGTGCCACAGAAATATAATTTTAGTGACGACAATTTAGTGGCGACTACTAGATGTGCCACAGAAATCATTTTTGGTGCGCAACTGATAACGTTTTTCCTAGTAGTATAAACACAAGTGAAGCATGGATGGATAGTCCTTTATGAGTAGAGAACAATCATGCAAAGAGTTGGTTAATATAAGATGACATGGAGATTTGAGCTTCTGCTAAGGTAGGCTTGTTGATAAGATTTGCAGAAAAGATTATTTTCTTGCCTGCAAAACCATTAAGAACAAGTGGTTAAAAATTTGATCTAGCCAATGGCAAGACTGAGTCTTGGAACTCTTTAAGTTGGTCTACAAGATGGTTCAAGTGCATTTCCAAAAATGAACAGGGGTTGGAAATGAGGGATATTCAAATATGTGATATTGATAACCTTTTTCTAGACAACCAAATTTGGTAGATTTGTGGTTTTGACTATAATACAAGAGGGAATGATGTTGAGAAGATGCAAGGTTCCAAACTCATCATCAAGTGGATGGGGTTTAATTGTAGATTTAATTGAATGGACCCATGCTTGGAGTTGGTCTTCACTGACTTGGAAGGTTCTAGAAAGCGTTAGCTCTAAGGTGATTTAGTTAAGGGATTAGATAGTCACGTTAGTGACTAGGGGTTAGATCAAGCTTTGGTATTTCTTAAATTAGTTGATTCCTAGAGGATGAGCTCCTAGAGTTGGCCATAATACACCCTAAGCAAACAAGTCAAGCAGCAGATCAAGGTAATTTATCTAAGCAAGCATACCAATCTTCTACTAAGGTTATCATCAAGCCTAGATTGAGATAAGGATGGGCAGTTTGAAAGGTTTGAGTTTTGAAGAAGGTAAGATTTCTTGGTACTTCTACTAAGAATAGAATTTAAAAAAATTATAAAAGTTTTTGGAAAAACCAAGGAGTAAGAGTAGTTGAAAGTTCTGTCTTAAAAACATAGGGAGATTATACCATATAGATCTCCATAGTTTTGTAAATAGAAGCTAAGAAAATAGTTGTTACTTCAAAGGCATCTTGGATCAAGTTTTTAAATACCAGAACATTTGAGAATATGTAAAATGAGCCTGGACAATCTCATTAAATAGATTTTGTCAAGTGAGGCTGAGGGAAGGAGTATATCATCTGCTACACATTTAGATGCATAAGCACAAATAAACAACAAGCAAACACGACATCACTAACAAGAAAAAGTTTTTGTTCCCCTGATTTTTGCATCCTGGACAACTAATCAGGGTTGATTAAAGTGGGATGTTATAGACCTTTCCCCCTTAAAAGAATCTCGTCCCGAGATTCAGGAGAGCAGGGTTATGGGATTTTGAGTCTTCACTAGTGCTATGGTCTCAAGTGTACTGACTTACATATTTCGTCTTTGAATGTGGTTACTATAGCATCCCAATTGTCTAACAATTGTAATGCTACTTCCTAGTCTATATTGTTACTTCCTACATGTCATTTATTGCACCATCATGACTTCATGCTCATGTCAGCATGTCGCATTGCATTTGAGCATCACCATGATGTCATGCATATGTTGCCTAAAACTATTTCTAAACGACTATCTTTGTTTTCTAAATACCCCTTGTCCTTATTTCAGATTATAAAACCGGTCCTTCCGGAAATTTTCTTTTACCTAAAATTTACAAAATCCTATTTAAGACAAAACTAATAAATAAAAGTTTTACAAAACCCTGGGGGAGGCCGCCATCGGCCAGGACCAAAGGCCCAGCTGACAGCGGCCTACAACCCCATCTAACAAACCTTGACCCAAACCCTAGTCCTCCTTCGCAAACCCTAGCCGACCCTGGTGCTGCATACAGCCAGAACCAAAGAGTAGGCCGTTGGTGCTGCATACAGTACTCGATTGTTGTGAAAGACCAGCCGCCTAGCCAGCTAGCAAGTCCCCGCAGATACTATCGGAGCCGTGGAAAACATGTCACAGAGAAGAAGTGTTGAAATATAATGAAGGATTCCCTGACCTTAGTGAACGCACCGTCACCAATGTGCAGAACTGCTCGTCGCCCAACCTGCAACAGCTGCAACTGCGGCCCACGAATCATGCACTCTCTAGGAACGAGCAATGTCTGAACCGCAATACGGTCGTGGCTAACAGCCAACCAATTGACTTGTGCACCCACACCATCAACAACCAGGTGTGGCGCGCTAACTAGCCATAGGACCTGCACCACTACCTCAGCAACCACGACCCAGATTCTAGAGGCTCCCTTACCCGAATCGCCTCGTAGTGCTTTGAGCCAATGGTGTAAGGCGAGAGATACCCCCTCAAACTTTAAGGGACCCAAGGAGATTAAGAAGTATGACACCACACTTGACACTTCAATGTGGATCGACAAGTACCTCATGGAGATGGGCATCTCCGGTCACACCGTCCTACTCGTTCCGCGTTACCTACCCCTCATGATGGAGGGAGCGACTCACCAGTGGATCAACGCCCTCCTCGAAAACAACTTCAACTCATGGGTGGAAATGCAAGAGGCCTTCATCAAGCACTCTGTGGGCTGCTAGACGCATGCCACCACCATCGACGACCCGCAACACTATGTCCAGGGCCCTCGCGAGTAGACTCGCCACTAGGTCTAGCACTGGAAACATCTATGGATCAACGCCTCCTACGTCCACCTAGACACTACGATCCACTGGTTCAAGAATGTGTGCCAAACTCTGGTTACCAAGATCAAGAGGGTCTATAGGATGCTCGACAACATCCTCGACCTCCTTGAGATCACCAAGCGCTACGCGGAGCAGGATCCAAACCAAGACTCCAGCAATGAGTCGGGAGGCAGGCGCCGCACTAGTGGGTACGATAGCAGTAGGCACCGTGAGTTCTGCTACAGCAACACACGCAAAACCAGCAAACTTCATGGTGACGGCAGGTCCAACTTCATCGCCAACACTGGTTATGGCCACCGTGACCACACGAATTTCCACTGTGACGCTACCGCAAAAACAAAAACACCACGAAGCTGAATTGTGACCTCACGGCCTTGCTCAACCAACCCTGTGTTTACCATAGCAGAGAGGGGGAACCTGCCACTCACACTACCACCGACTACCACTCTCTCAAAGATATCGAGAACGCAAGGTGCACCAGGGAATGCTGGAATAAGGAGTAGCCGAGAGACAATGTCAACACTTGCACGTTCGGAAACACAGATGGCTCGCTCCACACCTTCATCGGCATAGGAACAAGGCGCAAGATGAAAGAGCTTTCCTGCTTAGTCACCATATATGTGGTGAAGAAAGGCGATATCCTGTGCTTCCTCAACTGGTCAGAGCAATCCTATTGGAAATATGCCCTAGATGAATATAATAATATAGATTATTGACATATTTCATTAAGTTCATAATAGGTTTCATATCATGCTAAAACTATATTGATTGGAACATTAACACATGTGTGATATGTAAACCACTGGGTCCCTAGTGATCCTCTAGACACCAGTTCATTGGTCAATCAATGATCGATGTTTCCCGATCATGGACAGTTATGTCAATTGACAATGGGGTCACTTCATTAGATAAATGAAAGTGATGGACATACCCAACATATGAATTGTTACAGGATCAAGTCACGAAGTTCACCGTTACAGTGACTAAGAAACATAGTACCCAATTCGTTAGACCGTGAGACAATAATTAATCACTGTCACCCGAGAGTGCCTTGATTGCATCAAACATCACTCGGTGAAACGGTGCTCATAAAGATGTCTTCAGGTATTCAGAGGGGAAGAAGAGGCATATGTGTCAAGAGCAGGATTTGGTCTACCGTGTGGCGGATAGACACTCTGGGCCCACTTGAATACATGACATCCATAAGGTTGCAGCGTGTGACTAGGTCATTGGGATGGCATAGCTCGGTACGAGTAAAGATTGTACTTGTTGGTAACGAGATTGAACTCGACATGGCCATATTGTTGATCAGTTATTGGACCAGTAAAGTATCAAAGTAACAAATGGAATAGGACTTGATGTTTAATGGTTCAACGACAAAGATTCTCATGGAATGCACAGGGGAAATTATGGTCATCCAGGTCCCGCTGATGATCATTTTTCCGAGAGGGTTCTCGACCATGTTTGTAGTGTTCACGATCCATTAGGGTATCATGCTTAAGGGTTAATAATGCAGGGAGATTTTTTTGGTATCATAGGAATCTCTAAAGAAGAGAGAAGGTAAAACCGGAATGGTTCTAAGAAAGTCTAGCGGGTGTCCGGAGTTGTCCGGAAGGAGTTATGGTGCAACGAGAATTAAATAATAAGTAAATATATGTTAACTATTGAAGTATACATTTTTTTATATTTATTTAATAATTTAAATATGATTTAATGGGGTAACCCACCTAAATGGTCCTCAAGAAAGGCCCAAGACGGGGCTGCATGCCCTAGGAGGGGCCAAGGGGTGGCCGGCGGCCCTAATGGTCTAGTCCCCACGTGGGGCCCATGGGTGGGCTAGCTAGTGCGCCTCCCCCACCTCCTCCCTTGATTAGTCCAACCCCGGGACTTTGAGAGAGGGAGTACCTCCCGTCCCCCTATATAAAGGAGGGCATATGGAGGGATTTAAACACACTAATTAATCCGACACTTTGAGGCTTCCCCCAGCAAGTTCCATCCTCTCTCCCTCTCTCTCTTGTGAGAGAGGCCCCACTGTAAGGGTTGCTCGAACGAGAGTGTTCTTCACTGCAGAGCATCGTCGCACTTTAAGGATTATGGTTCTAGGAGATCTACTTCCGCAACCTCTGCTGGATCAGGATCCGAGAGTCGTGGTCAAACACCGTATGTGTGTGACCCCCTACAAGGCGCTGCACTAGTGGTTCTCGAGTCGTTCGATCCATCGGAGTCATTTGAGATGGAGATGGTAGACCCGTCTGAGTTTACAACGACATTGAGGTCTACATCAGTACGACTACATCAACCATGTTCTCCCGAATGTTGACAACGCTTTTCGGTCTTCAATGGTAAGTTCGCAAAAATCCCTTCCCGTTACTACATTACTAATAGATAGATCTTGGCATTAGGGCTGTTTGCATAGGAAATATTATTGTTTTTAGGCACTAAACCCCAATAGTGCTATCTGAGCCGATATATGCGTAATTATGCTAGTATGGGTAGAACACATGTTGATTGTGTGGATGTTGATCATTAAATTGTTACCCTCTCATGTGTACTTGCGTATACTGCAACACTGCTTGATCGAAGTAGCCCCCAACCGACATTATGCGTTCATTTGCAAGATTAGTCCACACTTGACATATAGCTTGGACCGTATAAAGTGGCATGTGTTTGGGATATACTTTCCAGGTATCCTCACTGTGCCTCACTGACTAGGGTGGCCCACTTTGGGTTAGAGCTTTGCTTCACGGGCGGCCCAGTCAGGGAGAAGAGACAGAGTCCAGTCCGGCTACGGGAAGACCCAGAAGACTTACCGACATAGGCCCGTAGTGTTACTTGTAGTTCAAGTTGTACTCTGTAACCCACTCTTAGTTGTAGCCAGATAGATCTCTCCTGTAAACCCTAGGCCGGATATCTATATAAGTCGTCCTAGGGAGAGCCTTTAGGGCACCCTCACAATAGTCTCCAATCTCAACTCGCACAGGCGAAACCCTTATAACCCATATTCCGGCTCTGCCGTATTACTGGATTGGTAGCAGAAGTAGGATCCGTCCAAAGCCGACGGATTCGAACCTGGGTAAACTTGTGTGCTCACCGTCTAGGAACACCGTACGTCTCACACCCCTCTCTTCCACACGCCCCGAGGACCCCCTCATCGCGTACTTGTCATCAATCCGACAACAGTTGGCGCCCACCGTGGGGCAGGTGAGCTTCGGATCTGCGTTCCGAGCAGAATCTGCAAGAATCAGAATCGGCGAGACTACCGCCGTTGGTCTCATCCTCTACGCCAGTGACGTCCCTCTCATCGTTCTCGATGAGACCTGGATTCTGGCTAGGGAAGCCATGACCACCTACACCATCATGTCTTTCGGCGAGATCGATGTGTACATCGGATTCGCTGAACCTACCCCACCCACCCCAGCGGTGATGATAGAGGCAGAAGAAATTTTTGGGTCCCCTTTGTCCGCGGAGGCGGTGGTGTTCCGGATCCCAGAAAACCCTAATCCCACCCAGCCCGCACCTGTTGCGGAGATAGTGGAGAAAGTCGAACCTGAAGCAGACCTTGCGGCTCAAGTCGAATCTGGAGTGGGTCTCCCTAGTAAGGTCGAATACTAGATCGATCCACCCGCCGAGGTCGAAATCCAAGAGGAGCACAACAACAACCTTGGTTCCGGCTCTGCCAACATCGGAACATACCAACCTTTCCTGAGGCATACGTTGAGGCGCATGATGTTGCAAGGAGCAAACATGGATGAGGTTCTCGACACCATCAAGATATTCGAGGAAGCCCACGAGGAGAGCCGCCACTACCTCAGGACCCACAGGTCGCACTTCGTCGGATATGTGGATCCAGATCCGGCTCTGCCGATGCTGGACAGAACACTGACTCAGTGCTGGAGGCGATCGAGACAAACACCGACGTACCCGCATCCTCGGATGACTCGATGACATCGACGGATTTCCGAAAGTTCTCCGTGGAATATGAAGAGGAGTACAACTCCAAAACTGCAGAGGAAGGAGAAGCCATGGATGAAGGATTCGGAGAAAACTCTCCCAAAGCGCGGGATGACATGGATATCGGAGATAATCCCGAGGTCCAGATGTCCAAAAATACCGATCAGAGCTTGACTCCGGGAAACGGACCCAAAGCCGTCTTTGCTACTAGCGCTTCCAAAAAGGCAAAGAAGAGGAACAAGAAGAACAATACCCCCGCAAAAGAGCTTCCAGCAGAGGAGGTGATTACTGAGGAGTACAAGGAAGACTCAGATGGAGCACTTATCCTAGACGAGCCCAAAGAAGAGTCGGTGGATGGAAACGTGGTCACCGCAGGTGCCCGTAAACTCATCGATGCTGCACTAACCACACATATCCCTACTGTGGCAGAACTTACTGCTGCAGAATTGGACGAAAGGGCCTAAGCCCTAGAAGCGCGTCGCCAAGTACTCTTGGATGAAGCCAAGAATATCGAGGAAGAGAAGAAGCGCATGGCCAAGGCGGAGAAGCTCATTTCTCTGCAACATAAGAAGAACCGGAAACAACACACACGTGACAATCAATTTCCAGAAGTACGCAAGGTTCTCTTTGAGGGAGATCCGGGGATGCCTCGGCTTGACAGCAATGGAGATCTAGTGTACCCAACACCAGTGCAAAACACCGCTGCAACCCAAGATATCCTGGATAACAACCTAGGCCCGGAACAGGTTCGATTGGGCATTAAGCTACTCACCAAGGGTCTGGAGCAACAGAAGGTCGCGAAATTCGGAAGTGGAAAACTCGTCTCCCAATCCAACCAATGTCGCACGGATCCGGCCTGGAACGACATAAGACCCCAACTGGTTCCGAAACAACATCACTATTCCGATCGTGGGGGAGACAATCACTCAAGAACCGGATCTTCAGGACAGCACCACAGAGCTGCACGTGATTGTCGCAACGTTGCTCCAGCCGCCGAGCAAGAGGCGATTGCGACACTGTATCCGAGAAATCCTCCCCGGCGAGAGTCGAACGATCGCAGGGAAGAGGACAAAGAGAAACATCAGGAGGAGGACCGACAAAGAATGCCACCTTCTAGAAACACAAGTCGTGCAGCTGATTCCCGCCGTGCTAGGAGTGACGGACAAAGGAACGACGGACACCGCGCCGAGTCAAGCCGGCAGGGGGCTCGACATAATGAAGATCCTCCCTAGAACCTTAATAATGACGCTCCGGATGGAGACCGGCGATCAGCCGGAAAAAATCCAGCTACCCCACCCTCTCCACGAAGTAGCCATCACAACGGCTCCTAAGGAGGCCAAGGAGGGCATCATGGCAGATGCCGTGGCAGAAGTCGAAGTTTGGCTCCAAGGCACCATAACCATAGCCGTCAATCAGGACGATCTCTATCCCCAAGTGACGCAAGACACATTATTAACTCCAACATAGAGGCGCGACGCTACGAAAATGATGATATATATGTGGGCCCAAAGTGCTTTGGACCACATATAAGAGCTACAAGATTCCCAGAAGGATTTGCTATCTCAAGCCATATACAGCCCTACGACGGTGTAGCTCGGCCAGATACTTGGCTCCGGGATTTCTTCCAAGCTTGCTGCATCGCCAAAGGCGGAAACAGCCTGGTCGTGACCCGGTATCTCCCACTTATGTTGTGGAAGACGGCACAGTCATGGCTCAATGAACTTCCGGAGAACACCATCCACAACTGGTATGACATGCAAAGCGCATTCTTTCGGCCTTTCGAAGGCACATATCAGAGGCCATGTACGGTAGGAGACCTACAGCGTTGCACCCAGAAAGCTAGAGAAACTTGCCGAGATTATCTCGGATGATGGATCGACACTAAGAACTCTTGTGAAGGGGTAAACGATCAAACTGCGATTGAAACTTTCATTGCAGGACTACCAATTGGGTTACTACGTCATTGCTTGAAGTGTGACAAGATCACTAATTTGGGAGAAATGATAGAAATAGTGAGCAAGTATGACGATGCAGAAGGATTACTGAACGCCCTAGCTGTGCCACAATCGGCAAAACAACCAAAGCAACAAGCTCAGAAACGCAAGAATACCTCAGAACAGCAACCCAACACGGAAATGACAGTGGTCACTGCTACTTTCGGGTCTGGAGGACAAGGAGGGCGCGGCGGTGGCTGCGGACACGGTCGTGGGACATGAAGAGTCCAGGGTAGAGGAGACCAGCAACCTGGCAAAACCTACTCTTGGGCCGACATTGCCAATAACCCATGTGTGCATTACTTAGATGCCAATGGGGGCTCGTCTCACACAAACATCGAGTGTCGTTTTAATGACGACATCAAGAAAGACGATACTGCTGGCTACAGGGCTAAGCGGGAGAAGGGAAAGAAGAATCCCAAAAAAGATAAAGAGACCAAGGAAGATTCCGACATGGAGGAACCTGATCCTTCAAATCCCAATCCGGATGGGAAGAAAAACATCCCAACAAAGAAAGACACTTACGTCACTTTCCTTGGATCTCAACCATCTAAGGTCAAGAAAGTAGTTCTGCATGAGCTCAACGCAACAGTTCCGGCTGTCCCAGAATTCCTAGATTAGTCGGAAGTGGCAATCACCTTTGACCGTGCTGATCATCCGCCTAAGTTTCACAGGCGAGGAAAATACGCCTTAGTCATCAATCCACTTATTGATGGCTATGGTTTCTCCAAGACTCTCATGGACGGCGGCAATAGCATTAACATCATGTATGTCGAAATGCTACACCGGATGCGAATCTCGGAGACCCAGCTGAATTACAGCTCTGTGATCTTTCACGGAGTTGTCCTAGGAAGACAAGCAAATTCTCTGGGAGAAATCAGTTTAGATGTTACCTTTGGAACTCCAAAGAACTATCGGACGGAAGCACTTTCCTTTGAAGTGGTTCCGTTCAAGAGCGCGTACCACGCTATATTCGGGCGTCCGGCCTAGTGGGCTTTTATGGCGCGTCCGTGTTACATTTACAATATGATGAAAATTCTTGGTCCCAACAGCGTGATCACCATTAGGGGAGACCCGAAGAAGGCGCGAGAATGCGAGGACGAAAATGTCGCCTTTGCCGAAGCCGTGCTGCATGCCCAGGAGTACCAGGAGATCAAGAAGACCATCGATCCGCCCAAGATGCCCGCAACGAAGAAGGAGGTGACAAAGCCGAATCCGGAGTTCAAGGCATCGAAAGAGACGAAGAAGACGCCGTTGAAGGATGATGACCCCTCCAAGGTGACCTAGATAGGCTTAGGCCTAGATAGCGCATAGGAAAGTGCGCTCATCAAGTTCCTCCAAGCAAATCAAGATATCTTCGCATGGCAACTATCTGACATGACCGAATTACCTAGGAAACTTGCCGAGCACTCTCTAAATGTACACCCAAACGCTAAACCCGTCAAACAGTCCCTACGATGTTTCGGCGATGAAAAGCGTAAGGCAATAGCTAAGGAACTAGCCCAGCTTGAATTAGCCGGATTCAAAGAAGAGGTCATCCACACTGAGTGGTTGGCCAATCCTATAATTGTCCCTAAAAAGGACACCACTGATTTAAGGATGTGTGTTGATTATACTGCCTGGAACAAGTCTTGTCCCAAAGATCCGTTTGCTCTGCCTATGATTGATCAAGTTATCGATTCTACGGCAGGCTCGGAACTCCGATGTTTTCTCAACGCATATTCCGGTTATCACCAAATTCGGATGAAGGAATCTGACAAAGTCAAAACTTCATTCATAACCCCCTTTGAAACCTTCTGTTTCGTTACGATGCTCTTTGGGCTCAAGTACCCAGGAGCTACGTACCAGCGCACTATGCAGCGTTGCCTCCATGACCAAATCAGACGCAATGTACATGCATATGTGGACGACATTGCGGTGATGTCCAAAAAGAAGAAAACGCTGATTTCTGACTTGGAGCAAACGTTCGCCAATCTACGAAAATACAACATAATGCTTAATCCAAAGAAATGCTTCTTTGGAATACCAGCCAGAAAATTGTTAGGTTTTATCGTGTCTCAAAGAGGCATAGAGGTAAACCGGGACAAGATTAAGGCTATACTCAATATTTCCAGGCTAACTCGCCTGAAGGACGTTCAAAGACTAACTGGCTGCATTGCTGCAGTCAGTCGGTTTGTAAGCCGGCTCAGTGAAAGAGCCAGACCACTATACAAGCTCCTGAAAAAGACCAAAAAGTTCGTTTGGACCGATGAAGCTGAAGCTGCACTACAAGACCCGAAAGAAGTACTCTCATCTGCTCCCATCCTTGCAGCACCGGAACCACAAGAACTGATGTTGTTCTATCTAGCTGCGACAAATAGGGTCGTCAGTATCGTCATGGTGGTGGTGAGACCGGAGGAAAATCAGGAACACCTGGTGCAGCGTCTAACTTACTATCTCAGTGAGGTCTTAACTGAATCAAAGCACCGGTATCCGAACTATCAAAAGCTAGCTTATGGTGTGTTCTTAGCATCTCGTAAGTTACGACATTATTTTCAGGAACATCCAATTACCATGGTGAGCACAGCTCCCATGATAGACATAATCAACAACAGTGACGCCACAGCACGCGTCGCCAAATGGGGCATAGAACTTTCAGCTTTTGACATTGAGTAAAAACCTCGTACAGCAATCAAATCCAAAATCCTCGCTGACTTTGTCTCTGATTCGACAGAGACAACAGAGAAAATGACCCTGCCAGAATCGGAGTACTGGACCTTACATTTTGATGGGTCTAAGGCGCTCGAGGGCTCGGGGGCTGGCGTGGTACTCATGTCACCCCAAGGAGAAAAACTTTTCTATGTATTGCAGATCCACTTCACGGCGACGAATAATATTACTAAGTATGAAGCACTACTGCATTGAATCCGGATTGCTAAGGACATCGACATCCGATGTTTAATGTGTTATGGAGATTCAAATCTTGTTGCCCAACAAGTGTCGGATATTTGTAATGTAAACAAGCACATGGCAGCATATAGGGCTTTCATGGATGAACTATCTAAATCGTTTGAAAGGTTTGAAGTTCAAAACATCCCTCGAACAAAAAATGAGGAAGTAGATGCACTATCCCGAATAGGCTCTGCACGAAAAAAGGTCTCCAATGGCGCTTTTTTTGGAGCACCTCAAAGTTCCCTCTATGAAGGGAGTGGATGAGGAATATCCGACCAAATCCGACTCACCTTTAGTAGAAGTTCTAGCTGTGATTCCCAGCTAGACTCAACCCTACCTTGTTTACTTGGTAGATGGAAGATTACCCGAAGACGAAGTTCTGAGCCGGCAGATCGTCCGATGAGCAAAAGCCTACACTATAATTAGTGGTGAGCTCTATAAGCAGAGTGCATCTGGGGTCTTTCAGCGTTGTGTATCTCCGGAAGAAGGAGTGAAAATCTTACGAGAGATCCATGAGGGCGAGTGTGGTCACCAGGCTGCAACCAAATCTCTAGTGGCAAAGGCTTTCCGACGTAGTTTTTTCTGGCTTATAGCCAAGGCAGATGTCGAACGGCTGGTCAAGACGTGCAAGGGCTACCAAAAATACGCCAAACAAGCTCACGTTCTGGTTGATCAACTGCGAACAATACCTATAACATGGCCTTTCATGGTCTGGGGGCTTGACATGGTAGGACTGTTTAAATGGGCTCCAAGTGGATTTACTCATCTCTTAGTGATGGAGGATAAATTCACAAAGTGGATTGAGGCAAAACCTGTCACTAGTTGTGACGGAGCAACAGCCAGAATATTTGTCGAGGATGTCATAATCCGATACGGTTATCCGCATAGCATTATCACGGACAACGGGAGTAATTTCTCTATAGGAGAGCTTGCCAAATTCTGCAACAAATAAAATATCCGGCTTGACATTGCGTAAGTCGCACATCCACAAGCTAATGGACAAGTCGAAATAGCAAATGGTTTAATCCTACAAGGCCTAAAACCAAGACTCGAAGCACCACTACGACGTGCTGCGGGGGCTTCGGCAGACGAATTACCCTCTGTAATATGGAGCTTACGAACAACTCCGAACAGGTCAACCGGATACACACCTTTCTTCTTGGTCTATGGCGCAGAGGCAGTTCTTCCTAGTGATTTAATTCACACTTCTACTAGGGTTGCCGCGTATATTGAAGAGGTTGCCGAAAATTCTCGACAAAATGATCTCGACTTAGTCGTAGAAGTTCACGGTGTTGTTGAGATGAGATCAACAGCCTATCAGCAGAAGTTACGCAAGTATCATAGCGAGAGAATCAGAAACCGGTCTTTCAATAAGGGCGATTTGGGTCTCTGGCTTGTGCAGAAAAGAAAGCACAAACTTTCCCCAATATGGGAAGGGCCTTTTTAGTTAGTCGAGTATTGCATAATGGTTCTTACTACCTAACTGATATGTGGCCAGTCAAAGAAAGATCTGCTACTAAGAAAAGAAAGAGAGCTGGAGGCAGTATAGACCCGGAAGAATTAGACATACCATGGAATATTGCTCAGCTACGTCCCTTTTATTCTTAGTTTATCTTTATTTGTAATGATATATGTGTACATGTTCAAATGAGAAATAAAGCGTTGGTTGCCTCAAATTTTTATGAGAAGTTTTTTACCATCTTATTTCCGAATGATCATGTCGCAGTCGAAAATCCCAGAATACTTGAAAGTACTTTATGCTCATGTTTGTTCTGGTTTAGATTTCCGATTCTAAAATTGCTACCTTTGGGTACGAATCTAAATTTCTATTCTATACTTTGGTTATTTATCTGATTGCTGGGTGCGGGCATTTTCCGAGTAGTGAATTGTTGGTACTGGAAGCCCGCTTTGTTTCCGAGTTTAAACTGGTTTAGCAATTGAGCTCCGTTGCTCGGCAAAGTTTCCGTGCTAAAGGTTGGCCGACTCATAAAAGGGACGAGGCAGAAAGCTAGATAAACAATAAGTACGGACAAAAAACATAAGTGCTTGTGTAAACATTTCAGGCACGAAAATTATAAAATCCAAAAGTGCTGAATAGATAAAATAAAACTTAGCACTAGCAAAAGTATCATACTACTGATTTACAACCCGGATTGTCTTCAGAATAATACATTTTATTTTCTGATGCTCTACGATGCATGGGAAGAAGTATCTGCTGGCTCACTGGAGACATCAGCCTCACCTCGATATCATTCTGAGACGTTCAAATCCGAGATGGTTTGTTCGTCATCAGAAGCTTCACCAGTTTCTTCAGCGGGCGGAGGTGGCGTCTCTACGCGAGTGAAGAAGGGGGTATCGTAGCTGGGCAAGTCAGCTACGTGGCACCCATATCCGGCACAGGAGTCCATAATAGCTTTGATGTCCTGCTCCTGACTGTCTTCATCCACTTTACAGTACCCTCTGGTTATTTGCCAGATTTCTATGTTTCCATGGTGGCTCATAACCATGGTGAGAGCGTTCTGCGCTGCGGTGCGCGCGTAGGACATGTTCTAGTCCTGGATGAGCTGGGGCATCTCCTTGGCCTTGTCTCGCATTTCAAAGCCGGAGATGCTACGCATGTTCGCAACCTTGACAACCTCACCAATATCTTCAATAGATTGGCGGAAGTCATGAAGCAGATCACCGACTTGTGTAAGCCGGCTGGTGTGAGATTCAGCGGAGGCTAAGTCCAGTAAGTTTAGAGGACCTGCGCATGTAATGCAAAGGTGTTAATAAAATAAATTTGGACTCCAAAGAGTCGGAAGATGCAGAAAAGTCAGAAAGAAGGTAATATACCGAAGATGACATCGTCGACTTTGATCTTCTCCTCCCGAAGACTCTGGAGTTTAGCCCGGAGTGTCTCGGCAATGTCCTTCTCTCCGAACAAATCATTGCTGAGATATGAGATTTTCTTATCTTGGAGCGCAATCTTACGATCACGCTCCTCAGTAGACATGGAGGAGGATTCGAGAACTTGAGCAATAATCTTCTCATGATCCGCCTTAAGCTTATTCAGCTCTTGGCGGAGGTCCTTGTTTTCCACCTCCAGGTTTCTTAAATTCTCGGCTTCCTCAATCATAGCACAAGACTATTTTACTAGTGTTGTAGTCAAAAGAACAACAGTTGAACAAAAATTCGACTATGAAATAAAAGGCAAAGTTTGAATACTAAAATGGTTACCTTCAGCCTCATCCCTGGATACTTTCAGTTGAGCATTTTCAAGTCGGAGAGCTCCGATCTCTCTCCACTTGTTACAAATATTCTTCAATAATTCCTGGTTATATGAATTAACTTTCTGTAAGTCAGAATACCCAGAGTCAGAAGTCTACTATAGACTCGAGCTAATATTTTTTGCTAATATCAGCACGAGCCTTAGGGGCTACACTAGTTCATTCTTTGGCATCCTAAGGAAGCATAAATCCGGATTGTCTATCCGACTTCATGCTTGGGGGCTAGAGGATATGATATGAAATAAAATAAAATGAGAGTCGGAATTCCAACTTATATGTTGTTCATGAGTGAGTTTTCTCAAACTCATATTCACTTCTGTGGTAACCTTCTTGGCGAGAGTAAGCAGGATCACTAGCAGAGTCGGAAGCTCGCCGGTTCTCAGCCTCTCGTCGTGAAGGAGGACTTGTTCTATAAGTTCAGAGTACTTGCCGTCCTCTACTTCTTGTGCTTCTTCTTCGGCAGAGATAGTTTGGTTCTCTAAGCATTGCCGGGCCAGCCGTTGGATCTCCTCTACAGATTTCCGAGAAAGGGCAATTTTGGCTAGTCCCGGATTGCTGAGGATATTGTCAGCAAAGAAATCTGCCAAGGGATCATTACCCGAAGAGGGTTCACCCTTATCAAAACCCGAGTCACCCATGGTGATGTCAGTCTGTGATCTGAGGATCATTGGCTCGTCTGATTGAGTCGGATCTTCTACGATGGTGGGAGATGGAGTAATCTCTGGCGCCGTTGAAGGCTGAGGGGCAGGAGTCGGAGGAGCTACGGTAGGAGAAGCAAAGTTTAGCTTCGACTATCATAGGGGCTTCGAGGCAACTCCCTTCCCTTTGCCTTTGGTGAGCTGTTGCTCTAAGATGGTAATAGAACAAAAAGCATTACATCTCAGAAAGAATTAATACATATAGTACAAATACCTTGTGAGGAAAGATTACATCTTCACAACAGGCACCTCCTTTGTGCCAATAGCCACTGTCAGAGCTTTACGCTTCCGAGGAACAATGTCCGGCAGTGGAACCAACTCTCCCTCATCCTGAGAAAACTCAGGAGGATATCCCTCAATAGGAGCAAGCTCCAACTCAGGGAGGTCGGCAAGCTGAAAAAGAAGATATATCTCAGTATTGCAAAACAATATAAAGATGAGCACATAATACGAGTTGCTGCTGGAAGCTTACCGACACCACGGGATCTTCCGTTGTATGCATGTCTAAGGATAGCTACAGGATCTTCCTCTCAATCTGCTCCCTTATCAACCGTTTGATTTGAAATACGTAATCTTTTGCCGAGTAGGCCTTGGGGCTGATGCGGAGGGAATCTTTCTTGGAAGACGTGATGGAGTGCATCAGTCGATCGCCATGATGTTGAAGAGGCTGCATCCGGCATGCCACCCAGCAGTGAACTAAGTCGGACCCTTTCAGGCCCTTGTATTTCATCAAAAACTCGATCCGCCTCTTGGCAAGAAGCAGATCATCACTGAGAGCTGGCGCATCTATGTCCCTGGACTCTTAGGGCATGGCGACACCATCGACGAAAGCCAGAAAAACAGTAGCTTTGCCGGGAGCGGGAATATCCTTGTGATAGAAAAAATTGGATGTCCATTGCTTGACCGACTCACTGGCCATAATCCGAGGATAGACGCGCTCTCTTCTAACGGAAAAAACTAATAGTACTAGTAATATAAGGATTACCGGCAGTGATGGAATTTCTCCGGACATGGAAATAAAACTGGAAAATCGTAAGGCTCGGCCTAATGCCGAGATACCCCTCGCACAAAGATGCGTATGCGCTCATCTCTAAGAGAGAGTTCAGGGGAAGATGATGGAGTTGAACTCCATAGTGATCTATAACCTCAGAAAATAAATCTGAGGGAGGAAAGCTCAAACCTTTGTCGAGATGAGTGTCGAAGTGTACTCACTCGCCATTGCGTGGGTCGGGGACGGTCTCGCCGAAGCCTCTCCGCCAGTCGCCGGTGCTGAGGAGCCCTTCCTCCTCCACGACGCGGAGCTTGGTGTCGTCAAGGACGCACGGGATCCATACCCCACGGTTGCTCTCCTTCTCCGTTGCTGCTGCCATCGCCGCCGTGCCGGAGGATGATGCTGAAGCCATTTCTCCTGTGTGCTGGTGACCTTGTATGCGCGGCGCTGGAGGTTTCTAGGGAGCAGAGGAGCTCTGGGTTCATGGGGAGGCATAGGGGAGAAGGAAACAGCGCAAGTGCTGGTGAAGAAGAGTGGGAAAGAGATCCTCACCACTTATATCCTCCAGCTGCGTCAAGATTCATGTAAACGCTACAGTAAACATGCCACACGTCGTGGAAAGAACTGGGTAACCCCTGCACGATGATTACGCCGCCTCGATCTCCACGCACGCATTGAAATGGCACCTCGGTTCCGCGAAAGGCGGACCCACCAACGGTCGTGTTGACAGGAAATGTCTGTTAGTGACGTGACTTGACCATCACTAGTGTCAGGTTACGTCAGAGACCGAGTTCTGGCTTAGTTTGAATTTCGAGCTGGAAACCCGAATAATGTATTCATGGGTCCGGCTCATTTGAGACTCGGATCCTATCCTTTCTCTTTTTGAAGTTTCAGGAACCCTTCACGATTCTGCAAGCCAAAGATCAAGTTAGACGATGATGAAATCTGACTTTGGATCATGGAGGCTTCCGGGGGCTGTTGTTGTGGATATACTTTCCGGTATCCTCACTGTGCCTCATTGACCAGGGTGGCCCACTTCGGGTTAGAGCTTTGCTTCACGGGCGGCCCAGTCAGGGAGAAGAGATGGAGTCCAGTGCGGCTACGGGACGGCTGACACATTGCAAATGTATCTATAATTTTTGATGTTCCATGCTTAGTTTTATCCACTTTCTTGTGTTTTGTTCCAACTTTGGAGTACTTTTCTTATGATTTCTTGGACTAACCTATTAACAAGATGCCACAGTGCCAGTTGCCTGTTTTCTGCTGTTCTTGGTTCCAGGAAAGTCAGAAAATCAATATTCTCGGAATTGGACTCCTAATCAGCATGATCACTCCTAATCAGCATGATCAACTTACATTATTTTTGGGGTTTGAAGAGTTATCAAGAAAAAACCCTTTGGTAGATATGGGTGCTTTTGATATGAATAGTGTCATGCATGGTTGTCATCTTTATTGTGTTGATAATTGCCACATAAATACTTACATACAAAATATTATAAAAGATGAGATCTTACCAAAATATGACATGAGTAATATGTGTTTTGGTCTTATTAATGAAAAAGAGGAATCCTCCAAAGTTTCTTCTATTGTCTCTAACAATGAACCAGGGTATATGGAGAAGCTTCCTTTCAAGTCTCTCCCTCCTAAAGAGAAGAATAAAATGAAGAAAAGGAGGAGTAAAAGAAGAGAGGAAACGGTATTTTCCCCTAAGCATGTTGCTCCTACTCTAGTTTTTGATGAGTCTGAACTCGATGATGTTCCTATGCCTATTACCTATAGTAGTGATCATGATTGGGAAAAGCACACTACTTTTGATAATGAAAATATCTTCGGTACCAATGCTGAAAATGATGATATTAATAATTGCTATACTATTAGTGCTATCCATGATCCTTCCAATGATGATATCTTTACAAATGAACACACTCTGGAAGATAATTGTTCTATTGCTTATGATAATACTATACCTCCAATATATGATGATTTAAATGATGATTATGATAGTTTCATTCCACCTACTATTGAGGAGGAAATTAATTATGATTACAATATGCCTCCTATATTTGATGATTATGGTGATGAAAATAATAATGATAGCTATTTTGTTGAATTTGCTCCCACTACAATCAATAAGAATGACTATGTTCATGTGGGGAGTATTAATTCTTTTATGCATGTGGCTCATGACAAGAATGTTTCTTGTGATAGTTATATTATTACTTTTATCCATGATGCGACTGAAAGTTATTATGAGAGAGGGAAACATGGTTTTATGTGTCTCAACAATATTAAGTTTCCCCTCTTTATGTTGAATGTCTTAAAGTTACACTTGTTTTGCTTTCCTATGCTTGTTGCTTTGTGCTTTCATGACTTGTTTCTTTACAATATTCCTATGCATAGGAAGTGGGTTAGACTTAAATGTGTTTTGAATTTTCTTCTTGATGCTCTCTTTTACTTCAATTCATATTTCCTATGTGAGCATCTTCTCAAACTATCATGCCTAACTTAAAGGCGTTAAAGAAAAGTACTTATTGGGAGATAACCCAAAAGTTTTAGATGAGTCTTCTAAGTTATTACCTCTGTAATAACCGCTCCTTATCCTTTTTATTTGCTTTTTTGTGCTAAGAGTAACCTCTAATGAGAGAGAAGTAATGATTGGGAAAGTTGCTGTCCCGAAATAGGTTTTTGTGCTTCACCGTAAAAATTCCTGTAAAATCTCTGAACGTCTTTTTGAGACGTGAATTTGTGTGCTTCTGCCCCAGGTTGTTATCTAACTTTCGTTAGTTGAACACTTTTTGATTTGAGCAACAGAAGGTCTTCGAAAAAATTCGTCTTTACCTGCTGGTCTGTTTTGACAGATTTCTGCCATTTTCTGCATTGGCTTCTTGTTGGTTCCTTTTTGAGTTCTTTTGGGGAATTGAGCTTTTTGAGGGAAGTTCTACAGTAGCAAGTGTTCTAATGGAAGTTTATTTGTTGTTAGAAGTGAACCCAAAGATTTATTTATCTTGAGTGCACTAATATTGCTAATAAAGATTGTGTGAAGTTTTGTATGAAGGCAAAATTTCAGGTGTATGGAAGGAATGAGTAATGAGATGAAGAATGGACTAAAGCTCAAGCTTGGGGATGCTATGTGTGTCACCACAAGAAATATCCAAGAAGTACGAGCATCAAAGCTTGGGATGCCCAAGGCATCCCCTTCTTCATCAATAAAAATCCCAGGTTTCTTCCAAACGCTTCATTTTTATTGTTTCATGCACAGTTGTGTTGTTCTTGGAGCGTCTTCTTTTTCGTTTTGGTTTTTCTTTTTCGTTTGCTTGGTTTCCTTAGTTTTCTGAATAAATTGGTTGGACCCCATCTTTCATACATTGGTTTGCAAATAGTTTGGTTTGGTTTGGAAAAGAGTAGGAAAGTTCATGCTTATGTGGTAAAAGGAGCTTGTTTTTGACTGTGGCCTATGCTTTCTCATGCCATGATTGATATTGTTTTGGCTTTATGCTTACTATTCTTTTCTATAGCATGACTTGTTATAAACAATTGAGATTGCTTAATGTGCCTTGGATGAATCATGCGTTGTTTTAGCATATTAAAGCATAGTATAGTGGTATTCTCCTTTGATACTTTATTTGGGTTGACTTGGCACATGCTCACACCATGTTATGACTATCTCAAGTCAACATAAGCCTTTATGATCCTTTAGTTTTCAACTTGTAGTATCACTTTATTCTTTGATCAATGATGTTTTGTTGCTCTGCATGATTATGGCCATTATTGCTCTCATAGTTTGTCGCTCCCAGTCTTGTGCTAGCCTCCACAACCAAGTATGAGTTCCACTTATGCATCCAACTCCCTAAACCAAGTTATTCCAAAGAGTCCACCATACCTACCTATTAGCATATTCTATTCCAAGTACATTCATGTTTTTTTACCTTCCGAATTAAACTTGTTATGAGAAAACTAGTGACTAAAGCTCTCATGAACTTGATGGCACACTTTACTTTTCTTGCCCTTAATAAACTTGAACCATTGTGTCGTCTATGTTGTATATGCTTGCACTTATTTGTTGGGAATTAGCAGAACCATGTTGTCATGGGGAACGCTTTCAACATTGCACTGGTACTTTGTACCTAGTTGATATCATGCTCTTTTGTCTATGGATGTCGTCGGTGTGAAATGAAAGGGGAGCTTGTAAGTCTATGGATTTATGTATATGTGTTAGAGAAACGCCTGGGCCGCTGGTCTAATCCATTTTGACATGGTGGAAACCTGCAGCGTAACCATAATGAGTTGTCTATGAAGCATTCTTCTTATAAAAACAGAGTCAGATATTGAGAAAAAAAGAGAAAAATAAAAAAAAGATATGAAAACAGGAAAGAGAGAAAAAAGAACCATATTCCCATGGTAAATAAGAAGATTGCTAAGATGCTCGTTGTCTGCTTGCCTTGTCATTTTGATATGGGGATTCTTCCGTATCATCGGGCAAGGGGTACCCCGTTGGCGGTTCTCAATGATACACATATACTTACAATGACAAGAACTTACCAGTGACTAAACTTGAGTAGCATGAGGAGCGGCTCTCGTATACAAGGGACATGAGATTTCTAACTTATACTTCGTCAAGCATGTACACCATAGTTTGTTCACTTTAACCTTAATCAGTTCAAGATGCTTATGATAGGGGCAATGAGAGCTGAAAGCTTGTAAGTACCATAATTTTTGGAAGATCTTTATGAGACTTGAATCCCTACTTCCTTTTATAAAGGCCTTTCTTCTACCATTATATTGAGTCTCCACCTTCTACCTTTATGCACCTACTTTGAGAGCATAGTGGCCATTCTTAGTTCTATGTGCATTGTCCAAGACTAGTTGATTGATGCATAACTTGATATTGCTTGTTTTAAACTATTGTATCTAGTCACTCTTATGAACTTTGAAGGTGTCCTATGCATTTATATTTGCTACTCTATTGAGGGACAAGCTGAAAAATATTATGCTATGTTTTCTTTATGTGAAACAAACAAACGTCTTGCAAAGCATTGTTATTCATGAATCTTTTGTTTGTGCCTTTTCATGTTGCATCATAGTTTCTTTGTCTTATTGCTAGAACTTTGTCTTTCATGTTATGATTGAAGTACTATTATCCCAACTTTGAATGTTTTACAAATACTTTGATCAAGTCTTTGATGGTGCATGTCACCTCAAAAATTATTCTTTCTTTTTATCACTTACTACTCGAGGACGAGTAGGAATTAAGCTTGGGGATGTTGATACATTGCAAATGTATCTATAATTTTTGATGTTCCATGCTTAGTTTTATCCACTCTCTTGTGTTTTGTTCCAACTTTGGAGTACTTTTCTTATGATTTCTTGGACTAACCTATTAACAAGATGCCACAGTGCTAGTTGCCTGTTTTCTGCTGTTTTTGGTTCAAGGAAAGTCAGAAAATCAATATTCTCAGAATTGGACCGGACAAAGCCAAAGTTGATATTTTCTCGGAAGATTCATGGAGCCAGAAGGAGAGCCGGAGAGGGGCCACAAGGTGGACACACCACCCCATGGCACAGTTCCCCCTAGGCCGCGCCAGGGCATGGTGTGGGCCCCTGGCCGCCCACCGACTTTGCCCTCTAGCCTATAAGAAGCCTCTCGAGGCATAAACCCTAAAGAGTCAATCAGAAATCCACGAAAAGTTCCGCAGCGCCGCCGCCACCGAAGGGGAGATTCGGGGGACATAAGGTCTCTGTTCTGGCACCCTGTCAGGACGGGGAAGTGCCCCCCGGAGCCATCTCCATCAATGTCGACCACCATCTCCATCACCATTGCGGATTCCCATGAAGAGGAGGGAGTAGTTCTCTCTCGAGGCTAAGGGTTCTACCGGTAGCTATGTGTTCATTTCTCTATCTATGCATGATCTTGTTGTGGTCATGAGCTTGTAATCTATAGATCTACCTTGCTACTCAAGTGATTTAATAGATCTCTGCTCTCCCATGTGTGTGAAAGTGACAGCGCGCGCAGCATGGTGGCACTTGGGCTAGAGATACAAATACTTGCTATGAGTTATATTTGGAGTTGGATGTCTTTATGAAATTGTGGTGTTTGTTTGAACAATCTTATACTCAAGGTGACAGTGTGGGGTTATCTAGATGCGGAAAGCGAACTTTGAGGTGTGTTGCTATAGCCCTACCATCGATTAACGTGTTCAACCGGAGAGTAGTTTAGTGTAGTATCATGAAGATAATATATTTATATGGGAGTGTTCACTAGTGAAAGTATGATCCCAAGGCCTTGTTTCTAAGCATTGAAACACCGTTTGCAATTAGATTTGTTACATGCTTGCTTGCTTCCATCTTTATTTCAGTTTGCCTTTAGTCTTTTCCACGCCATCAAGTTATTTTCTAGCACCGTTGTCTTATATCCATACCACTTTTATTTCACTATCTCTTCGCCGAACTAGTGCACCTATACACCTGACAAGTGTATTGGGTGTGTTGGGGACACAAGAGACTTCTTGTATCTTGATTGCAGGGTTGCTTAAGAGGGAATACCTTTGACCACTTCCTCCCTGAGTTCGATAAACCTTGGGTGATCCACTTAAGGGAAAACTTGCCGCTGTTCTACAAACCTCTGCACTTGGAGGCCCAACAACTGTCTACAAGAATAGAAGTGCATAGACATCAACGGCCCAGAAGAGTTACCGACATAGGCCGGTAGTGTTACTTGTAGTTCAAGATGTACTCTGTAACCGACTCTTAGTCGTAGCCTGATAGATCTCTCCGGTAAACCCTAGGCCGGATATCTATATAAGCCTTCCTAGGGAGAGCCTTTAGGGAACCCTCACAATAGTCTACAATATCAACTCGCACAGGCGAAACCCTTGTAACCCATATTCTGGCTTTGCCGTATTACTGGATTGCTAGCAGGAGTAGGATCCGTCCAAAGCCGGTGGATTCGAACCTGGGTAAACTTGTGTGCTCACCGTCCCGGAACACCATACGTCTCACACCCCACTCTTCCACATGCCCCGAGGACCCCCTCATGGCGTACTTGTCATCAATCCGACGACAGCTTGGGGTGTCAGTTTCTCTCGTAGTAGTTGGTATACCATTTACAATGGAGGGCCCCAAAATTGATGTAATATAGACAATTATTTAAGCAACGTTGTGGTCCATGTTTGTAGTGTAAGAAATGGTTCTTGTGTGAATGCCCTAGCAGCCAGATGAAATATGCAAAAGATAAAGTAGAGCTGCCTAACTTTATTTTCCAGCGGCTTGTGATATTATATGGTCAAAGTAAAAGGTAAAGTAGTTTACATTCCTATTGCTAAGTTTTAGTAATAGGATGGTGGCTTCAAGGGCTTGGCACCACACACCGGAGCGCATGATGGAGATCATGGCGCGACGATCAATGACCATGTCATGTCACACTTATTTACATTCGATGTTTACTGTGTGCATTTTGATTGTGCTAGTATTAGATACTCGACGGTAGCATTAATAGGATGATCCCTTAATATAATACTAATATTGTGTTCTCCCTTAGTGTGCACCACCAAGAAATTTCTCTGATATAAGGCATGTCGTGATGATCGGGTGTCAGACATATCTACGTTCGCATATGGTGGGTGTAAGGCATGTTCCACAACAAATACACATAAGGTTGAATTGGTGAGCCTAGCATGTAAAGACATGGCCTCGGAACACGGATGATCAAAAGATCGAGCATGAGTCACATGAACGATGTGATTGACATTGGATAATGTCTACCATTGCAGCTATGTTGCCGGCCATAATGATCGAGAGTGACATAGTGAATTGGGATCGTGTTATCACAAAAAATTCTGTAGGGATGTTTGTTTTAGTAGGACCTAATCTAATATAATGTGATTATAATTTGAACGCATGCTATGAACTTAGTCTAAATGTCTTTGTGAAACTTTTGTAGATCATACAGCCATACTACCCCTTCTGTCACTAGGGTTCCTAACCTTCAGATCAGTCATTACTCATACTCCCTATACCTGGCTCAACCCTCGGGGTCTTGGGTACATGATAAGTCCTTGGAATGATTCAAGAGAGGATAAAATAATCATCATGTCATACAAACTAATACATGATCCCATCTATGATTAATAACATGCACAAATGCTACATGGCTAGGCCAAAGCCCTTAGCCCAAGGAGAATTACTCACACATAGAGATGAGATCAACAATCACAAACATTGTATTGAAAATCATAAGATTGATAGCAATAGTCTTACAATGTCGCCAATAAAAGAAGAGATCTACTATTACAGGTGGTGGAATGTGGCTATGGAGATGGAGAAGGGTTTTGAGATTTGGAGGCGATTGATGATCTGTGGCAGGCGAGGTCGGAGGTGTCTGGTCGTTGGGTGGATCGTTTTCTCGTATTCCGAGGCTTCTTTATATAGGGGTCCCTTCACGAACGTTATTCTGTTTGACTTAACGGTGGCGGCGCCAACTATACGACCGGAACTATACGGCCAGGATTTTGCTCTAGTCGTATAGTTGGTCGTTAAAGCGTCTTTCTCCGATTCATGGCTCCTGGTTTCTTCTGGTTGTTGGAAATCATGTATATTTGACTTTAACGTAGCGATTCCCATCTTCAAACGACATTATTTGCACAGGAAAAATATAAAAAAAGAAAGGATTGCATACCCCTTTGAATATAGGCATTAGTGGCTGGATTAGAGAGATATTTCATCAAAATTATGAACAATATCCAGTTTAAATGTGGGCGTGAATGGCTATATTTTAGAGCCATCAATCCACTAGAGTCATTGCATATGTGTTCTTTTCACAAACCACATATGGATCCACTAGAGTCATTGCATGTGTGTTCTTATCCTACACCAGCACTAGAGTCATTGCATGTGTGTTCTTTTCATACACCACATATGGATCCACCAGAGTCATTGCATGTGTGTTATTTTCATGAACCACATGGATCCACCAGTGTCATTTGATGTGTGTTATTTTTATGAACCACAACTAGAGTCATTGAATGTGTGTTTGATGTCTACACACATCTATTCTTGTAGACAGTTGTTGGGCCTGCAAGTGCAGAGGTTTGTAGAACAACAGCAAGTTTTCCCTTAAGTGGATCACCCAAGGTTTATCGAACTCAGGTAGGAAGTGGTCAAAGGTATCCCCTCTCAAGCAACCCTGCAATCAAGATACAAGAAGTCTCTTGTGTCCCCAATATACCCAATACACTTGTCAGGTGTATAGGTGCACTAGTTCGGCGAAGACATAGTGAAATACAAGCGGTATGGATAATTTTAAGTGGTAACGGTGCCAGAAAATAGCTTGATGGCGTGTGGTTGACGTGGGAAAAGACTAAAGGTAAACTGAAATAAAGATGGAAGCAAGCAAACATGTAATAGATCTAATAGCAAACGGTGTTTCGGTGCTTAGAAATAAGGCCTATGGATCATACTTTCACTAGTGAAAACTCTCACATAGATATATTCTTCTTTATGGTACTACTCTTAACTACTCTCCGGTTGAACACTCTAATCGATGGTAGGGCTATAACAGCACACCTCAAAGTAAGCATTTCCCATCTAGATAACCACACCGTGTCACCTTGAGCACTAGATGGTTCAAACAAACACCACAATTTCATAATGACATCCAACTCCACATATAACTGATAACAAGTATTTGTAATCTCTATCCTAAGTGCCACCATGGTGTGCACACTATCAACTTCACACACATGGGGAGAGTAGAGATCTATTAAAGCACTTGAGTAGCAAGGTAGATCTATAGATTACAAGATCATGATCTCAATAAGATCATGCATAGAGAGAGAGAGAGAGATGAACACATAGCTACCGGTAGAACCCTTAGCCTCGAGAGAGAACTACTCCCTCCTCATCATGGTAATCAGCAATGGGGATGGATATGGTGGTGTAGATTGATGGAGATGGCTCCGGGGGCACTTCCCTTTCCCGGCAGGGTGCCAGAACAGAGACTTTCTATCCCCCGAATCTCCCCTTCGGTGGCGGCGGCGCTGTGGAACATTTCGTGGCTGGAGGCTTGATGATCTAGGGTTTATGCATCGGGAGGCTTCTTATAGGAGAAGAGGCAAGGTCGGTGGGCTGCCGAGGGGCCCACACCACCTGGTGGCACGGCCAAGGGTCACCCGCGCCACCATATGGTGTGGCCATGCTTTGGTGAAAGAGCATGTAGGCCCCTATGTGTGGTTTTGGTAATTAATGACAATCTTTATGGACTAATGTGTGTATTAAGGTGTACTTGTAGGATTTGTCCATTGGCATCGCTTGGAGCATGTGTTGGCTTCAAGGTCGATGAAATGAAGAAGAAGATGCGTTGTGGAAGCTCAATATGCGCCATCCCTAGAAGATCTCATGTTTGGTGCTTGCCATCCTCGGTGTTTATGGATCAATGAAGACAAGGCCAAAGGATGCTCAAGGCAAAGGTATTCTTGATAGGTTTTCCCTTTTACCGGTCTCATGTTGACCGGGTTTAGGATAGATAGCCGTACTATCAAGAGGGTCTCTCGAGTGAGTATCTCGATCATATCGTTCGGAGAGAGCTCAAACCTTTGCATACTTGCATCATCGTATTTGGTTTTTTATTTGTCTTATCCATGTGAGGATATAGAGCTTGTGGTAATCTTCATAACAAGCTCTTGTTCATCAAAATCAGATTCCCCTTTTATATCTTGTTGTGATTTTGATCTTTAAGGTTTTACGGATACTCACCGAGTGAGGTATCTCGCATTTTATATCTTGTCGTCCTCTTTCCAATGCAATTGGAATCGGGTAAATCGGAGTTACCAATCAAAAGTTATAATCGTTTGAGGATTTGCCTCTTCGTTTTTAAAAAGAAAAAGAGAATTCTCTGGTGTGGGCCGGGTGGTACTACCGGGCCCGGTACCGCCCGCCCTTGAGCCACTCGCCTCGCCTTCATTTTGAGCGTGAGTATGCTAATGAGATAGCTTATCTAGAGAGCTCCCTTGAGGAAGCACAAACCACCAAAGAATCTCTTGAGGAGACTTTTACTCTAGAATTGTCTAGATTAAAGGAAAACCATGATAAAGAACTTTTGGTGGCAAGTGCTCTGAAAACTAAAAATGATGAACTTGAAGTTGCTTATGCCAAAATCTTTGATTATTTTGAGCACCTCAACAATGGCTCTAGGGTCATTAAGGGGGAGCTCATCAAACTCACTGAGTCACATGAGCAACTTCAAGCTTCATATTCAAAAGAGCTTGCAAAGTTGACCTCACCTCATACTAATAATGATGCTTGTGCTACTAACTCTATTTCTTGTGAAGCATCTACTTTGAAGGAGAATGTTCAGCTAAAGGCTCAACTTGCTTTGCTAACTATTAAATATGGGATATTGGAAGAAAGTCATGTTAAGCTCTCAAGCTCGCATGAGGTTCTTCTAGTCTCCCATGATAGTCTAAAGTTGGCTCATGAGGCCATTTTGTCAAAGGTAACATCTAGTGGGCCTCATGTGGACATTAGCACTATTTCTACTCCTAATGTTATATTGCGATGTGCTAGTCCTTGTAATTCATCCACTCATGCTATTGCTACATCTTGTGATGAATTACATTCCGTGCCTGGTTGCTCTAATAATGTTGCATCTAGTTCCTCTGCTATTGTTGTTGACACTAACCATGTAGAGAAAATTAGAGAGCTCAAGGCTCAAGTCACTTCTTTGAAGAATAACTTGAAAAAGGGTCATAAAGGGAAGGCCACACTCAACCACATCTTGAGTGTGCAAAAATCCCCCAATGACAAGAGTGGACTTGGATTCAACTCCAATAACAAGATCAAGTCCAATAACAAGTTGAAGCACAAGGGAAACAAGAAGAATGGCCAAGATCAAGTGAAGTATCTGGCCAACATTGTTTTCTTCAAGTGCAAGGAAGAAGGGAACCATGTTAGATCTTGCCCATTGAAGAAGAAGTCCCTTGGTGTGAAGCAACAAGGGAAGCGACCTCAAGCTCTACGTCAAGTTGTAGATGGGTCTCTCCCTAAGAGGACTACTCGAGCTCTTCCTCATGTTGTGGCATCACCTAAGAAGAAAGCTAGCAAGACAAGAACTTGCTACATTTTCCGTGAGAAGGGGCACATTTCTTCCTCATGCACTAGTGGTATCTCCGCATCCAACCCTATCTTAATTTATGATGATTATTTTCTTCGTAAGGATGAGGTTGGCAATGTGTTTGCCAAATTTTTTGGGACTCAATGTGGTGTCAAGAAAAGAACCATTTTGGTTGCCAATCCTATTGTGACTAACTTCTTAGGACCCAACTTGGTTGGGGACCAACAAGCCAAAACTTGATCAATAGTTGTTTTTGGGAGGACAATGGAGACTTGGTTTCATTATGAAGAATTGCGGGATCTTCATCTATTATATTTGTCAAGCCAAGTCATGTGGATTATATTGTCTCTTGTACATTTCCAATGTTCCTCCTTGCGGTAACATATGCTTAACTCATTGCATTGAAAGTTACTCGCCCCCTTGTGCATGTGTTGGTTTTTTACCTTGCATGTTTGTTGTATATGTTGTGCTTACCATGTTCTTATCTTGAGTTATCAAGTATATTTGTATTTTTTTGGCTTGCACACCATGTATGAGTGTTTCTTGTGTTGGAGCTATTATTGAATTTTATTTGGTGTCTTATTTAGCTCTTGTGAGAGATTAATGGACTATGTTTGGGCATTCCACAATCCTAAAAATGTGTGTACATGAGGAATACCACTTAGTAGTAATATTGCAATTTTATGTAGTCTCTATGTGGTATATGTCTCATGATAAATTCATGTTCTATATTGTCCATTAATTATCTCCTTTGAATCTTTTTGCCTCGTGTTGATATTTATTATGTATCACATTATGGGGGAGTCATATGCTTAGTGCATATTACAAACCTATAAAATGTGAAAATTCGAGGTTGCGTCACTTAGAAATGATATTGAATTATCTAGCTCCTATGTGACACTTGTGCTCAAACAAGCTGAATTTTTATTGAATGGCTTTGCCTCATATTTTGGATCTTGTTTGTGTGAGTGTTTCTTGGTATGTGTTTCCTCATATTTGGATCCTTATATCCTCATGGAAACCATTAGCTTCAATCCACTCCAATCACTAGTGATTGTGTAACTATTGGAAGCTACCAAGAATCTCTTTCAGAGCATCAAGCCTAATTCTTATACTTTGATATATGCTTCTTTGTGTGAATATGATCTTGGATATCCGTGTGAACTACCTTGGGAAGATTATTCCCAATACTTCTTGTCCTTGGACAATTGGTACTCTATATATGGTCGAATCCTTTGTGATCATATTCACTTTGGCCTTGGGTATTCTTGTTCTATCTTTGGCCAAGAAATTGTTTTGTGCTTCTCCCAAGATTTCCTTGCCTCTTATGGATCCTCTTAGTTTATTGGTATCCTCTTGTGTTTTATTTAATATAAGTAGTAGTGATGATCTCATTTGTGTGCATCTTGCATTCAAAAGCAAAAATTCTATATAATGTACTACTTATGGGTGATCTCTCCTATATTATTTAGAACACACCTATTTATGCTTCTTGCTTTGATCCATATCATGTTGTATATTAATGGAAGTTCGATATTTTCATTCTGGTATTTTGTGCCATCATGAAAAGTGCGTGAGTTTGGTTTATGTGTTGGAACCTTGCTCTTTTGGGAGTTGGTTTTGTCTCATTCCTCGTTTCAAGTTTTGATCTAATAGAATGAGATAAATCCTCGAGCATGTGCGTTTTTATATATCGTTTGCTCGTTGGACTTTTGTCTAGTTCATTTGTTGAACTTGGGATCATTCATGTGTTGAATTGGTTCTTTGATACAATTTGGACACCTTTTGTCATGTCACACTCTTGTATGTGCCATCTCGATTTACTTGGTGTTTTTGTTCAAATTACATCTCCTTGTTGGTTCTTGAAAGCCTTGTGCATGCATATTCTCTACATTTTTATTTAATGGCATGCTTGCTTTCTTAGATCCAATATATAGGGGAAACTCCACCAAATCCTAAATGGCTAAGATGTGCATGAAGTTCAATTTCATATTAATATGCATATATTTATGTGGAGTCTCTCCTATGTATTGTAGTGTCACTAACTACTTTGGACCCAATATGTTTGGGAACCATTTTTGTACTTAATGTGTTTTAGGTACATTGGAGATATATTGGATGCTTGTCTCTCAAAGTTTTAAGAAGTGGTGCATTCATGGAAATTGGAGGCAAGATATAGGATGATCAACGAATTCATATCCCCTTCATCCTAACAATTATATCTCGGTAACAAGTATCCTCTCCTCATGCTCATATTTCTTGATTCCAACCATTTGTGGGTTGCCTTCTAGCATGAATTATTGTGTTTGTATTTGTTGTGTTTCTAGCCTTGGTTTAAGAGATCCTCCTATTGCAAATGTGTGTAAATTGAGATGAGTACATATTAGTGTGACTATACAAAATCATGCATATGATCCACCAATCCCAAATATGTCAATCTAGCAATTTTATTGCCTATCCTTTCCTCGACTTCTCTCATGTGTAATAGTGAGATTTTGCTAGTTGTTTTTTACTTTATGATACTTGTTGCCTTTCTCCATATATTCCAACCATCTCCTTTTCCCTTGGTGATTGTTGTAATATATGGAGTGTGCTGGTGTTTGAAGTTCATTCATGAATAATAAGATAAAATTTTGCCTTTGGCCATGCTTACAAGGAAAAATCTTATTGGTATGTGTTATCACTTCATTTTGGCTTTTCATGTGCTTTCTTGAGTATCTTATTTATGTGTGCATGTTTATTTTTGGACATATGTCTTTGTGATGCATTCCACTTAGAAACTCATACACATAAGAGAAGATAATTTTAGTTGAGATTTTTATGCCTTGGATACCACCTTTTATTCCTTTTTTGATTCTTCGGTGAATAACAAACTATTTTTCTATGAGTGCTTGCTCCTTTTATTTGCATCTTCGGGCACTCATTTATTCTCTCATGCCTTGTATTGTTAAATGAATATGGATGAGTGAGGATTCCATGATCATGCACCTTGTTCCCCAACATATTTATTATAATTGGTGCATTATCTTTGGGGAGCTCCTCTAATTCATTTAATAATACTCATTTGTCTTCTTTCTCGTTTGTTGTGTTTTAAATGCTTATGGGGGAGCAAGGATTCCATATTTGTGCATGATGTATTGAAATTCAACTATTCTATTTATGCACAAATCTTGGGGAGATTCTCCATTTTCATTTAAAACACTCTTTTGATCTTACCATAACATCTTGTTTTGTTCATTTGGGGTCATTTGTTGTTTTCATTCGGTTCTTTTGGATCTTGTGGTTGCTTGTGTCATTTGTTGATGCTTACTTTATTTCTTTGGAAATCTTTGGATCCTCAATATAGTTTTACTTCCTCCCAAGTATTCATCATTGGTTTTGTGCGAATGCACACCTTTGGAGAAATTATAACTATATTGGCCTTCTAGAACTTATCACCCATATCGGCAATCGATGCCAATGGGTGAGAAGTTTCAGAGGGTTTAAGGGATGTTGGTTCTTGCTTTTAGTTTGTTCTTAAGCATTTGCCTTTCATGCTCTTGCATCTTTGTGTTGCTTAGCATGTGATATATATAGGAAAATCCTCCAATGATAATGATTGGCAATATATGTAATAAAATTCAAGTTCACCACACTTGCATAGATTGTGGGGGAGTTTGCTCTATATATTGTGGTGGCACCAATATCACATACTTGTGTAGTATTTGATATTGGGGATAACATTTTATTCATTAAATTCATTATATAAACCCTCTCAAAGGGATTTTCATCAATTACCAAAATGGGAGAGATTGAAAGAGCATGTAGGCCCCCATGTGTGGTTTTGGTAATTAATGACAATCTTTATGTACTAATGTGTGTATTAAGGTGTACTTGTAGGATGTCCATTGGCATCACTTGGAGCATGTGTTGGATTCAAGGTCGATGAAATGAAGAAGAAGATTCGTTGTGGAAGCTCAATATGCGCCATCCCTAGAAGATCTCATGTTTGGTGCTTGCCATCCTCGGTGTTTATGGATCGATGAAGACAAGGACAAAGGATGCTCAAGGCAAAGGTATTCTTGATAGGTTTTCCTTTTTACCGGTCTCATGTTGACCGGGTTTAGGATGGATAGCCGTACTATCAAGAGGGGCTCTCGAGTGAGTATCTCGATCATATAGTTCGGAAAGAGCTCAAACCTTTGCATACTTTCATCATCGTATTTGGTTATTTATTTGTCTTATCCATGTGAGGATATAGAGCTTGTGGTAATCTTCATAACAAGCTCTTGTTCATCAAAATCGGATTCCCCTTTTATATCTTGTTGTGATTTTGATATTTGAGGTTTTTCGGATACTCACCGAGTGAGGTATCTCACATTATACTACTTGATACTTTCTTACTTGGTGATACTTTCTCAGTTGGGTAGATCTTGTCGTCCTCTTTCCAACGCAATTGGAATCGGGTCAATCGGAGCTACCAATTAAAAGTTATAGTCGTTTGACTATTTGCCTCTTCGTTTTAAAAAGAAAAAGAGAATTCTCTGGTGTGGGCTGGGCGGTACTACCGGGCCCGGAATTGCCCGCCCCTGAGCCGCTCGCCTCTCCTTCTGCCTTGTAACACCCTCGAATCGGCCCTATGCAAGTTTTAGCCCAATCCGCCAAACCCGCATAGAAACGATTCAAGGACGCCCACCAGGCACTTTCGTGCGGGTGGAAAACGAAGTAATACCATTACACAACAGTCCTCAATGGGACCCACAGAACAGATATATATACAACAGCGACTCAACGAGTCAAAAATATAGATATACAATACAAACATCCAAATCACCTTGAAAACGTTACAGCGTCCGAGTACGGACAAGATGCAAATGGGGCTAAGAGCCCTGAAGAATAACTAATTGCGTCCAGAACCCTGCCCAGGCCAAGCCGGAAGGGTAACCCTGCTAACGACGTCGGTCTCAAACCTGCTAAAACAAAAGGGGTGCCGACAAAGGGCAAAGGAAAAAGAGACGCGTCAGTACTGAGGCTAGAATTCGGGGGCTCTCGCCTACATAGGTATGGTGGACTGAAGCGGTAGCGCAACATGAACTAAACAACCTATAGGGACTCGATTAACCGTCGGCTATTAGAGAGAGATAAGAAATACCTATTCGGAACCAACCTTATACTAACACCAATCATACCCATCCTAGTATTCCCCCTCGAGACCAAACAAGGAAGTCAAACCGAGGAACTCACACAGTTGGTAGTTTTATTCATTCCATTATAGTTGAAGCACTTACTAGTCAGATATAGATAGCATGGGTCATCCTGAAGCATAAGTAGTGGGCAGTTTTAATCACCATTCCGTTGTAGTTGGAACATTTACTAGTCAGATATAATTGTCCTGAGGAATCCCAAAACCCAACAGTTGTTGACACTTTTATCACATTCCATTGGAGTTGCAATACTTACTAGGCAGGTATATCAGAACACGATACAACCAAGATCCACCAGTTGTTGGCATTTTTAATATCCATTCCGTTATAATTGAGCTGATTACTAGTCACATATTAAGTCAAATTTATAGCACTACTTTAGTTATGCTTGTCTATGATCGAGATACTGTGCTCCAAGTCGTCCATAACCGCGGACACGGCTTTCAGAAACTTTTACCCTGCAGGGGTGTAGAAATAGCAACACACACTCGATCAACCTCGGAAAAACCAACTCAAAACCCAATGAGGCCTTCACGACAAAGCGATCACAGGATTCATAAAATATTTCAGGGGGCCAACCCACTAAGGTACCCGCAACGAAGTTGGCCGGCTCCGGAACGGACCCAGGGTTTGCTTCAATGGCTGTAAACGACTAGGAACCTAAAAGTGTGACTAGTCTTGTCGATACCGCGAAAAAACTCCGCAATCCTAAACAGTACAGGTGCTCCACGCACAATCTTAAATAAAGCAGTAAACATGGCATAAGTACAGGATAGTAAATAAAACCCCAAACTAGTTTGTGGCCCCAAGAAATAGAAATGAATCAAGCTCTGGCTCAGGGGGGTCCATAAGGCCCCCGGATGTGGATAGTGCGAAAATCAAGGAATAGGTATCAAGTACTCGGGGCCTACGGGACACAAGTGGGCATGAAAAACCAAATAGCGCATATTGCCCACCGGTGCCTCTTTCGTTAGTTATCACAACAGTTTAATAGTAGTATTTAAGGTCATGATTCTCTCCACCATAAACATCTACCAGCATTCCAACAACTGTGGCACTTGACATCACGAGATCACACCTGAGCAAGCAACTACGACTCGCAAGGCCAGCTATCTACCAAACAACAGGTAATAGGGGGTGTCCAAGGCAATATAGAGGCTGCATAGGTATAACTGGTGCACAAAAACTAAACCATCGCGACACGGATAACAATAGATCAACAGGAGGAAATAAAGACTATAAATGCAAAATAGGTAGAAGGGGGAGAGATGCTCGCCTGGGAACATGGCCGAAGATTCATATCCGGAGAACTTGTCGATACTCGCATCAACTCATCGGCCTAATCCGCGAAGAAGCAAACACTAGAAGAACACCGTATGCAATATTTAATACTACGACAGAAGATCCGGCATGCTTATGATATGATGCATGGCATGGCACAAATGTGGTACAATTATGCAGTATTAAGCGGAACCGGGGTACCGACAATTAATTAGATGGTTCGAGTTGTTGAACTACCTCATAATTTAAATGTTGTATTAATAGGGCGAAACATGGCATCGGTTCGCTACACAAATTTAAATGGAGTCCGGAATAAGACAAAGGTATCCCGCATAAACACTCCATATTCAATTATGCGGTGAATCGGCATACTGCCCCCAAACCACAGACAATTATGCATGCATGAACAATTTATATGCAACAAGTTGTATATATAGCATTTATAAAATAGGGCTTGGGAAAAGGTTCACACATCTGGGTTCGGAAGATCTTGTGGTTCAGGGGTTCGGGTCTGGGTCTCAGGGTTCGACGGGGACCGGGATCGGGTCGACGGGATCGGTCTTTGGGCTCCATGTCGACGGTCTTGTCGTCCAAGATGGAGAACTCGGTGTTCCGTGTCGGCAACCTTGGCGTCCGGGTGCCCGGGCCTCGCAGCCGGGAAGGAGATCTTGTCGCATCCGTGGAGATCTTGGTGCGGCCTCGGTCAAAGCGTTCGGAAGCAGATCTTGGTGTTCTGGGCATCTTCTGGTCGGGGTCTCGGCGTCCCTGAAGAAGATCATGTCAATCCACGGGGTTCGGTCTTCAGGGACGAGAAGATCTTGGTGCTCGGCGTCCTACGGTTTCATGATTTAGAACGTGTCGGATCCGTATCGGCGTACTTGACGTCTTTTGGGTACGGGAAGGAGAACTTGGCGTGGCTCCGGTAGATCATGGTGACAATGATTCTTCGATGAGTCCCTCCAGGTACATCTTCATTCGCTAGAGCGGATGTAGCCGAGGTGATACTTGTCCACATGGGGAATCTAGCTCATCCGCACAAAATCACAACATAACTCCACCATCACCATTCGACGCACCTTACCCAACACTGACATCAATCCACCACGGTACTTCATATGGACACCAACATAGGAATACAACACTGCAGCGTGCGGGACACAAGAAGGAGTTGGGGTGTGTCGGCTCGGAAGAGGGTTCGCAGACAGCAGGACCTGGCCCGGTGGCGGGGAAGGGCCGCGGTGCGCACGGAGGCGTGGTGGCACTCGGGACGGCGAGGTCGAGCCGAAAGGAGGCACTGGCCGGCGGTGCCCTGGCGGAGCTCTGCATAACGTAGGCGACGGGGAGGACAGGGAGTGGGGACGGGGAAGCAGCGGCGAGGACGGGGTGGAGTTGACCTCCGGGGGACGGGGCGCGTGGACGTGGCCGGCGGGATGGAGGAGGTCGCCCGGGACGGCACCGGCGAGGGCTCGGGCGGCGCTGTGAGGGGTTGGACAAAAAGGGCGACGCGCGCAGAGGCGAGGAGCGAGGAGGCGGCCTGGAGCGCCTGGAGGCCGATCTCGGCGGCGGTGGCTAGGTGCTAGGCCTGCGCGGCAGAGCCTGGCGGCGGGGCGAACTCGGGGTGGGGGCTGGATTGGGGAGCGGGGCAACCGGAGGTCGGGCCAGAGGCGACGACAGCAGTGCGCTAGGGATGCTTGCGGTCGAGGGAGGTGTCCATGGCGGGGGGTGCGGCCAGGCTCCGGTGGCACGGAGACGGAGGTCGCAGGGGAAGGTCCGCGAGCGGCGGCAGAGAAGAGGCGGAAAAAGCGGACGGGGAAAAAGGGGAGAGAGGAAAGGGGGCGGGGGATCGTGTGCGTGCGAGGGAGTGCGTGCTCGGTGGGGTGGGGCCGCGGAAACAGAGGGATGGGGCGGGCGTGTCTTGCACGGGAGCGGGCGGGGCACGCGCGATGGGGCGTGGCGATAAGTGGCTGGTAGGGTGGGAAGCGTGCCCAGGCAGGAAAAACGGCCGGGGTGGCCACGGCGGGGCCAGCCGGAGACGGGCGGAAGGTGGCCAGCGCGCGGGGAAGGGTGCGTGCAGATAAGGAGTTGGTGGGGTTGTGTGTGTACCGCGTGTGTGTGTGCGGGTTGCGCGGGTTGGGTGGAGTGCAGGTGGGATGAGGTGGCGGCCTGGGATAGGCCGGAGTGAGGTGGAGAGGTGCCAGGGTGGAGTGCGGAACGCGGGAGACTGAGCGGGAGATGGGGAGGTGGGACCGGGTCGGGAGGAGGTTGGTGGCCGGGTGGAGGGAGATGTGGGTTAGGGTAGGTGGGGTTATATCTGGGGAGAGTTTAGGGTTAGGATTTGTTTACTGGGGTTGGCCGGCTAGGCCGTTCGTGCCTGGCGGGCTGCCCCCTAAGAAAAATATAATTATTTTATTTGTCATAACAAGACTTTTAGAATCCATTTTTAGACGAAACGAAATATTCCAGAGACCCGGGTTTTAATTTGAATTACAGACGGGGCGTTTAGAAAACAAAACCAGGCTTTTCAAAAATAGTTTTTAAACAAACCATGCAAGATGATGACGATGCTCAAATGCAATGTGACATGATGACATGAGCATGCGGTCATGATGATGCAATGCACAAAAACACCGCGATTTTCTAGTAGTGGTTTTAGCGGGATTGTCACAATTTGACACCACTAACAATGGATCTCGCCCTCAAGATCCGCCTCATGGTACGGGGAAGAAGGCTGATGAACTGAATCTTCTCACTTCGTGTAGATCCTCACGACACCACTAACAAGAGGTCGTTGTCCATGATCGTCGAGAGGACACTCCGGTAACAAAGGACGAAGGTAAAGGTATCCACAAATAAAGCCACCTCTAACTTCTGTGGACGGAGTAAAATTGCTGGACTCACCGATTCGATGTACAAGAGCGAATGATAAGAGTAGTCGGATGGTGATCAGTCCATCGTGCACCCAAACCATTACTCTGCACACGAATAGGAGAATTATGCAACCAACTCTCGGGATCAGACTGAAGATCTCGACAAGCGAGGTTCGGAAATAAAAGAGGTGATGCAGCCTCTGCATCGGATCTGATGTAGAAGACGTTGTCGTGTTGGAAAACACCGGAATGCACAAAAATAAAACAAAGAGAAGGCCAACAGATGAAGGATTCCTCAGATAGCATGAAGACCAGATGTAGAAGCACCATTACCCAAAGAGGAAGCGAAACCCTGAAGGTACGACGGAAACCCAACCACGAGAAATCCTGGACTTGAAGAAAAGATAAGAGGGTAGAATTTAAACACGCAGAGGTAAGAGGAGAACAATAGAGGGTTCAGGAGTAAAATCAGACCTATTAGATCTATCCAACCGATTTTGCAAAAAAAGTTTTGACACTCTACTTCGGCCCTTAGCTAGGTTATCCTACAGGCTGGACCAGTGGGGCATCGTAACTTCTGAGCTCTGATACCACTCTGTAACACCCTCGAATCGGCCCTATGCAAGTTTTAGCCCTTTCCGCCAAACCCGCATAGTAACGATTCAAGGACGCCCACTAGGCACTTTTGTGCGGGTGGAAAACGAAGTAATACCATTACACAACAGTCCTTGATGGGACCCACATAACAGATATATATACAACAGCGACTCAACGAATAAAAAATACAGATATACAATACAAAGATCCAAATCACCTTGAAAACGTTACAGCGTCCGAGTACGGACAAGATGCAAATGGGGCTAAGAGCCCTGAAGAATAACCAATGGCGTCCATAACCCTACCCAGGCCAAGCCGGAAGGGTAACCCTGCTAACGACGTCGGTCTGAAACCTGCTAAAACAAAAGGGGTGCCGACAAAGGGCAAAGGAAAAAGAGGAGCGTCAGTACTGAGGCCAGTACACGGCAAGGCTAGAATTCGGCGGCTCTCGCCTACATAGGTATGGTGGACTGAAGCGGCAGCGCAGCATGCACTAAACAACCTATAGGGACTCGATTAACTGTCGGCTATTAGAGAGAGATAAGAAAGACCTATTTGGAACCAACCTTATACTAACACCAATCATACCCATCCTGGTATTCCCTCTCGAGACCAAACGAGGAAGTCAAACCGAGGAACTCACACAGTTGGCAGTTTTATTCATTCCATTATAGTTGAAGCACTTACTAGTCAGATATAGATAGCATGGGTCATCCTGAAGCATAAGTAGTGGGCAGTTTTAATCACCATTCCGTTGTAGTTGGAACATTTACTAGTCAGATATAATTGTCCTGAGGAATCCCAAATCCCAACAGTTGTTGACACTTTTATCACATTCCATTGGAGTTGCAATACTTACTAGGCAGGTATATCAGAACACGATACAACCAAGATCCACCAGTTGTTGGCATTTTTAATATCCATTCCGTTATAATTGAGCTGATTACTAGTCACATATTAAGTCAAATTTATAGCACTACTTTAGTTATGCTTGTCTATGATCGAGATACTGTGCTCCAAGTCGTCCATAACCGCGGACACGGCTTTCAGAAACTTTTACCCTGCAGGGGTGTAGAAATAGCAACAAACACTCGATCAACCTTGGAAAAACCAACTCAAAACCCAATGAGGCCTTCACGACAAAGCGATCACAGGATTCATAAAATATTTCAGGGGGCCAACCCACTAAGCTACCCGCAACGAAGTTGGCCGGCTCCGGAACGGACCTAGGGTTTGCTTCAATGGCTGTAAACGACTAGGAACCTAAAAGTGTGACTAGTCTTGTCGATACCGCGAAAAAACTCCGCAATCCTAAATAGTACAGGTGCTCCACGCACAATCTTAAATAAAGCAGTAAACATGGCATAAGTACATGATAGTAAATAAAACCCCAAACTAGTTTGTGGCCCCAAGAAATAGAAATAAATCAAGCTCTAGCTCAGGGGGGGGGGGGTCCATAAGGCCTCCCGGATGTGGATAGTGCGAAAATCAAGGAACATGTATCAAGTACTCGGGGCCTACGGGACACAAGTGGGCATGAAAAACCAAATAGCGCATATTGCCCACCGGTGCCTCTTTCATTAGTTATCATAGAAGTTTAATAGTAGTATTTAAGGTCATGATCATCTCCACCATAAACATCTGCCAGCATTCCAACAACTGTGGCACTTGACATCACGATATCGCACCTGAGCAAGCAACTACCACTCGCAAGGCCAGCTATCTACCAAACAACAGGTAATAGGGGGTGCCCAAGGCAATATAGAGGCTGCACGGGGTATAACTGGTGCACGAAAACTAAAGCATCGCGACACGGATAGCAATAGATCAACAGGAGGAAATAAAGACTATAAATGCAAAATAGGTAGAAGGGGGAGAGATGCTCGCCTGGGAACATGGCCGAAGATTCATATCCGGAGAACTTGTCGATACTCGCATCAACTCATCGGCCTAATCCGCGAAGAAGCAAACACTAGAAGAACACCGGATGCAATATTTAATAGTACAACAGAAGATCCGGCATGCTTATGATATGATGCATGGCATGGCACATATGCGGTGCAATTAGGCAGTATTAAGCGGAACCGGGGTACCGACAATTAATTACATGGTTCGAGTTGTTTAACTACCCCGCATTTTAAATGTTGTATTAACAGGGCGGAACATGGCATCGGTTCGCTACACAGATTTGAATGGAGTCTGGAAAAAGACAAAGGTATCACGCATAAACACTCCATATTCAATTATGCGGTGAATCGGCATAATGCCGCCAAACCACAGACAGTTATGCTTGCATGAACAATTTATATGCAACAAGTTTTATATATAGCATTTATAAAATAGGGCTTGGGAAAAGGTTCACACATCTGGGTTCGGAAGATCTTGGGGTTCCGGGGGTTCAGGTCTGGGTCTTAGGGTTCGACGGGGACCGGGATCGGGTCGATGGGATCGGTCTTCGGGCTCCATGTCGACGGTCTTGTTGTCCAAGATGGAGAACTCGGTGTTCCGTGTGGGCAACCTTGGCGTCTGGGTGCCCGGGCCTCGCAGCCGGGAAGGACATCTTGTCGCATCTGTGGAGATCTTGGTGCGGCCTCGGTCAAAGCGTTGAAGCAGATCTTGGTGTTCCGGGCATCTTCCGGTCGAGGTCTCGGCGTCCCTGAAGAAGATCATGTCGATTCACGGGGTTCGGTCTTCGGGGCCGAGAAGATCTTGGCGCTCGGCGTCCTATAGTTTCATGATGTAGAACGTGTCGGATCCGTATCGGCGTACTTGACGTCTTTCGGGTATGGGAAGGAGAACTTGGCGTGGCGCCGGTAGATCATGGTGACAATGATTCTTCGACGAGTCCCTCCAGGTACATCTTCATTCGCTAGAGCGGATGTAGCCGAGGTGATAATTGTCCGCATGGGGAATCTAGCTCATCTGCACAACATCACAACATAACTCCACCATCACCATTCGACGCACCTTACCCAACACTGACAGCAATCCACCACGGTACTGCATATGGACACCAACATAGGAATACAACACTGCAGCGTGCGGGACAGAAGAAGGAGCAGGGGTGTGTCGGCTCGGAGGAGGGTTTGCAGACAGCAGGACATGGCCCGGTGGCAGGGAAGGGCCGCGGTGCGCATGGAGGCGTGGTGGCGCTTGGCACGGCGAGGTCGAGCCGGAAGGAGGCGCTGGCCGGCAGCGCCCTGGCGGAGCTCTGCAGGACGCATGCGACGGGGAGGACAGGTAGTGGGAACAGGGAAGCAGCGGCGAGGACGGGGTGGAGTTGACCTCCGGGGGACGGGGGGCGTGGACGTGGCCGGCGGGACGGAGGAGGTCGCCCGGGACGGCACCGGCGAGGGCTCGGGCGGCGCTGCGAGGAGTTGGAGGAAACGGCGACGCGCGTAGAGGCGAGGATCAAGGAGGCGGCCGGGAGCGCCTGGAGGCCGAGCTCGGCGGCGGTGGCTGTGTGCTGGGCCTGCGCGGCAGAGGCCGGCGGCGGCGCAAACTCGGGGTGGGGGTTGGATTGGGGAGCGAGGCAACCGGAGCTCGGGCCGGAGGCGACGACGGCAGGGCGCTGGGGATGCTTGTGGTCGAGGGAGGTGGCCATGGCGGGGGGTGCGGCCAGGCTCCGGCGGCGCGGAGACGGAGGTCGCAGGGGAAGGCCCGCGAGCGGCGGCGGGGAAGAGGCGGAAAATACGGACGGGGAAAAAAAGGAGAGAGGAAATGGGGCGGGGGATCATGTGCGTGCGAGGGAGTGCGTGCTCGGTGGGGTGGGGCCGCGGAAACAGAGGGATGGGGCAGGCATGTCTCGCACGGGAGCAGACGGGGCACGCGTGATGGGGCGTGGCGATAAGTGGCTGGCGGGGTGGGAAGCGTGCCCATGCGGGAAAAACGGCCGGTGTGGCCACGGTGGGGCCAGGCGGAGACGTGCGGCAGGTGGCCAGCGCGCGGGGAAGGGTGCGTGCAGACAAGGAGTTGGTGGGGTTGTGTGTGTACTGCTTGTGTGTGTGCGGGTTGCGCGGGTTGTGGGGGAGTGCAGGTGGGATGAGGTGGCAGCCTGGGATAGGCCGGAGTGAGGTGGAGGGGTGCCAGGTTGGAGTGCGGAACGCGGGAGACTGAGCTGGAGATGGGGAGGTGGGACCGGGTCGGGAGGAGGTTGGTGGCCGGGTGGAGGGAGATGTGGGTTAGGGTAGGTGGGGTTATATCTGGGGAGAGTTTAGGGTTAGGATTTTTTTACTGGGGTTGGCTGGCTGGGCCTGGCGGGCTGCCCCCTAAGAAAAATATAATTATTTTATTTGTCACAACAAGACTTTTAGAATCCATTTTTAGATGAAACGAAATATTCCGGAGACCCGGGGCGTTTAGAAAACAAAACCAGGCTTTTCAAAAATAGTTTTTAAACAAACCATGCAAGATGATGACGATGCTCAAATGCAATGTGGCATGATGACATGAGCATGCAGTCATGATGATGCAATGCACAAAAACACCGCGATTTTCTAGTAGTGGTTTTAGCGGGATGCCACGTGCCTCGCCCGGTGTCGGCTTCCGGTGCTATCGGCCTAGCCCGATAGTACCTCCCAAGCGGGCCGGTACTACCGGTTGGCCCATGTCGTTCTGCCCAGCATCCCCCTGCCCTGCGTCGCTCAGCCAGCCTCGCTCGCCCGCCTCGCTCTCCCCCGCTTCGCTCCCACTCGCTCCGCCTCGCCGCCGCCGCTCCCTCGGGCCATGCTCCCAGCTCAGCTCGCTGCCGTGCTTGCTCCCACGTGGCCTAAGCTGATCGAGCTGGCCCAGCTCCGCTCCCGCTCGTGCGCGCCCCACGTTGGCCCGTGCCTAGCTGCCGCTCGCACGCATGTGCGCCTCCGCTCGCTGGCGCGCGTCGCTCACCCCACTCGCTTTGCTTCCCCCGATCCCCTTCCCTGCCCTGCTTGCTGCCCACTGGTTCCCTGGCTCGCTTTGTTGACTGCCCTGTAGCTCGCTCGTTTGCTGGGTCCGGTAGTACCGGGCCTCAGCGGTACTACCGGCCCAGCCAGGTCAAAATCGCCCCAACGGGCTAAATTCTGCCTCCCCTTTAAATACCTTTCCCCTTATTCTTTTTTGGATGTTCTTTTTCTCTAATATTTTCTCAAGCCCTTTGCCTCTCTTGCTCTACTCTCTTGCTTGATTAATCTCTTCCCCTCCAATGATTCTTGCCCATATTTGAGGGAAAGATAGAGGAGATCTAGATCTATATTTTGACCTAACCATTTCATCTCTTTGTGAGTGAATATTTGGGATCTAGATCTTTGGGGCTTTTTGTGATCCCCTTTTGTGTTCTTCCTCTCTTATTCCCCCAAGTGCTTTAGTAGCCTTGTTGGAATTTGAGAGTGAAGTTGTGGAGCATCTTTGTGGTGTTCTTGCCTTTTGCATTTGGTGCATCGGTGTGTGTTCTCTCCGGAGGATTTGTTCAGTGATATTCATCATTGCTTGTCCCTCTTGGGTTCTTGGAACCCTAGACAGCTCTGTGGCCTTTGTGGCGTGTTCTTGGGGTCTTCAATTAAGTTGTGAAGCTCCCCCAAGATTGAGGCCTTGGTGGCGATTATTGGGAGCCTCCAATTAAGTTGTGGAGATAGCCCCAATCTTTTACGGGTTTGGTGACCGCCCTAAAGTGTCCCATAGTGGAACGGGTGCTTGCCCGTGTGGTGGGTTCTTGGGAGAATAGGGTGAGGCCTTGGTGGCGTTGGTGGTCTTTGTACCGCCCACCCTTCCAATAAGACGTACTCCCTTGTTGGGAGGAACTCGGTAAAACATCGTCGTCCCCGCATGCCTCGGTTATCTCTATACCCGAGCTCTTTACTTATGCAATTTACATTGTGATAGCCATCGTGCTTGAAGTAATTATCTTGCTATCATATTGTTGTTTGTATTGCCTAGCATAAGTTGTTGGTGCACATAGGTGAACCTTAGTATATCTAGGCTTTGTGCTTAACAAAAGAAAACGCTAGTTTTATTCCGCCATTGTTAAGCCCATCTCGTAGAAGGTTTTGACCGCCTATTCACCCCCCTCTAGGCGGCATCCGTGATATTTCACCTGGCCCTCCTTCGTCTCTGCTTTGGGATCCGTTAGTCTTCTGGTAAAATACCGACTTTGGCTTTTGTCCTGTCCAATTCCAAGAATATTCATTTTCTGACTTTTCTGGAACCAAAAACAGCAGAAAACAGGCAACTGGCACTGCGGCATCTTGTTAATAGGTTAGTTCCAGAAAATGTGTAAAAGTACTCCAAAGTGTGGACAAAACATAAGAAAGTAGATAAAACCAAGCATGTAACATCAAAAATTATGGATACATTTGCAACGTATCAACATCCCTATCGTTGGATTGATGACAAGTACGCCATGAGGGGGTCCTCGAGGCATGTGGAAGAGAGGGGTGTGAGACATACGGTGTTCCGGGACGGTGAGCACACAAGTTTACCCAGGTTCGAATCCGCTGGCTTTGGACGGATCCTACTCCTGCTAGCAATCCAATAATACGGCAGAGCCGGAATATGGGTAACAAGGGTTTCGCCTGTGCGAGTTGAGATTGTAGGCTATTGAAGTGTTGCCCTAAAGGCTCTCCCTAGGAAGGCTTATATAGATATCCGACCTAGGGTTTACAAGAGAGATCTATCCGGCTACGACTAAGAGTCGGTTACAGAGTACATCTTGAACTACAAATAACACTATGGGCCGAAGTCGGTAAGTCTTCTAGGCCTTCCCGTAGCCAGATTGGACTCAGTCTTTTCTCCCTGACTGGGCCGCCTGTGAAGTAAAGCTCTAACCCGAAGTGGGCCACCCTGGTCAGTGAGGAACTGTGAGGATACCCAGAAAGTATATCCCCAACAGCAGCCCCCGGAAGTCTCCAAGATCCAAAGTCAGATTTATCATCGTCTAGCTTGATCTTCGGCTTGCAGAATCTTGAAGGGTTCCTGAAACTTCACAACAAAAAATACGATCCGGGTCTTAAAAAACAAGTCGGACCTGTCAACAGGTTACTCGGATTTTCCAGCTTGATTTCAAACTAAGCTGGAACTTGGTCTCTAACGCCACCTGACACAAGTCATTGTCAAGTCACGTCATCTGACAGACATCCTGTTAGCACGACCGTTGGTGGGTCCGCGGTTCGTGGAACTGAGGCGTCGTTTTAATGCGTACGCGGGGATCAAGGCGACGTAATCATTGCGTGGGTCCTTCCCAGTTCCTTCCACGACGCGTGGCGGTAAAACTATAGCATTTGCAAGAATCTTGGCACGGTTAGGTGGATATAAGGGGTGAGGATTCTCCTCCTCCTTTCTTCACCTGTTTCTTTGCCTTTTCCTCTCCTCCAAATCTCCTCCGCGCGCACAGAGCTCCTCTGCTTTCCCCCAAAAACTGCCAGTGCCGCCCATCTTAGGTCATCTGCCCACCGGAGAAATGGCTTCTTCATCCTCTTCCGGCTTGGCGGCAGCGGCGGCGACGACGGTGACGGAAGCGGTGGCGGAGAAGGAAAGCTTCCGCGGGGTCTGGATCCCCTGCGTGCTAGATGATGAGAAGCTCCGCGGCGTGGAGACAGAAGGGCTCCTTCGCGCCGGCGACTAGCGGAGCAGCTTCGGGGAGACTGTCCCCAACCCGCGCGCCGGCGAGCGGGTCCACTTCGGCACCCACCTCGACAGAGGTTTATCATTTCCTCCATCGGAATTCTTTTCCGAGGTGATTAACCATTATAGTGTTCAACTCCACCATCTTTCTCCCGACTCTCTCCTAGAGATGAGCGCTTATGCTTCTTTGTGTGAGGGATTTCTCGGCATTAGGCCGAGTTTGACATTATTCCGGTATTACTTTCATGTCCAGAGAAATTCGATCATTGCCGGTGTTCCTTATATCACCGGTACCATTAGTTTTTCGCTTAGACGCGAGCGCGGATTTCCCAAGATCTTAGCTAGTGACTCGGTCAAACAGTGGCCAGCCACCTTCTTTTAGCACAAGGATATTCCAGCTCCCGACAAAGCTACTGCTTTGCCGGCTTTTGTCGACAAAGCTGTCACGGCCCAACCATCTTGGGACGAGGCCGCTCCGGCTCTCAGTGACGATCTGATCCTCGCTAAGAGGCGGGTCGAATATCTGATCAAACACAAAGGACTGAAGGGATCCGACCTAGTCCAATGCTGGGTGTCATGCAGTACCACGGAGACCGACTGATGCACTCCATCACGTCGTCCAAGAAAGACTCCCTCCGCATCAGCCCTAGAGCCTATACCTCGCAAGGTTACATAAGCCAGATTAAATGGCTGATAAGGGAGCGGATCGAGAGGAGGATCCCGGAGGTTTCTCTAGATATGCATACGGCAGAAAACCCCGTAGTGCCTATAAGCTTTTAACAATAAACCTTTTTATGTGTTTTAATCTTTAAGTTAAATCGCAATACTGATATGTTTTCTTCTTTTCAGCTTGCCGACCTCCCCGAGTCGGAACTTGCTCCTCTCGAGGGATATCCTCCGGAGTTTTCTCAGGAGGCGGAACTGGTCCCATTGCCGGCATTGCGCTTAAGAAACGCAAGGCTCCGACAGTGGCTGTCGGCACAAAGGAGGTGCCTATCGCGAAGAGGTAACTTTCAACACAATTTCCACCTTTGTACCTTACTCGAATTTTCTTCCGAGATGTAATGTTTTTGACTTTATTACATTCTCAGAGCTAAGCAGCTCATCAAGGGCAAGGGGAAGGGACCTTCTTTGAATCCCCTGCAACAGACGAAGCTTTCCATGGCTTCTCCTACCGTGGCTCCTCCGACTCCTGCCCCCCAACCTTCCGCAACGCTGGTGATCATTCCTTCTCCGGCTGTCGCGGAAGATCTGGCTCCTTCAACAGAGCCTGTGATCCTTCAATCACAAACTGACGTCACCATGGGTGAGTTAAATATAGATAAGGGTGAACCCTCTTCGGGTAATGATCCCTCGGCAGAGATCTTCGCCGAAAACCTTCTCAGCAATCCGGAACTTGCCAAGTTTGGCCTATCTCGGAAATCTGTAGAAGAGATCCAGCAGCTGGCCAGGCAATCCCTGGAGAAAAGAAACTTATCGGCCGAAGAAGAAGCACAAGAGGCAGAGGATATCAAGTGCTCTGACCTTCTTGCACAAGTGCGTCTTCGCGACGAGAGGATAAGGACTGGTGAGCTTCCAACAACACCAGTGGTCCCTCTGACTCTCGCTGAGAAGGTTGATGTAGAAGTGAATGCGAGTTCGGATAAACTCACTCGCGAGCAATATGTAAGTCGGAATTCTAACTCTTGTTTTTCCCTCATTTCATATCATATCCTCTAGCCCCCAAGCATGAAGTAGGATATATAATCCGAGTTTATGCTTCATTAGGATGCCAAAGAATGAACTAGTGTAGCCCCCAAGGCTTGTGCTGATATTAGTAAAAATATTAGCCCGAGTCTTTAGTAGACTTCTGACTTTGGGTATTCTGACTTACAGAAAGTATGTTCCTATAACCAGGATTTATCGAAAAATGTCTGCAACAAGCGGAGAGAGATCAAGGCTCTCCGACTTAAGAATGCTGAGCTTAAGGTCTCCAAGGATGAGGCCGAAGGTAAACATTCCGAGACTCAAACCTTGTCTTTCATATTTTCATAGTCGAATTTTTCCTGAACTGTTGTTCTTTTTGACTTACAGCGCTGGTAAAAGAATCATGCGCCATGATTGAAGAGGCCGAGAAGCTCAAAACTTTGGTGGTGGAGAACAAGGAACTTCGCCAAGAGCTGGATAAGCTCAAAGCGGATCATGAGAAGAGCATAGCTCAAGTTCTCGAGTCCTCCTCCATGGCTACTGACGAGCGCGATCGGCTCAAGATCAGAAAATCTCGGACCTCAATAATGAGCTATGCAGAGAGAGGGACCTTTCCGAGGCGCTCCAGGCTGAACTCCGGAGTCTTCGGGAAGAGAAGACCAAAGTTGACGATGTCATTTTCGCTACGTTCCATCTGTCTGACTTGTCTATTTTCTTCGACTTCTTTCAATGTTGGATTTTCTAAACTGTTTTGTGTATAGGTCCTCTGAACTTGACGAACTCCACCTCTGCCGAGCCCCACACCCACCAGCTTACCCAATTTGGTGACCTACTTCATGACTTCCGCCAATCCCTTGAGGATATTGGCGAAGCTCTCAAGATTCCGGACATGCATAGCATGTCAGATTTTCAGGTGCGAGGCAAGGCGAAGGAGATGCCACAGCTTGTCCAGGATTGGAATATGTCCTACGCGCCATCCGCAGCGCAGAACGCTCTCACCATGGTCATGAGCCACCATGGAAGCATGGAGATATGGCAAGTGACCAGAGGGTATTCTATAGTGGATGAAGACGGCCAAGAGCAGGACATCAAGGCTATTATGGACTCCTGTGCCGGATATGGGTGTCACGTGACTGATTTGACCAGCTACGACACTCCTTTCGTCAATCGCGTGGACACTCTGCCTCCGCCTCCCGAAGAAACAGTCGAAGTTTCCGACGATGACCGCACCGTCTCAGATGTGGACATCTCGGAACGATATCAAGGCGATGTATCCAGCGAGCCGGCAGCTCGTTCTTCTCCTCCTGCATCATAGATTGCCAGAAACATTTGTATTATTCTAAAAAACATGATGGATCTGTAAATATGCAGTACTATAATCTTGCTAGTGCTAAGCTTTTGATCTATTCAGCACTTTTGGCTTTAAATTTTTTGTGTGCCTGAAATGTTTACATAAGCACTTGCATTTTTTCGCCTATACTTATCGTTTATCTGGATTTCCGCCTCGTCCCTTTCGTGAGCCGGCTAAACCTTCTGCCCGGAAATTTTGCCGAGCAACAAAGCTCAATTGCTAAACCAGTTTAAACTCAGAAACAAAGCCGGCTTCAACTACCAACAATTCACTACTCGGAAAATACCCGCATCCGGCAATCAGACAAATAACCAAAGTAAAGACTAGAAACTTTAGAGTTATACCTGAAGGTAGAATTTTTAGAATTGGAAATCTAAACCAGAACGAACATGAGCATAAAGTAATTTCAAGCATTCTGGGATTTTCGACTATGACAGGATCATTCGGAAACAAGATGGTAAAAACTTCTCAGAAAAACTTGAGGCAACCAAAACTTTTATTTCTCATAGAATATGTACATATATATAATTACAAAGAAGGATAAACTAAGGATAAAAGGGACGTAGCTGAGCAATATTCCATGGTCTATCTAACTCACCCCGATTTGTACTGCCTCCAGCTCTCTTTCTCTTCTTAGTAGCAGATCTTTCTTTGACTGGCCTCATGTCAGTTAAGTAGTATGAACCATTGTGCAATACTCGACTAACCAAAAAGGGCCCTTCCCATACTGGGGAAAGTTTGTGCTTTCTTTGTTGCACAAGCCGGATAACCAAATCGCCTTTATTGCAAGATCTGTTTCTGACTCTCTGGCTATGATACTTGCGTAACTTCTGCTGATAGGCCATTGATCTCATTTCAGCAACGACACGAACTTCTTCGACTAAGTCGAGATCATTTTGTCGAGAAATCTCGGCACCCTCTTCAATATACGCGGCCACTCTAGGAGAAGTGTGAATCAAATCACTAGGAAGAACAGCTTCTGCGCCATAGACCAAGAATTAAGGTGTGTATCCCGTTGACCTATTGATGGGGATATGCCAAGGGGGGTATGCCCAGCAGGACGTTCCGATTGGGCCGAAGGGCCTGTGAGTGCGTCTGGAGGACGGCGATTGGAGGCCCAGGAGCGTAAGAGAAGCCCAGTAGGATTAGGTCAATACCTCCGAATCCTTATCTTGTTCGGTTGTAGCTTGTAAACCCTAGTGAGGTGCCTTATATATAAACCTCCCTAGGGTATCCTAGAGACGCACGTTCCATCATACACCCCCCTCAAGCAACTCGTTTCTTAGACGCCGAGCTCTCCACCCCTATAACTCGCTCTCCAAAATCTAATCTAGCAGGAGTAGGTCTTTACCCTCTGGGGGGACGAACCTGGGTAAACCCATGTGCATCCTCCCCCATCTCGCACCGCAGATGTCCGCCAACTCTTCCTCATGATACAATCAATCGCTACCAATGGCAGCGACTGCCGTGACCATTTCCACGACAGTGGCGCTGTGGCATCCCGCTAAAACCACTACTAGAAAATCGTTATGTTTTGTGCATTGCATCATCATGACCGCATGCTCATGTCATCTTGCCACATTGCATTTGAGCATCGCCATCATCATGCATCTGTTGTCTGAAAACTATTTTCAAAAAACCCTATTTCTGTTTTCTAAATACCTAGCCTTATTCAAATACAAAACCCGGGCCTCCGGAATATTTTGGTTTGTCTAAATATGGTTTGCAAAAGCCCGTTTTAAATAATAAAATATTTATATTCATTTTAGGGGGCAGCCGAACCAGGCCCGAACCGGCCAGCCGACCACCCCCAATAAAAACCAAACAACCTACCCTAAGTCACACCCTACCTAACCGGCTACCCTAACCCCACTATCATCTCCCCACTCGCCGCCTCTCTCTCTCTCTCTCTATCTCTCTCTCTCTTTCTCTTCTCTCTCTCAGCCACCTCACCTGAGCCAACCCCAGCCCGCCACCTCAGCCGCCTGGCCCCACTCCCTCTCCAACTCCCGCCCCGCACCTACCCCCACCGACCCGGTCCACCCTAGTGGACACGCGCCCCGACCATCCCCACCTGAACTAGACGCGAGCCAACCCGCGACGCCTCGCACGCCCCGCTCGCCTCCACCTGGTCTCCCGCCCGTCCACCGGGCCCGCTCTCCCACCTCCTGGCCCACCACGTGGGGCACATCTTCGTTGTTTTCCTCCTACCACGCCCCGTCCTCTCTCTCCCTCACGTTTTCCTCCGCCTGGCCGCCACCACGCGTGGCCCTCCCGAGGCCGCCTTCCGGCCAAGCTCCGCCACCGCCCTTGCTGCAGAGCCGCCACCAACCTCCCCTCCTCCTCTCCCCTGCTCGCCCCGCCCTGGCGTCCGTCCTCGTCGACCCAAGCACGACCGCGACCCAGCGACCCCGCCCTTCGCATTGGTCGCCGTCCCGGACCTCCCTCCGCTCGGCCCGCGCGTCCCCTCCTCGCCCGGATCTCCAGCAGCGCCGGTGCCGCGCCTGGCCTCCCCTTCCCGCTCGAGCTCGCCGACCTCCGCCGTCTGCGCGTGGGCCCCGCCTCGGCCGCCTTCTGCCCGGGCAAGCCCCGCCGCCCAGGGCCTCCGCATCAAGCACTTCCCCGCCTCCTCCCTAAGTTCCCGCGCGTCGGCCTCTTCCCCGTCTCCAGCGCGAGCCTAGAGCTCGCTCGGCCTGGCCCCACACGACCCTGCCGCCGAGCTCAACCCACGTCGGCCCCCTCCGACGGACACGCTCCCGCTCGACCTCGGTCCCATCCCCACCTCGCCCCTTCCTCCCACGACCGGCCACCGCCGCTAGGAGGTCCTCGCCCGAGCCCGTCTCGGCCCGTGCGCAAGCCCGGCCCCGATCTGCTCCGCGCGGCCTCGACCGCCCAAGCGCCGATAGCGCCTGCTCGACCGTTCCCATCACCACTTGTCTCGGGCTGCAGCCGGGCCCTGCTCCTTCTTCTGTTTCCGCACGCTGCAGTGTTGTATTCCTTTGTTGGTGTCCATATGCTGTACTGTGGTGGATTGCTGTCAGTTTTGGGTAAGGTGCATCGAGTGGTGATGGTGGTGGAGTTATGTTGTGATGTTGTGTGGATGAGCTAGATCACCATGCGGCCAAGTATCGCCTCGGCTACATCAGCTCTAGCGGAGTGGCTCGTTGGAGAATCATTGACACCATGATCTCCCGGTGCCACGCCGAGAACGCCTTCCCGGAGCCCGAAGACCACCGGTACCCGACCCATCCAAGTTCGCCATCCACGGCAAGATCGACATCATGGAACGCCATGCTCTTCTTCATGGACGCCAAGACCTCCGTCAGGGAACACCAAGATCATCTACCCCGAAGACCATGGATCCGATGCCCGAGGACTAGACGCCAAGTTCGCCGAGAACCCGGACGCCAAGGTCACCGACACGGAACGCCAAGCTCTTCATCTCGAACGCCCTAGACCGACCGATACGAGGACCCGAAAAGATCTTCACGACGACAAGGTCGACACCGACCAAGGCGAATCCGATGCGCCCCAACGCCAAACCAAGTCCTTCTTCCCGGAACGCAAAGTTCTCCTTCTGTTTTCCAAGACCGATCCCGTTGTCCCCATCGAACCCTGAGACCGGACCCCGGACCCCCAGAACCCAAGATCTTCCGAACCTAGATGTGTGACCCTAAGCCTCTATTTTTATAACATGACATATACCTGTCGCATCATTAAATCATCATGCTTGCATACATGTCATCTGGTGGTTGGGTTAAATAGTAGTTTCACCTAAATTAAATATGGAGTCTATATGCGGGCTATTCTAGTCTTATTCCGGACTCCATTTAAATTTGTGTAGCGAACCGATGCCATGTTTCGCCCTGTTAATACAACATTTAAATTGCGGGGTAGCTAAACAACATAAACCTCCTACTTAATTGTCAAGACCCTGGTTCCGCTTAATACTACCTAATTGCACCGCATCTGCATCATATCATAATCATGCCGGATCTTCTGCCGTAGTATTAAATATTGCATCCGGTGTTTCCTCTAGTGTTTGCTTCTTCGCAGATTAGGCCGATGCGTTGATGCGAGTATCGACAAGTTCTCCGGATATGAACCTCCGACAGTGTTTCCCAGGCGAGCATCTCTCCCCCTTCTACCTATTTTGCATTTATAGTCTTTATTTCCTCCTGTTGATCTATTGCTATCCTTGTCGCGATGCTTTAGTTTCCGTGCACCAGTTATATCCCGTGCAGCCCCTATATTGCCTTGGACACCTCCTATTACCTGTGTTTGGTAGATAGATGGCCTTGCGAGTCGTAGTTTATTTCTCAGGTGCGATCTCCTGTGGCAAGTACCACAGTTGTTGGAATGCTGGCAGATGTTTATGGTGGAGAGGATCATGACTTTAAATACAACTATTAAAATGCTAGATATACCTAATGCAGAGGCATCGGTGGGAAATAGATGTTATTTGGTTCTTCCACGCTCACTTGTGTCCCGTAGGACCCCGAGTACTTGATACCTGTTCCTTGACTATTCGCACTATCCACATCCGGGAGGCCTTATGGACCCCCTGAGCCAGAGCTTGATTCATTTCTATTTCTTGGGGCCACAAAGTAGTTTGGGGATTTATTACTATCCTGTACCTATGCCATGCGTTACTGCTTTATTTACAATTGTTCGTGGAGCACCTGTACTGTTTAGGATCATGACACATTTTCACTGTATCGACAAGCCCAGTCACACTTTCGGGTTCCCAGTCGTTTATAGCCATCCACACAAACCCTGGGTCCGTTTCGGAGCCGGCCAACTTCGTTGCGGGTAGCTTAGTGGGGTGGCCCCTGAAATATTTATGAATCCTGTGATTGCTTTGTCGTGAAAGCCTCGTTGGGTTTTGAGTTGGTTTTTCCGAGGTTGATCGAGTCTGTGTTGCTATTTGTGCACCCCTGCAGGGTAAAACTTTCTGAAAGCCGTGTCCGCGGTTATGGACGACTTGGAGCACACTATCCTGATCATAGACAAGCATAACTAAAGTAGTGTTATAAATCTGACTTAATATGTGACTAGTAATTCAGCTTCACTAGAATGGAATGGATAATAAAAATGCCAACAACTGGTGGATCTGTAGTGATCTGTGTCATACTATACCTGCCTAGTAAGTATTGCAACTCTAATGGAATGTGATAAAAGTGCCAACAACTACTGGGTTTTGGGATTCCTCAGGACAATTATATTTGACTAGTAAATGTTCCAACTACCACGGAATGGTTAATTAAAACTGCCCACTACTTATGCGTCCGGATGACTCATCCTAACTATATCTGATTAGTAAGCGCTGCAACTATAAAGGAATGAGTAAAATTCCCAACTGTGTGAGTTCCTTGGTCCGACTTCCTCGTTTGGTCTCGAGGGGGAAATACCAGGATGGGTATGTTTGGTGTTAGTATCAGGTTGGATCCAAATAGATCTTTCTTATCCCTCTCTAATAGCTACCAGTTTTACTAAGTCTCTATAGGTTGTTTAATGTTGTTGCGCTGCCTCTTCAGGCCACCATACCTATGTAGGCGAGAGCCGCCGAATTCTAGCCTCGCTGTGTACTAGCCTCAGTACTGACGCTCCTCTTTTTCCTTTGCCCTTTGTCGGCACCCCTTTTGTTTTAGCAGGTTTGAGATCGACGTCGTTAGCAGGGTTACCCTTCCGGCTTGTCCTGGGCAGGGTTATGAACGCCATTGGTTATTCGTCAGGACTCTTAGTCCCATTTGCATCTTGTCCGTAGTCGGACGCTCTATCGTTTCAAGGTGATTTGGATCTTTGTATTGTATATCTGTATTCTTGACTCATGGAGTCGTTGTTGTATATATATGTTCTGTGGGTCCCATCGAGGACTATTGTGTAATGGTATTACTTCGTTTTCCACCCGCACGAAAGTGCCTGGTGGGTGTCCTTGAATCGTTTCTATGCGGGTTTGGCGGAAAGGGCTAAAACTTGCATAGAGCCGATTTGAGGGTGTTACAGAGTGGTATCAGAGCTCAGCAGTTGTGATACCCCACAAGTCCAGCCTGTAGGATAACCTAGCTAACGGCCGAAGTAGAGTATCAAAACTATTTTTGCAAAATCGGTTGGATAGATCTGATTAGGTCTGCTTTTACTCCTTACCCTCTGCTGTTCTCCTCTTACCTTTGCATGTTTTGAATCTGCTCTTATCTTCTCTTCGAGTCTAGGAATTCTCGTGGTAGGTATTCCGTAGTACCTTCAGGGTTTCGCTTCCTTCTTTGGTAACCGTGCTTCTACATCTGGTCTTCGTGTTATCTGAGTGATCCTTTATCTGTGGTACCATTCTTTGCTCCTTGTTTGTGCCTTCCGGTGTTTTCCGACGCAACGACATCATCTACGCCAGATCCGATGCAGAGCCTGCATCACTCCTTTGTTCCGAACATCGCTTGTCGATATCTTCAGTCTGATGCCGAGAGTTGGTTGCATAATTCTACTGTTCATGTATGGAGTAATGATATGAGTGCGGGATGGAGTCGCGACCATACCACTACTCTTATCATTGCTTTTGTATATTGAATCAGTGGATTCAACAATTTTACTCCGTCCACGGAAGTTAGAGGTGGCTTTATTTGTTGATACCTCTACCTTCGCCCTTTGTTCCCGGAGTGTTTTCTCGACGATCACGGACAACGGCCCCTTGTTGTTGGTGTCGCTGATTTCAAGATGGAGAAAGAATCTTTGTTAGTGGTGTCGCGAGGATCTATATGAAGCGAGAAGATTCAGATCATCAGCCTTCTTTCCGGTACCACGAGGCGGATCTCGAGGGCGAGATCCCTTGTTAGTGGTGTCGAATTGTGGCATCCCGCTAAAACCACTACTAGAAAATCGTTGTGTTTTGTGCATTGCATCATCATGACCGCATGCTCATGTCAGCATGCCACATTGCATTTGAGCATCGTCATCATCATGCATCTGTTGTCTGAAAACTATTTTCGAAAAACCCTATTTCTGTTTTCTAAATACCTAGCCTTTATTCAAATAAAAACCCGGGCCTCCGGAATATTTTGGTTTGTCTAAATACGGTTTGCAAAAGCCCGTTTTAAATAATAAAATATTTATATTAATTTTAGGGGGCAGCCGAACTAGGCCCGAACCGGCCCAGCCGACCACCCCCAATAAAAACCAAACAACCTACCCTAAGTCAAATCCTACCTAACCGGCTACCCTAACCCCACTATCATCTCCCCACTCGCCGCCACTCTCTCTCTCTCTCTCTCTCTCTCTCAGCCACCTCACCCGAGCCAACCCCAGCCCGCCACCTCAGCTGCCTGGTCCCACTCCCTCTCCAACTCCCGCCCCGCACCTACCCCCGACCGACCCGGTCCACCCCAGTGGACACACGCCCCGACCACCCCCACCTGAACCAGACGCGAGCCAACCCGCGACGCCTCGCACGCCCCGCTCGCCTCCACCTAGTCTCCCGCCCGTCCCCCTGGCCCGCTCTCCCACCTCCTGGGCCACCATGTGGGGCACCTCTTCGTCGTTTTCCTCCTACCGCGCCCCGTCCTCTCTCTCCCTCATGTTTTCCTTCGCCTGGCCGCCACCACGCGAGGCCCTCCCGAGGCTGCCTTCCGGCCAAGCTCCGCCGCCGCCCTTGCTGCAGAGCCACCGCCAACCTCCCCTCCTCCTCTCCCCTGCTCGCCCCGCCCTAGCGTCCGTCCTCGTCGACCCAAGCACGGCCGCGACCCAGCGACCCTGCCCTCTGCCTTGGTCGCCGTCCCGGACCTCCCTCCGCTTGGCTCGCGCGTCCCCTCCTCGCACGGATCTCCAGCAGCGTCGGCCCCGCACCTGGCCTCCCCTTCCCGCTCGAGCTCGCCGACCTCCGCCGTCTGCGCGTGGGCCCCGCCTCGTCCGCCTTCCGCCCGGGCAAGCCCCGCCGCCCAGGGCCTCCGCATCGAGCACTTCCCTGCCTCCTCCCCGAGTTCCCGCGCATCGGCCTCTTCCTCGTCTTCGGCGCGAGGCCCGCCTTCCCTTCTCGGACCCTACCGCCTAGAGCTCGCCCGGCCTGGCCCCACGTGACCCCGCCGCCGAGCTCAACCCACGTCGGCGCCCTCCAATAGACACGCTCCCCCTCGACCTCGGTCCCGTCCCCACCTCGCCCCTTCCTCCTGCGACCGGCCACCACCGCCAGGAGGTCCTCGCCCGAGCCCGTCTCGGCCCATGTGCAAGCCCGGCCCCGATCTGCTCCGCATGGCCTCGACCGCCCGAGCGCCGGTAGCGCCTGCTCGGCCATTCCCAGCACCACTTGTCTCGGGCTGCAGCCGGGCCCTGCTCCTTCTTCTATTCCGCACGCTGCAGTGTTGTATTCCTTTGTTGGTGTCCATATGCTGTACCGTGGTGGATTGCTGTCAGTGTTGGGTAAGGTGCATCGAGTGGTGATGGTGGTGGAGTTAGGTTGTGATGTTGTGCGGATGAGCTAGATCCCCATGCAGACAAGTATCGCCTCGGCTACATCAGCTCTAGCAGAGTGGCTCGTTGGAGAATCATTGACACAATGATCTCCCGGCGCCACGTCGAGAACGCCTTCCTAGAGCCCGAAGACCACCGGTACCCGACCCATCCAAGTTTGCCATCCACGGCAAGATCGACATCATGGAACGTCATGCTCTTCTTCATGGACGCCAAGACCTCCGTCAGGGAACACCAAGATCATCTACCCTGAAGACCATGGATCCGATGCTCGAGGACTAGACGCCAAGTTCGCCGAGAACCCGGACGCCAAGGTTGCCGACATGGACGCCAAGCTCTTCATCCCGAACGCCAAGACCGACCGATACGAGGACCCGACAAGATCTTCACGACGACAAGATCGACACCGACCAGGGCGAATCCGATGCACCCCGACGCCAAACCAAGTCCTTCTTCCTGGAATGCCAAGCTCTCCTTCCGTTGTCCAAGACCGATCCCGCTTTCCCCATCGAACCCTGAGACCGGACCCCGGACCCCCGGAACCCAAGATCTTCTGAACCCAGATGTGTGACCCTAAGCCTCTATTTTTATAACATGACATATACCTATCGCATCATTAAATCATCATGCTTGCATACATGTCATCTGGTGGTTGGGTTAAATAGTAGTTTCACCTAAATTAAATATGGAGTGTATATGCGGGCTATTCTAGTCTTATTCCGGACTCCATTTAAATTGGTGTAGCGAACCGATGCCATGTTTCGCCCTGTTAATACAACATTTAAATTGTGGGGTAGCAAAACAACATAAACCTCCTACTTAATTGTCGGGACCCCGGTTCCGCTTAATACTACCTAATTGCACCGCATCTGCATCATATCATAATCATGCCGGATCTTCTGCCGTAGTATTAAATATTGCATCCGGTGTTTCCTATAGTGTTTTCTTCTTCGTGGATTAGGCCGATGAGTTGATGCGAGTATCGACAAGTTCTCTGGATATGAACCTCCAGCAGTGTTTCCCAGGCAAGCATCTGTCCCCCTTCTACCTATTTTGCATTTATAGTCTTTATTTCCTCCTGTTGATCTATTGCTATCCGTGTCGTGATGCTTTAGTTTCCGTGCACCAGTTATATCCCGTGTAGCCTCTATATTGCCTTGGACACCTCCTATTACCTGTGTTTGGTAGATAGTTGGCCTTGTGAGTTGTAGTTGCTTGCTCATGTGCGATCTCGTGTGGTCAAGTACCGCAGTTGTTGGAATGCTGGCAGATGTTTATGGTGGAGAGGATCATGACTTTAAATACAACTATTAAAATGCTAGATATAACTAATGCAGAGGCATCGGTGGGCAATAGATGTTATTTGGTTCTTCCACGCTCACTTGTGTCCCGTAGGATCCCGAGTACTTGATACCTGTTCCTTGACTATTCGCACTATCCACATCCGGGAGGCCTTATGGACCCCCCTGAGCCAGAGCTTGATTCATTTCTATTTCTTGGGGCCACAAAGTAGTTTGGGGCTTTATTACTATCCTGTACCTATGCCATGCATTACTGCTTTATTTACGATTGGGCGTGGAGGACCTGTACTGTTTAGGATCGTGACACGTTTTCGTTGTATCGACAAGCCCAGTCACACTTTCAGGTTCCCAGTCATTTACAGCCGTCCACACAAACCGTGGGTCCGGTCGGAGCCGGCCAACTTCGTGGCGGGTAGCTTATTAGGATGGCCCCCTGAAATATTTATGAATCCTGTGATTGCTTTGTCGCGAAAGCCTCGGTTGGTTTTGAGTTGGTTTTTCCGAGGTTGATTGAGTGTGTGTTGCTATTTGTGCACCCCTGCAGGGTAAAACTTTCTGAAAGCCGTGTCCGCAGTTATGGACGACTTGGAGCATAGTATCTTGATCATAGACAAGCATAACTAAAGTAGTGTTATAAATCTGACTTAATATGTGACTAGTAATTCAGCTTCACTACAATGGAATGGATAATAAAAATGCCAACAACTGGTGGATCTGTGGTTATCTGTGTCATACTATACCTGCCTAGTAAGTATTAAAGCTCCAATGGAATGTGATAATAGTGCCAACAACTGCTGGGTTTTGGGATTTCTCAGGACAATTATATCTGACTAGTAAATGTTCCAACTACCACGGAATGGTTAATTAAAACTGCCCACTAATTATGCATCAGGATGACTCATGCTAACTATATCTGATTAGTAAGCGCTGCAACTATAACGGAATGAGTAAAATTGCCAATTGTGTGAGTTCCTTGGTCCGACTTCCTCGTTTGGTCTCGAGGGGGAAATACCAGGATGGGTATGTTTGGTGTTAGTATCAGGTTGGATCCGAATAGATCTTTCTTATCCCTCTATAATAGCCGCCAGTTTTACTGAGTCTCTATAGGTTGTTTAATGCTGCTGCACTGCCGCTTCAGTCCACCATACCTATGTAGGCAAGAGCCACCGAATTCTAGCCTCGCCGTGTACTGGCCTCAGTACTGATGCTCCTCTTTTTCCTTTGCCCTTTGTCGGCACCCCTTTTGTTTTAGCAGGTTTGAGATCGACATCGTTAGCAGGGTTACCCTTCCGGCTTGGCCTGGCAGGGTTACGGACGCCATTGGTTATTCGTTAGGGCTCTTAGTCCCATTTGCATCTTGTCCGTAGTCGGACACTCTATCGTTTCAAGGTGATTTGGATCTTTGTATTGTATATATGTATTCTTGACTCATGGAGTCATTGTTGTATATATATGTTCTGTGGGTCCCATCGAGGACTGTTGTGTAATGGTATTACTTCGTTTTCCACCCGCACGAAAGTGCCTGGTGGGCGTCCTTGAATCGTTTCTATGCGGGTTTGGCGGAAAGGGCTAAAAATTGCATAGGGCCGATTTGAGGGTGTTACAGGCGCCCACCGTGGGGCATAGCGGGACTGGCCTGAGTTCTGCGGCGAGACCCTACTCGCTGATCGATCGGCCGCTCGCCACCGGTCGCATGATTGCCATCAGCGGGATCTTACAGATCCTGCCCAGCAGCTCCATCCCAGCGTCACGCCCGATCACTCACGTCGCGGTGATGCCGGTCGGCTCCATCAACCTCTTCGTCGGCTTCACCGGCGCGGTCGACCCAGCTGCAACGGTGATCGTCGGCGGATCAGCGCCGCACCGCGATCTTCTCTCCGAGGAGCAGGTCCGCTCCATCAAGAGCCTCGTCACCGAGTACGACTCGGCCGCCAGCGACGCGGCCGAGACCAACGCCGCCACCAACGACGATGCCCTAAACAACGACGCCGACTCCGCGACCACTGCCTCGGTCGACAGATCTATCATCGCGACATCACGAGAGGATTCCATCACGCGAGTCGCCAACCCGGAGGATTTCGAGGACCCCTCCATCCTCGAAATCTTCGACTCCGACTCCGGCTTGGAGTTCGTCCTACCGCGCATCGATCAGATCATCGACTCGACCGCGGGATTGGAGTCACTGTGCTTCCTCGACGCTTACTTCGGTTATAACCAGATCAAGATGGCAGTCGAGGATGAGGAGAAGACGGCGTTCATCATGCCATTCGGCGCCTTTTCCTACACGGCCATGACGTTCGACCTCAAGAACGTAGGCGCCACATACCAGAGATGCATGCAGGAGTGCCTAGCGATCCAAATTGGCCGCAACATTCATGTCTACATCGACGACGTGGTGGTAAAATCCACCCGCCAGGACGACCTGCTCGCCGACCTAGCCGAAACTTTCGCAAACCTGTGGAGGTACAACATCAAGCTGAACACCGGAAAATGCACCTTCGGCGTCCCCACCGGACAGCTCCTGGGATATGTAGTCTCCAAGCGAGGCATCGAAGCCAACCCCACCAAGATCGACACCATTGTGCGACTCGGGAAACCCGAGTGCCTGCGCGACGTCCAGAAGTTGGCAGGGCGAGTCGCGGCCCTCAGTCGCTTCATCCCCCGACTGGGCGAGAAGGCAATGCCCCTCTACCGCCTGATGCGCGAGAACCCCACATTCCAATGGGATGTGGAGGCCGATGACGCACTCAAAGCGCTCAAAGAAGTGCTACTCGCGGCTCCACTACTCGCTGCTCCACTCAACAAAGAGCCGATGCTCATCTACATCACGGCATCTACTCGAGTCGTCAGCGCCGTGATGGTCGTCGAACGACCGGAGGAGGGCAAGGAGCGCCTCATACAACGCCCTGTCTACTACATCAGCGAAGTCCTGATGGACTCTCGACAACGCTACCCGCAATACCAAAAACTGGTGTACGCGGTATTCCGAGCATAGCGGCGACTCCCACACTACTTCCAGGAGCACCCAATCACGGTGGTCTCCTCCGTGCCCCTGCAAGACATCATACGCAATCGCGAGGCGACCGGGCGAGTCACCAAGTGGGCTGTCAAAATCGGCGTCCACAACATCAATTACGAGCCCTGCAAAGCGATCAAGTCACAAGCCCTGGCTGATTTCCTTGCAGACTGGGAAGAAGCACAACAACCAGAGAAGCTCCCGTACCTCCACTACTGGTCGCTCCATTTTGACGGCTCCAAGAACGCCGACGATGCAGGGGCTGGGGTCATACTGACCTCTCCCAAAGGAGACAAGATCCGCTACGTGCTCCACCTCAACTTCAAGCCCTGCACCAACAACATGGCAGAATACGAGGCCCTCCTTCACGGCATGAGAGCCGCTAAGGAGATGAACGTCAGCCGCCTACGATGCTATGGCGACTCCGACCTAGTCGCCGGCCAAGTCGCCGGGACGTGCGACGCCGTCTCCCCAAAATACCCTTCACGGGCCTTGGAAATCGCAGCCGGGAAACCATCTGAAACAGAAGCCATCAGCGCGCCATACACGAACAGTTCGTACCTGACAAAGGAAAGGACAGAAAAGTAGATACTCACCAATAGTTTCCTGGAGCCGCTGGTTCGCCTCCTGCGCTTCGCGCAGATCACGCTCCAAGCGCTCCCTCGTGGCCTGCCGATCGGTCGATTCCCTTTGCAAACCCTGCAAACAAACAACACACCTCAGCATTTGACAAAACAAAATCCTAGTTCCCAGCCACCGAAATTCAGCGACCAGGAACTCGGGGACTAGAGAGTAGGAAAAAAGCTCAATTCCTAGCCACCGAAATTCAGCGACTCGGAATTCGGGGACTGGAGAGGAGAAAGAAGTTCAGTTCCCAGCCACTGAAATTCAGCGACTAGGAACTCGGGGACTCGCCATACCTGAATAACGGTGCCGAGCATCCTGTGAAGTTCCCCGGCGTCAGTCGACGGGATCGTGAAGGAAGTACACCCACGATGGGACCGCATCCACGATCTCCGGACTCTGTGGAGATTGGGTGTCCGCAACGCCTGGAAATCCCCTAGCCATGAAGCGCGGGAACGTCGCCGACGCTCTGGCATGGGCACTGGTTGTCGGGGCCGATGCTTCCGGCACATCCGCAGCCAAGACTGGCTCTGATCGCGCCGCCATCACTTCTTTGGCGACTGCCGCAACATCAGGCTCCACGGCGCTGTCCGTGGGTGTGGCGTCGTCGGAAGCCCCCTTCTGCTTCTTCGTGCCTTCCGTGATCGCTACATCTCCTGCAGATTTTCTCTTCTTAGGGAGATCGCCCCCTCCCGTAGTGGCGGCTGGTGGAATCTTTGCCACCGACGTACAACCAATCTTCTTGGCTCCAAACCTTCCAGAATTACCACAGTCAATATAACAACAATACAACACAAGAGGCGAATCGGAGTGAAGAACCAATACTCACTTAGCGACCGGAAGAACCCGAACCCGGTGTTGATGTGCGCGGGCTTGTCCAAATTCTGGACCCATCTTGCGAGTGAGCCCCCTCTCAAAGACGTCTGAAGCCCACGACACCGCGGGCTTCCTCGACGATGAAGCCGTAGTCGCCGGGATCTTCGGCTCCGAAGACGCGGCCGCTCTTGACGGCAGCGGCGACTTAGACGTCGCCGCCTCAGCCGCTTCTTGGCCTGGAACCCCCGAGACCGTCGGCGCGATCGCCGCTAGGGGAGCCTCTACCACTACCTCGGTGTCCTCGCCCTCCAATCCCTTCGTCGGGATCGCATCCTTTGGGGCTTTGCGCGTGACTTCGGGGCAATCTTCATCATCGGAGTCGTCATCCGACTCGAACACCGCCGCCGACTTGGCCGGTGACGTTGGCTTCTTCGCTGGTTACTTGGGCTTGCGTGCGGGCTTCAACGGCGTAGCAGTACGCTGATGACCCACAAGTATAGGGGGTGTCTCGCAGTATTTTTGAGGGAAGTGAAACCCAATTTATTGATTCGACACAAGGGGAGCCAAAGAATATTTATAAGCCTTAACAACTGAGTTGTCAATTCAGCTGCAACTGGAAACAATCTTGCTCACAACAGTTTATGAGTAGCAACAGTTTTGTAGAAGGAATAGTAAAGTAACAGCAGTAGCAAAACAAACACAGTAGTAACAAAAGCAGTAAATAGTGGGATTCGAGTGCGGTAGGCATAGGGATGGATGGACGGGCGTTGCATGGACAAGACAATTCACATAGCAATCAGAACATAGGGCAATTGCAGATAAATAAGATAAAGCACCCAAGTACTAGACAATCCTAGGCATGTGTTCCATATATAGTCATACGTGCTAGCAATGAGAACTTGCACAACATCTTTTGTCCTGCCAGCCCGTTTGTAGCGGGGCCTCTAGGGAACTACTGGCAATTAAGGTGCTCCTTTTAATAGAGCACATGAGCAAAGCATTAACACTCCGTGAACACACATGATCCTCACATCAAAGCCTTTCCCTTCCGGTTATCCCGATTTCTGTCACTTCGGGGCCATAGGTTCCGGACAACAACGTGTGTATACAACTTGTAGATAAGACCACGAACAATACTATCATAATGAATCAATAACATGTTCAGATCTGAAATCATGGCACTCGGGCCCTAGTGACAATCATTAAGCACAACAAGTCGCAAAAAAGTCATAAAGCACTAATAAAAGATACTAGGCACCATGCCCTAACAATCTGATGCCATTACATAAACGATCTCATCCAATCCCTACCATCCCCATAGCCTACAGCGGGGGATTACTCACTCATAGATGGGGGAAACATGGATGGTCGATGGAGAAGCGATGGTGATGATGATGGCGATGATCTCCTCGAATTCCCCGTCCCCGCAGGGTGCCAGAACGGAGTTTCTGGTGCTGTTTCATGGAATCTGGTGGTGGCGGCGGAGCGGAACTCCTTCTGGAAAAATGTCAAACCCCCCGAAGTTTTTAGGTCAGAAGGCTCCTTATAGGCGAAGAGAGAGGTCGAGGGGGTGCCTGGGGGGGCCCACACCACCCCCTAGCGCGGCCTGGCCTGGCCCGCGCCACCAGGTGGTGTGGCCACCGCAGGGCTCTTCTCTGTCTCGTATTCTGGCTCCTAGAGTCTTCGGGTGAAATAGGATTTTTGGCATATTTTCCGGGATTTTTCCTGATAGTTGATTTTCTGCACAAAAAGTAGACATCAAGGCAATTCTACTGAAAACAGCGTCAGTCCGCATTAGTTGCATCCAAATCACACAAGTTTAGAGGAGAAACAATAGCAAAAGTGTTCGGGAAAGTAGATACGTTTTGGACGTATCAACTCCCCCCAAGCTTAGCTTATTTCTTGTCCTCAAGTAATTCAGTTGAAAACTGAGTGCGATAAAAGAACTTTCACGAACACATTTGCTTCATATGATGTAAATATTCTCAGCAATGTGATCAACTACTTAGACAATTCATAATAAAGAGTATGCAACCAAGTCTACTTAATAGTCATTGCAAGCTATGAAGATATTCCAACTCAAGAATAATAAGTAGCATGAGGCAAAAACATAAGCAACATTACCATGCTCATAAAAAGGTATGATAGAGTGGTATCTCGCTTGCCTTTGATTATGAATGCCAAGGCACCTCTGAAGTTCAAGTGATGACTAGAAGTAAAGATATCAAGGATGCAAGCATCAAAGTCATAACAAAAATAATCAAGTAATGGAACAAACACAAAGAATGACAACCATGCTCTCAAGAAGGTGCTCAAATAATATGTGGAGACTCAACAAGTAGAAGAAAAGGTTTTGAATAACTTGAAAGGCTTCCAAATGCTGAAAGTATGGTACTCGTTAGCTTTGAGCTCTCATTTCCCCTATCATAAGCATCTTTAATGTGGTTAAGGTGAAAGTGACACAACTAAGAGGATATGCTTGACAAGTTATAAATCGAAGTCTCATGCCCCTTACTTACGAAGACCGATCCTCATGCTACTCAACTTCCGTCACAAGCAAGCTCTTGTCATTGTAAGTATATACGTACCATAGAGAACCGCTAACGGGAGCTATCCCATAATCAAAATACAAGGCAAGTAGACAATGAGCATCTCAGCGATCTTTTTATTTACTATGTGCATAGATTTTTATTGAGGATGCTTGATGTCTACGCACTTCTATTCTTGTAGACAGTTGTTGGGCCTCCAAGTGCAGAGGTTTGTAGAACAGCAGCAAGTTTTCCCTTAAGTGGATCACCCAAGGTTTATCGAACTCAGGGAGGAAGTGGTCAAAGGTATTCCCTCTCAAGCAACCCTGCAATCAAGATACAAGAAGTCTCTTGTGTCCCCAACTCACCCAATACACTTGTCAGGTGCATAGGTGCACTAGTTCGGCAAAGAGATAGTGAAACACAAGTGGTATGGATAATTATAAGTGGTAACAGTGATAGAGAATAGCTTGGTGGCGTGGAAGAGACTGAAAGCAAACTGAAATAAAGAAGGAAGCAAGCAAACATGTAACAGATCTAGTAGCAAACGGTGTTTCAATGCTTAGAAACAAGGCCTAGGGATCATACTTTCACTAGTGAACACTATCATATAAATATATCATCTTCATGATACTACTCTTAACTACTCTCCGGTTGAACACTCTAATCGTTGGTAGGGCTATAACAGCACACCTCAAAGTAAGCCTTTCCCATCTAGAAAACCCCACACTCTCACCTTGAGTACTAGATGAGTCCAACAAACACCACAATTTCATAGAAACATCCAACTCCAAATATAACTCATAACAAGTATTTGTAATCTCTAGCCTAAGTGCCACCATGGTGAGCACGCTGTCACTTTCACACACATGGGGAGAGCAGAGATCTATTAAAGCACTTGAGTAGCAAGGTAGATCTATAGATTACAAGCTCATGATCTCAACACGATCATGCATAGAGAGAGAGATGAACACATAGCTACCAGTAGAACCCTCAACCTCGAGAGAGAACTACTCCCTCCTCATCATGGGAATCAGCAACGGTGATGGAGATGGCGGTGGAGATCGATGGAGATGGCTCCGGGGGCACTTCCTCGTCCCAGCAGGGTGCCGGAACAGAGACTTTTTGTCCCCCGAATCTCCCTGCGGTGGCGGCGGTGCAGCGGAACTTTTCGTGGATTTATGATTGACGATCTAGGTTTTTGGTGTCGGGAGGCTTCTTATAGGCTAGAGGGCAAGGTCGGTGGAGTGCCAGGGGGCCCACACCACCTGGTGCCGCGGGTAGGGCTAGCCCACGCCTGGGGGTGTGGCCAGGCCCTGGCCCTCCTCCTTCTCGTATTCTGGCTCCGTGAGTCTTCTGGAAAAATAGGAACTTTGGCTTTTGTCCCGTCCAATTCTGAGAATATTCATTTTCTGACTTTCCTGGAACCAAAAACAACAGAAAACAGGCAACTGGCACCGTGGCATCTTGTTAATAGGTTAGTCCAAGAAATCATATGAAAAGTACTCCAAAGTTGGAACAAAACACAAGAAACTAGATGAAACCAAGCATGGAGCATAAAAAATTATAGATACATTTGCAATGTATCAACATCCCCAAGCTTAACTCATGCTCGTCCTCGAGTAGGTAAATGATAGAAAGAAAGAATTTTTGAGGTTACATGCACCATCAAAGACTTGATCAAAGTATTTGCAAAACTCAAAGCTGGGATCATAATACTTCAATCATAACATGAAAGACAAAGTTCTAGCAATAGGCAAAGAAACTATGATGCAACATAAAAAGGTACAAACAAAAGATTCATGAATAACATGCCTTTCAAGACGTTTGTTTGTTTCACATAAAGAAAACATAGCATAATAGTATTCAGCTTGTCCCTCAATAGAGTAGAAAATATAAATGCATAGGACACCTTCAAAGTTCATAAGAGTGACTAGATACAATATTTTAAAACAAGAAATATCAAGTCATGCATCAATCAACTAGTATTGGGACAATGCACATAGAACTAAGAATGGCCACTATGCTCTCAAAGTAGGTGCATAAAGATAGAAGGTGGAGACTCAATAAATTGGTGGAAGAAAAGCCTTTTGTAAAAGGAAGTAGGGATTCAAGTCTCATAAAGAGCTTCCAAAAATTATGGTACTTATAGCTTTCAGCTCTCATTGCCCCTATCATAAGCATCTTGAAGGTGATTAAGGTTAAAGTGACACAACTAGGAGGATATGCTTGACAAGTTATAAACCAAAATCTCATGCCCCTTACTTACGAAGACCGATCCTCATGCTACTCAACTTTAGTCATGAGTAAGCTCTTGTCATTGTAAGTATATGTGTATCATTAAGAACCGCCAACGGGGTACCCCTTGCACATGATACGGGAGCTTTCCCATAATCAAAATGACAAGGCAAGCAGACAATGAGCATCTTAGCGATCTTTTTATTTGCTATTTGCATAGGTTTTTATTGAGGATGCTTCATAGAGTGCTCATTATGGTGATGCTGCAAGTTTCCACCATGATTAGGCATGGCTTAGGCTAGCGGCCCAGGCGTTTCTCTAACACACATACAAACTCCATGATCTTACAAGTTCCACTTTTATTTCACACCGCCGGGATCCGTAAGCAAAAGAACATGATATCAACGGGGTACAAAGTACAAGTACAATGTTGAAAGCGTTCCCCGTGAAACATGGTTCTGCTAATTTCAACTTATAAAGCGCAAGCATATACACAACAAAGAAGGACCCAATGGTTCAAGTTTATTAGAGGCAAAAAGTAAAGTGTGCCATCAAGTTCGTGAGAGCTTTAATCACTAGTTTTCTCATAACAAGTTAAAGGTAGACAAAAGCATGAATATACTTGGATTAGCATAAGCTAGTAGGTAGGTATGGTGGAATCTTTGGAATAACTTGGTTTAGGGAGTTGGATGCATGAGCGGAACTCATACTTTGTTGTGGAGGCTAGCAAAATGCTGGGAGCAACAAACTAAGAGAGCAATAATGGCCATAATCATGCAGAGCGACAAAACATCATTGATCAAAGCATAAAGTGATACTACAAGTTGAAAACTAAAGGATCATAAAGGCTATGGTGACTTGAGATAGTCATAACATGGTGTGAGCATGCGCCAAGTCAACCCTAATAAAGCATCAAAGGAGAATACCACTATACTATTCTTTAATATGCTAAAACAACGCATGATTCATCCAAGGCACATTAAGCAATCTCAATTGTTTATAACAACTCATGCTACAGCAAATAATACTAAGCATAAAGCCAAAACAATATCAAGCATGGCATGACAAAGAATAAGCCACAGTCAAAAACAAGCTCTTTTTACCACATAAGCATGAACTTTCCTGCTCTTTTCCATACCAAACCAAACTATTTGCAAACCAATGAATGAAAGAGGGGGTCCAACCAATTTATTCAGAAAACTAAGAAAACCAAAGCAAACGAAAAACCAAAAAGAAAACGAAAAAGAAGACGCTCCAAGAAAAACACAACTATGCATGAAACAATAAAAATGAAGCGTTTGGAAGAAACCTGGGATTTTTATTGATGAAGAAGGGGATGCCTTGGGCATCCCCAAGCTTTGACGCTTGTACTTCTTGGATATTTATTGGGGTGACATGCGTGGCATCCCAAGCTTGAGATTTAGTCCATCCTTCATCTCATTACTCATTCCTTCCATACACCTGAAATTTTTCCTTCATACAAAACTTCACACAATCTCATTAGCAACATTAGTGCACTTAAGATAAATAAGTCTTAAGGTTCAGTTCTAACACCAAATAAACTTCCATTAAAACACCAGCTACTGTATCACTTCCCTCAAAAAGCTAAATTCCCCAAAAGAACTCAAAAAGGAACCAACAAGAAGCAAATGCAGAAAATGACAGAAATCTGTCAAAACAGACCAGCAGGTAAAGACGAATTTTGTCGAAGACCTTATGTTACTCAAATCAAAAAGTGTTGAACTAAAGAAAGTTAGATAACAACTTGGGGAATAAGCACGTACAATTAAAGTTCAATCCGACATACAGAGCTCTCTCATGAATGTTTACGGTGAAGCACAGAAATCTGTTTCGGGACAACAACTTTCCCAATCATTACTTCACTCTCATTAGAGGTTACTCTTAGCACATAAAGCAAATAAAAAGGATAAGGAGAGGTTATTACAGAGGTAATAACTTCCAAGCCTCAACTAAAACTTTTGGGTTATCTCCCAATAAGTAATTTTCTTTAACGCCTTTAAGTTAGGCATGATAGTATGAGAAGATGCTCACATAAGAAATATGAATTGAAGTAAAAAAGAGCATCTAGAAGAAAATTCAAAGCACATTTAAGTCTAACCCACTTCCTATGCATAGGAATCTTGTAAAGAAACAAGTCATGAAAGCACAAAGCAACAAGCAAAGGAAAGCAAAACAAGTGCAACTTCAAGACTTTCAACATAAAGAGGGGAAACTTAATATTGTTGAGATACATAAAACCATGTTTCCCTCTCTCATAATAACTTTCAGTAGCATCATGAATAAAATTAACAATATAACTATCACATAAAACATTCTTATCATGAGCCACATCCATAAAAAAATTAATACTCTCCACATAAGCATAGTCATTCTTATTAATTGTAGTGGGAGCAAATTCAATAAAATAGCTATCATTATTATTGTCATCACCATAATCATCAAATATAGGAGGCATATTGTAATCATAATTAACTTTCTCCTCAATAGTAGGTGGACTGAAATATCATATTCATCATTGTAATCATCATGTATTGGAGGTTTGGTATCATCATAAGCAATAGAATATCTATCTTCCAAAGTTGGGGGACTAAAAAGATAATTTTCAGAAAAACTAGCTTCCCCAAGCTTAGACTTTTCCATAGCATTAGCAATAATGGTGTCCAAAGAATTCATACTAACAACATTGCTATTAGCATGAAAATAAAGTTCCATAGGTTTTTTAATTTTCTCTTCAAACATTTCATGTCCTAATTCAAGATAAATACTATAAAGCTCTCTAATTTTGTTGTTGTTTTCCATTAAGCCTAACTAGTGAAAACAAGAAACAAAAATACAGAATTGCAGAATCTAAAGGAAATAACTTCGAGCACTCACACCGGAGGATGTGAGTACCTTTTACCTTACCTCCCCGGCAACGGCGCCAGAAAATAGCTTGATGTCTATGCACTTCTATTCTTGTAGACAGTTGTTGGGGCTCCAAGTGCAGAGGTTTGTAGAACAGTAGCAAGTTTTCCCTTAAGTGGATCACCCAAGGTTTATCGAACTCAGGGAGGAAGTGGTCAAAGGTATTCCCTCTCAAGCAACCCTGCAATCTAGATACAAAAAGTCTCTTGTATCCCCAACACACCCAATACACTTGTCAGGTGTATAGGTGCACTAGTTCGGCAAAGAGATAGTGAAACACAAGTGGTATGGATAGTTATAAGTGGTAACAGTGATAGAGAATAGCTTGGTGGCGTGGAGACTAAAAGCAAACTGAAATATAGAAGGAAGCAAGCAAACATGTAACAGATCTAGTAGCAAACGGTGTTTCAATGCTTAGAAACAAGGCCTAGGGATCATACTTTCACTAGTGAACACTCTCATATAAATATATCATCTTCATGATACTACTCTTAACTACACTCCGGTTGAACACTCTAATCGTTGGTAGGGCTATAACAGCACACCTCAAAGTAAGCCTTTCCCATCTAGAAAACCCCACACTGTCACCTTGAGTACTAGATGAGTCCAACAAACACCACAATTTCATAGAAACATCCAACTCCAAATATAACTCATAACAAGTATTTGTAATCTCTAGCCTAAGTGCCACCATGGTGAGCACGCTGTCACTTTCACACACATGGGGAGAGCAGAGATCTATTAAAGCACTTGAGTAGCAAGGTAGATCTATAGATTACAAGCTCATGATCTCAACAAGATCATGCATAGAGAGAGATGAACACATAGCTACCGGTAGAACCCTCAGCCTCGAGAGAGAACTACTCCCTCCTCATCATGGGAATCAGCAACGGTGATGGAGATGGCGGTGGAGATCGATGGAGATGGCTCCGGGGGCACTTCCCCGTCCCAGCAGGGTGCCAGAACAGAGACTTTTTGTCCCCCGAATCTCCCTGCGGTGGCGGCAGCGCAGCGGAACTTTTCGTGGATTTCTGATTGACGATATAGGTTTTTGGTGTCGGGAGGCTTCTTATAGGCCAGAGGGCAAGGTCGGTGGAGTGCCAGGGGGCCCACACCACCTGGTGGCGCGGGTAGGGCTAGCCCGCGCCTAGGGGGTGTGGCCAGGCCCTGGCCCTCCTCCGTCTTGTATTCTGGCTCCGTGAGTCTACTGGAAAATAGGAACTTTGGCTTTTGTCCCGTCCAATTATGAGAATATTCATTTTCTGACTTTCCTGGAACCAAAAACAACAGAAAACAGGCAACTGGCACTGTGGCATCTTGTTAATAGGTTAGTCCAAGAAATCATATGAAAAGTACTCCAAAGGTTGAACAAAACACAAGAAAGTAGATAAAACCAAGCATGGAGCATAAAATTTTTTAGATACATTTGCAATGTATCAATGCTTCATAGAATGCTCATTATGGTTATGCTGCAAGTTTCCACCATGATTAGGCATGGCTTAGGCTAGCGTCCCAAGCGTTTCTCTAATATACATACAAACTCCATGATATTACAAGTTCCACTTTTATTTTACACCGCCGGGATCCATTAGAAAAAGAACATGATATCAACTAGGTACAAAGTACCTATGAAGTGTTGAAAGCGGTCCCCATGATACATGGTTCTGCTAACTTCAACTCATAAAGCGTAGGCATATGCACAACAAAGAAGGACGCAATGGTTCAGGTTTATTAAGTGCAAGAAAATAAAGTGTGCCATCAAGTTTGTGAGAGCTTTACTAACTAACTTTCTCATAACAAGCAAACATTTTATTCGAAAGAAAACAAGGCATATTGAATATGCATGGAGGTAGCAAATGATGCTAATGGGTAGGTATGGTGGACACTTTCGAAATATTTGGTTTAGGGAGTTGAAAACTTGAGTAAAACATACTCAGTGGAAGTGAAGGCTAGCAAAAGTAAGGGAGCGACAAACGAGAGAGCGATAGCTGTCATTAACAAAACAGGACTACTCATGACATGAAAGTGATTCAAGATCCTCGAGGCAAAATAATTCATCGAGGCTTAACTGGTTATTATAGTCGTGTGCATGCGTGGGCATGGGCCAAGTCAATTCAAATGAAACATTCAGAGGAGGATACCACGGTGTCATACCAATTTATGAATAGAGTAATGCAAGCAAACATTCAAGAGACATGCTAAAAACTATTAGCGAGCTGGAGCTAATCATAAGAAAGCAAGAACTATTAAGCATCCAAAGAAAACATACACTCTTCATGAACGGACTAAGAAAGCTCACAATGATGAGTATATGTACAAAAATGAAGACAAATAGAGTTCGTTACCAGCCTCTTACCACGCCTGAAGTTTTCATTAATCCTCATAATTGCTCTTCACTTGTCTGGCTTGAATAATAATATGAAACCAATAATCCACTGAGAACTGCCGAACCCTGTAGCCAACTCACAAAAACCAAAGAAGAACGACAAATATTTTTCGTGTTTTCGATTTTTAAATAAGAACCAAAAGAGAAAAACAAGCAAAGCAAAATCTTTTTGGGTTTTTCGAAAAGTTCAAACAAAGCAAAAAGGGAAAAACAAACCAAGGCAAAAAGAAGAAGGAAACCAAAGAGAAACAACAGAAATATTTTTGGTCTTTTTGTGTTTTTAGAAAGGAAAAGCAAAGAAGAACGAAAACTAAAAAGAGAACGAAAACATGAATATACAAAGTACCGACGCAACATGATATGGACATGAGTGCGGTGTCAGCGTACCTCCCCCCAAGCTTAGGCTTTTGGCCTAAGTGGGAATCAATCCCAAGCCGGCCAGGATGAAGTGTCACCATGGTATGACGAGGAGGTACCCTCGTCCTGGGTCGAGCTCGAGTACGTCCCTCCGTAGTGCACAGAGTAATCGTAGGAGGGCACATCCTCCTGGTGCTGCTCGTGGAAGCCCAGCAAGCGAAGCTGCTCGTCCACCTCCTCCTTGGAGCGTGACCACGGTCTCCTGTCAACACTAAACAAAGCAGGCTGTGGCAAAAGGATCTCCCTTTCACCCCGTCAGTGAAAAGCATCCTATATACTAGATTGTTCAAATCAGAGGTAGCAGTGACAAAGTGATGAGTTTTCATGGCAACAAGGTCGAGCCTCTGTGGTGCTAGCATAGCATCATCGGGATCCACTGAAAGACCTAATGCATTGACTACACGCGAGGCAATGATGCCCCCATAGATAGGCCCCCTAGCAGCTAGGCGGCGAGCAATAAGCGAGCCAAGATTGTACTGGGTATCATTGTTAAGCGCAGCAGCAAGGAATGCTAAATGATAGTTGGAGATATTACTAGTGTTCTCCCTACCCAACACACTAGTAGCAAGATAATATGCAAAGTATTATCAGCGGGTCGCCCTTGAATTTCTTATCTTTCCGCGCTGCGCCACACGGTCATCATCATTGATCACCCCTCGGTATAGCTCCAACAAATCAGCGGGTCGCCCTTGAATTTTCTTCATGGTCCCTGTCATACGCACACCTACAATACTGCAAAATCTCTCCAAAGGCATGGTGAAGGGCATATCATAGATTTTAAAAGAGACAGTAGATTGATAGGGTGTGTTAGTAAATGAGAAGCTCTCAACAAAAGTTTTGGTGAGCATAGCGTATTGTGCACTCTCATCTTGCATATAAGAGGTCAAACCAACCCTCTCAATCAGTAGCAAGAAATCATCAAGAATACCTGCAGCTTGCAAGAAAGTAAAACAAGGAAAAGAAGATGGGTGAGCGTCTCCATCATCCCTTTCACTGCCAATGCTTGTTGCAATGAGGTCTTCATTGTATGATGACCTAGCTTGAGAGGCTGTTCTTGAGGGCCTCGACCTTCTGGGTGCATCACTCTCAAATATCTCTCCAAAAGTACGGTTGTTCATGCTTGGTAATCTGAAATTTAAACACCTATTAAACAAGTGATTGCAAAGTATATATAATGAAGTATTCTACTCATAGGGACTTGCAAGAGGCCCAAACATGCATCAAAACTATATCTCTAAGCATCAAACAAGCTTACAAGCCCTCATAACCAGTCACCTACAGCAGCAAAATACTCGACATATAATCCACTAAACACAAATCTACTTGGACAAGGGGAGGAGTCACATACCAAGGAACAATTGCTCCAAATTTCAGCAAGAAAGATGGGTTGAGCAAGGAGATCGAAGAAATCAAGAGCAAGCATAGAAAGAACGCGATTTTGAGCTATGAACTGGAGCTTACTCGGGAGAGAGAAGAAAGTGGCAGGGGAGAGAATTAGTGGAGGGCCAGGGGTGGCCCACACCAGGGCATGGCGCCACCCAGGGCTGGCCGCGCCACCACATGGTGTGCCTGCCTAGTGCCCCCCTTGGTACCTACCGGGTACTCCTCTGCCCCTTTTTCCATGTAAAAATTGAATATGAATTTTCTAGAATTTTTCGAGACACTTTATTTTTGGGCAATTTTCAGAAATAGAAGAATGATTTTTCTGTCAGACAGATTTTTTTTTCTTTTTGAAACATGATGCAAGGACAAAACAAGGCTAGAACTACAAAAGTTCTAACATGCAAGCAACTAACAACACAAAGAAAACTAAACGAAAGCAAAAACTAGAATGCAAAGGATAGAAATAAACGGAGATAATCATACTGAAAACATTGTTTTGTTCAATGAAATCCTTTTGTTAGCAAGGTTGATCAAGTATTGCTACCAAAACAATTGCATATGAGACAAAACTTTTTACTCTACTAATGATTATGTTACCTCAACCTTGATAGCACTGGTCCCAATCATAATAGTTTCAAATATTTCTCTTGGTATGGGACAATATATTTCTCCAACTTGAATGCCTTCAACATGTTCAATTGAATTCAAGCCATAAGTCCTTTCAATCTTCTTGGGGAAATAGATAGTATGTTCCTTGTCATTAACATTGAAGGTCACCTTTCCTTGATTACAATTAATAACAACTCCTGCAGTATTAAGAAAAGGTCTCCCAAGAATAATAGACATATTATCATCTTCAGGCATTTCAAGCACAACAAAATCAGTTAATATCAAGCAATTGTGATCCACTTGAACAGGTACATCCTCACATATACAATCATTTTAACATCATTAGAGGTTCTTTCCACAATATCTTTCAACTTAACAATAGCTCTAGTGTTTTCCATTAGATGATTTTGCACCCTTTTATTAAAATTATCTTGCTTAACAATAAAGATATCAAATTCTTCTAAGCATTGATCAGGAGGTTTAGAGTAAGGTATATCACCTTCATCAAAGTGTTGGAGAGAGTGTACCTCGATAGTGGATGAGTAGGGAATAGGCTTACATAATTCTTCTATAGGAGGTAAATTCTTGACATCTGCAGCTTTAATTCCCTTCTCCTTAAGACATTTCTTAGCTTCCTTCATCACTTCATCATTTAATTCAATAACTCCCCTCTTATTTGATGTGGGAATAGGCACCGGAATAGTTGGTTCAGGTACAACTACTTCAGGTATAGCTTGTTCAGGAGGAGTCCAATCTTCATAGTTCTTACTTATTTTAGCTATTAATTCCTCAGCTTCCTTAGGAGTCCTATTCCTGAAAACACAATTAGCACAACTATCTAGGTATGTCCTAGATTCTTCAGTTAGTCCATTATAAAATATATCAAGAAGCTCATTCTTAGGTAAAGGACTTCCAGCCTGTGCATGAATCAAAGCACAAAACCTTGCCCAAGATTCGGGCAATACCTCTTTTTCTCCCTGTTTAAAATCAAAAAGTTCCTGCAAAATAGCATGTCTAGCACTGGGAGGAAAATATTTCTGCAGGAAAGTACTAATCAAGCACTCAGGGCTACAAATAGATCCAGGAGGTAAATTACTAAACCACGTTTTAGCTTCTCCTTTCAGTGAAAAAGGAAAAATCTTAGCAACAAAATAAGTACGCATCTTAATATCATCAGAAAACAAGCCACTCATAGTAGAAAGTTCATTCATATGTGCTACCACACTTTCATTCTTAGTCCCACAAAAAGGTTCTTTCTCGACAATAGCTATGTAAGATAGATCGAGAGAGAAATCATAATCTTCATCTATAATGTTTATGGGAGAAGCAGCAAACTTAGCATCAAGAGATAATTTGGGTCTAATAGTATGCCTCTCAAGGAGACTCTTAGCAGAGCTCCTATCATGGGTGTTCTTACATTCTTCAATAAACTCATCGGTCATCTCAACATAATCTTCTTCAGTATCATAACTCTCACTAGACTCAGGTGAGCTAACAGGTGTGGTAGTGTCTTCATTAGGAGTTTTGGTATTTCCAGCTATAGTTCTAGCAATCGTAGCATCTAGGAAAGGACCTAATGAACCAATCTTATAAAGCACAGTAGAAGCAGCATCATAAGTATCAGAAGTTCCAGATTCAGCAGTAGTAGCAGTGTGTGTAGCATGTGTATGTGGTGGTGTAAGGAACTTACTCAAAACAGACGGTGAATCAAGAGCGGTAGAGATGTTCAGAATCGTACCTCTTCTTGTAGTGGATGGTAAAATAGGAACCTTGCCATCATGAGACTTACCCATGATGGATGGATAGCAGCTAACAATAGAGAATCCAAATGAACTTGATAAATAAAGCTATGCTCCCCAGCAACGGCGCCAGAAAATAGTCTTGATGACCCACAAGTATAGGGGGTGTATCGCAGTATTTTCGAGGAAAGTGAAACCCAATTTATTGATTCGACACAAGGGGAGCCAAAGAATATTTATAAGCCTTAACAACTGAGTTGTCAATTCAGCTGCACCTGGAAACAATCTTGCTCGCAACAGTTTATCAGTAGCAACAGTTTTGTACTAGGAATAGTAAAGTAACAACAGTAGCAAAACAAAGACAGTGGTAACAAAAGAAGTAAACAGTGGGATTCGAGTGCGGTAGGCATAGGGATGGATGGACGGGCGTTGCATGGACAAGACAATTCACATAGCAATCAGAACATAGGGCAATTGCAGATAAATAAGATAAAGCACCCAAGTACTAGACAATCCTAGGCATGTGTTCCATATATAGTCATACGTGCTCGCAATGAGAACTTGCACAACATCTTTTGTCCTGCCAGCCCGTTTGCAGCGGGGCCTCTAGGGAACTACTGGCAATTAAAGTGCTCCTTTTAATAGAGCACCGGAGCAAAGCATTAACTCTCCTTGAACACACGTGATCCTCACATCAAAGCCTTTCCCTTCCGGTTATCCCGATTTCTGTCACTTCGGGGCCATAGGTTCCGGACGACAACGTGTGTATACAACTTGTAGATAAGACCACGAACAATACTATCATAATGAATCAATAACATGTTCAGATCTGAAATCATGGCACTCGGGCCCTAGTGACAAGCATTAAGCACAACAAGTCGCAACAAAGTCATAAAGCACTAATAAAAGATACTAGGCACCATGCCCTAACAATCTGATGCCATTACATGAACGATCTCATCCAATCCCTACCATCCCCATATCCTACAGCGGGGGATTACTCACTCATAGATGGGGGAAACATGGATGGTCGATGGAGAAGCGATGGTGATGATGATGGCGATGATCTCCTCCAATTCCCCGTCCCGGCAGGGTGCCGGAACGGAGTTTCTGGTGCTGTTTCATGGAATCTGGTGGTGGCGGCTGAGCGGAACTCCTTCTGGAAAAACGTCGACCCCCCCGAAGTTTTTAGGTCAGAAGGCTCCTTATAGGCGAAGAGAGAGGCCGAGGGGGTGCCTGGGGGGCCCACACCACCCCCTGGCGTGGCCTGGCCTAGCCCGCGCCACCAGGTGGTGTGGCCACCCCAGGGCTCTTCTCCGTCTTGTATTCTAGCTCCTGGAGTCTTCAGGTGAAATAGGATTTTTGGCATATTTTCCAGGATTTTTCCTGATAGTTGATTTTCTGCACAAAAAGTAGACAGCAAGGCAATTCTGCTGAAAACAGTGTCAGTCCGCATTAGTTGCATCCAAATCACACAAGTTTAGAGGAGAAACAATAGCAAAAGTGTTCGGGAAAGTAGATACGTTTTGGACGTATCATACGCGGGACGTGTGCTCCTGCGTGACCTCGTCGCCTCCGTCGTGTTCGTCCAGGCTGCGGCTCACCTTGGACTCACGCTGTTTATGCATATGGGTCTTGCGAGCCACAGGCACTGGGGGAGGAACTTACTCCTCCTCCTCGTCGCTGTCGGAAGAGTTTCCATCGAAGTCTTCCTCTAGTTCCTGGGGAACCTCTTCATCGAGCGGAGGGAGCCAGCCCTCCAACACCTGAAAAAGCTGAGAACCACCACGAGTAAACACTAAACGCAGTGACTGAGAATTGAGGTGCGGAAGCGGCGACTGGGGAGAGAACTTACTGTGGGAGCTTCATTCTTCACGGGATTGTATGGGGCGATCCCGACCGCCACGCTGGTGAACTCCGCATCAGTGATCTTTTTCAGTGCGGCCTTGTAGTCCTCGGCCTCCCATGATTCCTTGCTGGTTTGGGAGGGGCGTGTTTCCTGTTGTATTCATACATCCAGTGCGGCCGAGCCGCCAGCGGAACCAGGCGCCACCCGAGCCAGCAATTGTAGAGGTTGATCAAGATCCACCACTGATCCTTCAACTTCTAGATCTGGTCCATCATTTCTGCGATAGCCATCCGCTGGTCTTCAGGAAGCTTCTTCAGCGCCAACCGGCGAGGCTCTCTCCTCTCGGCGATGAACTCGGGAAGGGCCACCTCGCCGGAGGGAGTGGATTCTTTTACGTAGAACCAGCTCTTCTTCCACTTGTTGGCGGCCTTTTTCGGCAGGAGGAGCTTGACAAAATTGTCCTTCGGCTTTAGTTGGAACGTGATGCTGCCTGCGGCCAACATCAAGCCACCGAACGCCTCGCGCCTGATGCGGCCATGGAAGAGCTCCAACCACAGCGGGAAGTACGGCATGCAGCCGCGATAGCACTCGCAGAAGGCGATGAAGATCGCCAGCTGCTCGATGCTGTGTGGGCCGAGATCTGATAGTTTGATCGCGTAATACACATAGAAGCAGCGGAAGAAGAGCGAGGTGGGGAAGCCTAGACCCCTTTCAAGATGGATGTGGAAGCAGATGAATTCGCCGGGTCGCGGCTTCGGCTCGGTCTCGGAGGCTGGGGGAACCTGCCAGTTCCCCTTGCGAAGGACTCCGGCGTCCTCGAAGGACTTGAGATGGGCTGTGGTGCATTTGGATTTTCCCCATGAGCCTTGGGAGGCGCCATCGGGTAGGATGTGGAATCGCACGGAGCGGAAAAGACGAATCGGAAGGTTGCAGGCAGGGAGATTGAAGACAGGAAGAACGGATAAGGAAGAATGAAGAACGCGGAGAAGATTTGTAGAGCTGAATCATCACTCCCCTTATATGGGAACGCCACGCGCCAAAATCAGGATAGCCGTTACTCACGGTAATTGCGCCGAAGTTACCGTTGGAGATTCCAATGGATAGTTTGGCCAGATTTGACGGTCCAACTCCTCCATTCCACCCGCTACCCCGCCAGTCTTTTTCACTCACTGAAGCGGCGACTTGGCGGTAGTAACATTCATTGGGGTGGTGAAAGGAAACGTGGGGAAATTCTCCTTGGTTCTGATGGAGTCCATCGCCGATTCGACTGGACACCCAAATTGGGCTCGCCTACTCCGAACACCAAAGGGACGCCTGCGCCTGCATCAACGATGGCCTCGGGGACTACTGATGGGGATATGCCAAAGGGGATATGCCCAGCAGGACGTTCTGATTGGGTTGAAGGGCCTGTGAGTGCGCCTGGAGGACGACGGCTGGCGATTGGAGGCCCATGAGCGTAACAGAAGCCCAGTCAGATTAGGTCAAGACTTCCGAATCCTTATCTTGTTCGGTTGTAGCTTGTAAACCCTAGCGAGGTGACTTATATATAAACCTCCCTAGGGTATCCTAGAGACTCACGTTCCATCATACACCCCCCTCAAGCGACTCGTTGCTTAGACGCCGAGCTCGCCAGCCCTGTAACTCGCTCTCCAATAATCTAATCTACTAGGAGTAGGTCTTTACCCTCCGGGGGGGCGAACCTGGGTAAACCCATGTGCATCCGCCCCCATCTCGCACCGCAGATGGCCGCCAACTCTTCCTCACGATACAACCAATCGCTTCCAATGGCAGCAACTGTTGTGGCCATTTCCACGACACCTGTTAGGATTCGTTCGTAAACTCCATATTACAGAGGGTAATTCCTCTGCCCAAGCCCCCGTAGCACGTCGTAGTGGTGCTTTGAGTCTCGGTTTTAGGCCTTGTAGGATTAAACAATTTGCTCTTTCGACTTGTCCGTTAGCCTGTGGATGTGCGACTGACGCAATGTCAAGCCGGATATTTTGCTCATTGCAGAATTCGGCCAATTCTCCCATAGAAAAGTTACTCCCGTTGTCTGTGATAATGCTATGTGGATAACCATACCGGATTATAACATCCTCGACAGATCTTTTGGCTGTTGCTCCATCACAACTAGTGATAGGTTTAGCCTCAATCCATTTGGTGAATTTATCCACCATCACTAAGAGATGAGTAAATCCACTTGGAGCTCATTTAAATGGTCCTACCATATCAAGCCCCCAGACCGCAAAAGGCCATGTTATAGGTATTGTTCGCAGCTGATCAGCCAGAACATGAGCTTGTTTGGCGTACTTTTGGCAGCCTTTGGACGTCTTGACTAATCGTTCGGCATCTGCCTGAGCTATAAGCCAGAAAAATCCGTGTCTAAAAGCTTTTGCCACTAAAGATTTGGCTGCACCATGGTGACCACACTCTCCTTCGTGGATTTCCCTTAAGATTTTCACTCCTTCTTCCGGAGATACGCAGCGTTGAAAAACCCCAGAAACACTCCGCTTAACTATAGTATAGGATTTCGCTCGTCGGATGATCTGCCGGCTCAGAACCTCGTCTTCGGGTAATTTGCCATCTACCAGATAATCAAGGTAGGGTTGGGTCCATCTGGGAACTACAGCTAGGACTGCTATTAGGGGTGAGTCGGATTTGGTCGGATATTCCTCATCTACTCCCTTTATTGAGGGAAATTTGAGATGCTTTAGACAAGTGCCATCCGGGACCTCTTTCCGCGCAGAGCCTATCCGAGATAGTGCATCTGCTTCCTCATTTTCTACTCGAGGGATGTGTTGAACCTCAAACCCTTCGAACGATTTAGATAGATCATCTACGACAGCTTTATCTGCTGCCATGTGTTTATTTGCATTACAAATATCCGACACTTGTTGAGCAACAAGCTCCGAATCTCCGTAACATATCAAACATCGGATGCCAATATCCTTAGCAATCCGGATTCCATGCAGCAGTGCTTCATCCTCGGCAATATTATTTGTTGTTGTGAAGTGGATCTGCAACACGATTAGAAGTTTATCTCCTTGGGGTGATTTGAGCACCACGCCAGCCTCCGAGCCCCCTCGAGGCTTAAACCCATCAAAGTAGAGGGTCCAATATTCCGACTCAGGGAGGGTCATATTCTCCTTCGTCTCTGTCCAATCAGCGACAAAGTCGGCAAGGATTTGGGATTTGATTCCTGTCCGGGGTTTATACTCAATATCGAAAGCTGAAAGCTCTATGCCCCATTTGGCGACGTGTCCTGTGGCGTCACTGTTGTTGATTATATCTCTCATGGGAGCAATGCTCACCACGGTAATTGGATGCTCCTGAAAATAGTGTCGTAACTTACGAGATGCTAGAAAAACACAATAAGACAACTTTTGATAGTGCGGATAGCGTTGTTTTGATTCTGTCAGGACCTCGCTGACAAAGTAGGTCGGACGCTGCACTAGGTGCTCCTGATTTTCCTCCGGTTTCTCCACCACCATGACGATACTAACAACCTTATTTGTCGCAGCAAGATAGAGCAACATCGGTTCCTGAGGTTCCGGCGCTACAAGGATAGGAGCAGATGAGAGTAATTTCTTCAGGTCTTGTAGTGCAGCTTCAGCTTCGTCAGTCCAAACAAAATCCATGGTCTTTTTCAGGAGTTTGTATAATGGTGCGGCTCTTTCACTAAGCCAGCTTACAAATCGACTGACCGCAGCGATGGAACCAGTTAATCTTTCTACGTCCTTCAGGCGAGTTGGCCTGGAAATGTTGAGTATAGCCTTGATTTTGTCCCGGTTCACCTCTATGCCTCTTTGAGACAAAATGAAACCTAACAATTTTCTGGCTAGTATTCCAAAAAAGCATTTCGTAGGGTTAAGCATGATGTTGTATTTTTGTAGATTGGAAAATGTTTCCTCCAAGTCGGAAATCAGCGTTCCCTTCTTTCTGGACATCACCGCAATATCATCCACGTATGCGTGTACATTGCGTCCGAGTTGGTCGTGGAGGCAACACTGCATCGTGCGCTGGTAGGTAGCTCCTGCGTTCTACAGCCCAAAGGGCATCGTAACAAAACAGAAGGTTCTGAAGGGGGTTATGAATGAAGTTTTGACTTTGTCAGATTCCTTCATCCAGATTTGGTGATAACCAGAATATGCGACTAGAAAACAGAGGAGTTCTGAGTCTGCCGTAGAATCGATAACTTGATCAATTCTAGGTAGAGCAAACGGATCTTTTGGACAAGCCTTATTCAAGGCAATATAATCAACACACATCCTTAAATCAGTGGTGTCCTTTTTAGGGACCATTATAGGATTGGCCGACCACTCAGTGTGGATGACCTCTTCTATCAATCCGGCTAACTCGAGCCGTGCTAGTTCCTTAGCTATTGCCTTACGCTTTTCATCGCTGAAATGTTGTAAGGACTTTTTGACGGGTTTAGCGTTCGGGTTTACATTTTAAAGAGTGCTCGGCAAGTTCCCTAGGTACTCCGGTCATGTCAGATGGCTGCCATGGGAAGATATCTTGATTTGCTTGGAGGAACTTGACGAGCACGCTTTCCTATGCGCTACCTAGGCCTACACCTATCTGGGTCACCTTGGAGGGGTCATCATCCTTCAACATCGTCTTCTTAATCTCTTCTGATGCCTTGAACTCCAGATTTGGCTTTGTCACCTCCTTCTTTGTTGCGGGCATCTCGGACGGATCTATGCTCTTCTTGATCTCCTAGTACTCCTGGGCGTGCAGCACGGCTTCGGCAAAGGCGGCATTTCCGTCCTCGCACTCTCGTGCTTTCTTCGGGTCTCCCCTGATGGTGATCACGCCGTTGGGACCTGGAATTTTCATCATATTGTAAATGTAACACGGACGAGCCATAAAAGCCAAGTAAGCGGGACGTCCGAATATAGCGTGGTACGCGCTCTTGAACGGGACCACTTCGAAAGAAAGTGCCTTCGTCCGATAGTTCTTTGGAGTTCCAAAGGTAACATCCAAAGTGATTTCTCCCAGGGAATTAGCTTGTCTTCTTGGGACAACTCCGTGAAAGATCACAGAGCTATGATTCAGCTGGGTCTCCGAGATCTTCATCCGACATAGCATTTCGACATAGAGAATATTGATAATGCTACCATGGTCCATGAGGGTCTTGGAGAAACCATATCCGTCAATAAGTGGATTGACGATTAAGGTGTATTTTCCTCGCCTGTGCAACTTAGGCGGATGATCCGCACGCTCAAATGTGATTGCCACTTTTGACCAGTCCAAGAATTGGGGGACAGCCGGAACTGTTGCATTGAGCTCATGTAGAACTGCTTTCTTGACCTTTGCTGGTTGAGATCCGAGGAAGGTGACATAAGTGTCTTTCTTGGTCAGAATTTTTTTTCTTCCCTTCCGGCTTGGGATTTGAAGCGTGAGATTCCTCCATTACGGAATCTTCCTTGGTCTCCTTATCTTTTTTGGGATTCTTCTTTCCCTTCTTCCGCTTAGCTTTGTAGCCCGCGGTGTCATCTCTTTTGATGTCGTCATTAAAATGACATTCGGCGTTGGTGTGGGACGAGCCCCCATTGGCGTCTAAGTGATGCACACATGGGTTATTGGCAATGTCGGCCCAAGAGTAGGTTTTGCCTAGTTGCTGGTCTCCTCTACTTTGGACCCTTGAAGTCCCATGGCCATGCCCGCGGCCTCCGTCGCGTCCTCCTCGTCCTCCATACCCGAAAGTAGCTGTGACCACTGCCGTTTCCGCGTTGGGTTTCTCTTCCGAGGTATTTTTGCGCTTCTGAGCTTGTTGGTTTGGTTGTTTTGCCGACTGAGGCACGACTAGGGCATTGAGCAATCCCTCTACATCGTCGTTAGCATTTGCATACTTGCTCGTTGTTTCTATCATTTCTCCCAAATCAGTGACTTTGTCACACTTCAAGCGATGACGCAGTAGACCAATTGGGAAACCTGCAATGAAAGCTTAAATCGTAGTTTGATCATTTACTCCTTCACAAGAGTTCTTGGTGTCGATCCATCGTCCGAGATAATCCCGGCAAGTTTCTCTGGCCTTCTGGGTGCAACGTTGTAGGTCTCTGACCGTACAGGGCCTCCGATATGTGCCTTCGAAATTCCGAAAGAATGCACTTTGCATGTCATACCAGTTATGGATGGTGTTCTCCGGAAGTTCATTGAGCCATGATCGTGTCGTCTTCCGCAACATAAGTGGGAGATATCGGGTTGCGACCAGGCTGTTTCCGCCTTTGGCGATGCAGCAAGCTTGGAAAAAATCCCGTAGCTAGGTATTTGGCTGAGCAATGCCGTCGTAGGCTTGGATATGTCTTGAGATAGCAAATCCTTCCGGGAATCTTGTAGCTCTGATGCGTGGTCCGAAGCACTTTGGGCCCACGTAGATATCATCGTTTTCGTAGCGCCGCGCCTCTATGTTGGAGTTAATCCTGTGTCTTGTGTCGTTCGGGGAAAGAGATTGTCCCGAATGTCAGCTGTGGCTACGGTGCCTTGGAGCCGGACTTCGGCTTCTGCCACCACCTCCTCCGCCACGTCATTCTCCTTGTCCCCCTTGAGAGCCGTTGTGATGACTACTTGGTGGAGAGGGTGGGGCAGCTGGATTGTTTTCGGCTGTTCGCCGGCCTCAGTCCGGAGCGTCATTATTCTGGTTCTGGGGAGGGTCTTCACTACGACGAGCCCCCTGCCGGCTTGTCCCGGCATGGTTTCCGTTCCTTCGTCCGTTGTTTCCGCCACAATGAGGCTCAGCCGGACGGCTTGTACATCTAGGAGGTGGCATTTTTTGATGATCTTCCTCCCGACGTTTCTCTTTATTGTCTCCCCTTCGATCGTTCGACTCTCTTCGGGGAGGGTTCCTCGGATACAGTGCAACAATAGCATCTTTCTCGGCCGCTGGAGCGACGTTGCTCCAGTCATGCGCAGTCCTGCGATGCTGTCATGACGATCCGGTTCTGGGTAGTTGTCTTCCCGTTGGTCAGAACGGTGATGCTATTCTGGAACACGCTGGGACCTTATATCATTCCAGGCTGAGTCCGTGTGACATTGGTCGGATTTGGAGACCAGTTTTCCACTTACGGATTTCACAGCCATCTGTTGCTCCAGACCCTTGGTGAGTAGCTTGATGCCCAATCGAACCTGTTCCGAGCCTGGGTTATTTGACAGAATATCTTGAGCAGCGACAGTATTCTGTACCGGTGTTGGATACACCAGATCTCCTTTGCCGTCGAGATGAGGCATCCCTAGATCTCCTTCAAAGAGAACCCTGTTTACTTCTGGAAATTTACCGTTACCTGTGTAACATTTCCGTGTCTTCTGATGCAACCGAGACATGTAATCCTTAGTTGCCATGCGTTTCTTTTCCCCCTCGATGCTTTTAGCGTCATCGAGGAGTTGTTGACGATGCGCTTCTAGGGCTTGGGCCCTTTCGTCCAACTCTTCAGCAGTAAGTTCTGCACCTGTAGGGATAGGTGTGGTTAATGCAGCATCGATGAGTTTACGCGCACCTTCAGTGATCACGTGTCCATCCACCGATTCTTCTTTTTTGGCTCGTTTGGGATAAGTGCTCCATCCGACTCTTCCTCATATTCCTCGGCAATCACCTCCTCTGTCAGAGGGTCTTTTGCTAGGGTTTTGTTCTTCTTGTTCTTCTTCTTTGTCTTCTTGGCAGCCCCGGTAGCAAAGACGGCTTTGGGTCCGTTTCCCGGAGTCAAGCTCTGATCGGTACTTTTGGACATCTGGACTTCAGGGTTCTTCCATATCATCCTGCGCTTTGGGAGAGTGTTCCCTGGATCCTTCATCCATGGCTTCTCCTTCCTCTGGAGCTTTGGAGTTATAATCTTCTTCGTATTCCGTGGAGAACTTTCGGAAATCCGCTGACATCATCGACTCATCCGAGGATGCGGTACGTCGGCGTTTGTTCCAATTGCCTCTGGCACAAAGTCGGTGTTGTCTCCAGCATCGGCAGAGCCGGATCCGGATCCCACAGATCTGACGAAGTGCAACGCGTGCTTCCTGAGGTACCTGCGGCTCTCGCAGTCAGCTTTGTCGAAACTTTTGATGGTCTCGAGAATTGCATCTGCGCTTGCATCTTGCATTATCATACATCACAGTGTGTACCTTAGGAAAGGCCTATCTGTCCCGGCGTCATCAGAGCCGAAATCAGTGTTGTTGACATGCTCCTCCTGCATTTCGACTTCTGTGGGTGGGTCGATCTGGGATCCGTTCTCTCCAAGGAGATCCACTCCAGATTCGACTTGGACTGCTAGGTCTTCCTCAGGCTCGGATTTCTCCACTATCTCCGCAACTGGTGCAGGCTAGGTGGGATTAGGGTTTTCTGAGATCTGGAACTCTGCCGCCTCCGCGGACAAAGGGGACCCAAAAGATTCTTCTGCCTCTATTATCACCGCTGGGGTGGGTGGGGCAGGTTCAGCAAAACCGATGTAAACATCGATCTCGCCAAAAGTCATGATTGTGTAGGCAGTCATGGCCTCCCTAGCCGGAATCCAAGTCTCGTCGAGAACGATGAGAGGGACGTCGTTGGCGTAGAGGACACGACCGACGGTGATAGTCTCGCCGATTCTAATTCTTGTAGATTCCGCTCGGAATGCAGATCCGAAGCTCACTTGCCCCACGGTGGGCGCCAACTGTCGTCATATTGATGACAAGTACGCCATGAGGGGGTCCTCTAGGCATGTGGAAGAGAGGGGTGTGAAACATACGGTGTTACGGGACGGTGACCACACAAGTTTACCCAGGTTCGAATCTGCCGGCTTTGGGCGGATCCTACTCCTGCTAGCAATCCTGTAATACGGCAGAGCCGGAATATGGGTTACAAGGGTTTCGCCTGTGCGAGTTGAGATTGTAGGCTATTGAAGTGTTGCCCTAAAGGCTCTCCCTAGGACGGCTTATATAGATATCCGGCCTACGGTTGATAGGAGAGATCTATCCGGCAATGACTAAGAGTCGGTTACAGAGTACATCTTGAACTACAAGTAACACTATGGGCCTAAGTCGGTAAGTCTTCTGGGCCTTCCTATAGCCGGATTGGAGTCCGTCTTTTCTCCCTGACTGGGCTGCCCGTGAAGAAAAGCTCTAACCCGAAGTGGGCCACCCTGGTCAGTGAGGAACTATGAGGATACCCAGAAAGTATATCCCAACAATCCCCAAGCTTAACTCCTACTCGTCCTTGAGTATGTAAGTGATAAAAAGAAAGAATAATTTTTGAGGTGACATGCACCATCTTAAACTTGATCAAAGTATTTGTAAAACATTGATAGCTGGGATCATAGTATTTCAATCATAACATGAAAGACAAAGTTCTAACAACAAGACAAAGCAACTATGTTGCAACATGAAACGGCACAAACAAAAGATTCATGAATAACAATGCTTTGCTAGACGTTTGTTTGTTTCACATAAAGAAAACATAGCATAGTGGCATTCAGCTTGTCCCTCATAGAGTAGCAAATATAAATGCATAGGACACCTTCAAAGTTCATAAGAGTGACTAGATACAAATAGTTTAAAACAAGCAATAGCAAGGTATGCATCAATCAACAAGTCTTGGGACAATGCGCATAGAACTAAGAATGGACACTATGCTCTCTCAATAGGTACATAAAGATAGAAGGTGGAGACTCAATATATAAGTGGAAGAAAGGCCTTCATAGAAGGAAGTAGGGATTCAAGTCTGATAAAGAGCTTCCAAAAATTATGGTACTTAATAGCTTTCAGCTCTCATTGCCCCTATCATAAGCATCTTGAAGTGATTAAGGTTAAAGTGAACAAACTATGGTGTATATGCTTGACGAAGTATAAGTTAGAAATCTCATGTCCCTTAAATACGAGGGCTACTCCTCATGCTACTCAAGTTTAGTCATCGGTAAGTTCTTGTCATCGTAAGTACATGTGTATCATAGAGAACCGCCAACGGGGTACCCCTTGCCCGATGATACGGAAGAATCCCCATATCAAAATGACAAGGCAAGCAGACAATGAGCATCTCAACAGTCTTCTTATTTATCATGGGGATATGGTGCTTTTTTCTCTCTTTCCTCTTTTCTCATATCTCTTTTTTCTTTTTTTTTCTTTTTTTTCTCAATATCTGACTCTTTTTTTATAAGAAGAATGCTTCATAGACAACTCATTATGGTTACGCTGCAGGTTTCCACCATGACAACATGGATTAGACCAGCAGCCCAGGTGTTTCTCTAACACACATACATAACTCCATGGACTTACAAGCTCCACTTTCATTTCACACCGACGACATCCATAGACAAAAGAGCATGATATCAACTAGGTACAAAGTACAAGTGCAATGTTGAAAGTGTTCCCCATGATAGTATGGTTCTGCTAATCCCCAACAAATAAGTGCAAGCATATACAACATATACGACACAATGGTTCAAGTTTATTAAGGGCAAGAAAAGTAAAGTGTGCCATCCAGTTCGTGGGAGCTTTAATCACTAGTTTTCTCATAACAAGTTTAATTTGGAAGGTAGATAAAAACATGAATATACTTGGAATAGCATAAGCTAGTAGGTAGGTATGGTGGACTCTTTAGAATAACTTTGTTTTAGGAGTTGGATGCATGAGTGGAACTCATACTTGGTTACGGAGGCTAGCAAAAGATTGGGAGCGACCAACTAAGAGAGCAATAATGGCCATAATCATGCAGAGCAACAAAACATGATTGATCAAAGCATAAAGTGATACTACAAGTTGAAAACTAAAGGATCATAAAGGCTATGGTGACTTGGGATAGTCATAACATGTTGTGAGCATGCGCCAAGTCAACCCAAATAAAGCTTCAAAGGAGAATACCACTATACTATGCTTTAATATGCTAAAACAACGCATGATTCTTGCAAGGCACATTAAGAAATCTCAATTGTTTATAACAAGTCATGCTACAGCAAAGAATACTAAGCATAAAGCCAAAACAATATCGAGCATGGCGTGACAAAGCATAGGCCACAGTCAAAAACAAGCTCTCTTTACCACTTAAGCATGAACTTCCTACTCTTTTCCAATCCTAACCAAACTATTTGAAAACCAATGCATGAAAGAGGGAGTCCAAATAATTTATTCAAGAAAAATAAGCAAACTATGCAAATGAAAACCAAAAACGAAAATGAAGACGCTCCAAGAACAACACAACTGTGCATGAAACAATAAAAATGAAGTGTTTGAATGATTCCTGAGATTTTTATTGATGAAGAAGGGGATGCCTTGGGCATCCCCAAGCTTTGACGCTTGTACTTCTTGGATATTTCCTGGGGTGACATGCGTGGCATACCCAAGCTTGAGCTTTAGTCCATTCTTCATCTCATTACTCATTCTTTCCATACACCTGAAATTTTTCCTTCATACAAAACTTCACACAATCTTTATTAGCAACATTAGTGCACTCAAGATAATAAGTCTTTAGGTTCAGTTCTAACACCAATTAAACATCCATTAGAACACTAGCTACTGTAGCACTTCCCTCAAAAATCTCAATTCCCCAAAAGAACTCAAAAAGGAACCAACCAGAACCAAATGCAAATAATGGCAGAAATCTGTCAAAACAAACCAGCAGGTAAAGACGAATTTTTTCGAAGACCTTCGGTTGCTCAAATCAAAAAGTATTGAACTAACGAAAGTTAGATAACAACCTGAGGCAGAAGCACAAATATTCAAGCTTCAAAAGGACGTACAGAGATTTTATACGAATTTTTACGGTGAAGCATAGAAATCTGTTTCGGGACAGCAACTTTCCCAATCATTACTTCTCTCTCATTAGAGGTCACTCTTGGCACAAAAAGCAAATAAAAAGGATAAGGAGCGGTTATTAAAGAAGTAATAACTTCCAAGACTCATCTAAAACTTTTGGGTATCTCCCAATAAGCACTTTTCTTTAACGCCTTTAAGTTATGCATGATAGTTTGAGAAGATGGTCACATAAGAAATATGAATTGAAGTGAAAGAGAGCATCAAGAAGCAAATTCAAAGCACATTTAAGTCTAACCCACTTCCTATGCATAGGAATCTTATAAAGAAACAAGTCATGAAAGCATAAAGCAACAATAATAGGAAAGCAAAACAAGTGTAAGTTCTAAAATTTCAACATAAAGAGGAGAAACTTAATATTGTTGAGATACATAAAACCATGTTTTCCTCTCTCATAAAAACTTTCAGTAGCATCATGAATAAAAGTAACAATATAACTATCACAAGAAACATTCTTGTCATGAGCCACATGCATAAAATGATTATTACTCTCCACATAAGCATAGTTATTCTTATTAATTGTGGTGGGAGCAAATTTAACAAAATATCTATCATTATTATTCTCATCACCATAATCATCAAATATAGGAGGCATATTGTAATCATTATTTTTCTCCTCAATAGTAGGTGGACTTAAAATATCGTATTCATCATTGTAATCATCATATATTAGAGGTTTGGTATCATCATAAGCAATAGAATAGCTATCTTCCAAAGTTGGGGAACTAAAAAGATCATTTTCATAAAAACTAGCTTCCCCAAGCTTAGACTTTCCCATAATATTAGCAATAATGGTGTCCAAAGAATTCATACTAACAACATTTCTATTAGCATGCAAATAAAGTTCCATAGATTTTTTAATTTTCTCTTCAAACACTTCATGTCCTAACTCAAGATAAATACTATAAAGCTCTCTAATTTTTTTGTTGTTTTCCATTAATCCTAACTAGTGAAAACAAGAAACAAAAAGATATAATTGCAGAATCTAAAGGAAATAACTTTGAGCACTCACACCGGAGGATGTGAGTACCTTTTACCTTACCTCCCCGGCAACGGCACCAGAAAATAGCTTGATGTCGACGCACTTCTATTCTTGTAGACAGTTGTTGGGCCTCCAACTTCAGAGGTATGTAGAACAGCAGCAAGTTTTCCCTTAAGTGGATCACCCAAGGTTTATCGAACTCAGGGAGGAAGTGGTCAAAGGTATCCCCTCTCAAGCAACCCTGCAATCAAGATACACGAAGTCTCTTGTGTCCCCAACACAACAAGTAAACTTTTCAGGTGTATAGGTGCACTAGTTCGGGGAAGAGATAGTGAAAGACAAGTGGTATGGATAATTCTAAGTGGTAACGGTGCCAGAAAATAGCTTGCTGGCGTGTGGTTGATGTGGGAAAAGACTAAAGGCAAACTGAAATAAAGATGGAAGCAAGCAAACATGTAATACATCTAATAGCAAACGGTGTTTCAGTGCTTAGAAACAAGGCCTAGGGATCATACTTTCACTAGTGAACACTCTCATATAGATATATTCTTATTTATGATACTACTCTCCGGTTTTACACTCTAATCGATGGTAGGGCTATAACAACACAGCTCAAAGTAAACCTTTCCCATCTAGATAACCCCACACTGTCACCTTGAGCACTAGATGGTTCAAACAAACACCACAATTGCATAAAGACATCCAACTCCAAATATAACTCATAACAAGTATTTGTAATCTCTAGCCTAAGTGCACCATGGTGTGCACACTGTCAACTTCACACACATGGGGAGAGCAGAGATCTATTAAAGCACTTGAGTGGCAAGGTAGATCTATAGATTACAAGCTCATGATCTCAATAATATCATGCATAGAGAGAGAGAGAGAGAGATGAACACATAGCTACCGGTAGAACCCTTGACCTCGAGAGACAACTACTCCCTCCTCATCATGGGAATCAGCAATGGTGATGGAGATGGTGGTGGAGATCGATGGAGATGGCTCTGGGGGCACTTCCCCGTCCTGGCAGGGTGCCGGAACAGAGACTTTCTGTCCCCTGAATCTCCCCTTCGGTGGCGGAGGCGCAGCGGAACTTTTCATGGCTGGAGGCTTGATGATCTAGGGTTTATGCATCGGGAGGCTTTTTATAGGCGAAGAGGCAAGGTCGGTGGGCGGCCAAGGGGCCCACACCACCTGGTGGCGTGGCCAACGGTCACCCGCGCCACCATATGGTGTGGCCAGGCCCTGGCCCTCCTCCGTCTCTGCTTTGGGCTCCGTGAGTCTTCCGGTAAAATATCGACTTTGGCTTTTGTCCCGTCCAATTCCGAGAATATTCATTTTCTGACTTTTCTGGAACCAAAAACAGCAGAAAACAGGGAACTGGCATTGTGGCATCTTTGTAATAGGTTAGTTCCAGAAAATGTGTAAAACTACTCCAAAGTGTGGATAAAACATAAGAAAGTAGATAAAACCAAGCATGGAACATCAAAAATCATGGATATGTTGCACCGTATCAGTGTTCTTTTCACAAACCACATATGGATCCACCAGAGTTATTGCATGTCTATTGTTTTCATAAACCACATGGATCCACCTGTGTAATTGCATGTGTGTTCTTTTCAAAAACCACATATGGATCCACCAGAGTCATTGCATGTGTGTTATTTTCATGAACCACATGGATCCACCAGTGTCATTGCATGTGTGTTCTTTTAGGAACCACAACTAGAGTCATTGCATGTGTTTTATTTTCACAACCCACATATGGATCCACCAGAGTCATTGCATGTCTGTTCTTTTCATAAACCACATGGATCCACCAGAGTTAATGCATGTGTGTTACTCTGATAAACCACATGTGCATCCACCAGTGTCATTGCATGTCTGTTCTTTTCACAAACCACATGGATCCACTAGAGTTAATTGAATGCGTGTTCTTTTCATAAACCACATATGGATCGACCAGTGTCATTGCATGTGTGTTCTTTTCATAAACCACAGCTAGAGTCATTGCATGTGTGTTCTTTTCATAAACCACATATGGATCCACCAGAGTCATTACATGTATCTTATTTTCATGAACCACATGGATCCACTAGTGTCATTGCATGTGTGTTCTTGTCATTAAGCACAACTAGATTCGTTGCATGTCTATTATTTTCACAAACCACATATGGATCTACCAGTGTTATTGCATGTGTGTTCTTTTCATTAACCACTTATGGATCCATTAGAGTCATTGCATGTGTGTTCTTTTCATTAACCACAACTAGTGTGATTGCATGTGTGCTATTTTCATAAACCACAGATGGATCCACCAGTGTCATTGCATGTGTGTTCTTTTCATAAACCACAGCTAGTCATTGCATGTGTGTTGTTTTCATAAACCACATATGGATCCACCCGAGTCATTTCATGGGTGTTATTTTCATGAACCACATGGATCCACTAGTGTCATTGCATGTGTGTTCTTTTCATGAACCACAACTAGAGTAATTGCATGTGTGTTCTTTTCACAAACCACATATGGATCCAACCAGAGTCATTGCATGGTTGTTCTTTTCATAAACCACATGGATCCACTAGAGTCATCGCATGTGTGTTATTCTCATAAACCACCTGTGGATCCACCAGTGTCATTGCATGTCTGTTATTTTCACATAACACATGGATCCACTAGAGTTCATTGAATGTGTGTTATTTTCACGAACCACATATGGATCCACCACTGTCATTGCATGTGTGTTATTTTCATAAACCACAACTAGATTCATTGCATGTGTGTTCTTTTCATAAACCACATATGGATCGACCAGAATCATTGCATGTGTGTTATTTTCATGAACCACATGGATCCACTAGTGTCATTGCATGTGTGTTCTTTTCATGATCCACAACTAGAGTAATTGCATGTGTGTTCTTTTCACAAACCACATATGGATCCACCAGAGTCATTGCATGGTTGTTCTTTTCATAAACCACATGGATCCACTAGAGTCATTGCATGTGTGTTATTCTCATAAACCACATGTGGATCCACCAGTGTCATTGGATGTCTATTATTTTCACATACCACATGGATCCACTAGAGTTCATTGAATGTGTGTTATTTTCACAAACCACATACGGATCCACCAGTGTCATTGCATGTGTGTTATTTTCATAAACCACAGCTAGATTCATTGCATGTGTGTTCTATTCATAAACCACATATGGATCGACCAGAATCATTGCATGTGTGTTATTTTCACGAACCACATGGATCCACTAGTGTCATTGCATGTGTGTTCTTTGCATTCACCACATCTAGAGTCATTGCATGTCTATTATTTTCACAAACCACAACTAGAGTCATTGCATGTGTGTTCTTTTCACAAACCACATATGGATCCACTACAGTCATTGCATGTCTGTTCTTTTCATAAACCACATGGATCCACCAGTGTCATTGAATGTGTGTTCTTTTCACAAACCACATATGGATCCACTAGAGGCATTGCATGTCTGTTCTATTCATAAACCACTTGGATCCACCAGTGTTATTGATTGTGTGTGCTTTTCACAAACCACACATTGATCCACCGGTGTCATTGCATGTGTGTTCTTTTCACAAACCACATATGGATCCACCGGTGTCACTGCATGTGTGTTCTTTTAATAAACCATAGCTAGAGTCATTGCATGTGTGTTCTTTTCATAAACCACATATGGATCCACCAGTGTCATTACATGTGTGTTATTTTCATGAACCACATGGATCCACCAATGTCATTGCATGTTTGTTCTTTTCATTAACCACAACTAGATTCATTGCATGCCTGTTCTTTTCACAAACCATAAATGGATCCACCAGAGTCATTGCATGTATGTTCTTTTCATAAACACCATGAGTCCACATGTTTCATTGAATGTGTGTTGTTTTCACAAACCAAATATGGATCCACCACTGTCATTGCATGTTTGTTATTTTCATTAACCACATATGGATCCACTAGAGTCATTGCATGTGTTTTCTTTTCATTAACCACAACTAGTGTCATTGCATGTTTATCCCTTTCATAACACACATACGGATCCAACAGTGTCATTGCATGTGTGTTCTTTTCACAAACCACTTATGGATCCAGCAGTGTCATTGCATGTGTGTTCTTTTCCTAAACCAGCACTAGAGTCATTGCATGTGTGTTCTTATCATAAACCACATATGGATCCACCCGAGTCATTTCATGGGTGTTATTTTCATGAACCACATGGATCCACTAGTGTCATTGCATGTGTTTTCTTTTTCCTGAACCACAACTAGAGTCATTGCATGTGTGTTCTTTTCACAAACCACATATGGATCCACAAGAGTCATTGCATGTCTGTTCTTTTCATAAACCATATGGGTCCACCAGTGTCATTCAATGTGTGTTCTTTTCACAATCCACATATGGATCTACCACTATCATTGTGTGTGTGTTCTTTTCATTAACCACATATGGATCCATTAGATTCGTTCCATGTGTGTTCTTTTCATTAACCATAACTAGTGTCACTGCATGTGTGTCCTTTTCAAAAACCACACATGGATCCACCAGAGTCATCGCATGTCTATTCTTTTCATAAACTACATGGATCCATCGGTGTTATTGATTGTGTGTTATTTTCACAAACCACATATGTATCTACTAGTGTCATTATATGTGTGTCCTTTTCATAAACCACAACTAGAGTCACTGCATGTGTGTTCTTTTCATTAACCACATATGGATCCACTAGAGTCATTTCATGTGTGTTCTTTTCATTAACCAAAGCTAGAGTCATTGCATGTGTGTTCTTTTCGTAAACCACATATGGATCCACCAGATTCATTGCATGTCTGTTTTATTCATAAACCACATGGATACACTAGTGTCATTGAATGTGTGTTCTTTTCACAAACCACATATGGATCCACCAGTGTCACCGCATGTGTGTTCTTTTCATTAACCACACATGGATCCACTAGAGTCATTGCATGTATGTTCTTTTCAATAACCGCAACTAGATTCATTGCATGTATGTTCTTTTCATAAAACACATGGATCCACTAGAGACATTGCATGTATATTGTGGTAGGAATCCCTTGTAACTGAGCCTCCGTAAGGTAGAATTGCTTAGAACTGCTGTATAGACAGGGAAGAGATCACTTTATGGTGAAGTATGTGTTTGTTCAAACTAAAAACAACATAATGTTAATGAACTACCTGTGTGGAGTGGTTGGATTGTCAACAGACTGTGGATAATTGTGGGGAATTCCACCCAGGGTACTGAGAAGGATTGGTTCTCTTTGTTATAATAGCTTACGTGTGCAACCATGTGCCAGTAAGAAATGGGTGGCTGGTTGGACTTAGTAGGTCGTGGTGATCCGAACCCAGCGTAGTGATGGCTCAGTGTACGGCGCCAGAAAAGTGTTGGTGCGGTGTTGATGTAGAGCTCGTTGGGAACCCCAAGTGGAAGGTATGATGACCACAGCAGCAAGTTTCCCTCGGTTATGAAACCAAGGTTTAATCGGACCAGTAGGAGCAAGGAAAAACCCCAAAGGTGTTGCTAGCTGAGCCTTGGCAGGGCGCACTACCGGTGCTAGTAGCAACGTGGAGACCTGCACAACACAACCATAGAACTTTGTCCCCAACTTGCGATGAGTTCGTTAATCTCACCGTGTTTTGCGGAAAACAAAGGATTAAACATATCGAATGGAAGGAAGTAAAAGTTTGTAGAAAGTAAACACAAAACAGTAAACAATTTCTAGATTTTATGTAAAGAAAAGGACCAGGATCCATAGTTCACTAGAGGTGGCTCTCCTTAAGATAGATAACATGTTGGGTGAACAAATTATAGCGGGGCAATTGACAAACATCGAGAAAGCAATACATGCATATACTAATCATATTGACTCCTTTGGAACTTGATTGGGCATTACAACATTATACATAGACCGCCATCCAACTGCATCTATGACTAATAATCCACCTTCAGGTTATCATCCGAAACCCCTCCAGTATTAAGTTACAAGCAACAGATTATTGCTTTACGAGCTACGTGTAAAGTAAACAATACGATTGTTCTATGAACAAAGGATTGTTGTTTTCTCCCTAGTAGCAACAGCACATCTAGTACCTTAGAGATTTCTGTGACTTCCCCAGATTGCTAGAGGCATGAACCCACTATCGAGCATAATTACTAACTCTTGGAGTTGCTAGCATCTACTTGGCCAACATAGCTACTAACAACGGAAAGCATGCAAGATCACAAATAACAAAGACATGATAGAATCAATAATCAATCTAAAATAGCATATCAATATCCATCGGATCCCTGCAAACACAACATGCAGAATTACAAATAGATGATCTTGATCATGAACGGAGCTCACAAGATCTAAACATGAAAGCACAAAGGAGGAGAACCAGCCATCTAGCAACTACATGAATCCGTAGTCCAAGGATGAACTACTCACACATCACACCGGAGGCTTGCATGGTGATGAAGAAGGCCTCTAGGGTGAATTCCCCTCTCCGGCAGGGTGTCGGGAAGAGCTTCAGATCCCTCCCGATCTAGGGATGGAGATGACGGCGGCTATAGACTCTTTCATGGATTTTTGATCGGGCACTTAGGGTTTTCGTCCCGAGGGCATCTTATAGGTGGAAGGAGAGGCCGAGGGGGTGCTGGGGTCGGCTAGACCACCCCCTGGCGTGGGTCAGGCCTGGCCGCGCGGCCAGGTGGTGTGGCCGGCCCCCAGCCCTTCTCCGTCTCGTGTTCTGACATCTGATGACTTCCGGAAAAATAGGCACTTTGGCTTTTGTCCCGTTCAATTATGAGAATATTCATTTTCTGACTTTCCTGGAACCAAAAACAGCAGAAAACAGGCAGCTGGCACTGTGGCTCTTGTTATTAGGTTAGTCCAAGAAATCATATGAAAAGTACTCCAAAGTTCGAACAAAACACAAGAAAGTGGATAAAACTAAGCATGGAACATCAAAAATTATAGATACATTTGAAATGTATCAACATCCCCAAGCTTAACTCCTTCTCGTCCTCGAGTAGGTAAGTGATAACAAGAAATAATAATTTTTGAGGTGTCATGCACCATCAAAGACTTGATCAAAGTATTTGTAAAACATTCAAAGCTGGGATCATCGTACTTCAATCGTAACATGAAAGACAAAGTTCTAGCAATAAGACAAAGAAACTATGATGCAACATGAAAAGGTACAAACAAAAGATTCATGAATAACAATGCTTTGCAAGACGTTTGTTTGTTTCACATAAAGAAAACATAGCATAATAGTATTCAGCTTGTCCCTCATAGAGTAGCAAAACATAAATGCATAGGACACCTTCAAAGTTCATAAGAGTGACTAGATACAAATAGTTTAAAACAAGCAATATCAAGTTATGCATCAATATCAAGAAGGTGCATAAAGATAGAAGGTGGAGACTCAATATAATGGTGGAAGAAAGGCCTGTTGGAGATATGCCCAAGAGGCAATAATAAAAGTGGTTATTATTATATCTTTATGTTTATGATAAATGTTTACATCCCATGCTATAATTGTATTATTAGGAAACACTAATACATGTGTGTTTTGTAAACATAAAAGAGTCCCTAGTAAGCCTCTTGTTGAACTAGCTTGTTGATTAATTGATGATCATGGTTTCCTGATCATGGACATTGGATGTGATTAATAACAAGGTTATATCATTAGGAGAATGATAGATCAAGTCATTAAGTTCGTATTGCTATAATCTTTCAAAAGAATAGTAACCTAATCCTTCGACCATGAGGTTATGTTAATCACCATCACCGGATGGATACTTTGATGACATCAAACACCGCTTCGTAACTGGGTGGTCATAAATGTTTCATTGGGTATTCTGAAAGTATGTGTTGAAGCGCATGAACCAAGATTGGGATTTGTCCATCCATATGACGGATAGATATGCTCTGGGCCCTCTCGGTGGAATGTCATCTAGTTAGCTTGCAAGCATGTGACTGGGTCACAAGGGATGACATATCACGGAACGAGTAAAGAGTACTTATCAGTAACGAGGTAGAACTAGGTATGGAGATGCTGACGATCAAATCTCGGATAAGTATAATATCGCGTGACAAAGGGAATTGGTTTCGTATGTAAATGGTTCAATCGATCACGAAGTCATCGTTGAGTATGTGGGATCCATTATGGATCTCTAGGTCCCTCTGATGGTTATTGATAGGAGATGTGTCTCTATCATGTCTACATATTCACGAACCGTAGGGTGACACACTTAAGGTTCGAAGTTGTTTTAAGTAAATATGGAATGTGCGTTGGAGACCGAATGTTGTTCGGAGTCTCGGAATGGATCCGGGACATCACGAGGAGATCCGGAATGGTCCAGAGAATAAGATTCATATATAGGGGATCATTTTCTGAGTTAGGAAATGTTCCGGAGTATTTGTATGAGGGTTCTAGAAGGTTTCGGAATGTTCTGGAAGGTTCTAGAGGATTTCTTGGAGTTTGCTTGAAAACCAAGAAAGGGTCAAAGGAAACCTAGTGGGGCAAGACACGGATTCGTGGGGGGGGAGGACTCCTCCCCCCTTCCCACCGCCGGCCATAGGAGGGGAGTCCTACTAGGACTCCCCCTCCCCAGGCGCGTCTCCCCCCCTTAAATAGAAGGGCAGGGGCGCCCCCTCTTGGCCCTCTCCCACAACTCCAATCTCTGCCGCCTCTCTCCTCCACCTTTCTTCTGCACAGGCATAGGCGAAGCCCTGCAGAATTCTCTACTCCACCACCACCACCACGCCGTCGTGCTACTGGGATTCCGTGGAGAAGATCTACTACCTCCGCTGCTTGCTGGAACGGGGAGAGGAAGGTCTGCTTCGACTCCGCATGTGTGACCGACTACGGAAGCACTGCCGAAACGCGGCGCCGGAAGGATCGTACACTTGACCGACTGCGGAAGCGCTGCCGGAACGCGACGCCGGAAGGATCGTCCACACGATCTTGAGATCGGCAAGTGATCGACTACATCAACCACGAGATCTAATCTCGTTAACGCTTTGTGATCTACAAGGGTTAGTTCCCATCTATCTCGTTGCTCATGTCTAATAGATTAGATCTTGGCTTTTATCTATATTATATCTAGGTTTTGTTTGTTCTTGCGGTAGAAATTTTTTGTTTTCCATGCTATGAACCCATCAGTGGTATCAGAGCCGTATCTATACGTAGATCTGTTGCACAAGTGGAACAAAATGTTTTTGTGGGCGTTGATGCTTTTGTTATCGGTGTCTTAGCGTGTACTTTGCATCTTGCGGCATGATGGGATGAAGCGGCTCGGGCTAACAATACATGTCATCGCACATGAGACTTGCTCCACGCTTGACGTGCAACTTGCTTTGCACAAGTGGCTTTGCGGGTGTCTGTCTCTCCCACCATAGTTAAGATTCAATTTACAATGAGCATCTGACAACACTTGTATCAACGTTGTGGTTCTTGTTCGTAGGTAAGATCGGTCTTATGCGAAAGCCCCAAACCACGTAAAACATGCAAAGAAAATTAGAGGCATCTAACTTGTTTTTGCAGGGGTTTTGTGATGTGATATGGCCATCATGTGATTATGATTATATTTGATGTATGCAATGATCCTTGTTGTAATATGTCAACCGGCAGGAGCCTAATGGTTGTCTTTTAATTCTGTTAAGACCTGCGTGTCTATTCATCTTGTAATAGGTTTATTCCAAGTAGTTGTAATAGTTACTAGTGATGATGGACAACCATGAAGCGGTGCCATTGACCTTGACGCAATGCTGGTGATGATGGAGATCATGTTCGTGCTTTGGAGATGGAGATCAAAGGCGCAAGAAGAAAGGGCCATATCATATCACACTTATTATGAATTGCCTGTGATGTTAATCCTTTATGCATCTTGTATTGCTTAGATCATGACGGTAGCATTATAAGATGATCCCTCTTACTAAATATCAAGTAATAAAGTGTTCATCCTTAGTTGGCACCGTTGCTAAGACTCGTCGTTTTGAAGCATCTCGTGATGATCGAGTGTGATAGACTCTACATGTGCATACAACGGGTACAAGCCAGATTTGCACATGCGGAAACTAAGGTTAACCTTGACGAGCCTAGCATGTACAGACATGGTCTTGGAACACGGAATACCGAAAGGTAAAGCATGAGTCATATGGATGATATGATGAACATGTTGATTGTTCGCCTTTAAAGCTACATCATCTCACGTGATGATCGGACTTGGTGTAGTGGATTTGGTTCGTGTAATCACTAAAACAACTCGAGGGATGTTGTTTTCAGTGGGGGTTCATTTGTAATTTGGATTAGTCAAACTCAATTTATCATAAATACAATCAAAGTGAATTTGCATAGTTTGTTGTAGTCATTGGCATCCGTTCACCACCTTACGCTTAGTTATAGTTGAGATAGTGGAACTTTAGAAATTCTAGATATTTACTTTACGAACTGGTATCGTATTGTTTTGAATGTCAATTTAAAGTTTATAAGTCCTATTGCAAACTTTCAGCAAACTCTATTTACTCCATGAAGTTTAATAAATAGTATTAAATCAAGAGTAAAAATTCCAGTGATAGTATCTAATGTACCATGTTTGCCTCCATGATTCTTGATACTCAAAAGATTGTTTTTAATATCAAGTTTATCTAAGAGCTGAAAGCAATGTTTCAGAAACCATCATATGTGAAAGGTATTGCGATATCTAAAACAATGTGTTGGTTACAACATGATAGAGTATACGTCCTCATATTTGATGAGAATTTGTGAAGGTTGGAGACGTTAGTCGTCCTAATCCTCCAAAAGGTTTTGAAAAAGAAACATTATACTCGCAATTCACATTTATAAGCTATAGCAGCTTGATCATGAAAGTTGTCATGATAAGGATAAATAGAAGATGTAAGTAAAATGTTTACTACACTAAAAGATTACTAAAGAATGGATTTTTGAAAGAACACCAAACGTTTGATGATGGTGATCCACCTCAAAGTGCAAGTCCAAAGGTATTAGTAGTTGACTATATATGCTTTGTACCATGTGTCATGTTGATGACACCACTATTGATGTTGATAGATTCTTTTAAAAGAAAAGGAATTGCTGAAAGAGAATCTATAAAATATTTGGCAGAAAATAAAAGGTTGGAGATGTCCAACTTAGGCATATAGAAGATACATGTTATGGCTGTATTCCTTGGTTGTTAAACAATGTGGTTCTGCGGTATTGGATACTGAATAGGTTGTTATGAAGTGTCATACAGGACAACACAATTCATGAACTACAATGGCCTAAGTAACTAGCAAAAGAATGAGTGATGATGTTCATCGAAAATAAATAAAATATTATTGTGTTTTTCGTTGACATCAAACCTAGCCTTCAAGATTTGTTTTAATAATTGTTATTTTGTTCTGGTATTACGAGAACAATGGTTGTTCAAATAATTACCGTATTCCATAAAGGATGGATGAACTTTTACAAGTCTAGTGGGAGAAATCACATCCATAAACACTATTGCTAAAATGTAGCAAGACAAATGATTGAAAGATCACTTATGAAGTGACATCGTTGTTTAAATTATATTTGAAAGAAAACATGAAGAAACTCCATGTTGATGGAATTTTGGAGTCTTTTGATTTTGATCAGTTGACGCATGTGAGACTTTCCTCGAGATAATTGAAACTCCGTCCATGGGCCAGAGAGGAACGAATGACTAGCTTATTGGAAATTGAGCATGCTGATGTGCATAGTCCATTATGTGTAGCCATATGCGATGATTCTTTTTGCTTCATATGCTTTCTCCGAAAATTTAAGTGAATATATCTGTATATTTACTTAATAAAGAGGAAGTATGAAAACATTTGAAAGTTGTTCAAAGACTTTCAAGATGAAGTGGAAAATCATTGTAACAAGAAAATAAAAGAGTTTATGATTGGATCATAAAGGAAGATATTTGAGTTACATGTTTAGCAAAAACACCTAAGATTTGAGGAATCGTTCCATGGATTTGCATTTCCCAAAACACCATAGGAGTATGGAGTGTTCAAGATATGTAATGAAACCTTGTTTGACATGGTAAGATCAAAGGTGTCATTTATAAAAATGCCATTATATATTAAAAATTAAAGCTTTAGTGACTACCGCTTTTACACTGAAAAGAGCTCCATCGTGATCCGTTGAAATGACATCATATAAGTCATGGTTTGGGATAAAACCCGAATTGTCTTTTATTAAAATTTTGGTATGTTATGCATAAGTAAAATGTTTACATCCAAACTCGGATAAGCACGTCTTTGTAGGTTATTCCAAAGAATTTTTTGGGAATTTCTCCATAAACACCGAGGACAAAAGAGTCTGTTACTTGGAACGTCAAGTTTCTTGAGAAGGAATTTTTCGTGAAAAGTTAAGTGGGAGGACAATAGAACTTTGATAAGGTTGTTGAACCTTAGCTATATGTGCTAAGTAGCGCAGCGCCGGAAAGTGTCCCGGTGGCGGCCACAATGCTCATGGCTCTCGTGATTACAAAAGGTGTGATCTCGGAGATTAGAGTTCCTATAGAACCATGTGGGTCGGTAAGAATCAAATAGTAAGATTTGATAAGCAAGTCGTTATTGTTTTGACAATGATGAACCGACTACATGCAAAGAAGCGATGATGGGCCCTGACTCCATAAAATGACTAGAAGTCATGGAATCCGTGATAGCATCCATACACGAGAAATCAAGTTTCTGAACTTAGAAGACCCTCCGGAAAGGCGTGAAGCCTATCGGTCGTGTTTGGATCTATAAAGAAATAGACATGGATGTTCCAAATCTATGAAATAGTCGACATGTCGGAAAGAGTTTACGACAATGTTCAAGGAATTGACTATGATAAGATTTGATCTTTCATAGTGATATTTAGTCTGGACAGATTAATGTAGCAACCACTACATATATTTTGGTATATGGTAGTTGAACAAACAAAACAAGTTCTTCTAATAGAATGGTTACCTAGGACGTGTAAATGACACGATACAAAGGGTTTTGTTAATTCAAAGGATGCTAAAAGAGTATGCAAAACTTCAATGGTTGAAGTAATCATAGCGGAGTTGGAATCTTCACCATGATGAAACTGTTAAAAGAGTTTAAATTCATCGGAGATGATGAAGATGCTTGCATTTGCAAGAAATTAAGTGGGAGCGCTGAGACATATTTCTAATACATTATGTAGAGGACATATTGTTGATTGAAAATGATGTATCTTTTATTGACACAGGTTAAGAATTTCATTTCGATGAAAGACTTAGGCATAACCCAAATTAGGCATCAATTTTTATATGGACATATTGAGGCGCTAATATGGTTTTGCCAAATGTACATAGATAAGACGTTGAATGAGTTCAATATGGAAACAACAAGAAAGGTTCTTGACGCACTAGAAGGACTGAATCAAGATTCGAGTGTGTTGACACGAGATTCAAGTGTTTTGATACTTGGTGAAATCACAAGAATATTTTGATCAATCATTCTTTGAGATGTACACATCCAGATATGTCCTATGCTCTAAATGTTATGAGCATATACCAGAATGATTCATAAGATGATCATTGGACAATAGTAAAGATATTCTTATGAGCTTTGGAAGAACTAAGAATATACCATGTATAAGTGACAAATAGTTAAAGTTAGTTCATTGTAAAGCGTTACATTGATACTAATTTTGTCACAAGATACAAATTAAGTTTATCTCAATTTAAACTATGGGTGGCACAATGTAATGGAAAGGAAGTTCCATAACGGATTTGGTTGATTACCAAGGTTAAAACATTGTAGCAGATACTACAACAAAAGGCTAAGTATATGACTACTATTGTAGCAGTAAATGAGGGCATTTGCGTCAAGTAGTTTGTTATCAAACTAGGTGTGGTTCCTAGTAGGCTAATACTATGAAGATATATTGTGTGACAATAATATCAACATATTTTGAGCCGAAGGAACTAAAGGTCTCACCAAAGGACCAAATTTATACAATGCCATCACATTGGAGAATGAGTAATGCGTAGGGACGCAAGGACATGCAAATACACACAGACCTGGAAGTGTCAGATCCGAAGATTATGTTTACCACTAGCAATAGTGTCTATACAACACCAGAAAGCCATAGGTGTTGAATGCACAAGTTTTTAACTAGATTGTTGACTCTAGTGCAAGTGGGAGACTGTTGGAGATATGCCCAAGAGGCAATAATAAAAGTGGTTATTATTATATCTTTATGTTTATGATAAATGTTTACATCCCATGCTATAATTGTATTACTAGGAAACACTAATACATGTGTGTTTTGTAAACATAAAAGAGTCCCTAGTAAGCCTCTTGTTGAAATAGCTTGTTGATTAATTGATGATCATGGTTTCCTGATCATGGACATTGGATGTGATTAATAAAAAGGTTATATCATTAGGAGAATGATGTAATGGACACACACCCATAGTAAGCGTAGCATAAAGATCAAGTCATTAAGTTCGTATTGCTATAAGCTTTCAAAAGCATAGTAACCTAATCCTTCGACCATAAGGTTATGTTAATCACCATTACCGGATGGATACTTTGATGACATCAAACACCGCTTCGTAACTGGGTGGTCATAAAGGTGTCATTGGGTATTCTGAAAGTATGTGTTGAAGCGCTTGAACCAAGATTGGGATTTGTCCATCCATATGACGGATAGATATGCTCTGGGCCCTCTCGGTGGAATGTCATCTAGTTAGCTTGCAAGCATGTGACTGGGTCACAAGGGATGACATATCACAGAACGAGTAAAGAGTACTTATCAGTAACGAGGTAGACCTAGGTATGGAGATGCTGACGATCAAACCTCCGATAAGTATAATATCGCGTGACAACGGGAATTGGTTTCGTATGTAAATTGTTCAATCGATCACGAAGTCATCGTTGAGTATGTGGGAGCCATTATGGATCTCCAGGTCCCGCTGATGGTTATTGATAGGAGATGTGTCTCTATCATGTCTACATATTCACGAACCGTAGGGTGACACACTTAAGGTTCGAAGTTGTTTTAAGTAGATATGGAATGTGCGTTGGAGACCGAATGTTGTTCGGAGTCTCGGAATGGATCCGGGACATCACGAGGAGATCCGGAATGGTCTGAGAATAAGATTCATATATAGGGGATCATTTTCTGAGTTAGGAAATGTTCCGGAGTATTTGTATGAGGGTTCTAGAAGGTTTCGGAATGTTCTGGAAGGTTCTAGAGGATTTCTTGGAGTTTGCTTGAAAACCAAGAAAGGGTCAAAGGAAACCTAGTGGGGCAAGACACGGATTCGTGGGGGAGGAGGACTCCTCCCCCCTTCCCACCGCCGGCCATAGGAGGGGAGTCCTACTAGGACTCCCCCTCCCTAGGCGCGCCTCCCCCCCTTAAATAGAAGGGCAGGGGCGCCCCCTCTTGGCCCTCTCCCAAAACTCCAATCTCTGCCGCCTCTCTCCTCCACCTTTCTTCTGCACAGGCATAGGCGAAGCCCTGCAGAATTCTCTACTCCACCACCACCACGCCGTCGTGCTGCTGGGATTCCGTGGAGAAGATCTACTACCTCCGCTGCTCGCTGGAATGGGGAGAGGAAGGTCTTCTTCGACTACGCACGTGTGACCGACTGCGGAAGCGCTGCCGAAACGCGGCGCCGGAAGGATCGTACACTTGACCGACTACGGAAGCGCTGCCGGAACGCGACGCCGGAAGGATCGTCCGCACGATCTTGAGATCGGCAAGTGATCGACTACATCAACCACAAGATCTAATCTCGTTAACGCTTTCGGATCTACAAGGGTTAGTTCCCATCTATCTCGTTGCTCATGTCTAATAGATTAGATCTTGGCTTTTATCTAGTTTAGATCTAGGTTTTGTTCGGTCTTGCGGTAGAATTTTTTTTTCCATGCTACGAACCCATCAAGGCCTTTGTAAAAGGAAGTAGGGATTCAAGTCTCATAAAGAGCTTCCCAAAATTATGGTAATTATAGCTTTCATCTCTCAATGCCCCTATCATAAGCATCTTTAAGGTGATTAAGGTTAAAGTGACACAACTAAGAGGATATGCTTGACAAGTTATAAACCGAAATCTCGTGCCCCTTACTTACGAAGACCGAACCTCATGCTACTCAACTTCAGTCATGAGTAGGCTCCTGTCACTGTAAGTACATGTGTATCATTAAGAACCGCCAACGGGGTACCCCTTGCACATGATACGGGAGCTTTCCCGTAATCAAAATGACAAGGCAAGCATACAATGAGCATCTCAACGATCTTTTTATTTCCTATTTGCATATGTTTTTATTGAGGATGCTTCATAGAGTGCTCATTATGGTGATGCTACAAGTTTCCACCATGATTAGGCATGGCTTAGGCTAGTGGCCCAGGCGTTTCTCTAACCCATATACAAACTCCATGATCTTACAAGTTCCACTTTTATTTCACACCGCCGGGATCCGTCAGCAAAAGAACATGATATCAACGGGGTACGAAGTACAAGTGCAATGTTGAAAGCGTTCCCCATGAAACATGGTTCTACTAATTTAAACTTATAAAGCGCAAGCATATACGCAACAAAGAAGGAACCAATGGTTCAAGTTTATTAGATGCAAAAAAGGTAAAGTGTGCCATCAAGTTCGTGAGAGCTTTAATCACTAGTTTTCTCGTAACAACTTTAATTTGGAAGGTAAACAAAAGCATGAATATACTTGGAATAGCATAAGCTAGTAGGTAGGTCTGGTGGAATCTTTGGAATAACTTGGTTTAGGGAGTTGGATGCATGAGTGGAACTCATACTTTGTTGTGCAGGCTAGCAAAAGACTGGGAGCGACAAACTAAGAGAGCAATAATGGCCATAATCAGGCAGAGCGACAAAACATCATTGATCAAAGCATAAAGTGATACTACAAGTTGAAAACTAAAGGATCATAAAGTCTATGGTGACTTGAGATAGTCATAACATGGTGTGAGCATGCGCCAAGTCAACCCAAATAAAGCATCAAAGGAGAATACCACTATACTATGCTTAATATGCTAAAACAACGCATGACTCATCCAAGGCACATTAAGAAATCTCAACTGTTTATAACAAGTCATGCTACAGAAAAGAATAATAAGCATAAATCCAAAACCATATCAAGAATGGCATGAGAAAGCATAGGCCACAGTCAAAAACAAGCTCCTTTTACCACTTAAGCATGAACTTTCCTACTGTTTTCCAATCCAAACCAAACTATTTGAAAACCAATTTATGAAAGAGGGGGTCCAACCAATTTATTCAGAAAAACTAAGAAAACCAAGCAAACGAAAATGAAAAAGAAGACGCTCCAAGAACAACACAACTGTGCATGAAACAATAAAAATGAAGCGTTTGGAAGAAACCTTGGATTTTTATTGATGAAGAAGGGGATGCCTTGGGCATCCCCAAGCTTTGACGCTTGTACTTCTTGGATATTTCTTGGGGTGACACGCGTGGCATCCCCAAGCTTGAGCTTTAGTCCATCCTTCATCTCATTACTCATTCCTTCCATACACCTGAAATTTTTCCTTCATACAAAACTCCACACAATCTTTATTAGCAACATTAGTGCACTCAAGATAAATAAGTCTTAAGGTTAAGTTATAACACCAAATAAACTTCCATTAGAACACTAGCTACTGTAGCACTTCCCTCAAAAGTCTCAATTCCCCAAAAGAACTCAAAAAGGAACCAACAAGAAGCAAATGCAGAAAATGGCAGAAATCTGTCAAAACAGACCAGAAGGTAAAGACAAATTTTTTCGAAGACCTTCTGTTGCTGAAATCAAAAAGTGTGGAACTAATGAAAGTTATATAACAACCTGGAGTAGCAGCCCAAAACTTCACGCCTCGAAAAGACGGATAGAGATTTTACACGAATTTTTACGGTGAAGCACAGAAATCTGTTTCGAGACAACAACTTTCCCAATCATTACTTCTCTCTCATTAGAGGTTACTCTTGGCACAAAAAGAAAATAAAAAGGATAAGGAGAGGTTATTACAGAAGTAATAACTTCCAAGACTCATCTAAAACTTTTGGGTTATCTCCCAATAAGTACTTTTCTTTAACGCCTTTAAGTTAGGCATGATAGTTTGAGAAAGTGCTCACATAAGAAATATGAATTGCAGTAGAAGAGAGCATCGAGAAGCAAATTCAAAATACATTTAAGTCTAACCCACTTCCTATGCATAGGAACCTTGTAAGAAAATAAATCAAAGAAGCACATAATAGCAAGAATGGGTAGACAAAACAAGAGCAAATTCAAAACATTCAGCACATAGAGAGGTGTTTCAATACCATGAAAACTTCTACAACCATATTTTCCTCTCTCATAATAATTTTCAGTAGCCTCATGAGTAAACTCAACAATATAACTATCACATAAAGCATGTTTTTCATGATCTACAAACTCTAGAGCTTTATTATAAACATTTTCAAAAGAATCCTCAGGAACATAACATTCGTCCTCCTTTGGTAAGCATGGGGGACAATCAAATAATGTAAGGGGTAAACAGTTACTCTCATTAGAAGGGAGGGATGGGTAGGTCCATTCTTCCTCCTCTTGATCATCACTCTCCTCCTCTTTTTCATCCAATGAGCTTCCAGTTTCAGCAATTTCTTCTTCCATAGGCTCCTGCAAGGCATTAGTATCTTCAATTTGTGGAGAGCATCTATTAAGATATTGAAGAATATAGCCATTTTCTACCTTGTAATTATCAAAGAAAAATTTAAGTATATCATAAACCTCATATTTATAAGGTGAATCATCAATATTTTCAAGCAAACTAGCAAGTTCAAATGCACCCTTCCAAGCAATAAATTCTTCAATTTGTTCCACATCATAAAAGTCATAATTTCCTTTAACATAAGAAGATATGGTAACATTATCATTATACTCATATTGAAAAGGGAGGTGTTTATACCTCCTGCAGCAACAAGATTTATCAAAGCAATAAGTAACATTATAAGTAGAGCACACGTCTCTAGCAATGATATTCAATTTATTAATTTGTTCCCAGAAGTGTTTCCCTTTTTGTGACAAGCGGTGTTCCTTATAATAATATCTTTGTTCTTCCGTGAACCCGCCTTGCCAATAAGATTCAGTTTCAAAGAAACCAACCATTTGTAGAAAGCATAATAAAGCAAGACCATAACAGACCAACGAAAATAACAACTAGAGTAGGAACTAATTTTTTTTGTATTTTTGATAAAGAAAAGAAAAATAGTAAAACTAATTTTTGTGTGTTTTTCATAAAGAAACAAGCAAACAAAACAAAAAGAAACTAAGAAAAACAAAAATAATAACGGCGCCAGAAAAATGCTTGATGGCTCAGTGTACGGCGCTAAAAAAGTGTTGGTGCGGTGTTGATGTAGAGCTCGTTGGGTACCCCAAGAGGAACGTATGATGAGCACAGCAGCAAGTTTCCCTCGGTTATGAAACCAAGGTTTAATCGAACCAGTAGGAGCAAGGAAACACCCCAAAGGTGATGCTAGCTGAGCCTTGGCAGGGCGCACTACCGGTGCTAGTAGCAACGTGGAGACCTCCACAACACAACCATAGAACTTTGTCCCCAACATGCGATGAGGTGTCAATCTCACCGTGTTTTGCGGAAAACAAAGGATTAAACGTATCAAATGGAAAGAAGTAAAAGTTTGCAGAAAGTAAACACAAAGCAGTAAACAGTTGCAGATTGTAAGTAAAGAAAAAGGACCGGGATCCATAGTTCACTAGAGGTGGCTCTCCTTAGAGAGATAACATGCTGGATGAACAAATTACAGCGGGGCAATTGACAAACACCGAGAAAGCAATACATGCATATACTAATCATCTTGACTCCTCTGAGACTTGATTGGGCATTACAACATTATACATAGACCGCCATCCAACTACATCTATGACTAATAATCCACCTTCAGGTTATCATCCGAACCCCCTCCAGTATTAAGTTGCAAGCACCAGATTATTGCTTTACGAACTGCGTGTAAAGTAAACAATATGATTGTTCTATGAACAAAGGATTGTTGTTTTCTCCCTAGTAGCAACATCACATCTAGTACCTTAGAGATTTCTGTCACTTCCCCAGATTACCAGAGGCATGAACCCACTATCGAGCATAAATACTAACTCTTGGAGTTGCTAGCATCTACTTGGACAAGATATCTACTAACAACGGAAAGCATGCAAGATCTCAAATAACAAAGACATGATAGAATTAACAATCAATCTGAAATAGCATCTCAATATCCATCGGATCCCCGCAAACACAACATGAAGAATTACAACTATATGATCTTGATCATGAACGGAGCTCACAAGATCTAAACATGAAAGCACAAAGGAGGAGAACCAGCCATCTAGCCACTACATGGATCCGTAGTCCAAGGATGAACTACTCACACATCACATCGGAGGCTTGCATGGTGATGAAAAAGGCCTCCAGGGTGAATTCCCCTCTCCAGCAGGGTGCCGGGAAGAGCTTTAGATCCCTCCCGATCTAGGGATGGAGATGACGGTGGCTACAGACTCTTTCGTGGATTTTTGATCGGGCACTTAGGGTTTTTGTCCCGAGGGCATCTTATAGGCGGAAGGAGAGACCGAGGTGGTGCTGGGGTCGGCCAGACCACCTCCTGGCGCGGGCCAGGCCTGGCGCGCGGCCAGATGGTGTGGCCGGCCCCCAGCCATTCTCTGTCTCGTGTTCTGGCATCTGATGACTTCCGAAAAAATAGGCACTTTGGCTTTTGTCCCGTCCAATTCCGAGAATATTCATTTTCTGACTTTCCTGGAACTAAAAACAGCAGAAAACAGGTAGCTGGCACTGTGGCTCTTGTTAATAGGTTAGTCCAAGAAATCATATGAAAAGTACTCCAAAGTTGGAAAAACACAAGAAAGTGGATAAAGCTAAGCATGGAACATAAAAAATTATAGATACATTTGCAATGTATCACGTAGCTAGAGATGTAGTGAATGGTAGGTTGGGACCGGTGCATAGTGGGGTTTGGAGATCTACTTCCCGGACGGTCTCTTCTTGGACTTCTCCCTATCATCATACAATATGTGTGTGGTGGTACGAGCTGGGTTGGCCATGTCACATGGGTAAAGTGTACAAACCCCTGCATGGTGTAAAACTAAGTACTTAGACGTGTCCCTGGTTATGGACGAATGAGTTGCTTGATATCAATGCTATGACATATTCTCACTCATCTTTATTTCCTAATTACTTGATGGTGAACATAATGGGTTGTAGTGAATCAAATGGTTTACAAAAGTAGGATAAATTTGTTTGAAAAGTGCAAGCCAGCATCGCTCCACGAGCCAACTAAGCATGTAGATGCTAGGTCCATTGTCTCTTTTACTTTAGCTCTACTTGCCATACATTCCATGTATTGACCCGTCGGGGCTGCTACGTTTCATGTTGCAGGTTATTCTATTCCGAGTAATCGAATAGGTCGCGGTACTCCACTCAACACTTGTTCCCTTGTGGGCAATTTGAAGATGGAGTAGTTATCTTTATTTGTGTTGCTACTTGAATAAAGTGTAAGCTAGCCTTCAAGCTAAGAGAATATTGTAATAATTGAATCTTCTGGATCTTTGTTATTTATGATACATCGATTATTACTTTGTTATTTCATCTACGTTCTATGTAAGCCAATAAATCGATCCAGGGATTGGCATGCTGCATAGAAGCTACAGTATTTTCAGTACTATAGTTTTACAGATGGTATCAGAGCCGTGTGTTGAATGTAGGATCGTGACCTATGATTGGAATAGGAAGCCATAGTATTACTTGAGTCTATTTTAAATACTGTCATTATTCTTATGCCTTTCATTCTAGTAAATTCTTATCCATTGCTATTCTCACACTTTCCTCTTTACAATTGATAGATGGGAGATGTCACCAGAGTTGAGTATGTTGAGTTCCAATCACCAAGACTCTTTGCAAGGCAGTTGGCGGAGCTCTGTCAGACGCTGTGCATGCTAATGCTGATGTTCAAAGGGAGGAGGATGAACGCATATGTGCCTAGAGATCACGTGTGGGAGATCACCACTATTGTTCTTGCAGATCCCACCGTGCCTGACACTGAGGAACTGAAACACACCAAGAAATACCTTACCTGGGAGCAAGGAGTGGAATCAGCCATGCATGAGGCATTGTCACACATGTGCTATCTTTACCGACACTGACTGCTAGCAGGTTCACCTTTCCTTGCATTTGGAAAGCATAATGAGGACGGGAACGTGATGGTTACCCTAGGCAACCAGAACGACATTCCTCCCCATGAGAAGCACACAGAGGACATGGAAATTAAAGCTTGGGAGAGGGAAGAGAAGCTGATGCAGCAAAAGGAGGAGTTGGACTATTTTCAGGGCACTGTGCATTTACAAGGGTATGTGATGGAAACCCTACACACCGCTGTGAATACAATGGAGCAAGCCCTCATTGGTAGGGATCAAACCATAGCGGGCCTCAATGGGACCATAGTAGAAATGGATGCCACCATTGAGGAACAAAATAATGTTGTGGTGGAAAGAGATGCCACAATTGCGGAGCTGAACCAAACTATTGTGGGAATTACTCAAGTTGTGGCGGAGCGAGATCAAACCATTGTGGATATGGCTGCCCAGATTGTTGCCCTTCAAGCGCAGCAGAACCCGCCACCAAATAATGGTAATGATGATGATGGAAATGATGATATGATGCGGATAATGGTGATGGTGGTAACAATGACGATGATGGAGATAATGGAGGCAATGAGGATGATGGAGATGATGGAGGCAATGGCGATGGAGGAGATGAAGTGAACTCCTTTGCTAAAGAAAGCGAGGAGGAGGACCCCGATGAGGTGGACTTCGAGGACTCAAGTGGTGAAGATTCAGTAGTGGTGTACACGCCACCGCCATGGAATACACGAGGACCGAAGCGCCAGCGCATGGACTCCAGAACCTATTGCAATCTGTTCATCAAATAGTTAGACATGGTCCTCCAATATTAGTCTTTGTTAGGAAATTTGATCAATGTAAACTTTAGCACTGTTATATTATTGTGTTTAGGATGCTCTATTAAGTACTCTGAAGTTTTAGGATTTTCTTGTGTGATTTATTAAATGATTTTGGCAAGTTTTGGGTAAAATCTGTGTTGTTGCTGCAGTAGTTTTCTGCTGAATCTGTTGTACTGTAGGATTTTTCATATTTTACTAGTAACAGATAAAAATCTTCCAAATTGGGATCTGGTGCATGGTTATTTGTACTACATGCACAAAAATCAGCAGAAATTCCTGACGAGTTGCTCTTATTGCTCTTTTGTTGCCCCACAAAAATCAGCAGAAATTTCTGGTGCGTGGTTATCTGTTCTGGCAGAAATCTTATTGCTCTTTTGTTGCTATTATGTATCTAAATGTTGATGAAAATGTTTTTAAACTATTTTCTAGTTATATATTGTGAAGATAAACACCTGGAGCTGTGCATGTTGCGTGTTTTCTTGTGTGATACATGTTTGTCATTGTCTGTAAATATATGGTTATTGCATGAGCATTATACATGGGTAGCGATTATTTCCTTAGATTCTTCTTTCTAATCTTACCTGTGCTGAACCACCGATGCCTCCTCGCCGAGTACTTGATGAGATGGCTCAGCTCATGGCCGCTCAGGTATAGCTGACCCATGTGATGACACAGTTCATGGCAAATCAGAACAACAATAACAAGAACAACGGGAACAATTAGCCCTAGGGAGATGCTCTCACCAGGTTCCTGAGGCTAAGGCCAGCTAAGTTCTCCTCTGCACCTGAGCCCATGGTTTCTCTTGACTGGCTCCGTTCTGTGAACAAGGACTTGGTGATCGTTGGTTGCACTGATGCTGAAAAAGTGAGGTTCGCTGCTCACTTACTAGAAGGATCAGCGGCTTATTGGTGGGATGCTTTCCAGATCACACACCCGCTGGACACAGTTACTTGGGCCATGTTTGAGAAAGGGTCCAGGACCAACCACGTCTCTGGCAGGACCATGAGCGTGAAGAGGACGGAATTCCACAACCTGCGCCAAACCAACCGCACTGTGGCGGACTACATAGAGGAATTCAACAACTTGTCCCGCTATGCCCCTAAGGATGTGGACACTGATGCCAAGAGGAGGAGAGGTTCCTCGATGGTCTCAGTGATGAGCTTTCACTTCAGCTATCTGTGGTTTATTGGCCGACATTTTAGGAACTGATGGACAAAGCCAGGATTCTGGAAGGGAAATAGCAGCAGGTGGAAAGGCGCAAGATGAAGAACAACCATCAATCCTCAGGATCGCAACACCATGCGCGCACCTCTTATGATGCACACTAGATATTCTAGGCATGGAGGAGATGACCGCAACCACCATGGAGGTAATGTACATTGTCACGATGGTCATAGGGGCAACAATCACCACTGTGGAGGAAATGACCAACACCATAATGGTCACAAGAGCCACCACATCAACTCTGGGAGGAACACTGGACACAACTATGTGAGCAAGAAGGACCTCGGCAATGTGGACAGTTACAAGTGCAAGAAACTGGGCCACTATGCTAGTACCTGTCTGGAGAAGATAACATGAGTAGGACCCAAGCTTGGACCCAACCAGAAGGCGAATGCAAACCATGTGGATGTGGAGGAAGTCCGTGATGAGACGGATCTCGTGATTGGTAAGTTTCCACTCGATTCCCATATTTCACTCGTTCTATTTGATACTGGTACATCACATTCATTCATATCAAGAGCTTTTGTGGATAGACATAAGTTAACCACTGAGTCACTAAGAGGGACTATTAGAGTGAGCTCAGCAGGAGGAGAAATGCTAGCTAGTAAGGTATGTCATGATCTTACCCTAGTATTGGGGCACACAGCTTCAGCATATTTGGTTGTTTTGGAGTCACAGGGATTAGACATAATACTGGGCATGGATTGGTTGTCCGAGCATGATGGCCAGATAGATTGTGGACAACGTGCCATCTCTCTCAGGACACCACAAGGCATAAAGATTAAGTTCAAGTCAGCAACACGTCTTAGGGGTGCTAAGGCTAACTCTCTTAAGGGGTTAGCATGGACACCGTACCCATAGTGAGAGAATACCCCGATGTGTTTCTGGAGGAGTTACCAGGGATGCCACCAGACCGTGATGTGAAGTTCCTCATTGACTTAATGCCGGAAACTGGACCAGTAGCCAAGAGACCGTACAAGATGGATGTGGATGAGCTGAAAGAGTTGAAGAAGCACCTTAGAGAACATTTGGACAAGGGATTCATTCAGCCAAGTTCTTCATCTTGGGGTGCACCTGTTCTATTTGTGGAAAAGAAGGACAATAGTAAGAGACTAGTGGTAGACTATCGCTCACTTAATGAGGTTACCATCAAGAATAAATATCCTCTGCCCAACATAAATGATTTGTTTGATCAGTTTGAAAGGAGCGAACACTACTAGAGAAAGGCTTATGGATAGATTTATTATCAGTGGAGCATTTTTTTGAATATGCTCCACTGATAATTATCAGTGGCGCATTTAAAAATATGCTCCACCAATATTATTTATAACCAATGGTGCACATCACAAATAATGCGCCACTAATTATGTGGGCCCGGCACTCTGGTGGCCTATGGACCAAATATCAATGGCGCATATATCCATATGCGCCATTGATATATTATTATCAGTGGCGCATATGCAATATGATGCGCCATTGATATTATCCTCACCAATGGCGCATCCTCTCCTACATGCGCCATTGGTAACTATGTGGGCCCCACCTAGACCTCACCACTCTGAAAGGTGACAGGAATATGAATGGCACATTCAGGATATGCGCCACGGATACTTTCCCTCCAATGGCGCATATAATAGTAAATGCGCCACTGATAAGTCTTGGGTCCACCAGCTGAAAAGGTGGCAGACTTATCAGTGGAGCATTTAGAGTAATATGCGCCACTGATAACTTCGTCTAGATCTACAAGTTGGCATCCACCTCCACCCACCACTACCATCCCATTCTTCTCCACCCACCACCCCAAACTAAATCTAGCTCGTCCTCCTCCTCCCCACCACCTCAATTTCTTCATTCTTTTCTCCATTCTTGGTTGTTGAACCTACCTTGCTTCATAGTTTTGTGAGGGGAACCCTCTCCAATTTCTTACAAAATATACTAGATATTAATGACAAGTATTTTGGCTATGTGCCAAATAATAAAAAAATTGAGAGAGCCAGGAATAGAACCTGGCTACTCTAGATGCAGCACACAACGTCAACAACCACTGCAGTAACCTTGGGTTGTTGACATAGACCAGGGCATCGTGGTTTTTGGCTATGTGCCAAATACCAATGGCGCATATTGTGCAATATGCGCCACGGATATTTGACACTTAGCCAAACACGCTCGGCCCAAAAATTGTGAGGCAACCAGGAATCGAACCTGGATGCCCCAGCCCAGATTTGGCCCCACGAGTCGAACCGCTGCGGTAAGCCTGTGTTACTGTCACATATGAGGGCGTCGCCTTATTTGACTAAGTGTCTCATATCAATGGCGCATATTGAAAAATAAGCGCCACAAATGTTTTACACTTAGTCAAAAAACCGATCCGCCCTTTCTTCTCATATCAATCCCCTTTCTTTCTCACGCTCACTATCTCACGCGAAGAACCCTAGCACGCCGGAGGAGTCGCCCTGCCACCACCGGAGCAGTCCTCGCCGGTGAGTGCCACCTTGTCCCCTCCTCTCCCCCTCCCCTCCCCTCCCCTCCCCTCCTCCTCCCCCTCCCTTCCCCTAATCTTGACCCCGTCCCCTTGCTAGGAGCGCCACCCCGTCCCTTTGGAGCAACCAGGAGGAGGAGGAGCACCAGGAGCACCGCCGATGAGGAGAAGGACCGCGCGGGCGAATGCACTAACAAGGACAAGCCCCTCCCCAACCAGGCCCTCCGCCGCACCCAGGTCGCAGAGTGCCTCGTCGGGGACCACACCGGCACCGTCCTCTTCACCGCCCGCAACCAGCAGAGTACGTAACCCACCCCATCCCCTCCCCTCCCGATCCCCTCCGATCTAGTTCACCGCTCGATCGGCCCCAACTAGCTGTGTCTGTTTATTTCGCCCTTTATCTGTTCGTCCCAAGACCCCATCCTAGATTAAATTTACCTCTGTAAACCCGTCACTCTGTCTCTAGATTTTTCAGGTAGATCTGTTGCTCCGCTGGCGCTTGTTGCATTGTCCTTTACATGCTTCACTCATGTACTAATATATATATGGGGAGACACGTCATGCTATCGTTGGAAGCACTGCATCGGGGAATAATAAAGCTTTAGGGCTTGTTTATATATGCACATAAACACGTCGCTGCCATTGCTATTTATTTACATCGAATGCCTATCTATTCCTCAACTACTGGGGCTAGGGGGCTCAGTTGCAGTTACCATGACGGGTGCAATCGTTGTCGCTTGGTTTTCACTTACACAACTAATAATATTGCTAGGTTTTAATTTCCGATGTGGGTTAACCTGCGTTGGGGGAAACTAATGTTGCTTGCATGATTTTTGATCCATGGGCTGCTGGGGATTGCTTGCACTTACCATGGATGGGTACGGTCTGTCATCTGCTTCTCTGTTTCGCTAGTGTTGGCAGCGACCTGCATTGGGGGAGGAGAAACATTTGAAGTTTTCTTGTGTGCGCATGATTTCGAGGGACAACAGAGCTTGCGCTGCCGTTTATGCTTGTTTTTGTCATCTAATGTTGGGGATTCAGTTGCAGTCCCCATTGTAGTATGCGGTAACCTGCATTGGGGAAAATTGACCTGTTGCATATATACGATTTGAAGGGACATCGTGCAAGCCTATTTCACTCACACTACAGTTGCTCTTTTGTTACAGTGCTCATACGACCACGAGTTATTTGCGACATTAAGTTTGATACTAGTGTACTCATAATTCCTATGCTAGACTGTCGTACATACATGATTTTGAAGGGACATGTAGCTTAGAGCTTACATCGTTGTTTAATATGGTACATGCTTCTTTATTCACCAACTGTTGGGGCTCAGTTGCAGTTACCGTGGGCATAAATAATCATCGTTTCGTTTTTTGTTACATACTAATGCTGGTAGGTTTCCTGTTGGAATATGGCTTAGCCTGCTTTGGGAAAGCCCATATGTGTGGTGGTAATAAAGGATCCCCATAATAAGCTAATTGCTTAAACCTGCTTGATGATGTGCGATATGCACCTGTCACTTCATGATATACTAGAAGCCAACCACATTTATCTGTTTTCCCTATGCATATTATTTATTTATGATTTCTTAGTAATTGAAGTCATGTTTAGTTCTTTTTTGATGCCATATATTTCTGCACCTTGCTATTCTGTAATTAAAGCTGAAAGAAGGCATTGTGCCACTGCCACTAGTATAATCTGTCATAGAAATGTCAAAGCATGCAAGGTACGTTTGGAGCTATGCAAGGCATAATGTGCTATTTTTTGCTGCACCAGGAGCTATTTTTTGCTCTTTGTATATGTGCGATTGGATGGCTGTCATCAATTTGAAAACTGGAGCACATTATTTTATATGAAAATTGTTGCAGAGAATTCATTTGAGTTGCCCCTTTCTCCCGAAGTGTTGATTCACTTCCGTTTCGGTTGAGAAATGGGCACTCCGAGGTCAAAAAAACAGCAAAGGTCATGCCGAATTTTTTGGTCGACTCTAGCTTGTACTAATTACACTTTTACATTTTTTCTATGAAGAGCAAACATGTTGAGCGGAGACAAAGACATCGGGGCTGGCCCTTCTCAGCCCATGAGCGTCGAAGATGAGCAAGAAGATCTAACCTCGAGTTTTGGCGGTTTGGTGATGACTTAAACGGGTCCTACGAGGAGGCTGAAGCTACGGATCACGATGAAGTTGACGAGGAGGCCCAAGCTACAGACCAAGAAGATGACGAGGAGTCTGAATATGAGGAGGAGGCCAAAGATGTTTACGACGACGGAAGCAATAATGGTGACGAGGAGGCCGGAGCAAGTCATGGCGCTGAACGCGTGGACGACGATGGTGCCTCCCCGCCCACTAGGAAGAAGAAGAATAAGGCGAAAAGGCAGGAGCGGACGCTGCCGAAACTCGGCACCAACCGCGAAGAGTTCACCCTTGTGAAACCGGGTGGCCAACCCTTGGAGCCTGCGAAGCTTGCCGCTGGGTACGGCCTACAACTCGGGTGCATTGTGCGGGAGAGAATGGGCATCAACCAGAAGGACATAACAAAGAACAAACGGTTGCGAGAACTCCTCACTGGGAAGCTTCACAAACGGTACAAGTTCCCAGATGAGTACGATAACCAAAAGCTCATAGGGAACAAGGTAAAGAAGTTAGCCCTCACGAGGATGAGCACCATCTTGAGAAGCTGAAAAGCCGAGTGAAGAGGAGGATTAACAAGGGTAAAAGTTGGGAGGAGATAAAGAAGGCCGAGCCGATGCTCGACGAAGATGAATTCATCAAGTTCAAGGCGAACTGCACTTCACCGGAAGGTCAGGAATGGACCGAGTGGGGGAGGAGTATGCGGGAGCTGAACATAGGTAACCAACGTTGCAGAAGCGGTGGTTACCGAGGAAAAAAGGCCGTTTGGGCAAAGGAGGACGCCGAGTATGCGTGGCACAAATTCACGGACGAGCAGGTGATGCAGTTTGTCCGTGCCCGCTACTATCTCCACCCCGAACTCAAGGAATTCGTTACCGACGACGATGATATGAGGAAGTTCTAGAAAAGGCTGGTAAGGAATTTATCTCGGAGTACATATGTGTTTCTAATTAAGTAATGAAGCCGAATTTCTAAATGGGATCACTTTCCTTCTCTTCAGAGATCCGGAGAAAAGTCTTGTGCGTCAAGTGCGAGCTCGTCCCAAGGGTCGACGGCAGACCCATGGTGGGACACGCCGTTCAACAGGGCGACAAACGTGTTCAAGGGGAGGGCCAAGTCCGTGCCGCCGACTTCGTTTGGTTGCGTGTCCGGCTATGGTATGTATGAAAAGGTTGGCGACTTTAGGAAAGATGACCCAAAGGCGAAGAAAGAGAGGAAGGCCGTGGCGGCGGCAAGTGAAAAACATGAGGTTGAAGTCCTCCGGGAGCAGATGCAACATATGCCGAGGCTGATCGACGAGAAAGTGCAAGAGAAGATCCGCAAGATGTTTCCCAATGAGCTGTGGGAGGGGTCGCTGCTTGGAATGCAGCAGGTGCACGAGGGCCGCTCGTGGTGCCTAGCCTCTCCGGCAGCAACTCGATCTAGCACGTGTCGCCAAACGTGGTGACGCCCGAGTCCGCCAACGTCGAGATGCACCCGGTCGCTCCGGTGCCCCCTCCCATCGGCGCCAACACCAACGCGCAGCCGGAGGTCACTCTGGTGACACCTCCCGCCGGCGCCAACACAGAGCCACAGGTCAAACCGATGCCCCCTCCCGCCAAAACTAAGGCGCAACTGATGGTGCTTCGTAAGGCATCTCAGCGGGAGGATGATACCGGTGTCTCGACATTAGCCGAGCTTAACGCCATCTCCAAGGTAATGATGCCGGCCAACACATGCATGTTGATAACATTTCATCTCCTTTGCCTTTGATGACTAGCTAGCGCCATCTCATGATGCTTGTTCTTCCGCATGACACTCCTTGCACGCTCTTGCATTACGTGGACGACAATTTAAAGGATGTTGGCAAGGGCACAATTATTCAACCAAATAGCCACATGATGCACCACAAGTCGATGGAGGATGACGTGTTCAAGGTCCGACTGGCTTGGGTGTTGCCGGGGTGCGAAGACATAGACCCCCCTGCCAACCTCGAGGCGTTGATGATCATAAGAACCTTCAAGATTGCTGTGGCTGGGTCTTGACATGGCCAAAGACCCGGATTCGGCTTGTGAAGGAACAACAAGTAACTCAGCGGCCACATGTGCCCTTGCCGCGGCGGCCACAACAACTAGTCACTGCCACCACCTCTCGTCACCAGCAATTGTTGGCCACCGCTGCACCGTTGCCTCCACATGGCAAGGCCGCCGCTGCGCCACCGCCTCCAGATGGCAAGGCTGTCGCCGCACTGCCGTCTCCAAATGGCAAGGCCGCCGTTGCGCCGCCACCGCCCAAGGATGCACCTGGGGACAACATTAACGATGATGATGATGACAACCCAGATGACTGGATCAACACTGGCGTCACAGACTCTTTGATCATGCCAAACATGGATGAGCCCTACCGCGTTGCCGACGACCCAAATGCTCATACCAGAACATGCACGCGTCTAGACTTCCATGGTACCCTAGAGGAGACGCCTCCGGATGCTGGTGCCGCTGGTCCTTATAAAGGCACCCAAGGAATCATTTTCAGCCCCACCACACTCCATAAGGCGGCGGATGAGCAGATGGCCGCTAATGTCGAGACGAAGAAGCATCGCAAGAGAACCAAGAAGAATAATAAGCAGTCTTTGAGCCAGCCGGGTTCGAAGAGGCCCCGGGCTCAGGACGACCCGTTAACACAGCCCCCTGAGGGCACCTTGACCAGGGTTCACATAGCTGGTCAACCGATTCTGAGTGAGGATCTGATCAAAAATGCAAGTGGAGCGATGGCTAACCTGCAGCATGGTATTCTATATCTAGAGGAGTGCCTTCTTAAATAAGCAAATCCATCGTACCCTGTTTTCATGGTCAATGTTCCAACGGGTGTGGGCTTCGTCGATAATGCCCCCGCGGATATCTTCTTCATATCGTATGAGGACATCTTCAAGCTTTTCCATAGCAAGCGGATGAACTATAACTTGGTCTACCTATACGTGCTCCATCAGGCGATGAAGGTCAACAGAGAGAAGACCCCTGGCGTCTTGGTAGTGGACCCCTACATCATGCGTGATAGCCAGTTGGTGAATCCAGTGACCCGGGCAGCGCAAGGAACTACCTCCAAAATTTCACGGTGGACAACAAGAGTGGAAAAGAGCTTATTTTGCCTTTCTTTCCCGAGTAAGTGCACACACTCGCTCGTCGCTGTAACTTGTCCTTTCTTAGTTTTCGGTTGCTCTTTTTCCAACATTGTTTCGTTTCAATTGTTTTGCGTAGAGACAAATACTGCACACTGATCCTCATTCACCCGTGTTATTCGCTAGCCACGTACTTGGATCAGGGAGCGAGCAAAAGAAGAAAGACTACACCAACATAAGAAGTCTTCTAGATGATGCTCTCGAGGTATACACCGAAAATGGAGGCAAATTCAAGATGGGGGCGGAAAATTTCAGGTATGGCAGACACGTGTTCAAACACGTAATGAAGTTTGCCTGCATCAAGCAGCCGGATAACAGTGTAAAGGAGGCCTACTACTCCCTCCATCACGTGCGGGCGATCGTTCGGGATGCACACATCATTACGTTGCCATCTAGTCTCCGAGCATGGGCCGAAGCTGAGGCAAGAATGGACTATGATGAACTTAAGGACAACTTCTTACGCATCCAAACTCAGATTGCGACCATCGTGCAAGAAGATGTCATCACAAGGGGGGTGTTATCTGCAAAAGAGCGTTCAGTAAGCGCGAGATCGAAGCATGGCTCGAGGCGCAGGGTGACCGTAGGACATGGACAACGAAAGACGGCTACAAACCATTCTCGGTGCTGTGTAAAACAAAGTCTTCATGATGTAGTGTTCCTAGCTAGCTAGCACTCAGCCGGTTTGTGTATCTCGTGTGTGTGTGTGTGTCATAAACTTTAACTTGCCTTAGCTCGAAATGGTCGTTGTTGGACTTTGTTTACTTATTACCATATGTATGAAACTTAATAGCTTGCCTTAGATCGAAACCTTCTTTTTTGTGGAGATACATGTGATGAACCTTTTAATTCTTTCGGTTGCATGATATAGTACTTATATGCCTTGTGTATAGAGATGCCGTGCTACGTGGTGTTCAGAGGGAGGGTCCCAAGAGTCTACGACGAGTGGGAGGATTGTCATAAGCAAGTGAACAAGTTCAGTGGCAACAGATACAAAGGGTACCGGACGAGAGAGCAGGCGGAAGCTAGGTGGAGGAACCACCTCCTTGGAGAGCAGAGAGACAGGAACCAGATGAAGACCTTGATGATCATGCTCCCCGTCTTGCTCATCACCTCCATTGCGGTTGTACTCTACTCGGTCCTTTAGTAGTTTAGGACTTGGCTAATGATGATGATCAACTTGTTGTAATGTGTAATCTATGAGAAGATGAGATCAATTTGTTCTAGACTTGTATAATATTCGGGCACTTGTCACTATGTCGGGTTCTAATTGATGTGATGATGTATAATTCTATTTGTATTATTATCTATGTTTTTATACTGTTGTGTATCTGTATAAATACCTATATATGTACATGTATATGTACCTGTATAAATACCTGAGAGCCATGTATTATGTATACATGTACGAAACATCAGTGGCGCATATTTTATTCATCCAGTGGCGCATCTAGTATCAGTGGTGCATTTGGATATATGCTCCACTTGTAAAATATCAATGGCGCATATTTAAGGTGTGCCACTGGTTGTCCCACTATCCATGGCGCATATTTGATATGAAGCATTGATAAATAATTACTAATGGCGCAACACTAGTGGCGCATCCCATATGCTCCATTGGTAGGAAAAAAGATGCTCCACTGATAAGAAATTCTCTACTAGTGGAAGGTGTTCTCCAAGATTGAGCTAATATCAGGATATTTCCAATTAAAGATCCGTGAGCAGGACATACCAAAGACCGCCTTCACCACTAGGTATGGTTTGTATGAGTATACGATTATGTATTTTCAACTAACAAATGCTCTAGCATATTTTATGACCATGATGAACAAGGTATTCATGGAGTACTTGGCTAAATTCATCGTGGTGTTCATCGATGATATATTGATTTATTCTAAGAATGACAATGAGCATGAGAAGCATTTGTGCCTAATTATGGAGAAGTTGAGAGAGCATAAGATATATGCTAAGTTCAGCAAGTGCGAGTTTTGGTTGAACACTATAGGTTTTCTTGGACACATAGTGTCAGGTGAAGGAGTTGCAGTTGATCCAAGAAGGGAATCATAAGTTACTGAATGAGAGTCTCCCAAAAATGTGGGAGATATTCGGAGTTTCTTGGGACTTGCCGGATACTATAGGAGGTTCATAATTTTTTTCCAAGGTTGCAAAGCTAATGACTGAGTTACTGAAGAAGGAGAAAAGGTTTGAGTGTGCAGAAGAGTGCGAAGCTAGTTTCCAGGAACTGAAGCAACACTTGGTGACCACACCTATCTTGTGTTTGCCTGATATTCAGAAGGATTTCCAAGTGTACTGTGATGCATCTCGTCAAGGACTTGGAAGTGTGTTGATGCAAGATGGAAGAGTGGTATCCTACGCCTCACGCCAACTTAAACACCATGAGCAGAATTACCCCACGCATGACTTGGAGTTAGCGTCAGTTGTGCATGCGCTCAAGGTATGGAGACACTATCTGATGGGTAAGAATTGTGATGTATTCACGGACCACAAAATCTTGAAATACATATTCACACAGAAGGAATTGAACATGAGTCAAAGGAGATGGTTGGAGCTCATAAAGGATTATGACATGAGCCTGCAATATCATCGCGGGAAGGCTAATGTTGTCACAGATGCGCTAAGCCACAAGGTTTATGCTAATGGTTTGACCGTGGGAGAGTTACCCAAGGATTTGTGTGAACAATTCAAGGATCTTAGGTTGGAGGTAGTATCTGAGGTATATTTGGCAACACTGGAAGTCAAACCAATGCTTTTGGACATGATCAAGGAGGCTCAAAAGAAGGATAGCGACATGGAAGGAATAAGAGCAAACATACCTAAGGGTAAAGCAAAGGGATTTCACGAAGATGAGCAAAGAACCCTGTGGTATGGAGATCGTGTATGCGTGCCGAACGATCAGGAAATTAGGAAGTTGATTCTCCAAGAAGCCCATGACTCGCCGTACTCCATATATCCTGGTAACATGAAGATGTACATGGATTTGAAGGAAAGATTTTGGTGGGTTAATATGAAGGGAGATATCGCAGAGTATATCGCTTCATGTGATGTCTGCGGCAGAGAGAAGGCTGATCATCAGAAGCCAGCAGGATTGCTACAGCCATTGCCAGTACCTGATTGGAAGTGGGATAGGGTTGGACTGGATTTTATCACATGACTGCCTAGGACGAGGTTAGGTTACGACTCTATTTGGGTAGTGTTTGATCATTTGACCAAGGTAGCTCACTTTATACCTGTGAAGACCACCTATACCAGTGCTAGGCTAGCTAAGATTTACATGGACAGAATTGTGTGCCTGCATGGGGTTCCCAAGAGTATTGTTTCAGATAGAGGCACCCAATTTACCTCTCACTTTTGGCGCCAGCTGCATGAGTCGCTGGGAACTCGGTTGGAGTTCAGTATAGTTTTCCACCCTCAGACGGATGGACAAACAGAGAGGGTGAATCCGATTTTGGAGGATATGTTGAGAGCTTGCGCTCTAGCTCATGGCTCTAGCTAGGATGAGAATTTTCCTTATGCTGAGTTTTCTTACAACAACAGCTACCAGACTAGCATCAAGACATCACCGTTCGATGTACTATATGGTAAGAGATGCAGAACACCATTATTGTGGGATGGTGTAGGTGAGGATTAGTTGTTTGGACCTGATCTGATCAAGGACGCTGAGGAGAAGGTCAGTTTGATTCAGGATAGGCTAAAGGTAGCACAATCAAGGCAGAACGGCTATGCTGATGCTAAATGCAAGGAAGTGGTGTATGAGATTGGAGATCAAGCATACCTCAGAGTTTCGCCACTGCATGGAATTAAGCGATTTGGAATTAAGGGCAAGCTGGCACGTCGGTTTATAGGACCATATAAGATCCTAGCATGCAAAGGAGAGGTTGCGTATAAGCTGGAGATGCCAGAGGCTCTATCCATTGTTCATGACGTGTTCCATGTGTCTCAGCTGAAGAAGTGTCATCCAGAGATGGTGGGAACACCATTGAGAGACACCATGTCACTAGATGAGGTTCAGCTGGAGAATGACTTGACTTATGAGGAGAACCCTATCAAGATTTTGGAGACAGAGGAGAGGTTTACACGCAACAAGACGATCAGGTTTTGCAAGGTACAATGAAGCCATCACACCGAAGAGGAAGCCACTTGGGAGCGAGAAGATGACCTCCGAGAGGACCATCCACCCATATTTGCTAGCCACGGCGAATCTCGAGGACGAGATTCATCTTAAGGGGTTAGTCTTGTCACATGACAATTTCTAGAATTGGTACTGCATATCATACATGGCATTGCATCATGATCATCTTTGCAAAATTTCAGTTTTAAAAGCCTTTTGCTAAAACAACACACGAATGCTTGTTCATCATATATAGGTGACAAGTAGGATTTTTACCTTGCATCTGCTAGAATGGCATTATATAATCATTCGTGATGCATAGGTACATAGAGGGTACAATTTCAAAACCGTAGGATTTTGTTTCACTTAATTTGGAGCTCTAAATCTGAAGTTACGGCCAAAATTCAGAAACTGTGGAGAAATTCAAACAGTTTTGGACAAAGTTTCAGTTAATAGACTGTTCAGAAAAGAAAAGAAAAAAGGAAAAAAAAGAGGAACTGGCAGCCAACCGGACCACTAGCCACAACGGCCCAGCGGCCCACCTGGGGCTTGTCAGCCAGCAGCGCACAAAAGCAGCCGCGCGACACAGCGTGTAGACGCGAGCTGCCCCCCCCAACAATCCCAGCACGCGCACCCCTCAGCCCGCCCCTATGCTGCCGACAAGCGGACCCCACCTGTCTGCACGAGCCATTCTTCCTCGAACTGGAGACCATCCCCGACACGAACTGGAAGCCGTGTTTCTCGCCGATTTCCTCACGAATTCGGTCGCCCCCTCGCTCTGAACCTACCCACTACTTAAGCCCCGTAAGCCACCGTTTTTTCCTCCCGAAACCCTAGCTAATCGCGCCGCCAAGACGCGGCAATTTCTCGCCGGAGTTCCGACTGCCGCCACCGCCATTGTCGTCGGTACGAGCTATGGCTCGATTTCCACGCCCCTCTCCTTGTTCCACAACTCTGCATCGAAGCGTCGCGCCTTTTTGACCTTGTTTTCTTCTCCTCTGTAGCGCCTCCGAGCCACCACTTGACGTCGCCGTGAGACCGCCACCCGTCGCGCCGCTCCAGCCTGAGACGCCGTCACCCCGAGAAGCCCCTGTTTGAGCCGACCCTGCCCCCGAGACCGCCGCCTCGCGCCGCACCCCGTGGACCACCTCGCTGCCACTAGGGATCGCCGGAGCGCCGCCTACCATCAACGTCGAGTCGTCGCCGCCGCCGCTCCACCTTGTCGAGCAAGGTAAGATTCCCCCGACCGTCCGATCCAAGACGGACGGACTAGATCGCCCATTGACTCCCAGGTAAGACCGCTGACTGGTCAAGGTCAGGTCAGCGCCACATTGGCCTTGACCGCACAGTCAGCGGGAATATTCCCGAAATATTCCCTGCCGATTTTCAGAGTTTAAGTAAAATTCCAGAAAACTAGTATAACTTCTAAAATTCATAGTAAAAGATCTACTAGGCCAAAAGTTACAAATAATATACCGTTCAACTCACAAAAATGCGTAGAATTTTATTCTGTAATAATAATGCATGTTTAATGTACGTAGTTTTTTTAGATTAATTAAAGGCTTATTGTACTATAAAAATTGCAAAAAAAGGATCTGTAATACCTTTTTTGCATGATTCCAGTTGCCCCTAGCTCTAAATCACGTTACCTATATAGTAGTATTTTTTTCCAGATTTTTACCACACCGTTTACAAATGTGGCTTAGTATTTAGTATAAAGGCCTATTAATTGGAATAAAAAATTGGATGTTTTGGTTTTAATGCACAAAAGATTTTCCATGAATGCATTCAGTATGTATAAACATCAAAGAACATAAAAGTGCTACTGGAACCTTTATCAAACCATCATGCATGCATTTGTGCATTTGTCTATGATTATGTATGTTTGTTTATGTGTTGCAATTGTATCGTGTAGATTGTGACGAGTGCAACACTTGTTTCTGCGAGGATTGTACTCTCGACTCCTACCGCCAAGGCAAGTAGATGCTATTTTGATCATATTTTGTCCTACTATTTTCTCTTATGCATGTGTAGTGTATTTCTGTAGATTATGTTGGAATTACTATGCTACGCTATGTCCTATGTATATTGTGGTAGGAATCCCTTGTAGTTGAGCCTCCGTATGGTAGAAGTGCTTAGACCTGCTGTATAGACGGGGAAGGGATCACTTTATGGTGAAGTATGTGTTTGTTCAAACTAAAAACAACATAATGTAAATGAACTACCTGGGCGAAGTGGTTGGATTGTTAACGGAGTGTGGATAATGGTGGGGAATGCCGCCCAGGGTACTGAAAAAGATTGGTTCACTTAGTTATAGTAGCTTACATATGCAACCATGTGCCAGTAAGAAATGGGTGGCTGGTTGGACTTAGTAGGTCGTGGTGATCCGAACCCAGCATAGCTAGAGATGTAGTGAATGGTAGGTTGGGACCGGTGCACAGTGGGGTTTGGAGATCTACTTCCCGAATAGTCTCTTCTTGGACTTCTCCCTATCATCACACAATATGAGTGTCGTGGTACGAGCTGGGTTGGCCAGGTCACATGGGTAAAGTGTACAAACCCCTGCAGGGTGTAAAACTAAGTACTTAGTCGTGTCCCCGATTACGGACAAATGAGTTGCTTGATATCGAGGCTATGACATATTCTCACTCATCCTTATTTCCTAATTACTAAAACTTGATGGGTGATGCGCTCGACTTTCAACGTAGAGCTCGTTGGGAACCCCAAGAGGAAGGTATGATGAGCACACCAGTAAGTTTTCCCTCAGTTATGAAACCAAGGTTTAATCGAACCCGTAGGAGCAAGGAAACACCCCAAATGTGTTACTAGCTGAGCTTTGGCAGGGTGCACTACCGGTGCTAGTAGCAACGTGGAGACCTACGCAACACAACCATAGAACTTTGTCCCCAACTTGCGATGAGGTTGTCAATCTCACCATGTTTTGCGGAAAACAAAGGATTAAACGTATCAAATGGAAAGAAGTAAAAGTTTGCAGAAAGTAAACACAAAGCAGTAAACAGTTGTAGATTGTATGTAAAGAAAAAGGATCGGGATCCATAGTTCACTAGAGGTGGCTCTCATTAGATAGATAACATGCTGGGTGAAAAAATTACAGCAGGGCAATTAACAAACACCGAGAAAGCAATACATGCATATACTAATCATCTTGACTCCTATGAGACTTGATTGGGCATTACAACATTATACATAGACCGCCATCCAACTGCATCTATGACTAATAATCCACCTTCAGGTTATCATCTGAACCCCCTCTAGTATTAAGTTGCAAGCCACAGATTATTGCTTTACGAACTGTGTGTAAAGTAAATAAGACGATTGTTCTATGAACAAAGGATTGTTGTTTTCTCCCTAGTAGCAACAACACATCTAGTACCTTAGAGATTTTTGTCACTTCCCCAGATTACCAGAGGCATGAACCCACTATCGAGCATAAATACTAACTCTTGGAGTTGCTAGCATCTACTTGGCCAAGATAGCTACTAACAACGGAAAGCATGCAAGATCTCAAATAACAAAGACATGATAGAATCAATAATCAATCTGAAATAGCATCTCAATATCCATCGGATCCCCGCAAACACAACATGTATGAATTACAAATAGATGATCTTTATCATGAATGGAGCTCACAAGATCTAAACATGAAAGCACAAAGGAGGAGAAACCAACCATCTAGCTACTACATGGATCCGTAGTCCAAGGATGAACTACTCACACATCACATCGGAGGCTTGCATGATGATGAAGAAGGCCTCTAGGGTGAATTCCCCTCTCCGACAGGGTGCCAGGAAGAGCTTCAGATCCCTCCCGATCAAGGGATGGAGATGACGGCGGCTACAGACTCTTTCGTGGATTTTTGATCGGGTACTTAGGGTTTTCGTCCCGAGGGCAATATATAGGCGGAAGGAGAGGCCAAGGGGGTGCCGGGAGCCACCACACCACCCCCTGGCGCGGGCCCAGCCTGGCCGCGCGGCCAGGTGGTGTGGCCAGCCCCTGGCCCTTCTCCATCTCGTATTCTGGCACTTGATCACTTCCGGAAAAATAGGCACTTTGGCTTTTGTCCCGTCCAATTCCGAGAATATTCATTTTTTGACTTTCCTGGAACCAAAAAGAGCAGAAAACAGGTAGCTGGCATTGTGGCTCTTGTCAATAGGTTAGTCCAAGAAATCATATGAAAAGTACTCCAAAGTAGGAACAAAACACAAGAAAGTGGATAAAACCAAGCATGGAACATCAAAAATTATAGATACATTTGCAATGTATCAATGGGTGAACATAATGGGTTGCATTGTCTATTTTCCTTTAGCGCTACTAGCTATACATTCCATGTATTGACCCTTCGGGGCTGCTACGTTTCATGTTGTAGGTTATTCCGATTCCGAGTGATCGAATAGGTCATAGTACTCCACTCGACACTTGTTCCCTTGTGGGCAATTTGAAGATAGAGTAGTTATCTTTATTTTTGTTGCTACTTGAACAAAGTGTAAGCTAGCCTTCGAGCTAAATGATTCTTGTAATAATTGAATATTCTAGATCTTCGTTATTTATGATACATGGATTATTACTTTGTTATTTGATCTATGTTCTATGTAAGCCAATGAACCGATACAGGGATTGCCATGTTGCATAGAAGCTACAGTCTTTTTAGTATGATAGTGTTACAATCCACCAGTATCATTGAATGTGTGTTCTTTTCACAAACTAAATATGCATCCACCACTGTCATTGCATGTGTGTTCTTTTCATTAACCACATATGGATCCACTAGAGTCATTGCATGTGTGTTCTTTTCGTTAACCACAACTAGTGTCATTGCATGTTTGTTCATTTCATAAAGCATATACGAATCCAACAGTGTTATTGCATGTATGTTCTTTTCACAAACCACATATGGATCCACCAGTGTCATTGCATGTATGTTCTTTTCCTAAACCAGCACTAGAGTCATTGCATGTGTGTTCTTTTCATAATCCATATAGGGATCCAATCGAGTCATTGCATGTGTGTTATTTTCATGAACCACATGGATCCACTAGTGTCATTCCATGTGTGTTCTTTTCATGAACCACAACTAGAGTCATTGCATGTGTGTTCTTTTCATGAACCACAACCAGTGTCATTGCATGTGTGTTCTTTTCATTAACCATATATGGATCCACTAGAGTAATTGCATGTGTGTTCTTTTCATTAACCACAACTAGTCTAATTGCATGTTTGTTCCTTTCATCAAGCACATACGGATCCAACAGTGTTATTGCATGTGTGGTCTTTTCAAAAACCACATATGGATCCACCAGTGTCATTGCATGTGTATTCTTTTCACAAACAACATATGGATCCACTAGAGTCATTGCATGTCTGTTCTTTTCATAAACCACATGGATCCACTAGTGTCATTGAATGTGTTTTATTTTCACAAACCACATATGGATCTACCAGTGTCATTGCATGTGTCTTCTATTCATTAACCACATATGGATCCATTAGAGTCATTGCATGTGTGTTCTTTTCATTAACAACAACTCGTGTCATTTCATGTGTGCTATTTTCATAAAACACATATGGATCCACTAGAGTCATTGCTTGTGTGTTCTTATCCTAAACTAGCACTAGAGTCATTGCATGGGTGTTCTTTTAATAAACCACATATGGATCCACCCGAGTCATTGCATGTGTGTTATTTTCATGAACCACATGGATCCACTAGTGTCATTGCATGTGTGTTCTTTTCATGAACCACAACTAGAGTCATTGCATGTGTGTTCTTTCCACAAACCGCATATGGATCCACCAGAGTCATTGCATGTCTGTTCTTTTCATAAACCACATAGATCCACCAGAGTCATTGCATGTGTCTTATTCTCATAAACCACATGTGGATCCACCAGTGTCATTGCATGTCTGTTCTTTTTACAAAACACATGGATCCACTACAATTCATTGAATGTGTGTTCCTTTCACAAAGCACACATGGATCCACCAGTGTCATTGCATGTGTGTTATTTTCATCAACCTTAGCTAGAGTCATTGCATGTGTGTTCTTTTCATAAACCACATATGGATCCACTAGAGTCATTGCATGTGTGTTATTTTCATGAACCACATGGATCCACCAGTGTCATTGCATGTG